>JAQHUG010000024.1:13302521-13392789 GCA_028555095.1 Dicrostonyx torquatus
TCCCCATACCGCTCCCACCCCTATATCCCTCCCACCCCTTCGCCCCTGCCCCCATACCCCTACCACCCCTCCCAACTCCTCACCTCCGCCCCCATGCCCCTACCACCCCATCGCCTCCTCTCCCATACCCCTCCCACCCCCTCACCAGCCTCTTAAAGTGATGAGCCTTTAATCTTTTTTTTTTTGGTTTTTGAGACAGGGTTTCTCTGTGGCTTTGGAGCCTGTCCTGGAACTAGCTCTTGTAGACCAGGTTGGTTTCGAACTCACAGAGATCCGCCGGCCTCTGCCTCCCGAGTGCTGGAATTAAAGGCGTGCGCCAACACCGCCCGGCCATGAGCCTTTAATCTTGCACATTGTATATGCTTTCTGTTTTATCGGATGACCTGTTTAAAATAGACATTACTTTGTGTTTGTACGTTGTTTCTCATCTAAACACTGCTACAAACACCTTACAATATGTGAAAATTTAAAAGTTGGATGAGTTGAAAACATCCCTTACGGTAAAAAGGGGGCGGGGAGATAGTTAATGAAGTACATTTTTCACAGAAGGGATCTTGTCTCATGTTTTCAACAAAATTCTAAAGTTGGAAAAAATATTAACCATAGTAGAGTTAGTTACTAGTTTTTAAAAGAAACTTGTTCAGAACTTGGTATATGATAGTAATTACTTATATGTAATTTGATTAGGCACACAATTGGATTTAATAATCATGTCTCTTCTTTGAATCTCTCCAGTTATGTAATTCAAGCTGAACTTGCCTCTTTGTTGGAGCAGTCATTTTGAAAGGAAAAGTTGGGATATGGTACTTAAGAGATGTTTTAGTATTAATATCAGTGTAGATAAGTTTTTTCCACTTGTGTGGTTGTGTTATAGTGGCCATGTGTGAGAAGTGCTCCTTGACAACTAGCCAATCAGATTTCTTAGGCAGTACTGCTGCCTAAGTATCAAGCTTATCGTAGCTTCATATTGCATGGCCAGACTGATGTTTTCCAGTCTGGATATACTTCTTGGTGCCTGCACAGAGAACCTGCCTTATGTGCCATTTTGGTGTTCTGCCTGGGATTCAAATGCCCATGCCCCAGATGAGCAGACATGGAGCAGGAGCACTCTAATGGAGTGCTGAGCTCTTAAATGATGTTACATTAATCAGAGGAAATAGGCAGGTTTCCAGAATATGCAGTCAGATGTAGAGACTGCCCCAGAATGGGATCAGTTTTTTAATCTACAAAAATACTTGAGTTTTTGCACAATATATAAGCATTAAGCAAAGTCAGACGTTTGTTGAGGTAAACATGAATATTGACTTCAGTGTTCTGGTCAGTTATGTCACTGAAAATGCTCACGTGCTTTTAACCATACATATATAGGATAAATCCTTGTGCTTTATGAACGTAGCTTGCACACAAAGCTAAATTAAACCTGGGCCCTCTTTACTGGCAGGAGTCAGGTAAATACGCTATTACAAAGGAAAAGTGTTTCTTCCTCCTTGCTTTAACATTTGCTGGATGCAAAAAGAATGCTGGCTCTCTTAAATCATGAGAGCTTCCCTTTGAAGTATTTGATTTGTCTTGTTTTCTGGAATCCTCTTGTTTCTTTGTTTCTTTAGAGAGACCTTCCCTAGGACCCCAGCTGAAATGAAGTCTCCCTAGCATAGATTATGTTGTATCTCATAGTTTATAATTACCTAGCTACTTATACAAATGTGTGTTTAATGTCTGTGAGTTCCAGAGAGCAGTGGCCATGTCTTTTTCTGCTGTGTGACTTCAGCCTCTCTCATAGCTATCTGGCAGATACCAGGTGTTCTGTAAGTATACAGTGAGTGAAACTCCTGCTTTTCGAGCTTCTAATTAGAGACTTGGTTAAGGTTGGAACATACTGTCTTGTGATGAACTGACTGAGGGGGAAGGAAGGTTGATCAGTTTGTGACATTCCCATGAGGTATCACTCAGCCAAGTAGCCTAACCTCTGAGGTCTTTCTTTTCCTTTTCCTAAAAGATCAAGCACACTGTGCTCAAAATACCTTTAATAGCCTATCTTTTTAGTCCATTCACTGATGGCAGAATTTGTAAGTTCATTTGAATGAGGTATGTGACCGCTCTCTAAAAGAATGTTTGAAGAATGCCAACTAAACTGTTATAAATTCTTCACAACTAGACAATACTCTTCTGGTTTAGAGACTCTCAGAGCTATTAGAAACAACATCTAATTAATACACAGTTTACAAATTAACATGATGTACTCTTTGTTAACTTAGAAACCCTATTTTGTATTTGAAACAAATACAAAAAAATTAAATAGCATGACCAAAGTTCATTAAATTCAATAAATTAGAATTGTTAGATTTCTTACAGATCAACTCAAGATTCCATAAACAAAACAAGAAGAGGGAAAGCAGATGGGATGTGTGGGTGGAAGCTGTTAAGACAGGTTCTTATATTTGTGCCCGTGCCAGAACTTTACAAAAAAAAATCACTTTTATACAAAATTATATGTAGTTTATTAGGAATTCATGTCAGTCTCATAAATTACTCAAGTGTGTTATTAGACTGTTACTGTTAAGTAGTTAATATCAAGTGGTCTAATAAAATGTAAATTTAATAGGATGATAACTTATCTAATTGCTATGAAACTTCTCAATGGTTTTAGTACTTAAACTAAGCCAGGTGCTGTGAGTAGTTCACTGCAGTGCCAGTCCCTATGGTCCCCATGCCAGCAAATGGTGCTGTCGTTTTCCTTGTACTTCTCTGCTGTCATACTGAATAAAGCCAGTTCTCCCTTAACATTTCCTCAAATATTTGAGGGCCACTCTTTCTGTTTGGTTTTACTAAGCATTTGTTTATCACATGCCATTGTCTTCACCATTACTTGAATTATGCAATTTTTTCTTCCCAAACCTAAAAACCTGTTAACTCTAAACATGGATTACAGAGTAAACATAATAGTAATGACGAACTGACAGGTGTGCAGATTAATGCGGGTGACTTTCCAGTGACCAGAGGACTTAGGTTTGCATTAGTTCTTTTGGGCAGCCAAAAATTAATTCTATTAACAGCTTATCTGAAGCCTTGGAAACATAGCCCACTCTCATGAATGGCTTCTAAATCAGCATTTCTCCATCCTTACAGTGCACATTTAATTTGAACTTATTTCTGTTAAATTTTCTTTAATTTTATTCTATTTGCTCAATTTTGTTCAACCTGAAGATTATATAAGCAGATGTTTTTGTCTTTACCATTTCACATCTAATGAAAATATAAGACTAGGAGTGATTTGGGGACATTTCCCCAAAGACTTTGTTGGCATACAGCAAATTTCCTTACTACACTGACACCCAACTCAAACTCACACAGCATATTTACGAAGACAGTGGGGAGAACGTTTTAAATACTACTTTCGTGAGAGTGTAGTAATCCTGAGCGAGTATTTAGCTTCTGAACTTGTGCCTTCTCAATTTTAAAATGGGTGGTTGTGAGGATTAAGGAGGTAATAGAGGTGTCTAGACCAGTGTCTGTCAGATGGTAAGAGCTCAGTGAAGATTAATGTTTACCTCTCCCATTTGAGGATCTAGTGTCATCTTTATTAGTGTGATAGACTTGCCATTTCTTACTCTCAATTTAGGCTGATATGTAATCATTATAATATTCTCTGGTTATTCACAAATCATTTGAATAACAATCTCGGATCTGGCTAGAGATTTTTTTCTTTTTTTTAAAAAATGATTTTTTTTATTTTATGTGCCTTGGTGTTTTTGCTTGCATGTTTGTCTGTATGAGGGTGTCAAATCACTTGGAGCTGGATTACAGACAGCTGTGAGCTGCCACATAGGTGCTGGGAATTGAACTCAGGCCCTCTGGAAGAGCAGAGGACCAAGGTTCTTAACTGCTGAGCCATCTCTCCAACCCCTGACTAAGGATTTTAGGTTTCTTTGATAATTTCTGACTTGTGTGTACCTGCTCTTCTGTGCTCAGCACTTGAAGCAGCTCTCCCCGCCCCAGTCCATGGCCTCTTCTCTCACCCTGCGCTCTTTCTGCATGACATGCATGGTTAAACTGGCTCACTGCTTTTGCTATATGGGATGAGCTGCATCTTGGCCCAGAGATTAGCACTCACATAAAGTTTTGGAATCTCAGCACTCACGAGGTGGAGATAAAAAGAATCTTAAGTTCGAGACCATCCTGGGCTACATGGTGAGGCCAGCCTGGGCTATTTAGTGGGATTCAAAAGAAAAGGCATTGTTAAAAACTAATAATAAAGTCATTTAATTCACTCCTAGTCACAAAGTTCAAGTTTCAGTTCTCTGCTTTATGCTTGAAAAGTGGTGGGAGAAGATAAGCAAGATACAAGTTGAGCAATTCTTTCTGTGTAATCTCTCACCCGTAGCAACATCCCCTCTGAACAGTGATTCTCAGTTCCTTGTTATCTTTAAGAAGCTGTCCTTTTTGTGGGGACAGTGCTTGGGTTCTAATCCCCACTCTGCTTGTTCATAGCCATGTGATACTGGGCAGATTGCATTATCACCTTATGCTTTGGTTTTCTCATCAGCAAAATTGCTATTTCCCTGATAATTTCAAAAAGTATCATGAGACACGTTAGTGAAGCATTACTATCAAATGCTATAAAATATGAGATTGAATTCCAGCCATTTGCCTAAATGTCAATATCAGTGCTCGTTATCTTTAAGTTATTTTTAGAATCACTTAATTCTGAATTTTCTCATTTGTATTCCTGTATCTGTATGGCTTTGTTCTTCTGTCATTCACTTTAATTTAGCTCCATATATTGGTCTCCATAGAGTCACTCCATACACTTTGGATACTTTGGTTTTTCATCATTGGAATTGTTTACGGCTACAAAGAATTTAGACGGACTCACCTCTTGTGAGCCATTTTGTTCAGCTGTAAATGGTCATTCCTTTTTCTTTGCTTCATTTTATTTTATTTTTTAAAATTTTCTAAGCTGGCCGGGCGGTGGTGGCGCACACCTTTAATCCCAGCACTCGGGAGGCAGAGGCAGGCAGATCTCTGTGAGTTCGAGACCAGCCTGGTCTACAAGAGCTAGTTCCAGGGCAGACTCCAAAGCTACAGAGAAACCCTGTCTCGAAAAACCAAAAAAAAAAAAAATTCTAAGCTGTGTTTTCTTTAAAACTACGATGCATAGTTTACTGTGTGCGGGGTTCTTTTTCCTAATGACAGAAATCCCATGATAAGTCCACTTTCTCTGTGTTTCATAGTTTATCAACTGTCACTGTTCTTCATTGTCTCTGGTGTATCCCATTTTGCCTTTTGCAGCCCAGGAGTCAGAGTTGGCAGAATTCAACTGATGAGATGAGAGAACTGCCTGGAATCTAGGGCCTTGTGCTGGCTGCTGTAGTCTCACTAGACTCTTAATCTATAAAAACACGGGAGACTGCGTAAGCTTTACTGTATTGGGAAATTATTTGTATCTTTTATGGCTGGAATCGTGAGCATTTTATGTCTGTGCTGTTTGGCTTACTTTTCCTGTTTTGTCCCGTCTGTTTTTCTCAGTTTCTTATTGTAAGTGAATTGTATAGTTGTGGACTACCAGTGTTTGATTTTCACAAATTTAAAATGCAATAAATTATAGCTGGGATGCAGTAGTATCTTGGTCTCAACTGTTCTGAAGGAGCTCTAGGGCCCAGGAGTTTAAGACCGCTCTGGACAACATAGTGAGTGAAGTCCTATCTCCAAAAACGAAGACAAATATATATCTCCCAGCCCCCACCCCTGGGCTCAGGCATTAGTAGTGGTTAGGGATGGGAGTATTATTTTAAGTGGGAATCCCTGAAATTATACCTGTAGTAAAAAAATGACTGGTAACAAAAGTACAAATGACCACCCATTAGGATGCATTCATGAATTGTAAATATACCACCAGAGATTAACACTAAACAATATAGGAATTCTTAAATTTTAAACTGATGGTAAATGAATATAAAGCATTAAAACCTTTTTAAAATTTCCTCTAGGTTGACAGTATTTCAGAAGGCACCAGCTTTTCTCCGTGGACCCATTCATCAAAAGAAATATGCTTGTACTATTTTTAAAAGCTTTTTACTTCATCAAAGGGAAGTTCACTCCCCAAGATGGAAATGAGTACATATGAGAGCGTGGTTTAAGGTGTGGCCATTTGAGGTGTCCCACCAATCACTGAAGGAAGAGATTATCTGAAACATAGCTTTCAATCAAGAAGGTTTTATCTTGACGCAAAGCGGCTGAATGCAGTTTATTTTCTGAAATGAAAAGGAAAAGACAAGAACAGATTTAAAATAACTGAAGATATTTCACGAATAATCAGGATCGGCTCTATTCGTATGATGATAATGGTGATGTGAAGTGAGTTACAGATCTGGGTGTGGTCCTAAAGACAAAACTCTTGACGGGACTGATGGTGAGAGCCATAGGACCTTCTGTGTGTTCCACCCGCAGTGACAGAATCTGTTGTCGTCAGCATGCGTGGCTCGGCCCAGGAACTCGAGCAGCTTTCATCTAAGTCCAGAAGCACAGTCATTTCTTTACTACTATTATTTTGAAAACTTCTCCAAAACCATTTAAAAAGCATCAACAACTATTTTTATAGATTAAAGAAAGGCAGATGTCTGCAAACAATTCCCCTCCATCAGCCCAGAAGTCTGTGTTACCTGCAACTGTTTCTGCTGTGCTTCCAACTCCTTCTCCGTGTTCAAGTCCCAAGACCGGACTCTCGGCTCGCCTCTCCAATGGCAGCTTCAGTGCCCCATCGCTCACAAACTCCAGAGGCTCAGTGCACACTGTTTCGTTTCTACTTCAGATTGGCCTCACACGAGAGAGCGTCACCATCGAAGCCCAGGAACTGTCCTTGTCTGCTGTCAAAGACCTTGTGTGCTCCATTGTTTATCAGAAGGTACTGTGCAAGCTATTTATATCAATAGTTTATTCTAATTAATATTGCCTCTCATACATGCCTATAATTTATGCATGAAACAATTAACGCATTTGGACTCATTGGTAATTTTTGTCCTGATAATGAACATTTTGGGCAATGCACTAATAGACTATGAGTCAAAAATCTGAAAAGTCTGTTAATGGGAACCTACATCCCAATCTAAAAATATCACTTACCCCAGAATAGTGTCATTTTATAGTCAAGGGGGTATATGATATTTCATTTGATTGCAGAGAAAAAGGTCAGGAGGTAGAGGGCACAAGACATTGAGGTACTTACTAGAAAGGTGGGACACCAGAACTGAATCCAGTATCCACCTGCACCTTGGGCTTTCAGGTATCCTGTGTTTCACTCTTTCTTATACCCTTGCCTTTTCTTTGGCTGCTAATAATTTCTAATAGAGGAAATACATAATCTACCTAAACTATCATTTAATATAGAAAAGGCATACTTTCTCTTCCTCTTAAACAGGTAAATCAATTTTGAATATATATGACAGATTATTCAAGATGATTGTTTATCATATTAGTTCCCTTGCCCTCTCTTGTACCATTTCTTAATGGACCTTGGCTCAGTGGATTAGTGTTTTCTACTTATAAATTATTTATATGGGTTATATTAGTTGATTTTGTTTTATTTTTAATGGATAACTACTTCAAACAAACTTGTAGAGTCTGTGTGTGTAAATATTTTTTTCAAGCATGAGAACCTAAGTTCGGATCCCCATACCAACTTTAAAAGCTAGGCTTAGCAGTGTGTACCTGTAATCCCAGCACTAGAGAGGTGGAGACAGACCAGCCATGACAGTGAAATCAGTGAGCTCCAGGTTCAATGAGAGACCCTGTCTCAATCGGTAAGGCAAAGAGCAAGTGAAGAAGATATGCAAAGCCAACCCCTGGCCTATGTAAACACACAGGCGTACACATACACCAAGTGTGTACACACAGAGACATACAGTCTTTCAGTGAGATTGATAACTTTGGATTTCACTTCGTCATCTTCTATTTGACTTCATATGCTTTATATGGTTTGTCTCTAGCCTCTAATTCACGAGTAGTTGGCAACCCAAAAATGTTATAGTTAGTGATAATGGGCTTGTGTTTAAACAGTGACTTCCTGGTGTAAATATGGCCTAAAGTAAAAGCGACTTTAGACCTGCAGAGTTGTCGATTTGTTTCCTTGGGTATTTACTTACTGTGAAGTTTTTAGTTTTCAAGGTGGGGTATTTCTGTTGTCCAGGCTGGTCTCTGGACTTTTGGGTTCTCCTGCCTCTGTCCTTCTCAGCTGAGACAGCAGATTTAGACCACCTTGCCCAGAACTACTTTTTAATAGCTTCACTTATATTTCCCTTTTGTTATATACTACATAAGTTTTTCACAAACACTTTTTCAGCTATTGTGTAACTTTTTAAAGTTAAAGGTAATGTTTAAACTTTTGAGAGCATAAGAATTCATAACCACTGTTTTGGCAAAATCTGTTATTCCTTTTTCAACATTTTAGAATTTTGCCATTTGTTTTTTAATTGATAAAAATATGTGTGTGCATATATCTTTATCATATAGAGCATATTAAAATATGGACACACTGTATAATGGTTAAGTGAGCTAGTTAATAATTTATTTCTGGTAACTTACATACTTGGATGAGCTTACTTACTCCACATTTATATAAAGACAGACTGATTTTATATACAAGTGTGTAGAATCATCTCTATGACTTATCTACAAGAAAACTTTGGACAAGTGATTTTACTTGTTTGAATAAGTTTGAATTAGATCAGTCAAATCTCTCAGTTGGGGTGGTTTCCAGTCTCTGATTATAGCTGTGAGATTTGGGTCTTCTCTGCAGGAGACGAGAAATGAGAACTGAGTCTTGAGTTTAGATTCTGGGGTTTTCTTCATGGATCCCTGTCTCATATTAGATTCTAAAAGGCTGTGTCGAAACTTCTTACCCTCTGTCTTGACTTAGAGGACTTGCTCTCTAGCCACCCATCTGGTTTCCTGTGTATGTACAGTGTCGGGTTCTGAAATAATTAGTTGGGTGATACTTGAGTGATTATTTTGAACCTCTAAAGAAACGTGTGTTTCCTTATAGTTATATAGCTTGGTGTTCCTGTGGGACTCCAAACAATGGAATCGGGGTTGTCTTTGACTCTCTTCTCTGCGCTTGGGACCCTTTTCCTCCTGCTGGGTTGCCATGTCCAGCAGTGATATGAAGGTTTGTGGGGGGAGTTGGTCTGAGGGAGACAGGGAGATGGGAGAGGAACTGAGAGAAGTGGAGGGAGGGGAAACTGCAATCAGTTTGTAATATATAAAAGAAGAATAAAGGTTTTAAAAAAAGAAAAGATGATATTTAATACACCCAATTTGGGTACCAGATTATCTTTCAAGTTAGTAGAGGTGATATAATCCCTCTGTAAATAAATGCTTTAGATTGTTTTTAGATAATATGACACATTAATAGTAATTATAGCTGCCATTGTTGGTTTGTCAGATTCTATTCTAGCGTCTTGTTAGTTTTTCACAGCTTCACTGTGTATGGGGTCACCACAGTTATCAAAAAGAAAATGGAAGCACAGAACCCTTAAGTTACTTCCCTGGGATACTAAGAATCCAGAGCTTGCATTTTTAGCTGTTGTGCTCTAGACAGCCGCTTTGATTTTTTTTCCATTATCAATCATTGCTCATTTGTGAAATGCCTTCCAGTTAAGAGACTGTACAGCCAGTAACCATAGACTCCAATTCCCTTGAAGCTAACTGTCCTTGTGTGCACAGATTCCTGTGTAACAAACTGGAGTAAATGGTTCCATTTGTTCTCCATACTAGCTGACATTTGAAACTCTAGAAAGGCAACTGGCACTTGATCTTTTCACCTAAAACTATTTGGGTGGTTTGGTCTAATGGGCTTCCTTGCTCTTCTAGGTTTTGCTCTTGATACACATACTTATGTAGAACCATCTGAAAATAGACCACTAGTTAAATTTTAGGAATTAAATTGGACCAGACATTGTCTCTGTCCTTAAAGCATGTAGTTTCGTGAGGGAGACACATTCAGTAGTATGACACATGGGAAGTAGCATGGGATGTTGAAGTTAAAAGTGTCTCTGTAGGCTGATGAACAATGCAGAAAACTGAAGCCATATAGAAAATAGTATTAAGCTTGGAAATCAAGTAACAAAGAGTGAGGAGTTGAGAAAGGTATTCCAGACAGAAGGATTGGGATAAGGAAGAATAGAGGACAGGAAGATGGCATTAGGTAGGGAGATGCCTTAGCAGTTGTGAGAGTATATTGTTCTTCCAAAGGACCCAAATTTGATTCCCAGCACCCACATCAGATAAGAGCACAACCACCTTTAACTCCAGCTCTGGGGAATCTGATGCCCCTGGCTTCCATGGGCACCCACACACATGTGGCATACACAACACAGACACATGATTAAAAATAAAAGAAATACAAATGCTAACGTTTAGTAAGTGCCTGCTTGGTGCCAGGAGGTTTATATTTAATCCACACAGTAGTCTGTGGTACATCAGAAACTTTATGTACGTGAGGTTCATCTGAGAATTCTACTAAGAAGTGTTATTTTGATTCAGTATGTTTGTGTGGCTATGCATTTCTGTTATGGTGATATTGGTTGTCCTTTGCTGTAAACCCTGTCTTATTTTTTTTTCTCTTGCTGTGCTAAGACACCAAAACCAAAACAGCTTATAAAATAAAGTACTTAATTTGTGGCTCATGGTTCCAGGGGGTTCGATTCTATGACAGTAATGGTGGGGCATAGGAACAGGCAGGCATGGCAGTGGCGCATCCGACTGAGATTTCACATCAGGATCCACAGCCACGAAGCATAGAGGGCTAGTTTGGAATGGCATGGGTTTCTGAAACCTCAAAACCCACCCCAAGTGGCACATCTTTTTCAACATCCTTCCCAAACAGTTCCACCAGTGTGGGACCAAGTATTCAAATATGAGTCTATGGGAGCCATTCTTGTTCAAGCCACCACAGACCCATAGATGTATTGAGTTAGAGTGATATAGGTGATCTTTGTATATTAAAGGAGGAATCTGGAGCTTCAGAGGAGAATAATTTGCTGAAAGTCAGAGATCAAACTTAGTTCTGTCTTAACTCCACGTCTTCTATTCTCTGCAACCTGCTGTCTTTCCTCGACCACAAAAACATTCACACTTGATCCTTTCAAGAGTAGAAATTTTGCTCAGGTGTTTGTGTAGCCAAGTGAGATGAACACACTGTCTTGGAGAGCTCAAAAGGCACTGTAAAATGGCTTAGCAGGTAAAAAGTTTTTGCTACAGAGCCTATGACCTGAGTTACCTCCCTGGAACCCACATGGTGGAAGGAAAATCAGCTCCCAGAAGTAACCCTCTGACATGCAAATACACACATGCACATGCACAAATAAAATAAATATAAAAGCTTTAAAGTTATTTTAAGATATTAGATGAGTTAGAGGTGAAGTTGGGAGTCACAGGAAATGCACACTGAATGAAACTTGGTATCCTTTTAAACATAAGGCAAGTGCAGAGTGACAGCTAGCATGAGTAACTGGAAGAATGAAGGCTGATGCTAAGATGGGAAATCCAGAAAGAAAAGTAATTGTGTGTGTGTGCAATTTAGTTTCCTCAAACTCTAGTAAGGTAAGGTTCCTGTGTTCTAGGCATTTCTAGGAGGACTGAAGAGGTAGTTGTGTATTTCAGGGTTTTGCAGGGATGTACATTGGAACCTGACTGTGGAGGGTAGTTGTTTCTTTCAGAAAAACTTCATACCTCTTAGTTCTCTTGTTAGCAGAACTAAACAAGGTTAGAAAACCATGAAAAGGTCTCTTAGTTTGGAGGACCTGAGAATTATCTTAACAGTGAAATAAACCCACAAGGTCACCACCCTATTTAAAATCAGGAAAGAGCTTTCCAAATTATATCTTTTGAAAAAATATATTTAAGCCGGGCGGTGGTGGCGCACGCCTTTAATCCCAGCACTCGGGAGGCAGAGGCAGGCGGATCTCTGTGAGTTCGAGACCAGCCTGGGCTACAAGAGCTAGTTCCAGGACAGGCTCCAAAGCCACAGAGAAACCCTGTCTCGAAAAAAAGAAAAAAAAAAAAAAAGAAAAAATATATTTAATATAGTAGTTATAAACTATAGATCCCATCTCAGTTCTAAATTTTTACTTTTCAGTTTTATCAATATACTAGGAATAATTAACCTTGGAATAAAAGATTAAAATTTCATCTCAGAACATGTAATTTTTAAATTTGTGAGATTTTATACAATAGTGAGATTATTTGAAGTGCCAAAGCTATCAAAAAAGAAAAGGATTTCTTTGGTGGAAAGTTGTATTGATAACAGCATACAATAATATAGGCTGCTGTCATATATGTGCATGCATTCATATATGCATGTGTTACACATTAAATGACAAGTGAATATTTTTAAAAGACAGTGATTTTAATATTACCTTCTGGAAACTTTAGACAGAAATGTGGGATACAGTATATATATTTTTCTCTCGAGCTATTTTACAAGATGCTGTTTTTTAAAGATTTATTTGTTTATTCTATGTGTATTGCTTGATTGTATGGGTGTGTACCATGTGCATGCAGTGTGCTTAGAAGCCAGAAGAGAACATAGATCCCCAGAACGAATTCTCTGTGGATTTGAGGTGCCTGTGGGAGCTAAGAACTGAACCTAGATTCTGTTGGAAGAGCAAGTGCTCTTAACCACAGAGCCATCTTCTTAGCCCCTAAATATTTTTTTAAAGACAGATTTGAGGTACTATAACCTGTAATAAACTCTATCACTTTTAAGTTCATGAGTTTGGTAAGTTTCAACAGTTGCATCAAATTGTATAACTCCTCTCATTCAAGATATAAATCATTTTTGTCACCCTAGATATTTTTTTACACCTCTGCAGTGTCTTCTCCCACTTCCGGCCCCAGACAACAGCTACTCTGCATTCTTTCACTGTAGCTTAACTTTCCTGGGTTCAGCTGGGCAGTGGTGGCACATGCCTTTAATCCCAGTACTCGGGAGGCAGAGGCAGGTGGATCTCTGTGAGTTCGAGACCAGCCTGTTCTACAAGAGCTAGTTCCAGGACAGGCTCCAAAGCTACAGAGAAACCCTGTCTCAAAAACCAAAAACAAAACAAAAAAAAAAAAAACAAAAAACTTTCCTGGGTTCAGAAAGATAAATGAGATAATCTCCTACGTAGTGTTTTGGTTTTGTTTTCTCTCACATAGAAGTGTTTTTTAAATTCATCTCATTGTATTTCTGTAGTTCTTTACATTGCTGAATTAGTCTGTTGTATTAGATATGCTTTAATTTCTTTTTTGTTAATGTACAATAGAATTCTTTGCAATTTTGGTGGTTATGGACAAAGTTTTCAACCTCCCCATACAATCTCAATTACAACATCTAAATATATGTTGCCTTTTGTGTGTACTTAGAAGTATAATGGCCTGGTAATTTAATAGGCCTGTGTTTGCGATATCTTACAGGCTGGTTTTCAAAGGGAGCTGTACACTTTCCTTACCTACAAGCCCATATCCTTGCTCATACTTGGTATCAGCAACCTTTTTAATTTATTCAATCCGGTTGCTATATAGTCATACCTCCTTCTGATTTTAATTTGTATATCCTTGTAGGTATATTTGCCATTTATGTTTGTACATACTGTGTGTTGATTAGTTTTTTTTTGTCAGCTTAACTAAACTAGAGTTACCTGGGAAAAGGGAACCTCAACTGAGAAATTGTCTTCTTCAGATTGGCCCATGGGTACATCTGTAACGCCTTTTCTTGGTTAATAATTGATATGGGAGGGCCTAGACTGGTTTGGTTAGGAAGTCTCCATCTGTTCCAGTTGGTGGAGACTTTTCTTCCTAAATGTGTTTGGTATGTGTTTTTCTGTTAATCTCTTAATGTGGCACATTTTCTTAGTTGAATTCTTGAATGTTAAATAGCCTTGCATTCCTGGAGCAAGTCCATCTAGTCACCATCTTTTTCAGTTTGTCTAATTTGATTTATTAATATTTGCTTAACTTTTTTCTGCCTTTGTAATAGATAGTAGCCTATAGTTTTGCTTCTTTCCATATCTTTAATTTGAGTGTCAACAGAATGTGGCTTTGAGAAGGGGTGCTGGGATTGAACCAGAGTTTTGGGTTACCTTATCTCTTCTTATCTCTTCTTTTTTTTCTCTTCTCCTCCCCCCCCCCATCTCTATTTATTTTGTGTATCTGGTGCCCTATCTGCGTGTTCACTTGCAGGCCAGAAGAGGGCATCAGATCCCACTGTACATGGTTGTGAGCCACCATATGGATGCTGGGAATTGAACACAGGACCTCTGGAAGAGCTGCCAGTGCTCTTAACAGTGCGCTGAGCCATCTCTCCAGGTTTTGGGATGCTAATACAGGTGTGCTTTACTGTTGAAGTACTGTCCTGTCCTTCAGACTAGTGTTAGCTTCCCAAGTTGAAAAGTGTTTCATTTAATAGTATTTGCGTTAATAGACTCGACCAGTGAACCCATTCTTGGCCACGGATTTTCTCTGTGCTGTTTTTAATCGGTTTTTATATTGAGTAGACATGATTTCTTTGGTGAAGTTTGGTGGCCTAGTTCATTTTTTTTTTTTTTTGTCAACTTGTCACAGACTTTCTTTACATGGAAAGAGGTGCCTCAGTTAAGAAAATGCCTCCATCAAATGCCTATAGGAATGACTGTGGGAAAATTTCTTAATTAATGATTGATGTGGGAGGACCCAGTCCACTGTGGGCAGTGCTACCCCTGGGCAGGATTCTGGGTTGTATAAGAAAACTAAGCAAGCTTTGAAGAGCAAGCCAGTAAGCAGCATTCCTCCATGGTCTCAGCTTCAGTTCCTTCCTCCTTGTTGCTTCCTTAACCTCCCTTCATGATGGGCTAACTGTAAGCTCTAAAGAGAATAAGCCCTGTCTTCCCAAGTTGCTTTTGGGTCTGTTGTTGATCACAGCAATAGAAAAAAACTGATACATTTAGTTACTCAAATATAAAAAGAAATCAATTTTAGTTCTCAAAATCATTAGCAAAGTTTTGCATTGCATTTTGTTAACATCTCATTAAGTCTGTAGCCTCTTTACAGATATACTGTATAACTATAAAGTGAACATGTATTTCTGGTGTTGATCATTGCTGGTTCATCTTTATTTTTTATTTTCCCTTGATTTGTGTGACTCATAGCATATTAACTTAGCTTTCAGTGAACTAACCTTTTGTTTGATTGATTTTTCTGTATTGTGACCTGCAAGATCAATGCATAATAGGTGGAGACAGACAGAGATCCCAGGAATTCACTGAATTAGCTGTGTCTAATTAGCTGAAATAGCGTGTTCCATGTTCATATAAAGACTGTGTTTCCTAAAATACAGTGAAGTGGTTGAGGATGAGGTCTTGATGCCAGCCTCTGACCTCTGCACATGTCTACTTGGGCAAGCACGTGCATGCGCACACACAAACACATGTGAAAGAGAGAGTGAGCACATTATTTTAATTTCTTTAACCTGATGTTTGTTTTATAGTATATAATTCTCCATATACTACTATGTGAATATTTTGTATTAGTTACTTTTCTATTGCTGTGATGAAATGCCACAATCAACATAACTTACATGAGGGTGGGTTTATTTGGATCTTATAGTTTCAGAGGGATAGGAGGCCATCACCATGTGGCAAGGAGCATGGCCCTGGAGCAGCAGCTGAGAGCTCGCATCCAGATCCACAAAAAGGAAGGAGGAGGGAGTGCAATGGGCGTGGCAGGAAGCTTTTAAAGCCTCAAAGCTCACCCCTAGGACACACCTTTTCCAACAAGGCCATATTTCCAAATCCTTCCCCAGCACTTCCAACTGGAACTGAGTGTGCAAACATATGAGTCTCTGGGTGAGTAGGGAGATGGGGAAACCATGATTGATTTATATTGTATGTAAAAATTACTTCTGTACATACATTTCTGATTTCTATTCTTTTAAGATTTATTTATGTGCATTTGTATCTGTATGAGTGTATGCCACAGTGTGTGGGTACCGTTCAGAGATCAGAAAAGGGCAGTGGATCTACTGGAGCTGGAGGTACAGGTAGTTGAGGGCTACCTGACATAGGTGCTGGCAACCAAACAGGTTTTATGGAGAAGTAGCAAGTACTCAGTATATCTGAGCTGTCAGTCTAATCCAGCGATTCTCAACCTGTGATTCATGACCCCTTTGAGGGTCGAATGATCCTTTCACAGGGATCACCTATCAGATATCCTGCAAATCAAATATTTACATTGTAACTCATAACAATAGCACGGAAATAATTTTATGGTGGGGGAGGTCACCACATGAGGAACTGTATTTGTACTAAAGGATCACAGCATTAGGAAGGTTGAGAACCACTGATCTAATCCACATTTTATTATTTTTTTATTTTAACTTTTTTATTTATCTTATATAACAACCACAGTTTCCCCTTCCTTCTCTCCTCTTGTTCCCTTCCCCCACCTCCTTTCTGCTCCCATCTACTCTTAAGAAAGGATAAGGCCTCCCTTGGGGAGTCAACAAAGCCTGGTATATGAAGTTGAGGCAGAACAAAGCTCCTCTACCCCCAGCCTTAAGACTGAGCAAGGCATCCCACCATGGGGAGTGGGTTCCAAAAAGCCAGCTCATGCAGCCAGATCCTGGTCCCACTGCTAGGGACTCTACAAGCAGACCATGCAACAGAACTGTCACCCACATGCAGAGGTCTTAGGCTGGTCCCATGCAGGTACCCTAGAGTCCATAAGCTCCCACAAGCTTGGGTCGCTGTCTCTGTGCTAACCAACATTTTAAATTTGTTAAGCCTTTGGTATATTTACCCAATTTTCAATATATTGGTCTTTATTTATGATAATTATTTCTTGTTCTGAATTTTGGGTATTATAACTTTTTATTAGTGTTTGCACTGTGATATCTTTACACATCATATGTGCCATATGTATACCTCTCTGTGTCTTCAGTAATAATTTTTTTGTAGACTTCATAGTTGATTGTATGTTTCAAGTTTTCATTCTGTCAACTTCTCCTTAAGCGTTAAGATCACTCATATTCAGACAGTGGTGGTACACACCTTTAATTCCAGCACTTGGGTGGATCTCTGTGAGTTCAAGGCCATCCTGGTCTACAGGACAAGTTCCAGGACAGCCTGGACTATACAGGGAAACCTTGTCTCAAAAAATTCAAAACAAAACAAAGAACACTCATGTTTAATACAATTTTCAATATAGATTCATTAAATTTACAAACTTTTCCTACTTGTAAAGGTTTTACGTAGGACTTCTCAACTTCATGAGAAAACTAAAGCAGCACATATACAGTAGAAATTATACTTTGAATTTTGAGCAGTACTATACAGATCCTCACAGTGCTAGGTGGCAGCAGGGGCTAGCCAGCATAAGGATCATGCTGGTCAGCAACTGGCTCTCTAGAGTGTGCTCAGTTGCTGAACTATGGTGGGCTAGGTGAATTAAATGCATCCACAACTTAACATTCCTAGCCTGTTAGGCGTTTACTAGGATATACAGCATCAGTCAAGAGGCATCGATACGACAAAATTTGCTATTTTTTTTATATGCATCCCTTCTGTTCTTGGGGCCTTTTTGTTCTTTGACTTTTAATTATTTCCTAGATTTCCATTTTCTCTCCTCCCTTGGTTGTTTTTTGTTTGTTTGTTTCTGCTTTTTTTCTCTAAAAGTTTCTTTTAGCACTTGCCCTAATGCCAGCAGAGGTCAGCCATCTACATCCTTTGACCAAATCTGGCTGTCTTAGTTTCATTTTCTGTTGTGATAAAATGCCCTGACTCAAGTTGGAAGGGCTTATTGGCTCACAATTCCAGGTGGCAGTCCATCAGTGGGGGAAGCCAAGGCAGCAGGAACCATTACACTCACAGTCAGGAGCAGAAAGGATGAATTGATGCTGCATGCAGTGCCCAGCTCATTTCTACACTCCTCCGCAATCCAGGATGCCCTGCCCAGGGAATGGTTCCACAGACTGCGGTCTGGGCTTGCCCCCACCAGTTTAACCAAGATAACCTCCCACAGATAAGCCCTTAGGTCAGTTAATCTAGACAGTTCCTCACTGAGACTCCTTTCCCAGGTGAATATAGATTTAATGAAGTCCACAGTTAAAATCTAACCTTCACACTGGCCCACCACCTGCTTTTGTAGTTCTGTTGAAGCCCAGCATGATTGTTCATTTACATACAGTCTGTACAGCAGAGGTTAGTATGCAAGATACTGTGTGGCCCTCGGCCTAAAATATCATCTGGCATTTTACAGTTGTTTGAAAATTTTTATCTTAGTTGATAGACTATAGACATTTTTAAATTGGTGTAGACTATCTTGTGTATAATGCAGTGTGCACCTCAGAATCCTGTATTTCTGTTCTTCTCATCTGCTATTATTGTCAGATATTGTGTTTCTACATACTTTCAGTTCTCATTCATGGTAGTCAGGCTACACAGTCACCACAAGCCCTGAACTGTGTGCCTAGTAGAAATACAGGCTAGGTTTCTATGAGCTTTTCTTCACAGTACGTTTGTCAGCCAAGAAATGCATTATATTATGTATGTTTCTGCCTAACTTGCTTTACTTAACATGCATTGCTGATTCCCCAGCACCCTTCTCATAGCCAGTAGCACTGGAATGCATGCCTGACTAATGCATGTTTAACTCAGCCAATGTTCAGAACCTTTAGTCTAATGCAAGTCAATAAATACACTTAAACGGGTAAATGAAAATATGAAGATGCCTTTAACTAGTTGAATTATATGTTCTGTGGGATTGCTACCTCATTTTCTATACATCAGAAAGAATATTTTTATAGTCTTGTAATTCAAAGCTTCAGGGACATCTATTTCTAAATGCAGGTTAATAAGATTGTTGAATCTAGATAGACATTAGTGATGACTTTCTTTGGCAGTCTGTGAAGAGCTAAATAGATGATACTGTTTGCACTTGCCTAAATTTCCATTCTACCACTACTGCCTCAATTGGATGAATATTTGCAGTGCGCTTACTTTTTCAGTCGCGGTGCTAAATCCTGTGGAGATTCCCAAAATGAAAGTCGATTTCCCGCCCCTAAGCATGTTACATAAAAGTTGAGTAAATGTCAGATTAGCATAATAGGAGGTAGCACATGCTAAGACCTGAATGAAGATACAAAAAGGGCAGAATGACTCAAACTAAGGACTGTCTTTTTGGAGAATTACGAAAGCCTGTCTTAAACTTGATTTATTTTTTGTTTGCACCGTCATCAACTGTAGTACTTTATGTGGAGAAATAGATGTCACATGCTGGTCTAGTGCCTTGCTGCTGTTCTCTGGTAGCTTGTAGCATGGATAAAGCAAGGTATCATTACCATTGAGATCTTTTTCATAGTCAAATAAATAAATCTTTGTGATTCCTAGTCGTACTATAAATTTTATGTAAGCTAGACTGAGTTACTCAAGAAGTTCACAGTGATCTTCCCCCCGCCCCTTACTCACCAGCAGATAGCTAGGCAAACATCTGCAGTTGCTAGCAATGAACGGTGACAGAACTATGTGATTGCTTCTACAAGGCATTATTACAAAACATGGTGATGATTCCCAAGGCATGACTGTGGTCATAATTGCTTTCCTGAGCTTCAGACACCTTATTGGCTCATTAGTTAGGACTTTGTGTTCATTGTTCCACTGCTTGGATTATCCTTCCCCAACTGTGTTTTCTTATTTGAGTACTGGCAGGCTAGGTAACCTGTATTTTAATATTCATTGTGCTGATCGTCATTACTTTTATTTTGAATGTACGTGCCATAAGTCTTACTTAAAGCTCCATGAGGTCAGGTATCATGTAGCCACAATAAACATTCAGATATTTCTTAATTGAATAAAGAAAAAAACTCCTAAGAAACAGCATGAGGTCCTACTTAAAAGTATTAGTTTTTGGTCAAATTGAGGTTCATTTCTACCACTTATGAATTGTGTGACCTTGGTTTCTTATATGAAAAGTAAGATTGAAAATACTACTCATGTATGTATTGTGTACACATAATGTGTATAAATGTACCTTAATGTGTTTATAAAATTCTTTGCCCACTACTTAACACACAGTAGTCACACAGTAAATGCTACCTTATCAGTATTACATATTAATCTGATCTTGATCTCCAAATTCTAAAACAGATATAACTTGGAACCACTGTGCTTTGAAATCCTTTCTGTTCAATATGTAAAAACTGGTCAATACCAATTTATAAATAACTTAAAAGCTACTACCAACTAGATTTGCATTGATTTTGTTTTGTGCTTTATTTAATATACATGTCAGAATCTTGTTGTATGGTGTAGAAGATCATAGTTTGAGTTGAGTATGCTCACAGTCCTATATTCTCTGTACTTTGGAAGCTGAGGCAGGGAGATCTTGAATTTAAGGCTAACCTGTGCATACATAATGAGACACTCTGAAAAAGAGAAAAATGAAAGGAAAGGGATAAAAAGGAAGACAACTGATTTCTTCCTTGATGTGTACATCGTCCAGTTTTCTGGAGGAATTCCAGTGCTGCTTTTACTGGTGCAGAGCGACAGAGTTTACTTATGGCACTGCTTAGTTTATTTTGAGCTGTTCTTGAGCTACATGTGTAAGCTTGTGATTTATTAGAAATAGTCCCAGAATGTCTTTGTTTTAGATTAATGGTGACTATATGTGAATCATACAATTTTGAGTTCAGTGGAATTAACTAATCAGTTAACTCTGTGACTGAGCAGTAGCAAAGTAAATGCTTTTTTTAAATTTCTGTGTATTTAAGACTGAATGAAATCGAGATATTCCAGCATTGAATTTATATCCTCAATGATTGAACCAGCAGGAAGAGCCTGTAGTACCAAATGGATAGGGAAAATTACACAAGATATATAAGGCCATCTGCTATCAGAAGAGGGACAGGAATGCTAACTGAAAGTACATAATAAATAATAAATAATGAATTTCCTTAGTTCATTAAGGAAGAAGGGTTTGGATGGGGCTGGAGAGATGGCTAACTACTAAGAACAGTGTCTGCTCTTCCAGAGGACCCAGCACCCATATTGCAGCTCACAGCCGTGTATAAATCCTATATCAGGGGATCTGATACTCTCTTCTGATCTCCAAGGACACCAAACACAAATATGTATGGTACACAGACATAGCTGTAGGCAAAACATCCACACACATAAGATAAAATAATTTAAAAAAAAAAGTAATAAAGAAAACGGAGGTAGAGAAATGACACATCGGTTAAGAGTGCTTGCTAACATATACATGGCATACACACAGACATGCATGCACACATAGATACATGCATACACATGCATGCACACATACAAACATATGCACACAAAATAAGAATGAATCTAAAAAAATTAGAAAAGGGGCTGGAGAGATGGCTTAGCCTCTTTTGGCGACTATGGACCCCAGGCATGCACATAGTGCATATACATAGAGATAAAACACCCATTCACACAAAAAAAGATCTTATACTTCAACAAAAGGTAGACAGGGCTGGAGAGATGGCTCAGAGGTTAAGAGCATTGCCTGCTCTTCCAAAGGTCCTGAGTTCAATTCCCAGCAACCACATGATGGCTCACAACCATCTATAATGAGGTCTGGTGCCCTCTTCTGGCATTCAGGGATACATACAGACAGAATATTGTATACATAATAAATAAATATTTTAAAAAATTAGAAGAAAAGAATGATTAATAGAAATTAGTGATAATTATCTCACGGAGTATAATAAAATCTTAAACTGTTAAAAAATTTTAAGTATTTTAAGGGTGACATGAATGTTTTGTTCTGACAAAGAAGGACTGATAGTGTGTAAATTTTTACTTCTCAAATTCCTATGTTAAATTAAAGATCTTATGGGGATTTTTTTTTGACCTGAAAGTGTTAGCCAAAAATTTATCTCATGTTATTCTAAAGTTGTCAAAGCATTAATTTTTAAAATCTGAAAGAAAAATAAAACAGGCAGTGGTGGCACATACCTTTAATCTCAGCACTGGAGAGGGAGAGGCATGAATATCTTTGTGAGTTTGAGACCAGCCAGGTCTACAGAGTGAGTTCCAGGACAGCCAGATCTGCACAGAGAAACCCTGTCTCAAAAGACCACCAAAGGGAAAAAAAAAAACCAAAAAACTAGAAAGAGAGCTGCAATAATTGTAATTAGGTACTACCTAACCAGAAGTTTTAAAAGCCTGTAATTTATTTTAGGCATATGCTAAAGGAGGTCATTTTCCCATAAATTGAATTTTTGAAAACCAGTTTTAAGTGTTGAGGGGGCTTTATGCTGTCCCCCACCTGATAAGTTCCACAGGGAGTAAGTTAAATATTCAAACTGGGGTCGGACAATGTAAACTGGAACTGACTGACTTGTCAGCAGTAGGGTAACTCACTTTTAGGTCAATAAACCATAATGTCAGCTATAAAAATAATAAGACAAAAATAAGGGTGGTCAGATCAGTGCCCCCCTCCAAAAAATGCTCCCATATTGCTAAGAAACACACTGTCCATAGTAGACATTGGGTCAGATGATACATCTATTTCACAAGATGATTCAGTAATTTGGTAAACAAGCACATGGGAAAATGTTTAAAATAGTTTTTAAATGAATACGGACTAGACAGCATGTGTTCAGCTGGAGTAAAGAGAATTGGTGTCTCTGGTGTACTGAAGAATCTGGTCAAATCTCACAGAAATGGCAGTGATTCAAAGCTTGGAGAAGGCATAAACCTGGTTAAACACTGGCAAAGGCTACATCAGCATATACAAAGGGGGTTTTCTCCAAGAGAATATCTACTTAACTAACAGATCATTTTTAGTTGACTTTAAAACTTAGATATGACCAAAAGTGGTCATTCTTTGAATTTCTTCCAATTCCATGACTCATCCTGAGGGTGGAGTGAGGTGGAGTTTCTTTTGTTGTTGTTGTTAGCATAAGCCAAAACTTAGCTTCCTTTTTTTTTTTGAAAAAAAAAAAAAAGACTTTGAAAGTCTTCCAGCACAATACATTGAGGTCAGTGCTAGCTTCTTCATGTCTTTCCTCAAAGATGCCTTACTCTCAGGAAACATTTAATGCAGGGCACATTTTACTTGCTTTTATACTAAAATCAAGGTAATATAAATAGTGACCATGTTCCTTATTCCATTAGGTTAGGCTTTTGTGCTATTTGGGGGACACCGAGCCTCTTTACCTTAATGTCTAATGTGTAAGACCAAGTTCAGCTTGTGTCCTTACCTCCAGGGAGCTCTGGGCCACAGTGGACATTGTAATGTCTGTAAATGTTCTTTTCTGTCATAACTGTGCTGCTGGCATCATCTATTGGGTAGAGAGCAGAGATGCTGCCAAAATACCCACAGCAATCTTCTGACCCGAAGTAATACTGAGGTTAAAAGTCCTTAAGTTAAATTGATAGAGAAGTAGAACTTTTATGTTTGAGAAAACCTGAACCTTCTGCTAATGATATTCTGGGATCTCAATAAATCAAAGAATATGAATATCTTGATTAAAATTTTAAATATGGAGTTGTAGTTTTAGGTCTTTTTCAAATAAGATTCCCTGTTAGGTTTAAGTATCTTTGTTTCAAAAGTAATACAGTTTTTGGAGTATACAATTAGACAATGAATATAAGATCTTAACCTATATATGGGGTACTGGGAATTGAACCCAAAGCCTTTTGTATGCTAAACATGTACATTACCACTGTACCCACTTGCTCCTGGATCCCTCTTTATTCATAGTTTATAAAGCAATATGAACACAAATACAATTTCTATCTTCTAGACTTGTATAAACTGAAGAAGGTGTTTTTGCCAGTAGGCCACAGAGAAGTAGTGGAGCTGGCAGTCAGACTTTAGAAAGTAGTTTAGCAACAGATGGAACTGGGGTTGAGCCAGGTGAAATGTGCCCATCAGGTCACAGTTGGGAGGCCATTTATAAGTGTTGGATTACAAGAAAATCGGTACTGACAGAATATGGCAGAAGCCTGGTTCATGGTTACAGCAATTGCTCATGCATGGAAACCAGACATTGAAATTATGTTGTCAATGTTTTTAATGCAAGGTTTTTCTTTTTAAGCTAGGAAACGATAATATCTTACACCTTTGGAATCAAAGAGACAGACCAGGAATGTAGGTTTTCATTTTATCACTTTGTTTTGTATTGATAGATCGTTTTCAAGTCGCTTCATTTTTAATCCTGTTTCCTCCTGAGAGCCTGGGATTGGAATATCTACCTTCATAAAGAGTTATGGTGAAGCCGGGCGGTGGTGGCGCACGCCTTTAATCCCAGCACTCAGGAGGCAGAGGCAGGCGGATCTCTGTGAGATCGAGACTAGCCTGGTCTACAAGAGCTAGTTCCAGCGCAGGCTCCAAAGCCGCAGAGAAACCCTGTCCTGAAAAACCAAAAAAAAGAGTTATGGTGATTAAATGTAAAGCTCAGCAATCCTGGGTATGAGTGCTCAGAAAATGCTCATACCTGTGGCTTAAAAACCTCTAATTTTAGAAAGATCCTTGGTTCTGTAGGTGTCTTATAACTTTAGTGAATATCACTATCCTATGTATAGTATATATAGGTATGTATAAAGGTATGTATAGTATCACTATAGTATGTATAGCAGCATGTAAACAAAACATTGTTTTGATTTTCGTTTTGACATAAGGCCATCTATAGAAAATAAAATCAAGTGTTTGTTTAAAGGGAAGAATACATGTACAATGTCTGGTATGTAATGACTACCCAGTGAATGCTAGCTCCCTGTTTTCTTGCTTTCATATTGATAAAAGGCTTAAAAGATACCCCTCTAAAGCTATTGTTTCTGTTAATTTGTTGAATGAAATAACTAGATGTCATTGGAATGGGAAAGGAAGTTGGCAGAAAGCAATTTATTTTGAGTTATAATGGTCTTTAGTAAAATTGAAATACTGACTAACCCTGTCTGCTTTTAGCTGATTTAAAACACTTTGCTTTAGTTTTGACCACATTAATACCAGATCTGAAGACCGAATATCAGTGTATTTTAGAGGTGATTTGGTGTGTTAGAATGAATGAATCCATTGTCTCTGCAGACATGAATTGAGTGTAATTTTCAGGTTTTGCCATAGTGGATGAAAGCCCCAGCTGTATCTTTTGTTTTCTAGAAGTGAGCTGTCATTGTGTGCTGTTCTCTCTCCCACTCTTTCTACTACAGCTGTATTACAGCGGCTTGGTGACATTCTAATCCTTCCCCGACATTTTTTATCTGGGTTAAACAGTGTCAGGCAGCCACTACTAAATACTTAAGCTCAAATTGGAGATTAAAAAATTTTTTTTTTACCTTGCTGCACATTCAGGTTGCAATCATAGCTAAAAGAGAGAAGGTCCCAGAAATTTAAATCAAGGACACTTAAGAACTAATCACAAAACGAGAGGGGGCGTAAGTAAATTTAAAAAGGAAAAAAAATATTTCTGTGGTTTATGTTAGAAGTGCAGGTGAGGTGTTATATTGAGCAACACTTCTGGCATGTGATATCCAGAGAATTCTGAATTGGAATTCAGTGATGAAAGGTAAGAATGAATTCAGGTTCCTGTTGACTCATTTTCTGTTTGACTTGTCCAGACGAGCGAGTTTTGGCTTTATGTAGAAGTTGTCATTGACCCCTTTAGTTAAACACTTTCCAGAGATTGATACTAAATTAATATGTCTTATTTCTGCAGACTTTATTACTGCTAACAGTCAACAGAGTTTTTAATAAGTGCCAGAAGTGCCGGGCAGTGGTGGCACATGCCTTTAATCCCAGCACTCGGGAGGCAGAGGCAGGCAGATCTCTGTGCTCGAGACCTACCTGGACTACAAGAGCTAATTCCAGGACAGGCTCCAAAGCTACAGAGTAACCCTGTCTCAAAAAACCAAAAAAAAAAAAAAAATGCCAGAAGTCCTGGGTTCTTGAGGAGTCTGGAGGAAGCCTGAGGAGAGGACATCCTTAGTATGTCATTACTTTTAGTGGCACTTTTAAGATTTACTGTACAGGGTTACCTGAAATCAAGAGTAAAGATCAGTTTGGTTGGTATTCCGTGTGTGTGTGTGTGTGAGTGTGTGAAGTCATTGAGCCTCTGAAATTGGTGTGTACTTCACTCACCATATGAAAACAAAAACATAGGGGTCTTAAAACTTTAAGCATTTCTCATTTTCTAGACTAGAACCCATATTACCGTAGAAAAACAAACAAAAAAGCCTAGTGGTAGGTAAATAATTCAATCCGATAATATTGAATTCTAAAGTTGTTTGTTAACACGCAAAAGTGTTGTTTGGCCAAGTATAATAAAAAGTTTTGCAAGCTTCCTGCCTTATCTAACATTTTACTGACATATGTTTAGTGACATGAGACTTTTATGGGACAGGGCTACAATGTTTAGCCACAGTTGTTCAGAACTGGGGAAAGACTTCATTTCGCACAATCCATAGGAATCATTGTCACAAATGTAGAAAGTAAATCAAGAAATTAAGGTGAGGGTGCTTTTGGGAACAGGCCAAATTGAAGGCCTTGTTTGCTTTTAAACTAGTTCTTTAGCTGTTCTTCATTTTCTCCTCTAATCAGGGCTGGGCTAGGGTAGGGAAAGAACCATGGGCTTGTTTGTTTTCAGAAGAGTACTCACTCCTTTCCACATTCCCCAGGCTCTAGAATTTTGACTCCTTATATTCTAGACCAGCAGGGCTTCTCAGGTTGAACTTTTAATCAGCATTTGGGGCCAGATAGTATATGGATGCCATCCTGTGAATTCTGCAGTGTCTTACCAGGTAGTTCTGTGATGGAGGCCGTCCTGTGACTTCTGCAGTGTCTTATCAGGTAGTTCTGTGATGGAGGCCATCCTGTGAATTCTGCAGTGTCTTACCAGGTAGTTCTGTGATGGAGGCCGTCCTGTGAATTCTGCAGTGTCTTATCAGGTAGTTCTGTGATGGAGGCCATCCTGTGAATTCTGCAGTGTCTTATCAGGTAGTTCTGTGATGGAGGTCGTCCTGTGAATTCTGCAGTACCTTATCAGGTAGTTTTGTGTTGGAGGCCGTCCTGTGAATTCTGCAGTGTCTTACCAGGTAGTTCTGTGATGGAGGCCGTCCTATGAATTCTGCAGAACCTTACCTAGTAAATGTGCACAGACCCAAATTCTGAAAAGTAGATATATATAAAGACACCACCATGTATGTACCTTCTGAGGAAAATTAGTTTCAGTTGAGAGCCCTAGAGAAATACACTGTAGCTAGTGCTCATTACCAAGAGCTACTAAATGTGTTCTCAACTATGCAATGGGAATGTTTAGAAGATACATACTCCGTTTTATTAGTTACGTTTTGTGTGTTAGAGATAAACAAATGCCAATAGTGCAGCAGTCCTCCCTCCCCTGTGAATGTGAACAGCAGTGTCACAGGTATATATTCACAAATATATATTGATTTGCATTATTTTTCCACAATAGGTTTTCCTTTTAAAATTACACAACTGGGTGGAAAAGTGATCTTTTCCTTTATTCCATATTCTATTGAAGCATAGCTTAGAAAAACAGCAATTGTCTTTGAAAAGCCTCAGTTTTCTGTGCATGTCACTGACAGGTTATTCTGATAGACTTTAAAGTGCTTTTGTTTATATCTTTTAATGTTTTGTTCATGTCCCCTTTTTTTTTTCTCATGTGGTTCAGGACATCCTCCAAATCCCAGTTTATCCAAGAGTGGCCTTGAACATCAGATCCTCTGCCTCTGTCTCTACAGAGCTGGCACTGCATGTGTGCACCTCGATGCTTGGCTTGTTCATGACTTTACACATAGCCCCTATGTACCAAGATCATAGAAGAGAAAAGCTAGTATGAAGAACAGTTGAACTTGGAGTTTTAAAGATCATTGAATTACTAAAAATAGGCAAAAGATGTAAATAACAAATTTTTATAATATATATTTAAGCATATGAAAAATAATTAGTCTCGTATAATGGACAAATACAAAACAGGGCAAGGGAGATGGCTCCATAAATAAAGCTCTCTCCCTATAAGCATGAGGACCAGAGTTCAGATTCCCAGAATCCACATGAGAGCGGGATTAGCTACGTGGAAAGGCAGAGTCTGGGAATCCTGGGGCAAGCCAGCCAAACTTGCTGGGATCTGTGAGTTCTGGGTTCAGGGAAAGAGCTAGCTTCATTAAGGAAAGTGAAGGATGCACACGTGCATATGACGTGTATGCTAATGCACACTGCAAACACACATAAGAAAGGGGGTGGGGAATACAAGTTGAAATACACGGAAGTACCACTTTTCATGTAAGCAACAAATTGGTCGCAGACTCTGTCCTTCCCACTGTGTGCTGGAACACAGACTGACTTATTCTTGTGCAGGTCTCACGTAGGCAGCCACAGCTGCTGAGAGCTCGTGGTGGCAGCAGTCCAGCCTACCCTTGCCTCTGGCTCTTGCAGTCTCTCTGGCCCCTCTTCTGTGATGTTTCCTGTGCCTTGTGGGGTATTGAGAGGAAGTGAATTTCTTTAAAATGTTAAAATTTAAACATGATTTTCATGTGTGAGTAGAGTTGAGTCATATTCTCATTTGTGAAGACCTGATTTCTGAATTTTTAAAACTCATGAATAGCAAATATCTGTATACTAATTTCCTTACAGGTTGTTTCTGTTTATATTGTATGTTGTTTAGACGTCTTAAAACTATGTGCTTATGGTTTATTTCCTGTTTCTCTGTAGATGTTTATCTTTAATATAGTCATGCCTCTAAACCTCGGATGTTTTTAAAGATTGATCACAGTGATTCTCTGAATTTCAGTGGCAATGTTTAATCTTTTCTTGATTTTTTTCAGTCTATTTTTTCCGTTATTTTGGTTCTGATATTTGCTTTAAGATAATTCCTAGCTTAAGAAACACACTTATGTAATATTATAATAAATAGGGTTTTCCACAAGCCAGTCATTAGACCTTTTCTTCTAGTCACTCAGTGATTTGTCATACTTATAGGGGCTTATCTAGAAAATGACTTTTTATGGCGACCCTTACATCTTCAGGCTCTAGACCTACAAAGGTTTATTTTAAATAATTATTTGTAATATTTTCTGCACTCTTTCTTTTACCTGTGTTTGGGTATTTGTTTGTATATTCATCTATCTTTGCAGTGCTGAGACTTGGCCTGGGTAGTAAACATTCTAGATAAACACTGGGCCACTCCCTACCCTCGGTTCATGCTACCATTATCCATTAGATCACGTGTCTGTTGCAGTATTGTTTTGTATCCTCTCTAGGTCATAAATTTGTTTGAATGTTGCTTTCCTTCTTTAACTGGTGTTTTTAAGTTTTAATTGTTTCAGTCACTCCCAATAGATACAGGGCACAAGCCTTTAGCACATGGACATTTTACATGTCACATCCAAAGACTAGCAGTAGCTGATGATGTGTTGAGCAGTACCGCTCTAATGGATGGAAACAACTTCTTGCCTTTCGGGCTAAGAATAGAGTGAGTGAAAGATTGTGTTCTCGTACAGCAATTTAGAAGTCTGAATTTTGTAAGAAACCTGTTTTTTAAGGTAATGATTACTTGTTTGCAAATTTACTTTTTTGTTTTTGAGCTTTAAAATTAACCAGGATATTTGAGTACAAGGTTCACCTTTTGGATATTAGAAGAGTTGTTAGTAGCCAGCATTAAGCTAGAACACTTTAAAATTCTTTTATAGCATACTTAACAACAGTAGAAAGCTATGGGATGTTGATCCAGGGCTGTTTCCCTACAGTTTCCAGAGTGTGGATTCTTTGGCATGTATGATAAAATTCTTCTCTTTCGCCACGACATGAACTCGGAAAACATTTTGCAGCTGATTACCTCAGCAGATGAAATACATGAAGGAGATCTTGTAGAAGTTGTCCTGTCAGGTGAGCAAATGGCTCCTTTTTTCCCCCTTTTACTTTTACCCCACAAGGAGTGTTTACTACACTAGTTCTGTGTTCTGCTGCTCTTAGTTCTGGTGCTGTGTAATTGCTTCCTTCTTCAATGTGTAGTAATGGCTTCTGCATGGCTTTCATTTTCAAGAAGGTTATATCACTATAAGAAAATAGGGGGGGGGAGTGGAATTACTTAAGTGTTTTGAAGCTAAGGGAATTACTAGTTAAACTGAAAAGAAATTCTCTTTTTGTGGGTTGAAAAAAAAAAAAACAAGATTAAAATTGTTTTCTTTTCCCATTTCTGTTAAAAGCATAGACGAAGAGAAATGAGGGTCCAAAGAGAGAATGCGGATAAGACCTGGAAGAGAAAGTGACAGTGCTGGTTACTGTTTCTTCCCTTCCTGTTCCCAGTGGACATTTTCCACTTCTGTTCCTGCCTTACCCTTCTCACCATCCCTTGTTCCCTAGCTCCCACCATCTCCAGATGGCCAGGGATAGTGGGAGAGAAGGGAGAATGCCACAGCGAAGGCACACTTTGGATTGGCAAGAAGGGAGATTGATAGAGGAAATAGGTGGTCAGCCACCCTCCCACACTCATCTTTCAGGCTCTTCCTGAGATCTCTCTACTGTTCCTTTTCCTTATTGGTCCTAACACTTCTCATCTGTGTTTCTGATTCTTCCATCTGCCTAGTCCCCCCAGCACTGATCTTCCACCACAACCCCCTGTCTTCCTCCTCACTCACATGGGGATTTCTGTGCTGTTCTCCTTTAAGGTCGTGATCACATTCATTCCCTCTTGGCTTTGGACCTTTCGTCAAACCACAGGGACGTCACTAGTGACTTTCAAGTTGAAGTGAAAGAAATGTGTCTGTATCTACTGCTCCATTGCTCATGGAGGAGAAAGGAGTCCTGGCAGTCTGTTTGAACTCAGTGTCTCTTCTTACAGAAACATTTGACATGAGGTTAAGTTCCATAGCACTTTGATTTTTATCATTTACTTCAGTGTTTTCTTTCTCAGTCTGTCATAAGCTATGAGACAATGCTTTTGTTCTACCTAGCCAAAGACTTCCAACCTGGCTTATTTGGAGCTTAACTCATTTAAAGCTCTTGGACTTCTAAAACTACTGCTCAAGATCGCAGTATTGGGCCATGGCTCAGCAGATAACCCACATGGTAGGAGGACAGAACTCATGCCTACAAGATGTCCCCTGACCTTCACATGTGCCATGGCACATTCTCCTCCCCCAACATACATACACACAAATAATAAATAAATGTAGTAAAATATTTTAGATCACAGTTTTAAATGCTAAAAATAATGTATTTTGTAATCACATGAAACTTTCAGAGAAGGTACCCTGTGTTTTGATATAAATGGATATGGCGACCATTCCTAATGTCTTTGCAATTAAAAAATATGGTTTAATACTTTCTTTTTGTTTCTGTTTTTTTTAAAAAAAAAAAAAGCCTTGGCCACAGTAGAAGACTTCCAGATTCGCCCTCATACTCTCTATGTACATTCTTATAAAGCACCTACTTTTTGTGATTATTGTGGTGAAATGCTCTGGGGATTGGTACGTCAAGGATTAAAATGTGAAGGTAAGTGCTTTTAGATTGATGTATTAATTTGAAAGAGGATTTTACATTTGCATTTTTGAATTACCAGTGGAACACTAAGATCATAGTTGGTGTCTAGGTAGTAAGGATTTAGAATTGCGAAGTTGAGGACTGGCTTTTCCTTTGCCTCCACCTACTGGTTTTTTTGCATAGGCAACTTAGTAAACCTCTAAGCGATGGTTTCTCTGTGAAATGTAGTCTATTCTACCAGTTGCATAAATAATTAAAGAAGGTAATGTAAACAGAATATTTGACACAAAACAATGGTTTAATAACTGTTGGCCACTTATTATTACAGGTCTTTATTCAATTTTTAGTTTTTTTCTGTGTAGTGTAAAATGTCAAATTGCTGTGAGTTAGAATTGCTAGGAGTAGGCGGCAGGTACATAAGTCTGAATAAGAAGCATTCTTCTGAGGAGGGTCAGTTAACTTTTTTGTAAGGTAATTGCAGGCAAATACTTTATTTAGGTTTTGCAGGCTATGTGGTCTCTATTGTGACTTACCTCTTCTGCTGTAATGTAAAACTAACCATAGGAACCAGAGAGATGGCTCATCACCTGAGAGTACCTGCTGCTCTTTCAGAGGACCTGGGTTCAATTCCCAGCACTCACATGGTGCCTCACAACTACTTGTAACTCCAGTTCCATAGGCTCTGATGCCGGAGGGCACCAGGCATGTACATGGCAAATATACACACATGAAGACAAAGCATTCATACACAGAAAATTTTTTTTAAATTCTTTAAAAACTTAGCAGTCAACCATAGATATTATGTAAATAAACAGCAGACTGTGTTCCTATAAAGCATATTTTTTCCATATTCTTTTTATTTTTTCATTAAAAAATTTACACTTCCTCCCCTTCTCCCAGTCCCCTCCCTTCCCCTGCTTCCTTAAGAGAGGGCAGGGTACCCTGCCCTGTGGAAAGTCCAAGGCCCTCCCCGCCTCCATCCCAGCCCAAGAAGGTGTGCATCCAAATAGACTGGGTTCCCAAAAAGCCTATACATGCAGAGGAGATAGGTCCCAGTGCCATTATCGATGGCTACTCAGTCTGCCCCCATTGGCAGCCACATTCAGAGAGTCCAATTTGATTATATGCTTCATCAGTCTCAGTCCAGCAGGATTTGATGAGCTCCCATTAGATCAGGCACACTGTCTCAGTGGGTGGACCAGCCCCTCATGGTCCTGACTTCCTTGTTCATCTTTTCCCTGCTTCTGCTCTTTGACTGGACCTTGGGAGCTCAGTCCATTGCTCTGATGTGAATGTGGGTCTCTGTCTCCATCTCCATCCATCGGATATAAAGCATATTTTTAGAGTAGGGAAGATGCCTTAGTTGGTAATGTACTTGCCACACAAGCATGATGACCTGAGTTCAGTCCACAGACTGGGGGAAAAAGAAAAAAAAACTGGGTGTGGTGATTGATTTGTGTTTGGGAAGTTTGGAGAAAAGAGGATCGCTAGGGTTTTCTTACAGCTCCCAGTCCCAGTGAGAGACTCTGCCCACAAAACATGGTGAATGTCTCCAAAGGAATAATAGCTGAGGTTGATCTCTGGTTTCCACACTCATACACACATAGCTGTGCACAGATGACACATATACCTTTTGTGTTATATAATTATATATATTATAATATAGAATACTATTACTCTATATTATTATTTACTATTATTTTATATTCATGAACACTGATGCTTGAGTTCCATACAATTTTCTCATCATTAGAGGTTTGTTGCACACATGCCTCAGTTTGCTGCTGGATAGTGCTTGAAGCCAGAAACTCATAAACTTTTGCCAAGTGTCATAAAACATACTTTTCTGAACTCTACCCCCAGAATTTCTGATTCTATAGATTTGGGGATGGGTCTAGTAATTTATGTTTCAAATAAATTTCCAAGTGGTTGTCTTAGCTATCATAAGTCAAGATTCACTGTTCTAATTAATTTAACTTTTCTAAATAAACCTGTCTACATATGTACTAATCTAGAATTTGTTACCTTCCACATAGTCTGTCATCTGAATTCTTAATTAAGGTTGGTATTGTTGCCAGAAAAAATAAAAAAGAGATGCTGGGTTTTATGTATCAGATTTCAAATAGTTATCTTATAAAGTTTTATATTTTACTCTTAAAATATATTTAGGCTGTGGATTAAATTATCATAAACGATGTGCCTTCAAGATTCCAAATAACTGTAGTGGAGTAAGAAAGAGACGCCTGTCAAATGTATCTCTGCCAGGACCTGGCCTGTCAGTTCCGAGACCCCTGCAGCCTGAATGTGTTCCCCTTCTCAGTGAAGAGGTATGTATTTTTAGGTCATAGAAGGACTTTTAGTAGTTATTCTTGGTCTTACAAGACATGTGACATCCTAAAAGAGGTGATAGCAGAGTATAGTAACATTGCTACTCTTAAGGCACTTTGAATATAATACTGATGACAAGGCCTACCAACAGCAATAGGTTGTACTTTGTGCCCCCGGGATTGCATTATCATTTAGTCCACCATGTGAGCCTCCTTTTCATTACCTTGGCACCCAGTCACATACTTCACTTACTCTTACATGTAACCATCAGGTCAGGTTTCCTAATATACAACTCTGATTATGTTTCTCTCCACTAGATAACTATGTTAGGGATCTCCAGAGGAGCAAAACCTGTACAGTAGAGTGAGTGAGTGTGTGTGCGCGTGTGTGTATTTAAGTGACAGGATTTATGGACTGGGAAGCAGGAGAAACTGACAACTACGTAGAAACTGGAAGCCTCAGAGTATGCGGAACTGCTGATTTGAAGTCCACTGGAGAGCTGCTGGTAGAAGTCTGCCTTCAGAGGCTGATGCATGCGGGGTCTGACACACAGTGATGGCAGGAGAAATCAACTCTGCTGATTGGCACAGTATGTGAAATGTGCATTGCTTTTGCTTTTTGTTGCTTCTGGACCCCCAGCCTCATCAGTGATGCCACACACATTGACAGCATGTCTTTCCCACTCGGTATTTCCAGTCAGTTTACTGACCCACATGGCAGTCTAAATAGCATTTGCCTAAACCTATAATGTAGCTTATTCTCCGAGTGCCATTACACTTTTGAAACCTCCCTGTTTGTGAGTCTAACATTCTGCTTGCGTTTGTGTACTAGATTATAGAAAATGAATAAGTTTCTAAAACTGAATAAACAGATAAATAAAAGCCAGGATATAAAGCCTCACCGAGTAAAGAAATAAGTTTGGAAACAGTCATATTGGGAGCAAACCTTTAAGCGTAACTCTGAGATTGCACATACAAGGCTATTTCTATCATCGTAGAAGACAGTGTAAAGAGGTTTATGAGCCCAGAGAAGTTGTGTGTCCTTATGTGCCTCACTTTTCTTAGCACAGCACTTGGTACTTAGTAGATACAAGTAAACAAACGACCGTGCTGCTCCTCAGAATGTGAGCTGTACCGCCAGAGCTCTGGAGCCACGGGCTGCTTAAATGGCTTTCCAGAGTCATGGGACACGTTAATAGGAAATACCAAATTAAGTTCAGATTTTATTAGTTATTTTTCCCCCTAATGTATTGTTCCTTTAAAGGATAAATAGAGTAGTTTAATGAATATTTGTGTGCTTGGCAGTACTTGAAATGGCTTACATCTGCAAATTATAATCTTGCCATTGGTTGTTTTTATAACCTCCATCTTCATATATTAGTCCTATCAGGACTTTCGTATACTAGCACAGTGCAAGACTTTATGCTCTTGTCTATTTAGCAAAATCTTTACAAACTGAAATATCAAAGTAAAAATCTATGTAGCCCTCTTGTAAAAACTCTCAAGTTTATATATTGCTTAGCCACAGGAAGAGATTTTTGAGGTAGAGAAAGAAAGGTTATGCCAGTACTCAAGCAAGGATCATGAGTTCTAGACCAGTCAGACCCTGCTACAACAACAAACACCTGGTTAATAAATATAGAGACTAAGAACCTATGTATAGACATATATAAGTCCTTGGGGGAAAACTGATAGTAGAAAATTAGTGTATCTTATATGCTGAACCACACAGGAAACCTGTCTGGTACAGAGAAGTATATTGCTTTAAGAGCCACACAAATGATGCTCTGATGGCAGCTACCCACTGTTTGTTAGGAGCCTAGGGGAGAACAGAAGACAGGGGAAAGGGAAAAGTACAGCCATCCTTTCGTGTTCATAGTGTAGGCTCTGGGACCTTCAGAAAATTGTGAAATCTATTAGTGTTCAACTCCTTTATAATCATAGATATAATATTTGCATATAACCTGCATACATCCAAGCTCTCTTGCTAAATATACTGACATCTTTCTCCCTTCAATTGCTCATTAAGTCTGCCAAACTTTCCCTGCCATCCTCACCGACAGAGGCAATCACTGTGACTGATGGGATCAGATTGTGGGTCAACACATACTGAGGAGGGAAGAAAAACGTTTATTTCTGGAGTTTGATGCGGAAGACCTAACCACTGACATTAATCTCTGAGTCTAGTTTCATATTTAGATGGGGATAGAATTTAAGTAGCCCTTATACTGACAGGTGACGGCTCCAAATGCACACTTAGTGCATGTGCTCTGTACTATGTCCCTAATGCCCTGATATCTGCAGGGCCTGAACAAAGGCATTAACTGGCCTTGGCATATGAAAAGACCTGCTAGAGAAACCTCTTCTTTACAGGAATGCCCTGTGTATCTGATAACTAGTAGCTAAATCAGTCCTACCGTGTCTTGTATGGTTTGAATTGAGACAAACCAAAAACAGTAGATGCAGGAGCAGAAAATGCACAGTAGACTGACACATCTGTGCTTTACACGCTGCTGGTTGTGGGGGCCTCAGGACAGGGTCAGACACCGTTTCTGACAGTGAAGACACGGGTCTTTAGTCTTCAGTCATCTGGGGAGGTAAAGACGGGATCGTGTTTAGATCGTTTTGTATTCCAAATGTATAACAGCACTTAGCATGTAAGAATCAGTGGATGTGTATTCAGTGAATGGAATGAACTGCACTGAGCTGGCCTATAATTTAGTTTGATTATTCCCTTTGTTTAGAGAGCCGTAGCTACAAAAAACCCCTTATCTCTTAAGCTACATAAACATTTTTAATTGCTCTTTAATTTTTTAGCTTCACTTGGAAGAAGAAAACAAAAACTAGAAAATATTTGCAATATCAAGGAACTGCTTGAAATCTAAGTACTATCGCTAATGCTGTCCAGTTTATTTTTCTGTTTGTCTGCCATAATTTAGTTCAAATCCTTACAAACATATTCTAGAATTCTTGGGAAACTCTGAAGTTATATTTTATTTCGGGCTATTTTCAGTAATACAATATGAGCAGGGACCGTGATTCCTCAGTTCTTTGCTTTTCCTGGGATTAACTACTTTGTCAGCTCTGAGTGGGTAGTAACATCTGTTAGAAATTCCTTGTCAGGTATTGGGTTTTATTGTAAAATGCTAAATGTGCCTGGCAAATACTAATTGTGCGTGTGTGTTTGCATGTGCGCTCACATGCACAGAAGGGTTGCGGGACGGAAACAATAGAAAGCTATTTGGTTGACTGAGGAACCTGCTTTTGTTAGTGATAGAATGAGCTCCATTGTATGAAGCTATGGAATGTGCCACTGGCAGTAATGCCTACTTCAACCGCAAAGTCAAAGTCCCAAGGAGAGCAAACTGTAGGCCAACTCACGGCAACGAGAAATTGTTCAAGTCCATTGAACCTTCCCTGGGAGTGGGAGGGCAAGACATCATTGGTGTTTTGGACTCATAATTGGACCCTGTTTTCTCCCCTTGCTCAACATTTAATCCCTTCTTCTCAACAGAGGATCTCTCTCTCTTCTTCATTTGTGTCTGACAGTGTAGAGAAATAATCCAAATGACTGAACTATCATTGAATTGCCCCCCATTAAGTCAAATGGATAGTCCTCTACAGTAGTCTGGAGCCATTGTTGCCACTGTCTTAACTCTATATTTCTTTTCAAAGGTGCTAAAAACTGAAATCTGCTGGTAGTTTCTGTGCTCTTAAAAATGATCCAAGTAAAATAATTTTCCACACTTTATTCTTGTGTTAGGAATTGCTCAGATTCTTCAAGAGTGTGTACTTTCCTCATGCAAATGTTGGTAAATTAAGTCCAGAGGAAACTGCTGAGGACCAATTTTTTTAAATGTTGACTTTAGTATTCCCAATAAATAACTTGTGCTTAAGCTTTGCTGCCAGCACTTTGTTTTTAATCTTAACTTAAACTTAGAGAAATACTTATGTTTTAGTCACATGCTCACCAAGAACCAAGCAAGAGAATCCCGTCCTGGAGTGGTCGTCCAATCTGGATGGAAAAGATGGTGATGTGCAGAGTCAAAGTTCCACACACATTTGCCGTCCACTCCTACGGCCGTCCAACCATATGTCAGTACTGTAAGCGGCTGCTGAAAGGCCTTTTTCGCCAAGGCATGCAGTGCAAAGGTAAGATTGCTTACGTTTCATGTATGGTTTTTATAATAGATACAAGTTTAAAATATCTAAGTTTCAGAAACTTTCACTATAAAAATTGTTCTTACTGTTAGCTTAAAAAAGAAAGGAAGAACTATATGTGTACATACACACACACACACACACACACACACACACACACACACGAAAGCCAAATTACTTTGATCTCTAATGTTTTATCCTGTTAAAAAAGGAAACATCAAAGCAACTATATGGGAAATAATGGCATTTATTCTCATTTAAATTAAGTATAAGACCACATTTATGGCTGGTAAGTAGAAAATTGGCGCATGCCATAGATTCTTCATGAAGAAAAGGAGGGATGGAGCTGCTAGCATGTTTGCATCCTACCACTGGCATTAGCTTCATTACACAAAGAAACTGATCCCTAACTGGGCTTAAAAAAAGAAAAACTATTAAATGCCTTCAGAAGTTGAGACCAGACCATGTTCCAAGACTTGAGTTCCTAGAGGGAGGAAGACTCAGGATTTAAAGGAAGTGTGATTATATCTGATCTTACCTGTTTAAATGACAAGCTGAATATTTTTATTTTAGATTGCAAATTCAACTGCCATAAACGCTGCGCATCAAAAGTACCAAGAGACTGCCTTGGCGAGGTTACTTTCAATGGAGGTAAAATTATATATCTTTCTTAACTTCTATAAAACCTAGAAAAGGTCATGACTCTGTATGTTGTCTGGGTAAGGTTGTTTATATACTTTATTTTACTGGCTTTGTTCAAGGTTTTATTTTCTTTTTTTTTAAATGTTCATTATCATTTATGTACATTACAGTTTTGCCTGCAGGTATGTACATGTAAGGGAGTCAGATCCCATATAATGGGGTTACAGACAGTTATGAGCTGCCCATGTAAGTGCTAGGAATTGAACCCGGGTCCTTTGGAAGAATAATCAGCGCTCTTAACCTCTGAGCCATCTCTCCAGCCCCCGTTCAAGGTTTTCTTCTGACTTAATAACTAAGCAGAAAATGGAGATCACTGATGCTATCATTAGTAGTTAATGCCTTTCCGTCTTTCCTTTCGCCCCTCGCTACTCTGTGACCTCCAGTATCCAGTGGTGCTGCATAGTGACTTCCAGATGCACTTTTAAAATCTTGCTGTTACCTTTATTCTTTAATTATTGACTTTTAAATGTAAGACCAACCCTCTGATGTAATCCTAATAAATGTCTAAAACACAAAGAAATTTTGTGTCTAACTAATTTGCCCAAGAATTAGGGCTAAAAAATGGCAAAGCTAGAATTTGAACCTGTTTTTGGCTCTTTGGTCTTTCTTTCAAGTAATCTATGACCGTCTTCCTCCCAGAGAGCACTAGTGAAGCCATTACCCACTTTTAAAGGAAGGGAGGGATCGGGCTTTAGGCTTTAGGCTTCTGACATCATTTTCCTTTGACAGTTTATACGGGAGATAACAGTAAATGTAAGGAAACCTGTAGGAATAGGCTAAGGATTGAAAATCCAACTCCTTGAGAATCTAATTAACATTTGCTGTGTATTTTCCATGGCTCTCAGTTGTCTTGCGTCTGTTTAGGCTGGTATTAAATATCATAGATGGGGTAGTTTGTAAACAACAGAAACTAATTTCCCATAGTTCTGAAGGCTGAGAAATCCAGGATGCCAGGAGATTCTGAGTTTGGTGAGAGTCTTACCTCCTGGTTCATGGAAGACACTGTTTAGCTCCATGGTAACATGCTGGAATGTGCGAAGAGGGTCTTTGAGCACCAATGCACGTCATAGGAGCCTTCGTAACTGATCACCTCCCGAAGGCTCCACCTCTGAATACCATTACCTTAGAAGGTAGATTTAATCCACAGGTTTAAACCTGTCATTTGCACCATAGCTAGTTGACATCATTGGTAGAGTATGACTGGTTTTTCCCCATGCCTAAAGTCTTGTCTAGCTTTAGAGTTTACACATTTTTTGTGCTTTTCTACCTTTTAATAAGTGGATTTTAAATAATGTTTATTCACTTTAATTTGCATTTCTTTGCTTACTTAAGAGTTTGAACATCTTTCAAGTATTTGTTTTATTATTTGTGTACCCCAGCCCCCACTGCATTGCCTGTTCAAATGCTTTCATTTTTTTTTCTAATTTGACATACTAATAATTATTTCATTTATAGGTGGCATAATGATTTGATAGGATTTTTTTTTAGCAGCTTTGCTGAGATCTAGTTTGTTTGTTTTATGTTTACCATTTGACATATTCACAAAGTTAGGCAGCCATTATTCTGTCTAATGTTAGGAATTTTCATTTCCCTACACAATTATGTAGTTCATAGTCCCGTCCCATTCATCTCCTCTCCTATAGCCTCTGGCAGCCAGTAGACAACTTTCTACTTCTATGTTAGTCTATTTTAGAAATTGTGTATAAATACAGTTATACAACAAATATATAGGCTAATGAGTGTCTCCTTTTAGTTAACATAATGTTTTCAGAGTTCATACACACTGTAACTATGTCAGTATTTAGTTCTTTTTATGGACAAATGATACCACTCTCAGAGAAATGACCAAAGTTTATTTTTGCAGTTACCATGAGGTGTCAGGGATACTGTCACTGTGCACTTTAGTATTACTTCTGTGGGCATGTTTTCATTTAACTTGGCAGGTACCTGGAACAGTAGGTGGTTGAGGGGCTCTGTTTAACATCCTGAAGACCTGCCAGCCTTCCAAAGTCACTGTACTGGCTTACAGCCCATCAGCATTTAAATAAATGTTTTATCTTTTATTAGTGAATTATAGAATTTCATTAAATATTCTGAATACAAGTCCTTTATCTGATGTTTTCTGCATATACTTTCTCAGTGATAAAGCTCTTGCCTAGAATTTGCAAGGCCTTGAATTTGATCCCCAGTACACAAAAAAAGTAAGAAACAAGCAAAGACTCCCTCATCTTGAATCTTCAAGGATATTTTTTTCAAGTTTTAAAACTTTTTTCCTTGTTAATTTTAAGACTGATCTGATTAAATGCATTGATACTCTATCAATATTAAACTGCAATTCATTTAAAACTCTCCTAGAGCCTTCCAGTCTGGGAACTGATGCAGATATACCCATGGATATTGACAGTAACGATATGAACAGCGATGGCAGTAGGGGCTTGGATGACTCAGAGGAGCCATCCCCACCAGAAGACAAAATGTTCTTCCTGGACCCGACTGATGTTGACGTGGAGCGAGATGAGGAGACTGTTAAGACAATCAGGTAATACATTGAGCTGCTGCCAAGGGCAAAGGCAGGTCAGCATCTCCATTAAGGAAAGGTGGCATTTCTTTAAGTGGAATTTTAAATGTAATTTAAAATCTAATTAAATAGGCTAATTCTTTTTTGCATGCACCACAATATTTCTAAAATAAATTCTATCACTTTTGCTATCTACTCGAGATAGAAAGTACAAGAATTTTTACTTTCTTGAAAAGAAGAGTATGGATAAAATATCCAGCTATGGAGCAGCTACCTCAAGGTGCCAGTATTAAATCATTAATGGAACAACCCGGTTTCTTCACACATACAGGTTACCAGGTGGTGAAATGAGCAGCGAGAATGTGTTCCTAAGATGTTTCATACACACACCAAATTGCATGTTTTCTCCAGATATAATTTTACTTGACCTGATTTTTACTTACTAGTAACAATGTTTAATTTTCTTAATATCTATAAATAATTTTTCTTAATAATATTTTTCTTTAATATGATCAACTGATTACTGATTCTGAAATTTGAGCCCAGTGAAGTTGAGTAAACATGTTTTGCTTTATGAATTTATTCTTCTGCCTAGGGCAAGAAAATTCTTCAACAGCAAACCCAAATGAATTCCCCAGGCTCCAGGTCACCTGACTGGAAGATCCTTCTGCTGAATTCATCGTCTCCCCTCCCTTCCCTACCCTCTCATGTGTGTCCATGGCCTTCCAGAAAAGATCATGACAAACTATTAGTTACAGTATTGTAGGAACTTGATACGCTAGCTGTGCATCAGTATAACAGGACTAATTCATTTTCTTTTTAGTCATTGTCTTATAATATTTTGAAAAACATTAGCTCAGTTATCTTTGAAAATTTTGATGAGTCTATATATAGTATGTATGATACTTTAAAATAGATACTGAAAATATTGATCATAAGTTTAAATATCTTTTAGTCCATCCACAAGCAATAATATTCCATTGATGAGGGTTGTACAGTCCATCAAGCACACAAAGAGGAAGAGCAGCACAATGGTGAAGGAAGGGTGGATGGTCCATTATACCAGCAGGGATAACCTGGTCAGTAATTACATACAATTGAATGTGCTAGTAAAACTTGATAATGATTTTTACTTTATGCACTTTTAATATTAAGAATGAAATATATATTAAGACATTATATACACTATAGAAATGTATAAAGGTTATAAGTAATGATTCTAGCTAAAGATGGAAAAATATTGGAATTGCATTTGAATCGTCATCTTTAGTAAGGTAGGAAACAACTGTTTTATGTGTATAAGTGTAAATGTACATGTTCTCTTTGGATCAGTGTAAGCAAAAAGGAGGAATTGTAAAGTTTAGTTGAGCAGCAGAGGAAGATAGCAGAGTGGGGTCGTTAAAAATGCTGGCTTCAGAGCTAGGCTCTCGTAAGTCTGTCACTAAAACTGTAAACATGGTACAGTTACTTCTTTTTATGCCTCTGTTTCTCTGTCTATAAAGTCTGTGTAATAGTAGTACTTTCTTGTACATCCAAATGAGCCAATATATATAAGAAGAGCTTAGGACAATGTTGGGCATATAGTAAGTAGTCAGTTTAGAACAGTAGCCATTAAAATTTGCTGACTATTTTCTAGTAAGTCTTTTAAGAACAATACGAAGTTAGATTGCTGCAGTGTTCAGACCTCCTCAGGGAAGTCTCTTTGTGCAGACGGTGACAGTTAACGCAGGAGCTCGCCACTGGTCACAGCACAGAAAGTAAGTTTCTATGGCATGTTCAGCCACAAATGAGACAGCCACATCAGACCTGCTCTTCTCCCCAAGACTCAGGGACCATTGCAAAAGAGGGCAGAAAGATCGTAAGAACCAGAGTTGGGGAGGACTCAAGTGAACAGTGTCTTCTGGACATGTCGAAATTGCTGTGCTCGTGATCTCAAGCAACTGTGGCTACCTGCACAAGATCAAGCCAGTTACCGTTCCAGCTCACAAGCTCCTGTTCTAGCCAAGAGCTTTGGGGGAGGGAGACTTGATCTTCTTTAAGGTTATGGCTCCTGGTAGGTCAGCCATGCATCATCAATGGCCCATACCCAGGAATTTATGGGTGGCACCCACCAGTTGAACTACAGGTTATTTTTTAAGATGTGATACAAAATTGGGGAGGTAGGTGTAAGAACTGGACAGAGTTCGGGGGAGTAATGAGGGTAAGAATGATCAAAATTCATTATATGCATCTATAAAATGCTCAAAAAATGAAAATATTTTAAAACATACAGAGTCTTTAATACATTTAGGTGTTTTCAGTAAGGTTTTCATATGGTGCCAGCAGTACAGATTATGACTTGAGTTTTTTCGTTTGTTTATAATCCATGTCCTTTCAGCCAGAGTTTAAAAAACATAAACACACATTTGAGAGTTTAGTGGTGTGTCTAATGATGGGTAATTCAGTAAATATATTGGGATAACCAAATAGCTGTTTGGGGTGGAAATGACTATAACATAAATCACACTTTACATGTAACAAAACTAAATGGATTAAAGACTTAAATGGTCTCAAGTTAAACCAGAAGAAACATGGAAGTGTTATCTTATAAAGACCATATTGGGGAGGGAAAATCAATTAACCAATCTCATGAAAGAAATTCTCTATGGCAACCTGAAAACAAGACAAATGACAAACTGAAAAGGGCATTTCAACTTACACTTTAAATAACAACTAATCAAGAATGTGTGAATAAAGCCAACAAATTGGTAATAAACAATAGTACAACCCAATAAAAAAAGCAAATTAATATGAAAGGAGAAATCACAGAAAGGGAAATAAAATTACTCTTATACATAAAGTGTGGTTTTGTTTATAATAAAAGAAATATCAACTCTAACTTCAATTTGCCCTGACATAACAATTTTTTTGGGTACATCAGAGATCAAAAATTTTCACAATACAGTGCAGTTAGAAAGTCAATGAATCTCAGCCTGTGGATCATGACCCTTTTGGGGGTCAAACAAACCTTTCACTGGGATCGCCTAGGACCATTGGAAAACACAGATATTTACATTGCAGTTCACAGCAGAAACGAAGTTATAGTTATGAAGTAGCAATGAAAATAATTTTATGATTGGGGATCACCACATGAGGGTATTAAAGGGTTGCACCATTAGGAAGGTTGAAAACCACTGGTCTGAGTAGGCACCTGTGTGTTGGGGATACAACTAAATCAGGTCAAGTCATATGTAAAATAAAACACTGTCAAAACAGTTTTTGTATCTTTTAATTTTTCCTGTATTTTTAAGAATTTCATATATGTATACAGTTAGTGAAATATATCTACTCCATTTTTCCCATGTCTCCCCAACACATCACCTTTCAACTTCATGTCTTTCTGTGTGTATGATAAACACACTAAGTCAAGTTAATAAGTACTACCAATAAATGCCTGGGTATATGGTCACCCACTGGAGTATGCAAACCCTACAGCGTCCATATCCTCAAAAGAAGTGAATTATTCCCCCTCTCATAATAACTGTCCACTATTAATGACTCCTCATTAAGGGGTGAAACCTGAAGATCATCCACTCCACCTATATCAGAATTTTGTCTGGCTTGATCTGGTATAGTCTTGTGCAGAGTAACCACAGTTGCTATGAGTATGATTGCAAAGCTATGCCATTCCCTGAAGGTAGCATTTCACAGGGCTCCTCCCAACCTCTGGCTCTTTCTGCCTGCTGTGTGATGTCTGAGCCCTGGTAGTGATTGGCTAAATATCAATGTCCAGTTTAGAACTGAACACTGAGTCTTTTTATTCTCAGCACATTGACCAGTTGAGAAACCTTTGATCTGGCTTAAGTGCAGCCCAGATCTGTCAGCAGGAGCTAGGGGAACTGGAGAAGTGTGGGTCTGGGGGCTCTGCATCCTGGAAGCCCTTACCTGTAGGCACTGGGAACTGGGTAAACAGGATGGTTGAGCTTGAGAACCACTTGGTTGTTGGTGCTCAGGAAGCAGTTCTTTGTGTATGTTTTGAGAAATTTAGCATATAAGTCAATTACATAAATCTATGCATGTAAATAATCCATAGATTTGTGTAACTCTCTACAAAAGGATCCCTCAAAACCTAACAACATAGCTTGCTTGGGGAAGAGTAGGATAGGATGGGAGTCACTGTGGGAGTGATAATTTTCACTAGGTTTCTTTTCTATATTTTGGAATTTCAAGCCCCATTGTTTAAGCCTACTCAAAATAGAGGAATGGATACTAAAGGGAAAGTGCAAGTATTTTTGAAGGAGTACTTTTTGAACCACATTTTCTAACTTCTTTTTTTAATAGAGGAAGAGGCATTATTGGAGACTGGACAGCAAATGTCTAACATTGTTTCAAAATGAATCTGGATCAAAATATTATAAGGTAAGGGTTTTGCATTTTATAAGATGTTAAAATAGTATTTTCTGGTTTCAGTCAAGTTTTATATGATTAACTTCATTTTTATGTGAATATCCTTATTATGACTGGCGAATATAGTTTACAGTGGTCATTGTTAGGTCCTTGTTGGAACAAGCTGCTCTTCAACTCCATTTTGCATACACACAGACTAAAAAAGCTGAATTGCCTATGTTTTTTGGCCTAATATTTGGACTGAACTAATTGATAGTTTAGGCCAACATATAGGCTAGAAGGAATGCATAAGCAACCTCACTGCCCAGTATTCTTTTTCTGCCATTATTTTTTCTTGCTCAGCTTAAGGGTATTGCTTGCAGAAGAGCAGTCACAGAGACACAGCTATTGAGTGGCACTGACTCATTGAAGTTGACAAGTGTTGGATATGAAGGAAAAACTACCTCCTAAATGCTTTTCTGCCTATGTCTTAATGATCTGCTGTACCCCAAGTCTCTCCCTTATTTCACTGTCTATGTATATATGTTTGTGTGTGAACATGCATGTACACCTGTGCATACACATTACATCTGCAAGTACATGCAAGAGCAGAGGTGGGTGTCAGATGTCTTCCTCTATTTCTGTCTACCTTTTCTTTTTTTATTTATTTATTTATTATGTATAGAATATTCTGTCTGTGTGTATGCCTGCTGGCCAGAAGAGGGCACCAGACCTCATTACAGATGGTTGTGAACCACCATGTGGTTGCTGGGAATTGAACTCAGGATCTTTGCTCTTAACCTCTGAGCCATCTCTCCAGCCCTGTCTACATTTTCTTGAAGTATAAGATCTTTTTTTTGTGTGTATGGGTGTTTTATCTCTATGTATATACACTATGTGCATGCCTGGGGTCCATAGTCGCTAAAAGAGGGTATTGGTCCTCTGTAACTAGAATTACATGTAGTTGTGAGCTACCATGTGGGTAGGAACTGCACCCAAGTCCTCTGCAAGAGTAGAAAGTGCTGTTAACTACTGTGCTATCTCTCTAGCCCCTCTACCTTATTTTTTAAGATGGGATCTTTCACTAAGTCTGGAGCTCCCTGTTTTGGAAAAACCAGCCAGCCAATAAGCTCCCTGAGATCCATCTGTCCCTGCCTGCCACCCTCCAGCTCTGGGAATCTGAGAGGTCCTCATGCTTGCCCGTCTAGCACATTACACATCTCCTGTGCCCTGAGTCTCTAATACTCTGTGATCTGCCTCTAGCATTGCTGGACATTTAAGACAGACATACCATAATTCATATACTGTATACTGTGTTGGTCTTAGTGGCATTCATAAACATGCTTATCTTTGATTCTTTAGTGTATTTAAAAAATAAAAACAAATATGTAGTCATAGTTTTTCAATGACTTTTATTTCAGGAAATTCCACTTTCAGAAATTCTCCGCATATCTTCACCACAAGATTTCACCAGCATTTCACAAGGCAGTAACCCACACTGTTTTGAAATCATCACTGATACTGTGGTGTACTTTGTTGGGGAGAACAATGGGAGCAGCTCTCACAACCCTGTTCTCGCTGCCACTGGAGTGGGACTCGATGTAGCACAGAGCTGGGAAAAAGCAATTCGCCAGGCCCTCATGCCTGTAACTCCTCAAGCGAGTGTTTGCACTTCTGCAGGTCAAGGAAAAGACCACAGTAAGTGGAAAATTGGTGGCTTCTCCTTGTCTTGAGCATTTGTAGATATACTTGAGTGACTGCTTTGTTTTTCTTTTTCTAGTTTGCATTTTTAATGTTTAAGTTTTGTCTTTAATAGGCAGTACCATTAGATAATAATTTCATAAAGTTACACTGGATGTCATTCATATGTACATATACATGAATACATATGTGAGTGATAACTCCAGTGTCTAGCCACAACTACCTACAGAGTTAATCTCCTTACATTTAAACTCTGCATCTACCAGCCTGCTCTCTGTCCAATCTGAGACAGGTTTTTTTTTTTTTTTTTTAATAGTAGCTACTTTGTAGAATTGTTACTGTTAGTGGAACCAGATAAAGAACAGTGCTGCAGTTCTTAGCATCAGTGAAGTCTCATGAGATTAAGTATTGGTACTTTACTTTATACTGGCATATAAATATGTAATAAAGTACTGTGTTTACATTATATACATAAAACCTGTTAAGTCAGAATGATGTTACTCTTAAGTTAATCAAGACAGAAATTAAAGTGATATTGAGGTGTCCATGGTGGTACATGACTTTAATTCCAGCACTGGAGACGCAGAGACATGTGGATCTATGAGTTAGAGGCCAGCCTGGCCTGTATAGCAAGTGCCAGCCAGGGCCATAGAGAGATTCTGTCTCAGAGAGAGTGAGAGAGAGGATTACACCAACACAAGTTATAAAATTAAACCCAAGTTAAATAAAGGTTGAATGAATACTTAATAGTAAATAAATATATAGTTATCACTTTTACCTTATTGTAATTATGTCTATAGAGAATTATAGAGAAACATAACTCATTCATTATATTGAAATAAGTATCAACTGCTTTCCAAATAAAGTGTATCTCAGTTTGCCTATATTATTTTATGCAACTGCTTTGTGCATTATATTAGGCCTTGAACTACTAAAATCCAGAAGAGAAATAATAAAAGCTATTTAAAGGAATATGATATATATGGGTGCTAGGAAGTAGCAAAATACAGTACAGGAACCAAATAAGGAATGCTTCACTGTGGAAACAGACCTGGAGAGGAAAAGTAGAAATTTCATAATAGAAATTATGGTTTGGAATTTGGACTGCAGTCAAGACTAGGATAGGCAGAGGTAAATGAAGAGGGAGAGGAGGTAGTCTTGCCTTCCCTGGGGAGACAGGTGTAATCAAAAGGATGAAGGTTATAGTCGTGTGCATCTTTGCTGTTCAGTGTGACCTGAGAAAGGATAGGGAAATGGATGGCAAGTACTTAACAGTCCTTAAGTTATTTATTAAGGGAAGATTTAGACAAAATAACATTTAACCAAAACTAAGAGCCCTCCCCCTAGAAATGATAGAGACATATATACACACACATTTTATTTTTAATATCCAAAATCTCTGAGGGAGAATCATAGGAGTTAAGAGTAAAGATCATGGAGAATGTAGACTCATTGCTGTTGCTTACTTTGCTGTGTGATCTTGGACTCTGTCATCTAAAGTGGGAAGAAAAATAGATGTACACAGTGTACTGGTGTAGTGCCTGGCACTTAACCTAGTATTGCTCCTGCTTTGTTGCTCTGGCTATCTATACAATAGCCAGTCTGGAACCTATAGAAATTAAAACTGGATGAATCCGGATAGAGGATCCATTGAGAGAAAATGAAACTAGGAAACAAGCCACTGAAAGGCAGTGGCAGGCCCGTTAATTCTGTTTGTGCCTTTTCTTGATTGTTGTTTAAAGATCTGAATTACTTTCAGGGTGTGGTGGTATGCTCCTTTAATTCCAGAATTCCAGAAGGTAGAGGCAGGTGGATGTCTCTTGAGGCCAACATGGTCTTTGTAGAGAGTTTCAGGCCAGTCTGGATTATATAATGGTATATTTCAGTACCACTGTATAAATTTGTCTAAACTTTTTAATGAAAATTAAGAAAGCTTTTAAAAATTATGTGCACAACTGTTTGACCTGTATATATGCCTATGAACTACATATGTGAATGATTGCCCTCAGAGGCCACAAGAGGGCATCAGATCCGCTAGGACTGTTTGACCTGTATATATGCCTATGAACTACATATGTGAATGATTGCCCTCAGAGACCAGAAGAGGGCATCAGATCGGCTAGGACTGGAGCTACAGATTGTTGTGAGCCACCCTGTGGGTGCTGGGACTCCAACACAGGTCCTCTTTAAGAACAGTGTTCTTAATCACTGAACCATCTCCAGATGCATGCTTTTTGATATTTTCTGAAGCACGATTAATAAAAGCTCAGGGTCAGAAATTGGGGTTCAACCTAAAGATCCGAAAAGCAAAACAGCCACTGGTTTGACCTCAGTCTGAAATGGTGATCCTACTTCCTGGAATCTCAGGAGACTGTGTGACTGAGAGCTATTTCCTCCCATTTTATAATCCTCTCTAGGGCTGGGATTAAAGGTGTGCACCACCGTCATTAAAGGTATGCACCGCCCAGTTTCTATGGCAACTAGTGTGGCTACTGGGGTTAAAGGTGTGTGTCATTGTGGCTACTGAGATTAAAGGTGCGTGTTATCATAATATGGTCTGTAAGGCTACCTAGTGGGACTGTTTTACTCTCAGATCTTCAGGCAGTCTTTATTTATTAAAATACAGTTAAAATCCACTACAGTTTTAAAACAGATATAAATATTACAGTCCTCATTCCCCAACCTTCAGCACTCACTCCCCAGAAGTAACATTTTTATTTTTAATTCAGGCTCTGCTACCCTACAGCTTGTTTTCTCTTCATTTGATTCTGACAGTGCTGGTAATTGAATCCAGGGCTTTCACTTCTCACATAATAGACTAATGCTCTATCACTGATCCATGCCAATGCTGCCCATAATAGGACATCATAGCTGGCTTTCTGTCGTGGCTTGTTTTCTGACTCAGTAGTTATGGTTCTATGTTGTTTACTAAATATTTAGAGTATTATTTTATATAGATGTGTCATTTTATTTACTCAGTTCTTGTTGGTGGATTAGTATTGATAAAACATTTTATTGAATATATTACCTGTATAGATGTATTTTTATGTTTAATAAGCTATTGATTTTCATGCTAGTAAATCATATACTAATTTTTTGTGCTTTTTCTCATTTCATTCTTTTATTTTACAGAAGATCTGGCCACCAGTATCTCCGTATCTAACTCCCAGGTTCAGGAGAATGTGGTAAGCAATAATTAGATACAATATGTGCAGGCCAGATATTTAAAATAAAGAAATTAATGTGAAAGTCTTACCAGGATTAAGTCTATGTCCCCAAATACTGAGCAGTTGCTAAGGTACAAAGCTAAACTTCATAACGTCATGCTGTCCCTAAGCAGTTCTGCTTTAGGTTAGAAATTAAGGTAGATTATTCTTAATCATGAAAATAAGAATTTCTTCACTTAAAAGGTGACATGAGAACTACACAGTGATAAGCTTTGTCAGTAGGTGAAGTTACTTTATCCTGAGCCACAGAGAAGGCTTCCTAAGGAGAAGTGCAGCCTAAGCTCCGCTCGGAAGATGGCTGGGGTTTGCCCAGTCTTGAGGGAGTGAGTTGGGAGACATTCATGCATGCACAGAAACAGGATGAGCAAATGGAAGGAAGCGGGAAATGGAGGACCTTCAGTGACTAGATTAAGTCTGCTTTGTGTAAGCACACGTAACTCTTGTAGTAGTATGGCAGCCTCTTTCTGTAAAGGACCAGATATTAAACAATTACATGGTAGAGTCTACCCAACTTCGGCCACTTTAGCAAATACCTACACAGGAATGAGTGTGACTACTCTAATAAACGTGTGGCACTGAAATATGAATCTCATATACTGTTCACACATCACAAATTATTACTTTGATTTGTCCAGTTATTTTAAAAACTTAACCATTGATTAAACCACAGGGGAGAGCCAGGAGCCATACTTTCCTACCTCTTGGATCAGATTGAAAGAAACAAACAGAAATACTATAAAGTTGTTTTGTGTTGTTCTCGGATAAGAAACTCTCTCACCCAGAGTTTCAAGCTATTATAGTTTTCTAACAGAAGTGTGGGGCTTTCTGAGATGGAGTCGAGAATGAATTTCTAGTCGGGAAGAAATAGCAAGCATCAGGAAATACAACCCCTGAGTCACCCTGGTAATGGCTAAAATAAATTCTACATTGAGCAGAGAAAGGTGAATCCTAAGAACATGAGAGGACCCGTCTGGATGACCCCTCGGGAGCCTAGAGAGATGTGCATCCATGACTAAGGAGAAAAGATTCAGCTTTAGCCTCATTTGCTTTGAATGCCCCTTATCTCATTGGTTTAGAAACAAATTTTCAATTAAAAATTGAATAGAGGTTGAGAAGCTTATACAAATGATTCTTACAGCCTTTAAAGTCTTCATTACAACTTAACATATATGCATATACACATTCACTGGTGTTTGCTTCAAGACTGAAGCTTTGAATATGTGAAATGGGCTTATATTCATCTTTTACCAGTCATGCCCATAATGCAGTTCTGGCACTACACACTCCAAGTTAGTATTTGAGTGTTCTGAGAGCAGCAAACAGTAACCAAAAAAAAAAAAAAAAAAAACGAGGGAGGAGCATTGAGTGGATTTATGTTAGAATTTCACACACATTTCAATCCCAGTGTAAATTTAGGTGTTGATTTTGGATATGGGTCTAGGTGCACGTGTATACGTAGAGGCCAAGGCAAACTCAGGCATCATTCCTCCTGTCGAACAGCTTTCACCGTGTGTGTGTATGTGTGTGTGTGTCTGTTCTCGCACTAGCTTGAGGCTCACTGATTTGGCAAACTTAGTCATCTTTCCTGTCGAGCTTCCACCGTGTGCGTGCGGGCGTGTGTGTGTGTGTGTGTGCATGCATGTGTATGTTCACTCACTAGCTTGGGGCTCACTGATTAGTTAGGCAAACTGGGTGACCAGCAACCTCCAGGGATCAGCATAGAAAACTTTGTGCTCTAACATAAAAATTAAAGTGTGTTTAATTATATGATTCAGAGACATTTATGGTATTTGCTTCCTTGATAGGACATCAGCAGTGTTTACCAGATCTTTGCAGATGAGGTGCTTGGTTCTGGCCAGTTTGGCATTGTTTATGGAGGTAAGCAATTACAGCATTTTATATATGTAGTTTCTAAATTGTAAATATTAAGACGGCTGTTATTCTTGTAGCTCACAATTTTGTTAAGTTCCCTTTTCCTCAAAGGTTGGTTTGCATCCTCTCAACTAAGTCCTTTCTGGTAAAACAGTGTCACTTCATTTCCATTGGACAATTCTAAAAGTAACAGAATCAGGAAATTATTTTTGTAGTAAGTCTCCCTCTTCTTAAAGATCACATATAAAAATGTGTTAGTGTTGGGTTGTATGAACTGTTCACTGAAGTATGCTCCCCACTAGTTTCTAGTGCGAAGGCAATATTCATTTTCTGTTGACATGACTGTTCTATCAGGTCTGAATATCTGAACTTTTTTTTAAAATGTGTAGCCCAGGCTGGCCTCAAACTCATGATCCTCCTGCCTCTGCCTCCCTCAGCAAATCCTACCGGCGTGCACCACCACAACTGGCGAATATCTGAACTCTTATTATGCTCTGTGGTTAAGGATGCCTCCGTGTGTCTCAGTATCTCATCATCTGCTTGATGAAGCTAGTAAACTGAATTGCTCTGCTCATAGACTTACTGGAATTAATTAAAACTAATGTGTACATGAAAGTACTCCATAAGCAATAATCCAAGATAGAATGTCAAATCTTTGCCATCCCTTGCTTCCTCCTTTGGTTGGACCCTTCTTTCACATTCTCAGAGTGAGCCTTTCAGAAAATCAACATCTGATACCAGCATTTGTACATCCTGAAGCCCACTCTCTGTGGTCATGCTCATTGATCCTAGAGCGTGCAAGCTGTCACATTTTCTTCTTGCTTGCTCCACTCTAACCGAAGTTCATTTTTACTTCTTCCAGTCACACTTTACCTCTGTACTGCCCCTCTGCACCTTCTCCATCCTGGGCTTCTCTGGTGGACGTTGCTTTGTTTTCAGGCTGTGTTTTTCCCCATCCCACCTTCATGGAATAAGTGTAGTGTGCTTCCTTGGTGCTCCTGCCACATCGTTATGCTGTAGTGCATGTAACACTTTGGGTTTCTCTCATCTACCTACTGAACTTTGAGGGTAGCCTTAGAGATTCTGTGCTTTTCTTGTATTCCTAGTATCTGCCATTATGTTTCACACAGAAAACGTGTGGGTTTTACACATAGACACAACACTGTGGTTTCTAACTTCAAATTTGTCCCTTTTAGACTAGTGATATCTCTGTAAGACCTCACTGAAGGAAGAGAAAATGGTCTGAAGTACTGCCGGCATCTTACCAAACATGCCTTCTTAAATCAGTCACATTTTGGGGCCTGTATCCTTGAAACAGTTGTAATTTTCAAGTTAATAGATTAGTAGAAAACCAACAAACCAATCACTTGTGTGTTAACTGGAGCTAATAAATAAATATACCTGCTGTTTTTCACCTCTTAAACTGTAGCATTTAAACAGTGACCTCACTTAATAAATACAAGGCAACTAATTCATTTTAATGACTGAATGAGATACTGTTGTGTACTTATTTTATATCTAGAATACAAAGATCTTGAGTTCGAGGGTATAACATAATCACTCTGCTGAACCTAACTAAAAATAAAGTTAAATAAAATAAAGTTAGTGAAACTAACTAAAATAAAATACATTATTTCCATCTTGACAGTCTCTGAAGACTTAGGGCATTTAAAAACTCATTTATTTAACATAGTCTGTTACTTCTCAGCAAGAAAGTTCACAAAGATGTTAGGCGTTTCAGGTCATGAAATTGCCTTTTTTACAGAGCAGTACTATAGAGGAAAGCATCCCATTTCATAAGACTGTGGAAAAGAAAATGAGCAGCAGAAAACGCAAGAGTAAATACATTAAATTTCAGTCTGAGCAACTTCCCAGTAAAGCTTTTCTGTTCTGATAGAGCTGCCATAGCTGCCTGTTTGATTCTTTTCTGTTCTTGAACAGGAAAACACAGAAAGACTGGAAGGGATGTGGCTATTAAAGTAATTGATAAGATGAGATTCCCCACAAAGCAAGAAAGTCAACTCCGGAATGAAGTCGCTATTTTACAGGTAATAAAATAAAATAAAATGGCTTACATAGAGTTGAGTTTTGATTTCTGAGTGAATATTTTTGATGGTGCTGATAAGGATAGGTTTGGGGGTTGGTTTTGATGTTTTGAATACTGAACAGTGCAGGTCTTTTTGTTAAATGATTGCAATAATGTTTAAAAGTTTAGAGGAGGCTGCTATTATTTTATTCTGTAATACTAGTTTGATTAGATTTTTTTTTCCTGAGTGAAATCTCTAAAGATAGGAAGTATCCAGTCTTAATTCATTCAGGGATACTAATACTTTTGCTGTATTTTTATGTCATTATTTTATTCATCAGATTCTCAGAAATAATGTGACTATACTAATAAACACTGGTTTTAAAAGTGTGCCTTTTAACAGTAATATGTTATTCTATTAATTCAAAGTTATTTGTATTATATTATTTCATTAAAAGTTGTGGTGTTTATTTTGGTTTATTTGGGATTTTTGTTGTCTTGGTTTTTTGACGCCAAGACTTGCTGTGTAGCCCAAGATAGTCTCACACTCATGGTGATCCTCCAGCTTTAAGTCTCATGAGTGCTGGAATACAGATAGGCACCAACATACTCAACTTGTTAAAATATATTTTGAAGTTTTGTTAGCAAGAATTAAATCACATAAAGTACTTGTACTTTTCTTTTGGCCTATTATCTCTATCTCCTTTGGGAGTTATATAGCTTGATGGTTCATCTTCTGAATGTTGTGACTAATAATCATACTCAAATGCCCGTTAGCTCATTGTGTGGCTTTCCATATTGTTGAAGAAATACCCCTGTAGTAGTTAATGCTCTCCACCCTCCATCTGCTTGTGTGTGAAATTAAGATAGTCTGCTGCACTTAGGCTCCTTTGAAGAAGAGAAGTGTTTAAGCAAATGATTAATGATTCATTTCTGGCATTATCATCACTGGTAAGGAAGAGTGGAATGATAATCAGAGTTTCTGATCAGTAGGTACCTAAGCTCGTCTCAAGCCATGCTTCCAACAAGCTAACTTCAGGTAGATTATTAGTAGCATTTACATAGGCTCTGTGTGAGTGTGTTGTTGATGTCTTTTCATATTTAATTTTGAAATCCTGCTGTCCAGCTAATATGTAGAACAATAAAAATGAGGATCTATATCTACGGATTTATTTCTCTTTGACTTTGATCACAAACAGAGCCCTTGACTGAGTATTGAATTTAGGGATTTTCAGTTATTGCACACAGTGAATTCTGGTTGCTTATATCAATGGTATTCAGTGACTTTAGGGTGTCTCCAGATACATTACCTTCATGTTAGGTGACTTTAGGGTGTTTCCAGATACACTCCCTTCATATAAACTTATTTATTTGGGAGAGGGAGTATGTGCATGTCCAAAATTGTGGCTTTAGGTCTCCTGGCAGTGTGTAAACATGTAACAAAATCTGTATGTATATATAGTTTAAAGATGAAGTTTAATACTCTTTGAATGTGAGAAAAAGAATAATGTGAACTTATATCACAAATTCTTTGTAAAACAAAATTTTCAAATTATATTTTATTTACTGAAATTGGTTCTATAAGATTTAGTCAGTGGGCATTCCACATACACTTTTCACATGGATTGAATGAAACCATGTTATAATTTATACTCTAGCCACCCTTCCATATGTACACAAATACACACACACACACTAAAATAAATATTTATAAAAAGGATGACTACAGAAGGCAGAAGAAATGTATAAAGATTAAAAATAGAATTAGTAAAGGAAATAATACAGTAAATCCAGGTGTCAGTTCTGTGTCTGGGAGGTAGGAGTGCGTGTAAAAGTAAAGCAGCCAGCCTCGGCTGTTTATTTAAAATACAAAGACATCTTGTTGGAAAGAGACATAACAGAAGACACTGAAAACAGTCCCTCCCTTCACTGAACCACTTCTCAGTACACAACTGGGAAAAATACCTATGATTCTTGTTGCATTTTACATTTTATATGCTTTTAGTTTACTTTCTAAGTTTTTTATTCATTATTAATACATATAGATATACATGCAAATATATAAACACAATCTGCTGGCTTGATTTGTATGTGTGTATACATATGTATGTATATGTTTGTGTGTTTAGGACTCACTGCTTGGGATTGGTTCTTTCAGGGACTCATTCTTGTAGCAGACTGATTTTCCCTTTCATGGCAGACATGATTTGACTGTAGTTCTTCATTTATGGGTAGGGCCTTTTGAGATTACCCCCATCCATGTTGGCATGTCATCTGGTAGTGTCATTTTTACAGGTCTTGTTAAGGCAACCATATTATTGAAATTTCATGGATGCAGCTTCCCTGTCATATATAGAAGAAACTATCTTGCATCAGGCTTCCAGGTCTTCTGGCCCTTCCACAATGTTCTGAACCTTTAGTACAGCGTTGGGTTTAGGTGTGTCATTTGGTGTTGGGAACCCAGTGGTCTCTGAATTTGGATCAATTGTGCCTTTCTGTAATGATCTCCATCTAATGCAAAAAGAAGCTTCTTTGAGGAGGAGTGAGAGTAAACTGTTTCTTTCTGAGCTGTATATTCATATAATCATCGCAATATTTCAGGTGGTTTCGTGGTAAGATTAGTTCTTTACTAAAAGTGGTCATTCAAACACCCTGCCACTTCTCTTCAGAATCTACACCACCCTGGGATTGTAAATCTGGAGTGTATGTTTGAAACCCCAGAACGAGTCTTCGTAGTGATGGAAAAACTTCATGGAGATATGTTGGAAATGATTCTGTCCAGTGAAAAAAGTCGACTTCCAGAGCGAGTTACTAAATTCATGGTCACACAGGTATTTTAACTCTACTATGAAACCAGCAAAACTAAGAATTAATGGCACCATGTTTGCCATTGAGAAATTAAGGATTCGTAGTCTTAATAAAAGTGAAACAATAATACTTTTAACTACATCTTGATTAAGTAAGTTTAAAATTATCATGCAATTCAAGAACTCATCTTAGAGTTTAGCTTATTTTCTAGGCATTAAGAAAAAGTCCTTTGCAAGGGCAGAATCACCCTTAAATTTGTGTGTGTGTGTGTGTGTGTGTTGTGTGTATATGTATGTATGCGTATGCATGTATGTATGTGTACCATGTATGTGTGGTGCCTAGAGGTCAAGAGGATATCAGATCGTGTGGAGTTGGAATTACAAACAGTTGTGAACTGCCATGTGGGTCCTGGGACCTGAACCTGGGTCCTTTGCAAGAACAACTTGTACTCTTAACTCTTATGCTGTTTCTCCAGGTCTTGGGTCAGCATTTCATTATTTCATTATGGCATTATGGCATTTTCATCCTGCTTGCCATTGCTCTCTGTTGCTCCTCTCAAAACCTGTTTTCCTAACAGATACTTGTTGCCTTGAGGAATCTACATTTTAAGAATATTGTGCACTGTGATTTAAAGCCTGAAAACGTGCTGCTTGCATCAGCAGAGCCATTTCCTCAGGTGAGACATTCTCCAGAACCTGATTAAGAACTATTTTGAGTTAGTGACATTTACAAAGTACCCTGCTAATACAAAACAGAGCACTCAATACATGCCATTGTAGTCTATAATGCCAGTTTGAATCAGTAGCTGAATCATTTAGATTCAGACTTTATTATTGTATTGCTGTAGTCCATTAAACATTTTTAGATATAAATAGATCTCAAGAAATAAACTTTTAGGGGGTTCTAATTATGTATAAATGGCTCACAACCACACATTTAAGGTCTGTGCTCTCCAAATTTCTGAGTAGAGAGTCCCCAGGTTCAGTTGTGATACAGTTAATGTTATTCACAAGGCATGTATCATAGGGCATATACTAGAAGCGGGCAAGCAGCATTTGAATATGCCTCCACCTCTGCTCTCCAGTATCTGTGCTGTGGTTTTGTAGACATTGTCATCTGTAAGCGTTGTTTTACTTACCTACTGATGCATGGCTTCCTGGGCAACAGATATTCTCAGATAGTGGTTCTCAACCTTCTTAATGCTGCAACCCTTTAATACAGTTCCTCATGTTGTGGGGACCCCCAATCATAAAATTATTTTTGTTGCTACTTCATAACTGATATTTTGCTGCTGTTATGAATTGCAATGTAAATATCTGATACATAGATTGTAACAGGAGAGAGGGCCTGCTTTTTGGTTCTGGCTGCCCAGCTAGCATACACCCGAAATAACCACACAGAAATTGTATTAATTAAAACACTGCCTGACCCATTAGTTCTAGCCTTTTATTGGCTAACTCTCACATCTTGATTTAACCCATTTCTAGTAATCTGTCTGTCACCACAAGGCCGTAGCTTACCGGGAAAGATTCAGCATGTCTGATCTGGCATCTCCATGGCTGTTCTCTCATTCTGCTTTCTTCCTCTGAGAATTCAGTTCTGTCTTCTCTGCCCCCTAAGTTCTGCCCTATCCGGCCAAGCAGTTTCTTTATTGATTAACCAGTGAAAGCAACACACAAACAGAAGGACCTCCTACACCATAGATGGTCTTAGGCAACCCTTGTGAAATGGTTGTATGACTCACCCCAAGGGATCTCAACTCACAGGTAAAGAACTGCTGTTATAAGAGTTAGTAAATAAAGGATGCTTCAAAATACTTATTTCGTAGCTTATTTTTCATGCAGCAAAACATTTATTGAGTACTTTTTTATGCCCAGACACTGAGAGGTCACTGAGGATTCTAAACTGAAACACAATTCCTATTAAGAGATAGAAAAGGGACTCCCTTAAAAGTGAAGGAAGATCAGCACCCTCCACCCATCTCATCAAAACAACAGAACTGAACCCTTGCTCCCTGAATCTGGAAAATGGAGTACAAATTGTTTTTAAATTAAGCAATTGGCTAGCTCTTCATTCTACTGTAATATCAAGAACTGTGGATGTATCTGTCTGCCTCTGTGGAAATATTTCAGTTTCCCTGTCTAGAACTGTTTTGTGTATAATTAGTACCTTTGGTTAAGTGCATCGAACATATCTAGGAACAGGTATTCATTTGTATATTGGTAAGCTTTTACACATTCAATTTCCAGGTGAAGTTGTGTGACTTTGGGTTTGCACGCATCATTGGTGAGAAGTCATTTCGGCGGTCAGTGGTGGGAACTCCAGCCTACCTAGCCCCGGAGGTTCTCAGAAGCAAAGGCTACAACCGTTCCCTAGACATGTGGTCAGTGGGAGTCATCATCTACGTGAGCCTCAGTGGCACATTTCCATTCAATGAAGATGAAGATATAAATGACCAAATCCAAAATGCTGCGTTTATGTACCCACCAAATCCATGGCGAGAGATCTCCAGTGAAGGTAAAAAAGAAACAAGTTTCAGGTCCACACCATTAGCCCTCATTTCATTTCCCTAATCCGTTACCAGTCTTTGACCACTCTACTTGTATTTATTATTTTAATTATTACTACTTTTTTTTTCTTTTGGTTTTATGAGACAGGGTTTCTCTGTAGCTTTGGAGCACATCCTAGAACTCACTCTGTAGACCAGGCTGGCCTTGAACTCAAAGATCCACCTGCTTCTGCCTTCCAAGGGATTAAAGGTGTGCACCACCACCACCACCACCGAGCTTATAATTTACTTTTTTTTTTTTTTTAAGATAGGGTCTTACTTTGTAGCTCTGGCTGGCCTAGAACTTCCCTTGTGGACCGGGAAGGCCTTGAACTCAGAGATCTGTGCACCACTATGCAAAGCCAAACTCTCTACTCTTAAACTTTGTCTCATTTTTCTCATAATTTTCAGGCACAGCTGTCACTCTAATAGCCTCTTCCAGACACTACTGAACTATCTTTACCTGTGCTGCCCACCAGCCTCTTCCCCAGTGTCTCAGTCACTGGGCGTGCCATCTGCAGGAAAGTCATTTCATCCACTCTGAATTCCCTTTAACCACACTGCAGCTGTCACCTCCTCGTGTGTCCCTTGCTAAGTGCCTTTTTAGCCTCACCTCCCACTTCTTATACTCTCTCCTAAACTCTTCCTGCATTTTGCTCAAGTCTTTCCCCCTGCCAGGAGCCCCTCCTCACTGCTGCAATTCTTCAGAGACTCCCTAACTTGTGATTATGATTGGCCTGTGAGTCCTCCTGACCACCTTTCCTCCAAGCTATGTAAGATCTACTTAGGCGAACAGTTGGACATTTTTTCTTAAGTATATGTTTTGGTAATTAGTTATTCCAGTCTTCAGAACAAGATCGTAAACTTCTCGATTAGATACTATTAGCACATGCACTTTATACCTAGAACGAGCTTTTCTATCTACAGTTCAGTTTTCAGTCCTCTGATCTCTTATCATCAGGAAGCTTTGTGCTGTAGTTTTCATGACTAGTGAAGGCTTTTCCATCTGTAATGCCTGCTTCTGTACCTGATAAGAATAAGCCAGGGCTGTTGGTGGACAGTAATCCCAGTACTGTGGAGGTTTCAGGGCCTTATACAAGACCTTTTCTCAGGGAAGGTTCAGGGAGAAAGGCAGGGAAGAGGATAAAGTTGGTCCTCTTCGGTTTACTGAAGGAGTACGCCATCCTTGGGAAACAGCTCCCTCGTCGGTATTAGAAGTAGTGCTACAGAGTGTCCCCAGCTGGGTTTAGCCAGCTGTTGAATGAATAGGTCTTTTTTACCTTTGCAAACATACTGGGCCGGATGACAGTTGACAAATACTCCACTAAGCTGGAAGGAGTGTTAGGAACAACAGAAAAGACAGCAGCCAGGCGGTTTCAGGTTCAAAGCTGTCTGGAGCTCTAAAGGCAGGCAGTGTGGCTCACAGCCCTCTGCTGTCATCACTCAGTCATTTCTGACATCCTGACTCAGCGGGTGCGATGGAAGGGCTCCTGAAACTGACACCAGTCATGAGCCCAGGGGACAGGACAGACAAGGATGTGAGCAATTTAAAACATGGAAGCAATGAAGGACTCAGGGAAAACCTTTGCCACTTGGACTGGGCTTTCTTATCTGTATTCCAGATGCATCATTATGTAGTCTGTGATCAATGTGTAGTTTTATAGTTGCCTTGATTTTGTAGTGGTTCAGTTTCTCCAGATAATTGAGTAAAATGTGCTAAGTTTTCACCTTAAATACTAAATCACCCCCAACCTGTTTGCTAAAACCTGCAGCATGAGCTTATGATGTTGCCTCTTTGTTCTCACTGGGTCTGTGGTAGTAATAGTGACTTCTGCCACTTTTTCAGAGCAGGTCAGGGAAGAGAGCATTGTGGTACCCTTGGGGAGGAAAGATCATCTGGAATCAGAGTCTGTTCATCCTCAAGTAATAGTGAGGCACTTAGTGCCTATGTGCAAAACACATTCTAAGATTTGTGTTAAGCCGATTTTATCTTCTCAACAGTTTCATTGCACAGATGAGGAAATCAAAGCACAGTAAGTTTAGAAATGGACCATGTCACACTGGTACACATCAACCTACCCATCTGGCTTCAGTGTATTAGTGTAACCTGTACTTTAATTCTGTACCCTTACCTTAAGAAGTTGGTGTTCATACTCACGGCAGGAAGCATTCGTGGGTCACTTCTGCGTGTTAAATTTTATATACTAGAGAAGCGAAAATTTCTTCATGCCATGTTTACATGGATCAAACTGCCCTCCTGCAGGCAAACTCACGGGTTTGGGAACAATTCCCCTAAACTCATATCTAATTTTGCCTTTTCATCTAGCAATTGATTTGATAAACAACTTGCTTCAAGTGAAGATGAGAAAACGTTTCAGTGTTGACAAATCTCTCAGTCATCCTTGGCTACAGGTAAAGAAAAGAAGATTCTGTCTGCTTCTTAGCCTCCTGCGAGTTTGTCTTCACTAGCAAATCCACTCAGAGAGCAACAGGTTCAGCACATTTCTCAGAATAATCTTTAGGTGCTGTGTCTGGCTCAGGCCTCTGGAAGTGGTGCGACCTATCCTTCAAGTCAGTGTCGACAGGCAGTTAAACACCCACGAACTGAAGCAATGAACCTTTAATAAGGACTTAGTTGTTAATGCCCTTCTTTAAGGTCAACATAGCATATTATTCAATATGTTTTAAACATCCACTAAAAGGTTTGTGTTTGGCTTGATTCCTCCACGAGTTATTTTAGAGATTGGTCTCGACAAAAATCCACACTTGAGAGTAAGCGGAGAAGCTGCACAGTTATTTTATAGGAAATAAGGAGTAGAAGTAACATTAAACAAATGCAGTTCTGGGCTCATTGATTAGTAAGTTAACCTGATAATAGATTCAAACACTTGCCCCTATTTTGAGAAGATGTATGCCTCTAGCTGTATAAAGCAAATGTCTTTGTGATGATTACTGTTAATAAGCTCAAAAGTCTAGGAGAATTTTCCAGAAAGTAGTTCCTTTCCTTTATACAGACTTTAGAGTTTAAATGTATCTTTAGCATTGCTAATGTAAAATACAGTTAGAATTTAGGGATAGGAGTTGTCAGTGGTGTCACTGAGATTGTAAACAAGAGGGGTTTGCGGTATTTTGTCTATTTTATGGTTCATAATCATTTTCTTTTCCTAGGATTATCAGACTTGGCTTGACCTCAGAGAATTTGAAACTCGCATTGGAGAACGTTACATTACACACGAAAGTGATGACGCTCGCTGGGAAATACACGCATACACACACAACCTCGAATACCCAAAGCATTTCATTATGGCCCCCAATCCAGATGATATGGAAGAAGATCCTTAATTATCAGTGAGCTAACTTCAGTGAGGAAGGATTTCATTCGTGAACAGATACTTTGCTACATAACTGTTGCTCTCTGCAGGCTGCCATCGCAAGGAGGCACAGCATGGGGAAGTAGAACGACTTGTTGGCGCCGGTCCTGTAGCTCATAACGAGTAGGTACATGAAGGGAAACTGAGTAATAAAACCACATAATGACATCAGAATGAAACTTGTTACAAATTCTTATAGCATAAGCAATAACTGGTTCTGTCATTTTTCTTAACCCTTCACATTAGCACAATGTGAATTAGCACTTAATTTATCTCTCCTTTGCTGTTACTACATCATTTGTTTTAAAAAGCCTGTGACTGTCTAGTTATTGCTTATAAGGCTAATTACTCACAGGTCAGCAATTGCTGTGAGGCTAACAATATATGTAAGGACTTTTAGTATTTGTCTACTGTTGGATGCATTGATTCTTTTGGGTCCCTGTAAATGGAACACTGTACTGCTAACCTTTTGGGGGCTGTATCCTTAAATATGATCTGTATGACATAAAAATCGTCACCTTTTCTCTGTTGCAAAAGCCACTAGGATAAATGGACAATTGATGTTACAAAATGAATAGATATAGCTGGTCATCACTCAGCTCTGCCACTCAACATGTATGTTCTCAATTGACACCATCGTAATGCAAGCTGTATGTCAACAGCTAGTGGGAACAGCTCTGCATTTAACTACATAATTAACCCTCACATGGGTTGAGTAATTTATAGATAAAATTAATACATACTAAAAGGAAAGCTAGTACAGTGTCAGTAAATGTCACTATACAGCAAGCAGTATCTTTTCCTTCTTCCCTAGCCTTTGGGTGGGATCAGCAAATATCTAGAATTTTTAAATCAGCATTTTATTTTGAGCAGTTTAGGGGAGTGGGTTGAAGTCAGACATGAAAGTTCAGTTTATCGGGTCGGGACCATATTACCAGTACGGCAAATGAAGGAAGAGTAAGAATTTCTTACACTTCAGCTCCAGCAGCCAGCTGTTTTCGTAGTAGTTATTAATATAGATTCAGTATTTCTAATCTGAGCAGTCGAACACCAGAAGGGTTTCCGCTTTCCAGATACTGAAAGATCTGCATACATCACTGGTTGACCATCCGTGACTAACAAATCTGAAATCCTCCAAAATCTAGAAACTTTGGAGTTCCGAGGCACTTTCTGATTTTCACATTAGCGATGTTCCAATCTGCCTTACCCAAAGAAAAGAATCCAGGACCATCCTCTTGTAGGAAATATGACATCTGTTTCTTCATTCCCACTAGTCACCAAGAGTAGGGCTTTTGTTGTTGTCCCTTTTCTGTGCTAAGAGCAGAGATTTGGAGTCAGAGGACGTGCCTCAGTGGGTGTGAGTCTGAGCTTCCTATGTTTTAGATTTGTTGCGCTGGGCAGGAGACAGTTTGTCTAAGCATTTAGTTTCTCAGTCTGTAGAACGGAGAGCATAGATTGCTGCCTTTGCCATCCACGGTGTGGCCATGAAGATGGGCATATGTGAACATCTCTGACAGTCTGGAACAACCGTCGATGTAGTCAGCTACCACTGATCAGGTCTGAGGTAGCGAGAGAGAAACGATCTTGTGTGTGAGCGGACCAAGACTGAGTGAGGTGTCTCCACAGATAAGAAAGCAGCTGCGGGGATCTACCGAATATTAAAATCATCCTGAAGAAACAGAAACATTACAGGCTGCCTCTGTTGTAAGTTTTGATGCTTTAAAGTATCCTCACAATTGCCACGTGACTACATGCATTTAAAGAAGTTGAGGCACAAGGTTAGCTGCTAAAGGTCATAGAGTTTGAATATGAATTTGAACCCAGGCCTATGTCCCTCGTCCCTCTTCCCCGTCCCAGCCACTGATGGTGTACTGTCCATGTGTGTGTCCAGGAGACCCTATACATATCTCTGTGACTGTTCTCATGCCGCAGTCAGAAGACCCTGCACATATCTCTGTAACTGTTCTCATGCCGCAGTCGTGAAGAGTATTGTTAAGGAACGTCTGTGAATGAATTTTCCCTGTGAGAGGTGGTGACTTCCCTCCGTTTCTGCAAGGTCTCTGACCAACACGTACAGGATGGAACAATTCTATGTCACTCTGCAACCCACTGTAGCTCTACTGTGAGGCGAGCTCACGGGAGTGACTGTCCTGCTGTATGCTATAATCAGGCTTTACAAGCCGTGAAGTGAATTGCACTGTTTTTGTTGAAGGCCTGTGTGTCTAAAGGAGAGACTGCCAAGGCACTGTCAGGTGGTCTGGCGTTGAGTAGCTACTCCACTGTTAACCTGCGTACCTTTTTCTCTTTGTCTTAAAGCCAAGTTGTGTTTGCATAAAAAGTAATTGTTTCTTAGAAACGTGATAATTTTCAAAGTAGTGTACAGTGACACTGTTTCGTACATTTTATATTTTTTGTTACTTCCCACTTTTTGTAAATATTCTCAAAACTTGATAATAAAATGTATTTCTGTATCACCATACTTTCCTATGTGAAAACTGCAGCCAGTCTCCAGTACAAGTTTCCCAAGAGAATTTTACTTGGTTGTAATATTTTCCCTGGGTCTGGGTAATAGAACGGTTTTCTAAGTAGAGCTAATGCTAGATGAGCACTGATTGTATTTACCTACCTCCCCCACAGAGAAAACCTTTCAAAAAGGCATTTCAATTGTATATTGCATTTGAGATAATTATCTAGAAGGTTCATTTATTGGAATACAAGTGTGAAGAATAATGATAATTAAATTTTTTCAGTAACTACTCCAGATATTCAACTATTGCAACTACCAGAAGACTTAGAAAAATTTAATGTCTAATATAAAAAATAAATTTCTAGAATTTTATGAGATAGAAGAAATAGAGAGATAGAAGGCACTAGTTATAAAAGCTAAAAGCAATTATGTATTTGGAAGAAGTCAACTGTGGGTGTTTCACCTTTTAAATGTTTTAGTCTAGGAATAGAATAAAATAGAATAGAGCAATTAGGAATGTAGGCCATTCCTAAAACTGTACAGCATCTAAAAACTTAGACAGCAGGGCTAGGAAAATGGTTCAGAAGGTAAAGTGTCTGCTGCACAAACAAAAGCGCCTCAGATTGGATCCCCAGCACACACATAAAGACAGACACCACAGCGTGCCTGCAACCCCAGGGAAGGGCAGAGACGAGTGATCATTGGCCAGATTAAGGAGCTGAGTTGAGAGCCACAGATTCTGCCTCAGATATTAAGGTGGAGAGCAATGGAGAGAAAGATGCCCTCTATCAACCTCCACATGTGCATTTAGTGCCCAGAATGTGAGCCCAGGTGCCTACTAGACCGTATATGCTGTGGCTGAAGTGTGCATATACCACACACACCAGTTAAACAAAGCCTCACTCATTCTTGCCTTAATAGACTAAGATACAGAACGAGAACACCATTCTCAGTTAAGCGGCAGGAATAAGTAACACACCACTTCATGGCTAATACTGGCAGGCGGTGGTGGCACACGCCTTTAATCCCAGCACATGGGAGGCAGAGGCAGTGAGTTTGAGGCCAGCCTGGTCTACAAAGTGAGTTCCAAGACAGCCAGGACTATTACACAGAGAAATCCTGTCCTGAAAAAACAAACCAAACAAAAATGGCTAATACTGTTTCCCTCTGACCTTGGAGAGGGTTGTGCTACCGATAAATACTTCCCCAGAAAACTCATTTACAATATTAATATAAAAGTTCTACAGACCAAAACGATGACAACTTATTACAGAACTAAAATTTTACATTTATCTGAAAATACAGAATGAACTCAGCTTAGGAAATTATCCCTGGATAGTCTATATTGCTCTTAAACTCTTATTGCAGTACAAATCAGAGCTGCTGCAGCTTTTTTTTTACTATGACTTTTATTACTTCTTTAAAATTTTAGTATTAATCTACTAAAATCCACAGATTAAGCCTTCTGACACCTGCTTCGCCATCAACTCTCTTGTCCCTCATCCTGTCTGTACGTGCACACCAAAGAACAGACCCTAAGTCATACTAGCATATTCATATCATTCTCTCCCTCAGCAAAAGCAGGGAACACTAGAAGCTCTTGCGTCTGACTTTGTCCATTTACTAAGCCTTGGAGAGCCTTCTATCAGGATATATGGCTTTTCCCTCTGTAAAAAATAATATCCAGAGTTGTTGACTCAGATCGCTGCAGATAACCATTTACCTTACTTCCTGTTTCCGACACACCAACCTGTGCTCATGTATATTTTTAAAAAGTAAATAGAAACACAGCAACTTGCTTCATTAAAGGAAATTTGATATCACAATAAACTACTTCACTAGTTTGCAAACAATTGTGCCAAGAGTTAGTTATAACCTTGAACATTCAACCATTTTGATTGTATTTATGTAAAAGAGGCTATTTTATTGACTGCAAAGAGATAAATAGTTTGAACATTACATTACCTTCAATATACAAAATGAGCTTCTTTTATTTTGATTTTTAAAGCATACTGAGGTATCAAAAAGTCCAAGTAGAACTATCACTGCCAAACAAGTTCATCAAACCCAGCTACAGATGATGTGGGGGTTTTTGACTGACGGGCATTCCTTTCTTGACTTGCACTATGAAGTCTCTGATGAGGTAGCAAGGCAAAGAAGTTGAATCTTTCTCCCATCTTCTGAGGGTTCATTAACATATCATACCCCTGAAGTAACTGCTGCTTTACGGATGCCTCATCTGCTTTATCTAAAAGAACCTGGAGGGGGAAAGGTCTTTAGCACAGGTCACTGCAGAAAGAATTCCCCCTGCAGCACTAACAGTGACTACAGTGCTCCAGTAGAGCAATGCCCCAGGTGTGATTACGGGGTGCTTATATCTGTAGACGCTGTGACCCAAATGTACACACCTGCATCTTTAGCAGATGTCCCAGGTGATTTGCTCTGTAAGAACATCGAAGTGTCCTTGGAAAAGGAGTTACAAAACTATAAAATTCAGACTCATGAGCATGTTTTTCTTGGGAGTCTCAACCTCATATAGAAACGTAGCAAGCTGTGCCACATCCCAGCTCTTCTTTCTGCAAAGGCTACACCAGGCTCTGCTTGCTACAACAGCATGAAGCTGGTAGAGGTTCCTCTAAATAACTTTTTAAATGAAGATATTTAATGTTAGTGAGATAAACCATTACCTTCAGCCGGACATCAATGCCCATGTTTTTTAAAAATGTCCGTTGCTCTACTGGACCCAGAGAGGCTACTTTTCCCTGGGCCATTCTGCGCAGATAACTGAAGTCCACATCAGCTGTCAGGTCAGCTGTTCCAGGAGCAATTAAGACATCATGAAGGTGGTGTCCACAGAAGCCCTTGAATATAAATAATAGTTTTGACTGTTGTGGTTAATATTATTGAGAGTAAAGACAGGATAGCATACGAACACTTTTTATATTGTCAGTGTTAAAAAGTATGGCCTAAATCTGTGGTATGAACTCCAGGCAATGACATCCTCTCTCCAAACAAGGTGATACATGGAAAACCCAACAGAATATACAAAGTTAGAATGCTTGAAGATGTTGCCCTTAACATAAAGCTATTTAACATTCCCATTAATGCTGTGGCAAGTTCCAGTCATCAGCACCTAGGCAGTAGTTTACAAAACTTACCTGTCAATCACAGACTCCAAAGCACCTGAAAATATGGGCGTGTGCACCATGTAGGCCTGCCCTACCATGATGCTGGAGGGAGGCTAGAGATCATCAGTCGTACCATGTTCTCCAGCTAAGAATTCTCAACAATAACGGCGCTAGAAACAAAGAACCACTGATCTAGAAAATGAGTAACAGCCTTCAGGCCAACATATTCCTATGAAAGAATATTCAACATATTTAAACGTATTGTCATATTTAAAGAACATTTAGAAAGAGTGTTTAGGAAGAATAAAAGAAAATACATGGATAGAAAAACATGTTAAAATAGTTTGATTGCAATGTCTAAGTTAAATGTGCAAAGCAACTTTTGTTTTTTGGTCTTTTGTGTGTGTGTGTGTGTTTTTAATGAAGGCAGGGCTGAAACATTAATATGAAGAAAATCTTTCCCAAAATTTGTATTATTCCAATGTTTCCTGGGTTCTATGCATATCTAGGCTCTACACTAAGGAAGAATGACTGTAAGATTCAGATTATGGTAATTGTACCAGCATAATTAACATTCTAAAATGAACACAACTAAGTCGGACACCATAAAGACCAAGCTAAGGCAGCCTCCGGTGAACTCAGGTCAGCAATGAAGCGGTGCTCAAGCGTGCCCCTGTGCTATACGTACTCTGAAGGTGTCTGTCTTCGTTCCATCGTGACCGTAGTCAGCAATCAGGGCAGCGCCTCCAGTGAGTTCAATGCGCTGAGCAAGTTCCTGTATGATGATCCCAGCGTCGGGACAGACTTCTACATGGTCCCTTCTTTCATTGTGCTGGTGAGGGAATCACAGTGCGTCACCTGAGAGAACTGGTTTTCACTTTCTACAAGTTGAACGTTTCTTAGTTATAATGAACTCTATGTGAATATGTTCTAGACAGTTTCGCATGACATCCCTTTTATTATACAGAACATAGTTCTTTTCATGTTGGATATTAAGTTTGTAGACATTTCAATATTTTATTTTATTTATTTATTTATTTAAGTTTTTCGCCCTATATTTTATATGTTTTTTAAAAGGCATATGTATTCCGAACCTCCCACATAGTCAAGTGCAGTATCATTTTATTATAATAGCATTTCCCTATATTAGTATATGAAAACATAGGTCATTGGGTTGTATGCCTGCGGAGAGGCCAGCTAACATTAGTAGGGACTCAAAAGATACTTTTAAAAGTACCACTTAGGGACTGGGCAGCGGTGGCACACACCTTTAATCCCAGCACTCAGGAAGCAGTTCGAGGCCAGCCTGATCTACAAGAGCTAGTTCCAGGACAGGCTCCAAAGCTACAGAGAAAGTGTTTCTGTCTGGGGCAGGGGGGTGTACCACTTATAAAAATCCGACTAGCCGGGCGGTGGTGGCGCACACCTTTAATCCCAGCACTCAGGAGGCAGAGACAGGCGGATCTTTGTGAGTTCGAGACCAGCCTGGTCTACAAGAGCTAGTTCCAGGACAGGCTCCAAAACTACAGAGAAACCCTGTCTCGAAAAACCAAAAAAAAAAAAAAAAAAAAAATCCGACTAAATCAGATTGAGCAACTATGTTGCCTTCCGTGAAGACAGAAAGCATTCCAGCGGTTCCTGGATCTACAAGCATCACTTTATGAACTTCACAGTCTTGTGAAACTTTGTTACCATCTTCACTATGGAGGCCCACCATCCTTTACTCCCTGTGACACCTGAAAACAAAGTAATGACCTACAGTGGTGTCTCTACCTGTGATGGGGCAGACACAAGAGATGTCCAGTAACAGACTTAGGGTCGTCAGACCCCAGCAATTCCTGCTGCTCAGTGGATGACAAGATTTCTGCCTGTGTTCTGATAAATATACTCTGCGTCTATAGTGGGGATTCAGTAAAATAAATGTTTAGCCCCAATGATACTAGATAAGCCAGGGTAGCTACAAAAATCACAAATCCAGCCTCTTAAGACATCTGCCAGCAAGCTTCAGGTCACCTGCTGATACCCATAGCAGCTCAGACTGATCTGCACCCCTGGCACCCTATGGCCCATTTAAGTGCAAGGAGATACCAACCCTCTCTAAGTGAGTGCTAGTCAAGAACTGTGGGAGCCTACTCCCAGGGACGGTGACTTCAGGGAGGAGGTGGCACTCTGGTGGCCTTATAAATAGGTTTGTCATTCGGGCAGAATTGCAGGGAACAGGAAAACTGCCCACAAGTGTTTGGTCTGGTGCTATAGCTTATACTTTGTGAAAAAGCAAGTAGGTATGTTTTTAAAAACTTGTTTTTAAAACTGAAAATGGAAATTCTTAAGAGCAAGAAATATTTTTCTGGGTTAGAGAAGCGGGAATAAAAAGGCACTGTGAAGGGCAAACATTCCTGAGGCTAACGTGCTGTTTGGGGACCTTTAAACACAGCCCTGGGGCTGGAGGGACGGCTCAGCAGAGAAGAGCACTGGGTGCTCTTCCAGAGAACCTTGGTTTGATTCCCAGCATCTACATGGCAGCTAACAACCACCTTTAATTCCAGTTCCAGGGGAACCAACACCCTCACACAGACATGCAGGGGAAACACCAATATATAAAATAAAACTGTTTTTAAAAAGTTCCGCACAGTTCAAAGATAGAAAGCTCTGGGAATCCTTCCTTAAGGGCAACAGAAAGCAGCCGTTAATCTGTCCACAGTGTGGGACAAAGGTGTGTAGGTCCACGTGTGACCAAACAGCTGTGCTCTTGCCCAGTGATGACAGGAAATGTACCTACTGAGAACATATAGAGCAGAACATGATGCCCAGTGAATCGGCTGGCCTATAGCACACTGCCTTCAGATAAACAGGCGGATACACAGTGGATCACATGGTAGCATGTGTCTTCAGAGGGCACTTGGCTGAGTCAACCCCGTCTTCCTCCACAGCAGTGAGATGACACACAGAGACAACTTCTGCCCATCCTCCTGATTCGAGGTCTGGGCTATCACTCTGACTGTACTACAAAGCACCTCACATGCTGCCAGCACTCCAGAGCACTGGGAAGAAGCTAAAATGCCAGGAAAACAGGCCAGACTACTCTGCAGCGACAAAAGAAAAACCCAGATTCATACCTGTATGAAGGCTTCTGCTGGGGTTGCACAAGGCGCCAGGACGAACCTCAGCTTATCAGAAACCTGTGGGTCGATATCAACAAGCACTTCTCTCCATCCTTGTGGTGTTTTCTAAACAAAACGTAAAAATAAATATTTGCAAGCTCCTAAAACATCATGTTCTGAAGAAGCCGTAACAAGCAGAGCTGTAGAAAGCAAGCAGCACGGGGCTGCTCAGGAAGGCAACCTCCGCATGAGCAAGCGAGCGATCTGTGACATGAGACACTCTCGGCCTTAGCAGTGGCCATAGATGACAGACTTGCCCAAATAAATCCTCAGTGACACAGTCATTCACCACTGGATGTCCTCCTATGTCTTCATCCCAAACTAAGAATTCAGAGTAATTTTCCCAGGAGAATAAAGATTCTGGGTGCTATTTCATTTTTGGTTCTCAGTCATTCATAGTCACGAAACTCCCACCTAATACCGACTTGAGCAAGCAGTGGACAAGAACTATCAGTTCACTTGCACGGCCTTAGTCAGTCATACACACAACTTTTCCGTCAATACCTGAAATTTATGCACGGGAAGAACATCAAAAAACTCATGTGCGAGATAAAAGCTGTATCCTGTTTAAAAATACAAGAAAAATTAGTGATTCAGTATTTCAAAACAATTCTAATGAACTTAATCATAAAAAAGGAAGTGTCCAATTCTCCAGCACCGGAGCCTGGGATGCTTCTATACTATCCTCTAGGGCAGTGGTTCTCCGCCTTTCTAATACTGCGGCCCTTTAATACAGTTCCTCGTCATGTGGTGACCCCCAATCATAAAATTATTTTCTTTGCTACTTTGTAACTGTAACTTTGATACTGTTATGAATCATAATGTAAATGTCTGATACGCAGGATATCTGACATGCAACCCCTTGAAAGGGTCGGTCAGCCCCTAAGGGGTCAGGACCCAGAGGTTGAAAACCACACTGCAACTAGCATACAAAGGAACAATTACTCCTCAGTTTCCACATAATGACCTGAGACCTGAAATACCCCATGATCCGCTAACTCTTCATCACTAACTTCCTAAGAACAATGAGACTCAACTGTGCTAGTGGGAAAGGAATGTGAGCGTCACATAGTATCTGAGAAAGCTAAAGCCAAAATCGGCTTTTGGTGTCTTGCTGAAGAGCTTAACTCCACGCTGTCAAAGACTCTAGACTAGTACAGGGCATCTTACCCCACACCTTGCTTGCCTTTGGGAAAGTAAAGGTTTCTCAAGAGATTAATGACTAAACCCATCTGCTGTCACTTTTCTTCAGCCGGCTGCTTTGGGCCATTTCATCATCAGTACTATCCTAAAGGGAACTACCGCAAAGTACAGAGGTTTACATTTTTGTTTGGTTTGTTTTCTATAAAATGATATGAGGGCTGGAGAGATGGCTCAGAGGTTAAGAGCACTGCCTGCCCTTCCAAAGGTCCTGAGTTCAATTCCCAGCAGCCACATGGTGGCTCACAACCATCTGTAATGAGATCTGGTGCCCTCTCCTGGCCTACAAGGATACATGCAGGCAGACACTGTATACATAAAATAAATCTTAAAAAAAAAAGATATGAAATACAGGGCTCCTTAATGCTCATCAATCTTCTATTATAATGTCCTGTGCTAGAAAAGGGAAAGCCAGCTGTTCACTTTAAAGGAGGGACTTGGAAGCTCTAACTGTTAAACTGCAGGAAAATGCTGTTAGCCATCGCGGCTGCGAGAGGTCCTGAGCAATGCTCTGCCTTTGGTCAATGTGAAGCATACCTTTAGGGACATCCTTCAGATCTCGGTACCAGGAGACTGGAATCCCAGACTTGCTGACACCTTTCATGTACACCAGGGAGTCAGCATCTCTCTCCAAAGGGAGCTTCTCCTCAGTCAGTGTCAAAGCTTGAATCTCACTTAACTTTTGGCTCACCTCTACTAGGTGGATTGAAATGTCACAGTTTTTTAGCACAGACCCAAGCTGACTGAACACCTAAGACAAAAAGAGGATACTGTCTTAGTTACTGTCCTATTGTGTGACAATAGCCAAGACAACTTAGAAAAGACAGCATTAACTGGGGTCTTGACTACAGAGGGTGAACCCACGACCACTACAGTGGGCATCATGGCAGCAGGCAGGCAGACGTGATACTGGAGCGGTGGCTTATATCTTATCCACAAGCTGGAGGCAGAGAGTGAGAATGAGCATGGTGGGGGTTTTGGAAACCTCAAACCCACCGCCAAGTGACACACCTGCTCTAACAAGGCCACCTCCTTATCTTCCAAACAGTTCTGCCAACCAGTGACAAAGCATTCAAATACATGAGCCTATGGGGGCCCAACGCACCACACATGGGCAAACACAATGTGTCAAGTAGACGAATTTCTGACTGCTCACCATAACCATTTATTATACCATATCACAAGAGTATTCACTGTTAAGAGATGTAACCCTGACCCAAGTCAATCTCCAGTAACATTATTAGAACCGTACCTTAGTGTTAATAAACATCATTTATATATAAACTGTACAACATGGCTTCTTAATAACAATTTACTATTAAAAGTTAAAAGATTTAGTAACCCCACAATGCTTCCGATCAAAAAATTTTTAAATGTCCAAGGAAATAAAATGTCTGGGGACATGATGAAACTATCCTCAGAACTAAATTAAATGCACTGGTTACTTGACTGATCCTGAGATTAAAAAATATTTTCAATTTTCCCTTTGCCACACAACAGTCTTTTTTACTGCTGTAAACATACAGGGGAAAAAAAAAGAAAATATAAACCTTATCTACCTTCTAGCAACTCAGTATCGAAGGCATAAATGACATCATCCAACCATTTTATATTTTTAGCCTATATAACACCCCTCCATTTTATAAGCTTACAGACCAGAATAAGTAATGAGCCATCACATTACTCTGGCATTCTATTTTAGTTGACAAATACAAGATTTAGCAAGAAGGACTGAAAACCAAGATCAGTGAAAATCCCAAATTCAGTCAAAAGCAGAAAGATTAATCTACATGTCTTAGAGACAGTCTTTTACTACCTACCCTCAGAATATCTCCAGCGAGGGTACCCCGACCTGGGCCCAGCTCCACCAGCTGGAAAGCTGGACTTTGTCCAGAGCTCATCCATTCACTAACGAACCATATCCCTAGGAGCTATAACAAGAAAAAATCATTAGAGAGTCACAGCATAAAATTCTACATAAATACGTATTTTATACAAAAAGCAAAACATTTGCCAATAATTCTATGTATGGTATTAGACAGGCATAGATATATACAGATACACACACACACACACACACACACACAGGAACTTCACTGGGATTGCTGGGGCATTCACAGCATAGGAAGCTTACTCTGAGAGTAAATGTTAAGTCTGTCTCCTACAAAAGGCTTCATGGCGCAGAGAAGCAGTCACTTACAGAAAGATAATAGAGTTTGAACACAAAAGGACACAGAAAATACAATTGTGCCATTTCTTCCTACTCTCATGACTGACATTATTACACTACTCTTAGCTGTAATCAAAGTCTCTCAAACCTAGATTCCACTTCCCTTTATGCACAATTTCCTATTTTTAAGTCATCAAAGGTACTTTGGGGGAAATAAATGAACCATGGTTTTGTTACTTACGGGGAAACCCCTTGTAGACAGGTTATGTCATAGCTGGAAGTGCCAGCGATCATTGTGGGTTTGGTTTTGGTTTTTGTTTTGTTTTGCTCTCTCCTTTTCCAATCTCATATTTTATATGGTTCTCCTCAAACTTTTTCTATCTTCCTTTATATTTTTCCATTTCTTTTTTTAACATATGAAGTCTGGGTTTCCCAAATGTCCTCTCCACCATTCCCTCTAAAAATGTGAAATATCTGATGAATCACACACACACACACACACACACACACACACACACACGCGCGCGCGCGCGCGTGCCTGGCCTGCTCTCAGTGTTTATGGCATTCATTCCTTTCAGTGTGCACGTTGGGCATTACCTCCCCAAAGATCTGACTTATTTCAGGTGAGGTTATGAAGTCTCCTTTTTCTCCTAGCATATCATGATGCACATAATACCCCTGAGTAAGAAGAGGAAATGGAAAAGATTAATTTTCAAATAAGGCTTTCAAAACTACTCCTCCAAAATGTTATGTAATACATACAGTGGCATAACTATTTACCAAGGAAGTTATCTCTTCTGAAATAACCAAGAGAAAGACAGAGTCTTCACCCAAGTTTTACATGGTAGTAGTCATTTTGCAAAACTGATAGAAAAACAATCACTCCTCAAGAAGGCTGGAGCCATTGCCATGTTCGTCCTTACAGTCCCTGCCCTCTCCCCCTCCCACAGTCCAACACGGGAAGACTAATCACCTCTGCAGCCTCCTCTCCCAAGTTAGTCTTGCCTGTGGGTGATACTGTTTCATGTGAAAAATCTGTGTGTGTGTGTGTGTGTGTGTGTGTGTGTGTGTGTGTGTGAGAGAGAGAGAGAGAGAGAGAGAGAGAGATCCATCCAATTATATACCAGTGACTTAGGTACTTTTTATATAATTAATGTATCTCAATTAAAAAGTGGGCTTCTTTTTTTAAAAACTGGCCTTGCTTGTCTATTTCCATGCCGATGCGGTCTCATTTCTTCCCTTTCTAGTCCTCCTGACATCCTTATCAGTTCAGTTTACCCATAAACATCTCCACTGACTGCCAACCCAAAACTAAATCCAGTGCTTTTTTATACGTCTATCATTACTTTGATTAGGTTTAATTATTTGAGAAGACCATGTCTTACTATCTTCATATCCCGAGTTTAACCATAACACGTGTAACTTTCAAGAAAGACTCACTTGTAGCCAAGCAGGTGGAGATGACCTAGAATCCCAGCACTCAGGAGAGAAAACAGAAAGACCCCGCAAGTTCAAGGCCAGCCTCACATATACAGCGCTCCCTTCCAGCAGTGAAATGCACAGCACAGTTAGAAAATCATCTTTCCTTTAACTCATGAAATTCCAACCACATTCTGTCACACCTAACCACTGCAGAAATTTGCCCTGATCTCTTCATTGGCACTGCCCTTGAATTAACACAGCCTGATCAACTGACAGATTAAACTACATCCCAAGGACTTCGGAGATTGCTCATCCTCTGCCAGCTCTCGGGACCTTCAGGTTCCTGTGTCTACACACCCTTCGTGGCTCGCGCTCTCCTGTGTTTACCTTGGCTGGGTTGGTCAAAACCTCCTTCATGTACTCTGCCACAGTGATGGGACCTGTAGACTTTATTTTATACATAAGATGGCGCAGCATCGGCGTCACATGGTGGCTTTCTGCCGGCTCATTCCCGGAGCTGAAGCATTTCCCTCTCCAAATACAGGGAATGCCTGAAAAGCACCGTTAAGCACCCGCATTAGAAATCTCCGCTTCATTTACACGCGCAAGCTTGCAAAAGTTTGCAAAGCAGCCTGTTTGTTACTAACGTCGCCCCAATGTCAGAACCCGATGCAAGAAGCCCACGACTACCCCACTGCCAAGCCTCTCCGTGGATCGCCTTCCAGCCCCAGCTCCGGCCCCAGAAAACAACCAAGGAGCCGCGACACGCGGTTTCCATAGAAACAGGAGTCAGCAGCGAGGACTCTTACCCGCCCGGGCCACTCCACGTCTCACCAAAACATTCATCACCAACCACGTCGGGCTAGGGGCGGAGAGGAAGGCTATTTCCTGACCCGCCCACTGACACGGAAGTGCGTCACCGGAAAGAGACAGTGAGTTGCGGGCTGCGCGCGCGTGTTCTGCTAGCGATGTCGGCGGACCGGGAACCTTTAGAGTTCCATGCCAAGCAGCCCTGGCGACCCAAAGCGGTGACAGAAGATCCGGAGGAGGAAGACGAGGAGGATAGCGATGAGGCCAAGGATGGCTTCTCTCTGGAGGAGGTGTTACGCCTCGGAGGCACCAAGGTACCGGCCGCAGGCTCTGGGGAAGGGGATGCGCACGACTGCCGGGAGTGTGGGACCCGAAGCCCAGCCTCCGACTTGTTCTGAGCGCTTCCCACGCCTTTAGCTGCTCTTCGGTGGAATAAAAGTATCCGGATTGCATGTTTTCTCCTGGGTTTATGCTTCCTTGAGATGTAGGCGAGCTTGTTATTAGCGTGGCGTAACCATCACGCCGGTCAAGTAGGAGAAAACTAACTTACTGGTCCCAACCTCGTGGACTTAAATTTGGAACGCTAGATTATGTCTAATTTGAATCTGCTGGGTTAAAAGAGAAATGCCTTATCGGTTGGATTGACGTTGCCAAAAGGACTTACAAGTTTACAATAGCCTTTGATGAAAGCGCCTTTTCATACCAACACTACTCATTATTTATTAATGGAGGGAATGCTGTATGTTTGTTGGTACTCGTGTATGGAAATCAAAGGACAACTTTGTAGAATCGATGCTCTCCTTTGTGTGGATTCCGGGAATCGAACTCGGGTCGCTGTGCTTGCTTGGCTTGACCTGCTGAACCACCCCATTCCCTCTCACGTAACCTTTTGCCTTTGCTCACCTGATACGTTACAATTGCATGTATCATTGCGATTTTCATTGGATTTCTATGGCTGTCAGCTTGAACTTCTTTTCTCTGAGAACCTTCTTTTCCTATAGCCTACATGTCCTTGGCACACTTTCTTGTTGGCTATCTGTGACTTTCCCAGGCAGTGGTGTGTTAATTCAAATGTGATGAAGGTCTTACTGCAGTTTTTGGGTTTGTGATATAGTTTTAACGTTTTTTTCTGTTTTTGCAGCAAGATTATCTTATGCTGGCTACTTTGGATGAAAATGAGGAAGTGGTGGATGGAGGCAAAAAAGGAACAATTGACGATCTTCAGCAAGGCGAATTGGAGGCATTTATTCAAAATCTTAACTTGGCCAAATACGCAAAGTCTTTGATTGAAGAGGATGAACCAGATGGAAAAGAAAATGATAGCAAAAAAGAAGCAAAAATACAGAAGGTAGAAAATAAAAAACAAAAGGCAATAGAAAGTAAAAATGCATCAGAAAAGAAGGCAAAAAATAAGAATGTACCAGAACAGCATTCTGATAGCAGTGCTGTCCCTACTCTGAAGAAAGATAAACAACCCAATGTGTTCGAATTTCTTGAGCGACGAACATTGTTGCTGAAGCCTGGAGGCAAGTGGTATGACATGGAGTACAGCAACGACTACTCTTCGGAACCCCAGCCTCGGGATGTGGTGGCTAAATACAAAGCCCTGGCTCAGAAGCTGTATGAGCATGAAGTCAGCTTATTCAAAAGTAGGACAAGTAATCAAAAGGGAGGCTCTTCCACTTGGATGAAGGCAATTGTGTCGTCGGGGACACTAGGTGACAGGATGGCAGCCATGATCCTTCTAATCCAGGATGATGCTGTTCACACGCTCCAGTTTGTAGAAACCCTCTTGAACCTTGTGAAGAAGAAGGGCAGCAAGCAGCAGTGCCTCCTGGCTTTGGATACATTCAAAGAGTTGCTCATTACAGACCTTCTGCCGGACAGTCGGAAGCTGAGGGGCTTTAGCCAGCATCCTTTGCACAGACTGGAGGAGCTGTCCAGCGGCAACAAGGACTCGAGAGATCGAAGGCTCATCCTGTGGTATTATGAACACCAGCTGAAGCACCTAGTAGCAGAGTTTGTGCAGGTCCTAGAAACTCTCAGTCACGATTCTCTGGTAACCACTCGGACCCGGGCCCTCGTGGCTGCTCATGAGCTGCTGTGTGATAAGCCTGAGGAGGAAAAGGCTCTTCTGGTTCAGGTAGTAAATAAGCTGGGAGACCCTCAGAACAGGATCGCCACAAAGGCGTCCCATCTGTTAGAGGTGCTACTGCGGAAGCATCCCAACATGAAGGGGGTCGTGTGCGGAGAAATAGAAAGGCTGCTCTTCCGCTCCAATATCAGCGCCAAAGCTCAGTATTACGCCATTTGCTTTTTAAACCAAATGGTCCTCTCCCATGAAGAAAGTGAGTTGGCTAACAAATTGATAACTCTTTATTTTTGTTTCTTTCGGACTTGTATCAAGAAGAAAGACATTGAATCAAAAATGCTCAGCGCCCTTTTAACAGGAGTGAACAGGGCATATCCTTATTCCCAGACAGGTGACGACAGAGTGAGGGAGCAGGTGGACACTTTATTCAAAGTGTTGCATGTTGTAAATTTCAGTACCAGTGTGCAGGCTTTAATGCTGCTTTTCCAAGTAATGAACTCTCAGCAGACGATATCCGATCGGTATTATACAGCATTATACAGGTAAGCGCATAGCATTGTGGTGTATGAACGCGGTAGAAACCTGCTGTGTAGCCCTGGCTTGCCTTGAATTTGCAATGGAATTCAGGCTAGCCTAGAACTCCACGAGAGTGGCCTGTCTCTGCCTTCCAAGAACTGATTACAAGCAGATTGAATGAGTATCAGGTTTTATTATTTGGCTTCCGTTAACCTTTCAGGTGGTTTATCTACATACAAACTACACGTTTAGCTATAACAATTAGAGAAGAGAACAGTAGCAAAACAAGGGGCTCATGACTTCTCTCCTTTTGTGTTCTTTCTCTTGGGGTCATTGATTTGCATCTTATCTGAGAAGGCAGAAATAGTCTCTTATTCTAACATAAGCAAGAAATTTATCCCTAACGAAGATGAGATTATTACAGTTGGTCGTGAGGCCTCTAAACTGTGACTACTGGGTGTGAAGATGGTCTTATGAATGAACATTTGACCTTGGTTTCATGTTACAGAAAGATGTTGGATCCAGGGTTGACAACATGTTCAAAGCAAGCGATGTTTCTTAACCTCGTCTACAAATCTCTGAAAGCGGACATCGTATTGCGCCGGGTGAAGGCGTTTGTGAAACGATTGCTGCAGGTTACCTGCACGCAGATGCCACCGTTCATCTGCGGAGCCCTGTACCTGGTGTCGGAGATCCTTAAAGCAAAACCCGATTTAAGAAGCCAACTGGATGATCATGCGGTATGGTTTATACTGCTTCTTGACCCTGGGGGGGTACTGGCGTGGGGGGCGCTTTTCTTTACTGATGGTAATGTCATTTCTCTGGAGCATGTTAGAGTGTGAGTTCTAGAACAGAGCTAGATTTCACTGCCTGGTGGGCAGCTAGCTCGGTGGGCAGCTTGCTTGACTCCCCTATTGTATAGTAAGCTGCACTACAATAGGAATTGCAATCATATGAGGTAGTTATGGGTGATTATAGAGCGAGTAGATCTTTTCAGAATGTTTCCTCAGTTATGAAATGGAAATAGTAATAACACCTGCCCCTGTTATTTACAACACAGAAAACGTTTGAGGGCTCACTTCTAAAATCTGGTTTAGAACTGGGCTCTCTTGTGTTTAGTAGGAAGAAAGAATATAATCTTCCTTTTCATTGTGAGCAGCATTTGGGACCTTGATTTTACTTGGTGTTTTCATGCTTTACCAGGATTGCCGTGAGTCTTTGAACGCAGCCTTGCTGCGGCTCCTGTTAGTTACCAGCCCTTGATCCATTTTGTTAGGAATCTGATGAAGAAAACTTTGTTGACGTGGGTGATGACAGTGACGTAGAAAAGTTCACTGATGCAGACAAAGAAACAGCAGTCGATTCAGGGAAGGAAGTTGGAGCAGAAGACACTGGGACTGCGAGCAGCACAGAAGCCGAGAAACCCAAGACCGCTTCCTGGGTGCACTTTGACAACCTGAAGGGTGAGGGGCTTTGGCTTGGTCCTTAAACTTTTAATGAAGGAATAAGTTTCCTCTTTCACCTTCATAGTGGAGCGAGCGCTCCTGTGTTTGTGTGTGTGAGAGAGAGAGAGAGAGACAATGCTGGAGGTGGAACCCATAGACTTTGGGTGTGCTGAGCGAGCATTATATGACTGAACCACATTTGCAACCATAAAGTTTTAATGATAGGGAATAACAGATAATTTTTATTAACAGAACTACACGTTTTAAATAAATATTGGAAATCAAAGCAGATGCCTTTTAGAGCTGTGGAAATTAGGTGAAAAAAATGATGAAATGCTCGATGCACTGTGAATCATTTTTTCCGGTTATAAATGGGAGTTTATGCCGCGGTGAGGCACTTCAGGCAGAGCACATGCAAACACCCACACGTGGCTCATATGAGCCTTTGTCACAGTTTCTTTAAGCAAGGTTTTATTTTTTTTTTTAAGATTTATTTATTTATTATGTATACAGTGTTCTGTCTGTCTATATGCTTGCAGACCAGAAGAGGGCACCAGATCTCATTACAGATGGCTGTGAGCCACCATGTGGTTGCTGGGAATTGAACTCAGGACCTCTGGAAGAGTAGTCAGTGCTCTTAACCTCTGAACCATCTCTCCAGCCCCGCAAGGTTTTATTTTAAATGTTTTGTTTTATGTGTCTGTGTGCTTAGCCTTTGGTATATATATCTGCACACATGCAAGCTTAGTGACGAGGAAGTGAGGAGAAAGCAGGGTATATCCTGGAACTGCAGTTACAGGAAGTTGTGGATGCTGGGAATCAAACCAGGTGCTCAGGAAGAGCAGCCAGTGCTCTTAACTACTGAGTCACCTCTCAAGCCCGTTAAAGCAAGTTTTTATAATAGAAAACTTTCTGGGAAATAGAAGCATAGAGTGAGGAAGAGAAGTCTGTTAATAGAACACTAGAACCAAGAAAAAGCTTAAGGATGCATTATTTTTATCTGAGGCCAAAAAGAAGAACTGCCTTGGACTGAAGATAATGGTGCCAGACTCATTTCTTTAGGGTTTTTTTGTTTGTTTGTTTTTTTGTTTTGTTTTGGTTTTTGCAGGGGTGGGGGGCGGGGCGTGGTTCATGGCTAAAGTAATTCAGCTTTAAATTTCTGTTCCAGATATATTAAAGAGATGCTGGTAATTGTCAGGAATGTTCTTAAAAGAATTTACCTATTTAAAGCACAAACTGTCATCCTTTACAATGATGGTGAGAATGTGTTAGGGCCACACAATTAATGGTGTATTTCAAAAACCTTGCTTAAAATTTTAATTTCTAGGGCCAGGAAAGGGAAAGGCACTTGCTCCCGTGCCTCATGGCCTGATTTCAATCCCCGGGACCCACATTTTGAACTGGAAGGAGACCTGGCTCCTGAAAATTGTTTTCAGATCTCCACATGCAGCCTTGTGGCACTTGCACACTCATACACACACCCACACATACACACACACACTTAATAAATAAAAGAATGGAAAAGGAATACTTAATCTCTTTTATCTCTGGGTTTCTGCAAACATGCTAATCTGTTCCAAGAAAAAGATTCCTGAATGTAGTTTAATAGCAAGGATTTGGAAAACTACAGCACTAAAATATGCTAGACTTAACCCTGTAGGTTTTTTTTTTAATGGTTTATTTAACTTTTATTTTATGTGCATTGGTGTGAAATGTGAGATCCCCTGGAACTGGATCTTCAGACAGTTGTGAGCTACCCTGTAGGTGCTGGGAATTGAACCCAGGTCCTCTGGAAGAGCAGTCGGTGCTCTGAACCACTGAGTGAGCCATCTCTCCAGCCCACCCTGTAGGTCTTTTATTTCCATCTTACTAATTATGACTTTGTTTTCTTAGCACTTTCTCTGGCTGCTTAAAGACTACTGAGATTGATCATTCTGCAGTCAGGGCCAGTATGTTACAAAGTTTAGAGACCTAAGATTAGATTACTGAACTACTAACAGTGTTGAAGATTAGGTCTGTCTGTGAGAATGTTGGTTGTGATTGTTTGAAGTGTCTTCTTCAGCTAGGAATAAAGCATTTCAAAAATACTTTATTCTTAGGTAGCAAGCAGTTAAAGACATATGATCCATTCAGTAGAAATCCTCTGTTCTGTGGAGCTGAAAACACAAGTCTTTGGGAGCTCAGAAAGGTAAAATAATGCCGTCTATCTCTTAATTTGTTTGTGGCACATAATCTTGCTTTCATGCCTTATAACACATTGAAACTTTTCTTGCAAATGATGGAATTAATGTGAAATTTTACGTGGACAAAATATAGTGTGGTATGTTTATTTTACAGAAACGTCTAACTGATAGGCATGTAAATAAAAATCCCATACTTGGCTTACAAATAAGAGCAGATTTTTGCATGTAGCTTTCTATAACGTGTGCTGCAGTCATGTGAGAATAGAAGTCTTTTACTAAGTTATTTTGTCAATGCAGAGAGGAATTGGGTTTCTAATAGCCTTCCTGTGCTCAGAAGTCAGTGTTTCTTCCTCTGCACTTAACCCTTGCAATGTGACCACAGAATTTCACACCACTCCACTGAGGCTCCAAGAGCACAGCCTCTGTCCTGGTATTACCAGGGTGTCATTTTCTTTGTCACTGTGCTAACTGTAGGGCAGATGATACAAAAAAGATGGGGTTCACTGCTAGTGCCCTGTGAGACCCAGCTGTGTTTGTAGCCATTAAATTTCATTATATTTTTCACTGCTTGTACTTGTAAAAAGGGAAGGGGGAAAGCTACCGGCAAAACAGCTAATAGTATTTGTTATAAGTGGCAGAATTCACTCTCAAAAAGAAGATGAAACGTTAGGCTCTCACAAGTAATCCCATGGGATCAAACCTCTGTACAAAGTTTGCTGATAAAATTAGTGATTACATCAACAGTGGAATTTTGTGCAGTTTGAAGAAACTGCCAACTCATCCAGTGTTTTTCAAATGACCAGTGTACAGTGTTGCACATTCATATGTAGGTAAGGTAGACCAGTTAACTTAAGTATCAAATGCCTAAGGCCAGTTGGTGTGACTGATTCCACCCTGCAGTTAATTTCCCTTTCAGTATGACATCCCAGAAGAAAATCTAAATGCAGGTGAAAGCTTGATAAATCCTTTTTCAACCATAGATCTGTTTGTGGCTAGATTCTCTTCATATATGTTCAAATAGTATGGAATACAAGATAATATTTTAAAATGCATTTTGTTTTATTTATTAAACACACAAACAATAGTTAACTATTATTTCCAAAATGAGTTAATACTTTCTTAATTTGTTAATTTTTGTTCTGAAAAAAATACTAAAAAAAAAAAAAAAAGAAAAAAGCCGGGCGGTGGTGGCGCACGCCTTTAATCCCAGCACTCGGGAGGCAGAGGCAGGCGGATCTTTGTGAGTTCGAGACCAGCCTGGTCTACAAGAGCTAGTTCCAGGACAGGCTCCAAAGCCACAGAGAAACCCTGTCTCGAAAAAAAAAAAAAAAAAAAAAAAACTTATTTTTCATGAACATGTTTACATATATATCTAGTGGGTATATCATGTATTATTTTCATTTTATGCATGTGAGTATTTTGCTTACATGTATATAAGTCTACCTATGTGCATGCCTGGTTCCCAAGGAAGCCAGAAGAGGGTGTCATATCTCCTGGAACTGGAGTTACAGGCAGTTATGAGCCACCAGCCATTTGGGTGCTGGGACCTGAACCCAGGACCTGTGTAAGAACATCAGGTACTCTGACCTGCTGAGCCATCTCTCTGGCCCCTGGATTTATTAATTTCATTAAACTATAGGCATACAAAATTTTCCTATTGTAATTTCCAATAAAGTAAATATAAAAATAACCCACTTAGCTGGAAGCTCTTTAAATCTCAGACTTTTAAGTGTATCTGTGGTTTGGAAACCAAAATGTTTGAGAATCACTTTTTTATGTATTAGGTTAAGTTTCAGTTCCCTAGATTTTTTTTCTCAAATAACCTGTAACTTTGCTAAAAATTGACCTTAGAAATAATGGCATTCACCTTTTTCTTTATAGTTATCTGAGCATTTCCACCCTTCTGTGGCCCTTTTTGCTAAGACTATCCTTGAGGTGAGTGTGAAATACTCTTTAAATATGTAAGTATTGCAGTTTTGATCGTCAGTAATTGATGGCACAGCTTTCCCGACATGTAGAATCTGATATTTTCTGCCACTGTTGAGGACCAATGACTTGTTTAATACAGAGAACTTCCTGCTCTGGGGGGACTGGAAATACAGCACATGAGCCACTGCAGCTACTTATTACGAGAGAAGGTTCTTCTCTCCTCCAATCCCTGGCTGACTTTTTCAGTGTTTGGTTCTCATCATGCTCACATAGTTTCCCTTATAAATACTACCTATAAAACTACCAGCGTGTGATAGACTATATGTGTGTTTAGTTTTTAAGTAAGGTGTACATGAGAAGACTATTTGAAGGGTTATTATTCCTATGTGCCTAAAATGTGAAGTCACTGCAGCTTATGCTTTTCCTGTTTCTCTTATTTTGATATGTGGGCTATTTATTTATTTCTTTTACTAGACCCATAAATTCTTCACTACTTTCCCACCTTTCAGGGAAATTTTATTCAGTATTCAGGGGACCCACTACAGGATTTCACACTCATGAGATTCTTGGATCGATTTGTCTACCGAAATCCAAAGCTACACAAAGGCAAAGGTATGCTTCCAGTTACTAACTTTCGTTTTCGCTGCTGGGCTTTAACGGGTGAATGAATGTACAACTATATCAGACTGTCGTGATTTACGTTTCAGAAAATACAGACAGCGTCGTGATGCAGCCCAAAAGGAAACATTTTATAAAGGACGTCCGTAATCTTGCTGGTAAGCACCGAGCTAGGGCAGTTGAAACCAAAAGGATACAAAAGACAATGTAAATTATATTCTTTGACCCACTTTATCATATTAAAAAGTTCAAGCATATCCAAAGTGAATAAAATCAGCGACCCTCTGGCAGCCTCGCTCTTGTCAATTCATATGAGCTGCAGTTCAGACCGTCTCAGACTCTCTAGTACTGGCTGAGGAAAACAAAAATGCACAGCTGACTTTTTCACACAGAGCGTTGTCGGTGTGTTTGGCACCGATCTTCTCTATGTAGAGAGGACATTTCTTCACACGCCACGTCTCATCCTCATCTTGCTCAGAAATTAGAATTACTGTATGTAGAAGTTCTAGTTATTTCCGACCAATGTCTCAGAAATCCAGAATGTTGATAGGATTATTTAGAGGAAATTAGAATTGTAAGCCTAATCTTTAAATCAAGTTAGAAATTTTAGTTCTATAGAAAAAGAAAAACAAGTTATATCCTTAAATTCTTTGTTAGTGTCTCCAGAATTAAGTAAAATTATGGAAAGTTCTGTCAATGATTACTTCCTATCTCTAGAATTAGAAGCATTATTGTACTTTTGTTCTAAGATAACCAGATTATGTTACAATCCTGCCTGTGGGTGGTAGAGGCAGGAGGATCAGGAATTAGGATCATCCTCAGTTACTACACTGAGTTTAAGGCCAGCCTGAGCTATAGAAGACCCTGTCTCAACAAGCAGGGTTGGCAACTTCAGAACTCCTTGAGGCCTTCAGTGGTTAAGAGTACTTGCTGCTCTGGGAGAGGGCCCAGGTTTGCTTGTCAGTGCCCACACTGGGTATCTCATCTGTCGCTCTCGGGAGATCCGGCACCTGTGCAGTCTCGTGCCCATGCCCACACACATACATATGAATAAGTTTTTTCAAATAATTTGTTTCTCTTGAAACTTGTATTTTGAGTGCAGTTGGAGAATAAGAGAATACATTTTCTTCCCTTTTTTTTTTGTTTTGTTTTGTTTTGTTTTGTTTGAGACAAGGGTTTTCTGTGGCTTTGGAGCCTGTCCTGGAACTAGCTCTTATAGACCAGGTTGGCCTCAAACTCACAGGGATCCACCTGCCTCTGCCTCCCAAGTGCTGGGATTAAAGACATGCGCCATCACCGCCCGGCTCTGCCTGTTCTTCTCTACTGCACTGCCGGACCTCTTTCCACCATTGTCTTCTTTAAGATTTCACACTGCCAGTGTGTTAGACACAGCCCCAGAGCTTGAGCGGCACAGGGAAATAAATGGTCGTAATAAAATGTCTTGTTTCTACAGTGAATAGTAAAGAGTTCCTTGCAAAAGAAGAAAGCCAGATCCCAGTGGATGAAGTGTTTTTCTACAGGTAAGATACTTAGTACAGCATCCTTGGGGAATGTCTGAATGTTTATATTGGATACAGTGCTTTAATGATATTGGACTGTTATGAAAAGATCAGGTTACATGTCTATTTCTTTTCAAAGGAAATTTACTGATTCTGCTACTCCTCAAAATCATAGTGAAATTGGTCAGCTTGAGGATTTTAATAATGGAGTATATAAATTTTGGTTTCTCGCCCTCTTCTGGCCTGCAGGCATATACACAGACAGAATATTGTATACATAATAAATAAATATTTAAAAATAAATAAATTTTGGTTTCTGAATCTGACTTTGTGAAACTTTAGGCTTTTGTTTGTTTGGAAACTCTATTGCCCAAGCTGGCTTCCAACTTGTGATCCTCCTGTCTCCATCTGCCAAAAATGATTATAAACATGCTACCACACCTGGTTTGTTTTTTGTATTAAGTAGTGATTCTTTTATAGCCTTCATCTGTGTGAGTTTATTACAGCAGTAACTCAGGAGTCATTATCTGGACCTTGACTCTTGGAGTAGAACTGATAAAGTGCACTGTGAAGCTATAGTGAGCTCAGAAATCACTGCTGCTGCTTTTAGTGCCTTTTATCTGGCTGACTAGTTAATTCGATTTAATTTAAATTGTTTTTAAAAAACCTAATGTGAATAATTTCACAGTGGGTGTGATGCCATCTGGGAAATGTTGGGTTTCCTGTGACTGTGGCTGAGCTGATGAACTGTTAGGATTTGAGGTCACATGGAACCACTGTATTCTCATGCTTAGGCAATGAGTGTTGAGGTTGAACCAGCCTTTTTCTGTGCAGTTATTTTGTTGCTTGTGGGTTGTGGGGTATCAAATTCAGGGCCTTGCTCATGCTAGGTGACATTCTACATACACCTTTAGCCCTCTGATACCCCAGAGATGAGTTTGAAGAACCAGCTTGTAAGACACTACAATCTTGAAAGTGTCTTCTCCATTAAAAGGGCATGGCGGCTGATAGCTATAATCCCTGCACTCAGGACAAAGGCAGGAGGATTGTTTGTGCAAAGCCAACCTAGGTCACATGGTGAGACCCCGTAAAAGTAAATGATTATGCTTCTCATTCCAAAACTTTACAGCTGTTTTAACTCAAAACACTTTTTATATTGAATACAAAATTGACTCATTTGAGTATCCAGTAACACACTTTTAAGAGTTATAATTTGTCTTTAGTCATAAATTATGCAGATATGTAATATGCATTTTACTTAGGTATTATAAGAAAGCTGCGGTTGTTAAAGAGAAACAGAAGCGCAGTGCAGATGAAAACAGCATAGAAGATGTTGATGATGAAGAATTTGAAAAGATGATTGGTAATTTGTTTTTGTTGACTCAATTTATAAAATTATTACTATTAATAGAATGTAGAACATTAGTGAACTTAGTTTTTAGAAATAATTGATCTGCAGATTATGGTGGAAGATTGAGAAATAGCACGTAGTAACTTGCTCATACTTTATTCTTGAAAAATACATTATGCTTTGAACAATGTATAAAAAAAATTGTTTGCAAAAAGAGTGTTTCCTTCCTAAGACCAAGTCTCTGATGAGACAGACTATTTATTGTTTATAATCTCCTAATTCTGTTAGTGGTAATGGTGTGCCGCTTGATCGTTTCTATCTCTATAATCCATGGAGCGTGGGAATGTCTAACTGAAATGTAATCGAGTGAAACAGTGCATGAAAGGGACTACTTTGATATCACCGTCACATCCTACACTTAGTAAAACACATGAAAGTTGTCTTTTTGTCATCTTAGAGAGTTCATTGAGCTCCTGGGTCTATGAGAGACACGCCAGCAGAGTGCTAATGACAGCATTCGGACTGGCCTCACAGCTGATGGGGTATAATGTATCACTCTTGTCCTTTGCTCTTCTTATAATTTGTATATTGTTCTCGGGCAGACACATTGGAGGACGATAACTGCTTCACGCCTGGAAAGGACGATATTGATTTTGCCAGGTAAAACTTAACCTTCTCTTTCCTGTTTTTCCAGTATTTCCTAAATTATTGCTCGTTAGAACAGGAGACCATAGAAATTACTTGATCCGTAAGGGGATTCACCTGGGCTAGGGACTTTTATTTTGGAACTTTAGAATGCTTTGTGCAGTCTGTAATTCTTTTACATAGTTTAACAGTATATCTTAGTCTCCTGAGCACACTTTAGAAAACCCTGCCTTCCTTTACAAGTGTGGAGTTTGTTTGTTTGTTTTTCTAGCAATATGAAAAAAACAAAAGGAACTAAGGAGAACTTGGAAGATTCAGAGAGTAGTGACGATGAGCTTGGTGACCTGGATGACGATGAAGTTTCCCTGGGAAGTATGAATGATGAAGACTTTGAAATTGATGAAGATGGAGGAACATTCATGGATGTGTCAGATGATGAAATTGAAGGTAATCCAATATACATATAATAATAAATAAACTGCCCAAGGGGTGTGGTGCACACCTTTAATCCCAGCCCTTGAAAGGCA
>JAQHUG010000025.1:38383-50549 GCA_028555095.1 Dicrostonyx torquatus
AAAAAACAAACAAAAAAAAGAATTGGGATAACTAAGCTTGGTTTTACACACCTGTCTTCCCAAACTCAGAAAATTGAAAAAAGAAAACCAATATGTCCCAGCACAGCCTGGGCTACACAGTGTGATGCTGTCTCAAACTATCAGGGACTAGGGATGTTACTCATTTGGGAGAGAGATTACCTACTGTGTTGGTTAATTCTCTGTTGCTGTGATAAAGCACCAAGGTCAAGGCAGCTTATAGAAGAGTTTATTTGGGCTTCTGGTCCCAGAAGGCTCATGGTCCATTGTGGCAGAGGGGAAGGATGTGACTGGAGCTGCGGCTGAGAGCTCACTCTTGAACCACAAGCAGGAAGCGGAAAGAGTGCACTTGGGATGGCTCAAGGATTTGACACCTTAAATTCTGCCCCCTAATGTACTTCCTTCCACAAAGCCACACCTCAGCATTCTGAAATGGCACCATCAATAGAGGAAAAAACATTCAATGCCAGGACTCTTGGTCACTTATTCAAAACATCACATTTAGGAATCCCACCACTCTCATGAAATAAAGAATCGGGATATACCTATTAATCATTTTTCTATATGCAGAATAACTGAACAACACTGTATCTGTTATCCTATACTTATATTTATTTTAATAATGAAAGTGCACTGTCTTCTCCAGTTACTAAAAGTCTGGTTAATATTCTGAATAGCTTTTTGATATTCCCTAGGGAGAATACTTTGGCCAATTGGACAGCTTTTCTGTTCTAAACCATTTAAGATTGTTACTAAGTATCTATTGTTATAAACAAGTGAGCCTTGTGGAGGACCTGGATACAGACATTGTAAGTAGAAGTGGTCAGAGCAATGCCAAGGAGGTACAAAGACAGGCCAGATGGGGCGTGAGAAACCAGGAACACCAGCCTGCTTGAAAAGGACAGTGGCCTTAGGATCCTGGGGCAACCCCGTGGGAAAGGAAGAGGTTTCAGCTGCTAAAGAAGGAAAAGTTGAGAGGTAAAGACAATCAGGCAAGGCAGGGAGGCAAGCAGGAGGCCATTTCACACTAAGAAAACATTTTTGGGATGGAGACTAGCCAAAGCCAAGGGAAGGGAAAGAACTGGCCAAGGGAATTAAGGCATCGAAAATGGCAGGGTGAGCAAATTCTTGTGGGGTTCATAATGGCACCTTTTGATTTTGAAATAATGCATTCTGAAGTTCCGCTTTCAGACAGTGCAAATACTGACCATGCATCAAAACTGCCGTCCTTTGAGGGCTGGGAGGGGTTCTGTGGGTAAAACCATTGCTGGTCTTGTAGAGGATGTGGATCCATTCCCAGCACCCCATCAGATGGCTCACAACCACCTTTAACTCAGTCCCAGAGGGTCCAAGGCCTTCTTTCTATCCTTCACAGGCTTCTGTGTGCATATAACACATACAGACAAGCAGGAATACAAATGTACACATAAAGTAAAAAATAATTAAAGCCCTTTAAAAAAAACCACCATCCTTCAAAGTTTAGGATTTGGTTTCCATGACATTTCTTTGGTTTTGTAAAATTGGAGTGATATATCCTATACATTTTGTTTCAGTTAAAGTTGGCCACTTTCATCTGTGTTTTTGGAGTTGTGGGTTTTGAGTTGTTATTTTGTCTTGTTTGTAGAGTTTGAGATAGAATATTGCACAGGCCAGGCTTGAAGCTGCTCCCAGTTCCTTCAGGTTTGTAGCATAGGCTGCTCTAGAACTCACTTCCTGACTTCGTATGCTTATTTTTTTTCACATTAAAGGAATGCACTACAACTCTGAGTTGATTCTCTCTCTCTCTCTCTCTCTCTCTCTCTCTCTCTCTCTCTCTCTCTCTCTGTCCCTCCCTCATCCACACACCCCTGCCTCAGGTGCAGGTGGACCCCAATCACTAATGCCACTTGGCAGATTCTCTTCTCCACACTTGAAGTCACAGAGAGCCTGGAGGAGCTGGACCTAAGTGGAAATCTAATGAGCTACTTTGCACTGTGGAGACTTTGTAGGACTCTGAGATGTCCTGGATGTCACCTAAAGATTTTGTGGTGAGTCTAACCTTGATTCTCTCCTGAAGCAGGGATGGATGGAATGGAGACTAAATGTAAACCCTGAGTCTAGGGTGAGGATTGGTATTTATCAAATAGTCACCAAGATATTTTGACTTCACCTGTGACAGACCAGATTAGCTATGATAATCATATGAAATTATTTTCTTGGGAATCATAAGAGATAGACATTCATCAAGGAGCCTCACTACCAACAGGCCCATGAAGTCACCTGCATAGCAGACTTCCTGAGAAAGGGGATAGGATGGCTGAGGAACACAGAGGCAAAGAGAAGCAGGAAAAGAGGGAGCTCCAGGCCTAGGGAATGACATTCCCCATTTCCTACTGCTCTCTGCCCTTGTAGCAACCTTCTACTCTGTTTCTATGGACTCTGTATTTACTAAGATTTCACATGATGAGTGAGATCATGTCCTCACTGGTGAATGTCACTTCAGATGGCTCTTGAAAGATACCAGTGAACTATTACACATAAAGCAAAGGATAACCAGTCTATAGTCCACAACCCCAGAGAACCTAGACAACAAAGACAACCTTAAAACAGAGACAGACATACATAGATACACTACAGAAAAAGAAAAAGGAGAAAAATTCAAGATCTCCTGAGTAAAGTGGGAAGTGGGAGGGGCAGGAAGAGGGTAGAAGGGGATAGGGGAGAAAGAAAGGGGAGTGGGGAACTGTATAGCTCAATAAAAACAATAAGAAAAATAACAATATACCAGTAAATTGTCCTGGGCCTCATAGAGCTCTGCCACGACCAGTCACAGCAGAGCAGTGGTCCCTGCCTGTACTCCATTGCTCCTGCTATCCAGCTGTGGGGAGCATGGAATTATTCACCCAGACTAGACAGAGCACTCCAGAGAGCTAAGCACTGCTAACACAGCATGCCAGGGCTCACAAAGGGAGACTATAGCACAGTTCCAAAGAGCAGTGACCCCTGGAGAGTTTGATGGTCAGCATCTCCCATGCAGGCTTGTCAACTGTGGCCTCACATCCAGTCACTGTGAGGACCTGGCCTCAGTGATGAGTTCCAGCTCCAGCCAGACTGAGCTAGACCTGCAGCTAAATGACCTGGGCGACCTTGGTGTGAGGTGGCTGTGTGAGGGGCTCAGGAGTCCTGCCTGCAACCTCAGAGTCCTACGGTAAGTAAGACCCCAGTATTCCCTCTGGGCAGGAGGCAGGGGAAAGGACACAGGTGCATTACTAGATGACAAGACATAGAAAAGAAAAGGGACAGATAATGCATAGTCAGCCTGGCACCTGTCCAGCTGTGTCACTTACATCTGTGACTTGGGCAAGTGACATACCCCCATGGATTTCAATGACACAAAATGTACATATGTAAAAAAGAAGGTTACACTAGGTAGGTAGCTGGGCACTGTGCAGCCATGTGCATTAGCAAGGCTGTTATCTCTCCAGACTCCCAGGTTTGCCTTACTCCAGGACAGTGCTTCAATCATTTATTCATTCATGGATCCATGCATGCATTCTTATCAGGCCTTATATAAGTTAGCATTGCTCCAGACCCTTGACATGCAAGGCTCTGTCCTGATGAAGCTGGGTGGAAAGAGACAGACATAGATCACCCGTCAGCACATGACTCTGTGTTGACAGGCTCTGCTGAATGTCATGGAGTCACAGTATTGTGAGACTGTCATGCTGTGAGAGGTGCGACTTTATTGGGGTGTCTGAGGCCTGAAGGAAAATAGGACTTGGTTGGGCCAAGCTGAGGCCAGGACACAGACAAAGGCAGAGTTGGGGAAAACTCTGCACAGAAGGAGCCTGGAGGCCTGGAGGCCTGGAGGGTCACCAGGTCTTGCTACAGGAGCCTGAGATAATCCTCTGTACCAGAAATGGAGCCATCCTGACTTCACTAGACTTTCACACAAGTTAGATAAGCATCCAAACTACAGCCCTGGAGAATCTGGCCCTCCACTCGGCCCCTTCATGCTGTCTCTAAGCTTCTCCCTCTCCTGTCCCTCCACCTCCCCAGCAGCAGCACAAACCCACAGCCAACTTCTGGAGTATCTTCCCAAAAGTTGCTGGCCAGTGCCCTTCAAGGGCTCAGAGAACCACAAAGGCTCCAAGTCCTGTACCCAGAGTCTTCTGCTTCGTCCACCCAACAAGAGAAGTCCAGCAGTCCTGTTCCCTGGGATTCCCCTTTATCACGTCTTCTGCTCCAACTCTATTATTGTTGTTGCTTTTCTTGTAATTGTTATGTTAATTATGTGTTTGTGTATGTCAGTGGTTCTCAACCTTCCTAATGCTGCGACACTTTAATGAGCTCACCGTGTGTTGGTGACCCGAAACCATAAAATTATTTCTTCATTACCTTATAAGTGTAATTTTTCTACTGTTATGAATTGTAATGTAAATATTTGATATTTCAATAGTCTTTGTGAGAGGATCACCTGACACACCCCCCACACACACAAGTCACAATGCACAGGCTGAGAATCGCTGTTTTATGTGGGTGCAGGTACCCCCAGAGACCAGAGGAGTCAAAATCCCCCAGAACTGGGGTTAAAGGTGGATATGAGCTGCATGAAGTGGGTTCTGGGAGTTGAACTCGGGTCCTCTGAAGGAGTGGTAATGTGCTCTTACCCACTGAGCCTTCTCTCCAGCTCTCTGGTTCAATTTTGAGCACACGGGAGCAGCTGGACAGTGAAGAGTCTTCCTCCACCTCTCTGGGAGCTGAAACATACCCAGCTGTCACCTTTGTTCCCCAGCTTGCTTTCAGTCATGACAGTTTCTCACAAGGTGAAGAGCCTGTCCAGAGCTGGACTCTGCTGCATGTGACAAGGCACAGCCTCTCACATACATGTGTAGGAAACTTTCCCCTCCTGCCTTGTCTGTGCCTCACAGTGGGCAGATGGGAGTGATGTGTCTGTGTTATGGACTGAGGATGGGGAAACCCAGAGAGGGACACTACTCTAACACCCAGAAATCCTGCAGTTTGAAGATCATAAGAATTGAGCCAGCAGAACTCAGATTGTGGCTGCTGTGTAAGGACAAGGCTTCCTCCCTTAGCACTAAAGGAAATGGAGAGGGAGGCAAGAAGGGAACCAAGATTCCTTACATCAAGGTGAGCACCCATGATCCCAGCACTGTATGCTTACTTTGAAGAGCTACCCAGAATCCCTTTGGGGATATGACTATGACATCCAGCCACTGAGAATACTAATGGCTACTGTGCTGCTCTTTGCCAACATAAGTGCCCTCATCTCTGGCCATGTTCCCCTCCCTGAGACAGTCTGTTTCCAATGACTGATATGTGGGGGAGGTATATAAGTGGTAAGACCCTTATTTCAGCTCTGCCAAGTTCCAAAGGTCCTCATCCTGAACTCAGCTCTCCCTGCACACTGACAAACCCCTCTACGACTGTGTCGTGGACACATCTCCCTCTGCTCAATCTGCTGCTCGCCATCATTTGTCCTGGATTTCACTCAAAAATAAGTTTATTAAGGCTCCTCACTGGCTCTACAGGCAACAGAGTCCAGGGTCCTGAACTCTGAGGCCTCATGATCCTATGGTGGATCCCACAAAAAAATAGCCCTTTCTTTTGCTTGCAGGCTGGACCATGCCTCTCTCGGTAACCAGGAAATGATGGATCTCTGGGCCCTGGAGGCACAGAATCCACAGCTGCTCATCTCCAGCGTATGGTAAGAGGTAGACACAGAATACCTACTGGTCAACCCAGGCCCTATGTGCCTGCCCCAGTGTTGAGAGGTGGTAAAACGGTCCTGAGGTGATGGGAAAGACAAACAGAGCCAGGAAAAAACCAGGAACCACAGCAACCAAAATGAGGTGTATGTAGAGTCTGTGTGTGTGTGTGTGTGTGTGTGTGTGTGTGTTATGGTTGTATGAGTTTAAAAAATAGAATTATATAACATGCCTTCTTAATTTCTTCAATCAGGATATAATAATATGAAAAGCTGAGGGAGTGGTGACTCCTCACACACCACAGGTGTGATGACAGTAGATAACAGTAGCCAGCAGTGAACCCAGGCCACGGGAACAATGAAAGCACTCACCACACTGAGGAGAGAAAGACACAGACAGAAAGACTCTCAGGAAAAAAAACTATGTGTATCACTATCCCAAACCCAAAACTCAGACACATGTGCACACGTGCGTGCACACACACACACACACACACACACACACACATACACTGTACTATGGGATGGAAGGGAAGCCACAGAACAGGAGAGTCATCTTTCACTACAGAGACTGCTAAAGCCCCACATTCTCCCAGTTTAGTCAATTTCTGTTCAATAGGTCCTAGCTGCTATGACATACATGACATGGAGGGGAACTAAATGCTTAGAGGGTCAGACATTCATTGAACAGATATTCCTGTAGACCTACTGCACATCATGCACTATTTCAGATGTAGACATGAACTATGTCTAGAAGAGAGGAGTTGCTTATTCTCCCACACTCCACACAATTATACCTGGGACCTTATGAGGGCCATGGTGGTCCTTATGACCTCATCCAAAACTGAAATGAGCGGAGGTGAACTCTCAAAAAATGGGAAATGAGGAATGAGTCAAGAAGGAAGAAAATTTCATGCAGACATAGAGGTTTTTTTAACTTTTTAAATATGTATTTATTAGACCATAAACAAATCGCCTCCTACCTCTCAGACACTGAGACACAGGCTTGAGAGGCAATCTCATATACAAAAGGTTTACTAATCTACCAATCACTAAACCCATTGAGAAACCACCAAGTCGATCTTCACAGTCACTCAGGATGGACGGGAACATGATGAAAGGAAGCATACACAAAGGAAGAAATGGAGACTCAGAAAAGCGAACTGATTCTCCCAGGTCTCATACAACTAAAAGGTAGAAGGGACCTGAGTCCCTCCCTTACACCAGGACATCAGGGTTACTCTGCTTTTTAAAATTTTATTGATTTTTATTGAACTCTACATTTTTCTCTGCTTCCCTCCCTACCTCTCCCCTTCCCTTCAACCCTCTCCCAAGGTTCCCATGCTCCCAATTTACTCAGGAGATCTTGTCTTTTTCTAATTCCCATGCAGATTAGATCAATGTATGGTTCTCTTAGGGTCCTCAGTGTTGTCTAGGTTCTCTGAGATTGTGATTTGAGGGCTGGTTTTCTTTGCTTTATGCTTAAAAACTACTTATGAGTGAGTACATCTGATAGTTGTCTTTCTGGATCTGGATTACCTCACTCAAAATGATGTTTTCTAACTCCATCTGTTTGCCTGAAAAATTCAAGCTGTCGTCAGGTTTTTTTCTGCTGTGTAGTACTCCATTGTGTAAATGTACCACATTTTCCATATCCATTCTTCAGTCGAGGTGCATTTAGGTTGTTTCCAGGTCCTGGCTATGACAAACAAAGCTGCTATGAACATAGTTGAGCTCATGTCCTTGTGGAACAATTGAGCATCCTTTGGATATATACCTAAAAGTGGTATTATTGGGTCTTGAGGAAGGTTGTTTCCTAATTTTCTGAGAAATCGCCACAATGACATCAAAGAGGCTATACCAGCTTGCATTCCCAGCAATGCAGAAGTGTTCCCTTTACCCTACAACCTCTCCAGCATAAGTTGTCATCAGTGTTTTTGATCTTGGCCATTCTTATAGGTGTAAGATGGAATCTCAGAGTTGTTTTGATTTGCATTTTTCTGATGACTAAGGATGTTGAACATTTCCTTAAATGTCTTTCAGCCATTTTAAATTCCTCTGTTAAGAGTTCTCTGTTTAGTCTGTACCCCTTTTTTATTGGATTATTTGTTCTTTTGACGACCAATTTCTTGAGTTCTTTGCATATTTTGGAGATCATCCCTCTGTCTGATGTGGGGTTAGTGAAGATCTTTTCCCATTCGTAGGCTGCCATTAAGTCTTGCTAACCATTTCCTTTGCTTTACAGAAACTTTTCAGTTTCAGGAGGTCCCATTTATTAATTGTTTCTCTCAGTGTCTGTGCTACTGGGGTTCTATTTAGGAAGAAGTCTCCTGTGTCAATGTGTTCAAGTGTATGTCCCACTTTCTTTTCTATGAGGTTCAGTGTGGCTGGCTTTATGTTGAGGTCTTTGTTCTATTTGGACTTGACTTTTGTGCATGGTGATAGATATGGGTCTATTTTCATTCTCCTACATGTTAATATCCAGTTATGCCAGCACCATTTGTTAAATATGCTTTCTTTTCTCCATTTGATTTATTTTGCTTCTTTGTCAAAAATCAGGTGGGTGTTTGAAGGTGTGTGGATTAATATCCAGGTCTTCAATTTGGTTCCATTGGTCCTCCTGGCTGCTTTTCTGCCAATACCAGGCTGTTTTCAGCACTGTAGCTCTGTAGTAGAGTTTGAGGTCAGGGACTGTGATGCCTCCAGAAGTTCTTTTATTGTAAAGGATTGTTCTGGCTATCCTGGTTTGTTTTGTTTTTTGTTTGATTTTTTTTTTTTGCCCTTCAATGTGAAGTTGAGTACTGTTCTTTTGAGGTCTGTGAAGAATTTTTCTGGGATTTTGCTGGGAATTGCATTGAATCTGTAGATTGCTTTCGGTAAGATTGCTATTTTTACTATGTTAATTCTACCCACCCAAGAAGAGAGCTTGGGATATCGTTCTACTTTCTGGTGCCTTCTTCAATTTCTTTCTTCAAAAATTTAAAGTTCTTGTCATACAGGTCTTCCACGTGTTTGGTTGGAGTTACTTCAAGATATTTTATGCTATTTGTGGCTATTTTGAAGGGTGCTGTTTCTCTAATTTCTTTCTCAACCCATTTCTCATCTGTGTACAGGAGAGCTACTGATTTTTTGAGTTAATCTTGTATCCTGCTACATTACTGAAAGTGTTTATGAGTTGTAGAAGTTCATTGGTAGAATTTTTGGAGTCGCTTATGTAAACTATCATATTATCAGCAAATAGTGAGAGTTTGACTCCTTCTTTTCTGATTTGTATCCCCTTGATCTCCTGTTAGTGTCTTATTGCTCTAGCTAGGACCTCAAGAACTAATATTGAATGGATATGGAGAGAGTGGACAACCTTGTCTTGTTCCTGATTTCAGTGGAATCACTGGGAGTTTCTCTCCACTTAGTTTGATGTTGGCTGTTGGCTTGCTGTATATTGCCTTTATTATGTTTAGGTATGTTCCTTGTATCCCTGCTCTCTCCAAGACCTTTATCATGAAGGGATGTTGTAATTTGTCGAAAGCTTTTTCAGCATCTAATAAGATAATCATGTGACTTTTATTTTTCAGTTTGTTTATATGGTGGATTACGTTGACAGATTTTTGTATGTTGAAACATCCCTGCATCTCTAGAATGAAGACTACTTGATCACTGTGGATGATGGTTCTGAATGTTCTTTGATACGATTTGCCAATATTTTGTTGAGTATTTTTGCATCAATGTTCATGAGTGAGATTGGTCTGTAATTCTCTTTCTTAGTAATATCTTTATGTGGTTTGGGTATCAGGGTAATTGTAGCTTCATAAAAAGAGTTTGGCAATGTTCTTTCTGTTTTTATTGTGTGGAACAATTTGCAGATTATTGGTATTAGTTCTTCTTTGAAAATCTTGTTGAATTCTGATCTGAAACCATCTGGTCCTGGGCTTTCTTTGGCTAGGAGATTTTTGATGACTGTTTCTATTTCTTCAACAGTTATAGGTCTATTTAATTTGCTTATTGTTCTTGACTTAATTTTGGTAAGTGATATTTATCCAGAAAGTTGTCCATTTCTTTAAACTTTCCAATTTTGTGGAGTACAGGTTTTTGATATAAGACCTGATAATTCTCTAGATTTCCTCCACATCTATTGTTATGTCCTCCTTTTCATTTCTGATTTTGTTAATTTGGATATTCTCTCTCTGCCTTTTAGTTGGTTTAGATAAAGGTTTGTCTATTTTGTTGATTTTCTCCAAGAACCAACTCTTTGTCTCACTGATTCTTTGTATTGTTTTCTTTGTTTCTGTTTTGTTGATTTCAGCTCTCAATTTGGTTATTTCCTGCCTTCTAGTTTTCTTGGGTGAGTTTGCTTCTAAAGTTTGGAAGTGTTCTGTTAATTCAATATTGTGTAATTTTCCTAGCTTCTTTATATACGCATTTAGTGCTATGAACTTTCCTCTTAACATTGCTTTCATTGTGTCCCATAAATGTGGGTATGCTGTGTGGTCATTTTCATTGACTTTTAGGAAGTCTTTAATTTTTCCCTTTATTTCTTCCTTGACCCATTGCTGATTCAGGTGAGCACTGTTTAATTTCCATGTGTTTGTAGACTTTCTGGAATTAGTGTTGCTGTTGAATTCTAGTTTTAAGCTACAGTGATCTGATAAGATACATTGGGTTATTCCAATTTTTTGTATTTCTTGAGGTTTGTTTTGTTACCTAATATGTGGTCAATTTTTGAGAAGGTTCCATGAAGTGCTGAGAGGAAGGTATATTCTTTTCTGTTTGGATGTAATATTCTATAGATGTCTGTTAAGTCCATTTATGTCATAACATCTGTTAGTTCTCTTATTTCTCTATTCATTTTTTTCTGACTAACCTGTCCAGTGGTGAGAGGGTAGTGTTGAAGTCTCTCACTATTAGTGTGTGGGGCTTAATGTGTTATTTAAGCTTTAGAAGTGCTTCTTTTACATATGAGGGTGCTGCTGTATTTGGGGCATAGATGTTCAATATTGAGATTTCTTCTTGATGGATTTTTCCTGTGAGTAATATGAAATGTCCTTCTTTGTCTCTTTTGATTGATTTTAGCTTGAAGCCTATTTTGTTAGATATTATGATAGCTACACCCACTTGTTTCATAGGTCCATTTGATTGGAATATTTTTTCCCAACCCTTTGCTCTCAGGTGATGTCTGCCTTTGAGATTGAGATGTGTTTCTTATATGCAGAAGAAGGATGGATTCTGTTTTCATATCCAATCTGTTCACTTGTGTCTTTTGTGTTGAGTTCATTTATATTAAGGGATATTAATGACCAGTGATTGCTATCTCCTGTTAATTTAGTTTTTGTTGGTGGTGATGTTAATTTGTATGTTTTCCCCTTCTTTGGATGTGTGATCATTTATTGTCTGTGTTTTTGTTGGTGTAGCCAACTTCCTTGGGCTGGAGTTTTCCTTCTAGCATTTTGTGTAGGGCTGGGTTTGTGGCTAGGTATTGGTGAAATCTGGTTTGTCAAGGAATATCTTGTTTTGTTCTATGGTGATTGAAAGTTTTGCTTGATATAATAGTCTGGGTTGTCATCTGTGGTCTCTTAATGTATGCATAACGCTTGACCAGAACTGTCTGTCTTTCATTGTCTCCAATGAGAAATCAGGTGTAATTCTGATAGGTCTGCCTTTATATGTTACTTGGACTTTTTCCTTTGCAGCTCTTAATATTCTTTCTTTATTCTATATGTTTAGTGTTTTGATTATTATGTGGTGAGGGGACTTTTTCTTTTGATCCACTCTGCTTGGTGTTCTGTAAGCTTCTTGTATCTTCACAGGCATATCTATCTTTAGGCTGGGAAAGTTTTCTTCTATGATTTTGTTAAATATATTTTCTGTGCTATTGAGTTGAATTTCTCCTTTTTCTATAGCTATTATTTTTAGGTTTGGTCTCTTAATGGTGTCCCATGTTTTCTGGATATTTTGGATTAAACTTTTGTTAGATTTAATGTTTTCTTTGGTGAGTCTATTTCCTCTATTGTATCTTCAGCACTTGAGATTCTCTCTTCCATCTCTTGTATTCTGCTGTTTATGCTTGCATTTGTGGTTCCTGATCGTTTTCTCATGATTTCTGTTTCTATGATTCCCTCAGCTTGTGTTTTCTTTATTGTTTCTATTTCAGTTTTTCAAGTCTTGAATTGTTTCTTTCATATGTTTGAATGTTTTTTCTTGGTTTTCTTTAAAGGATTTGCTGACGTCTTCCAATTTTTTGTTTGTCTTTATGTAGGAGGGTCCTTCTGTATTTGGGTTGCTTTCATTGGTTAATAAAGATATTGCCTTGGCCTTTTGATAGGGCAGCCCTTAGGTGGGCATACTAGACAGAACAGAATCCTGGGAAGAAGGGAAATGTAGCAGACGCCATGTTTCTCCGGCCGGAGATGGACGTAGATTAGGATCTTTCCTGGTAAGCCACCACCT
>JAQHUG010000025.1:51169-64366 GCA_028555095.1 Dicrostonyx torquatus
ATTTTCTTCTGCTTCATCTATATTTGGTTGTTCAAGTCTTGCTGGTGTAAGATCTCTATATTTTACTGGTGTTATGTTGCCCTTTGTGGTGTTGTGAGTTTTCTACTCATCTTTTCCTCTAATTGGTGTGGTTAGGGATATCTGTGATTCTAATTATTAAGCTTCTAGGTACCAGGGGATCCAAAGCTCAGATGGTTTTTCCTTGTGGTACAGTCAGTGCCACAGTTCTAGTTACCCCATTGGTCACTCCATATTCCTGGTGATCACGCAGTGCTCTCATGCTTTGCTCCACTCCCGTGGAGTTTACTGTCTCAGGCCTGCTCTGGCATAGTTTGTCGGCTCAGACCTGTTTCTGTAAACATCCCTGATCTGGATCCGTTCCTGCAGAGGTCCCTTGCTTGGGGTTGGTCCTGCAAAGGTCTCTGGCTCTGATCTACTCCCTTAGAGATCCCAGATTTATGCCCAGACCTGCAACGGTCTCTGGTTCTGGCCCACTCCCTCAGTGGTTGTCTCCTGTACCTGTTCCTGTGGAGTTTGTTGTCTCAGGTCTTCACTGATCCAGGTCACTGGCTCAGTCCCTGGTCTGGATCTGCTCCTGCTCCCATGGAGATCCAGACATAGAGGCTTTAAGATAGCAGAGAGAATAGCTCCACTGAGGGACAGGAAACCATGTTTGAGACCATCTGCTCTGCCTCACCATCACCAGGGAGCTCCATAGAAATGCAGGTTCTCAGACCTCACAACATCCCTGCTCACTCAGAATCCCAAGAGGGGCAGCTTCTTTCAGTGAACTTTCTGATTTAGCAGGCTGTCCAGGTGACATTTTAACACAGTGATTTGAGAGCCACTGGTCTAGATTTGAGCAAGAAAGAGTGGCATAGGAGGGTCTGGAAGTGGACAGGAGCCACAGTAAGGTCTATGGACCATGCTAAGAACCTTCTTTTTCTCTCCAGAGAAAACGATAGGCATTTCAGCAGTTCAGTCATGCAGGGACATCTCCACCCATTTTATATGGTCAGCTACTACGTAGAAAATGAGCTAGAAGGGACCAGATCAGAAGCAGGAACATCTGCCAGAGGTTCAGGACAATGCTCATTCCATCCTGGGACAAGAATAGAGTATGTAGAGGGGGAAAATAGAGAACAGAAAGGAGAGAGATTTAGAAGGTCCTATCTAGGTGATTGGCATTCAGGATGAATGATTATTTGTTTTGTGCATCTATAACACAGTGTCTGACAGTGGGCATTTATCATAAAGAACTGAGATTGTTTCTTGCAGTTCTGTATACGAGGAAGGGCAAGAACATGGACTCTACATCTAGAGAATCCTTCTTCCTGTTCCATCTGGTTGTGCAGCTGGGAGGGCTGAGAGTGAGAGGCCAAGGTGACTTTTGTGACAAGTCCTGTCAGGGCACAGGAATCTACTCCTGTGATGATGTCATTAACCCCTTCATGGCAGCAGAACACTCATGACCTCATTGTGTCTTATCCATCATCTTGTCAGTACTGTGATACTGGGGATTAACTTTCTAATGAGTAAATAAATGGGAACACATTCAAATTAAAGCAAAGGAGGGGTCATGAATGCCCAGGAGAATAGGGTCTTCATAGAGTTCTGGCCCAGAGAAGAAGCATATGACTGAGTCACAATTCAAAGGCTTAGATTTTATGTGGGAATATCATGTTTCTCCTGACATCTGAGGAAAAGAACTTATCTAGGTGTAGGAAGTCACGTGTATCCACTAAGCACCTGGATGGAGAAGAAATGGGTGACAGCCTGACCTCATTCAAGCAGCAGAGACTACAGTCAGGTATGTGAAGGGTTCAGACCCAGAGCTTCATGACTGTTGGATGAAGGGGCACCTCCAGGAGGAAGTCATCATGTTTTTCTTTTTCTTTCTTTTTTTTTTTTTTTTTTTGGTTTTTCGAGACAGGGTTTTTCTGTGGCTTTGGAGCCTGTCCTGGAACTAGCTCTTGTAGACCAGGCTGGCCTCAAACTCACAAAGATCCGCCTGTCTCTGCTTCTCGAGTGCTGGGATTAAAGGCGTGTGCCACCACCGCCCGGCCATGTTTTCTTATTAAAAATTATTTTGTTATCTTTTTAGAATTTTAAACATGAGTAAGAGTACTTAGAGTAAGAGTATTTAGATCATTTCTACCCCTCTATCTGCCCACTACAAATTTCCTTGTGACCATCCACAACCAACACTTCTGGATCAATAGGAAATGAAACACAACAACTGGATTGGGATAAGATATTGGGGTGGTATGGTTGCTCAAAATGCAAGTAGCAGTAAGAAAACAAATACTATATGTTTGTGTATATACATATGTATGTAGATAGATAGATAGATAGATAGATAGATAGATAGATAGATAGATAGATAGATAGATAGATAACATGCAGGTAAACTCAGAAAGTGGACTGGGCAACCCAGAAAAGAGAGCTGAGGAGACACAGAGTGAGCACTGCCTGGCCTCTCCTAGAGAAGGAATACTTGCACAACTGGAGCCCTTCCATCCATCTTCCCCTGCCTCTCCAGGACACAAACACATGAAGCCACTGGGGACTGACGATGACTTCTGGAGTCCTGCAGGGCCAGTGACTACTGAGGTGATTGACAGAGAGAGGAACTTATATCGGTGAGTGAGTTCCACCTGGCAAAGGTTGGCTTTCCCCAGCACACTTTCCACAAGGGATCCTCCACAGATAGCATCCACCTGGTCTCTACTGTGTCTCCTCCTCACCTCACCAACCCAGGAAGCAAGGCTAGGACTGGAATAAGAAGTTTGGGTTGTTATAAAAAAATAGGGATCTTTTTCATAAAATTTTCAGACATTTACAAAACTGGAGAGCACAAGAACTTCCCTGTCCAGTTACTCAGCTCCAGCAGCCATTTTTCCAAGTTCATTTCAACTACTCACATTCCCCCTTTGTCATCACTGTCACAGTAGTGTGAGTCCAGGACATTCAGGTGATTTAAACATAAACATTTCACTAGAACCCCCCCAGTTAAGATAGGACCTCGTCTTCCATGATCTTCACCCACAAACATTTCCCTATGCCTCCCCTGTACATAAGACAGGACCTCGTCTTCCATGACCATCTCACCATTACCACATCAACAGAGCTGACCTGAGTCCTTCATTCCTTCTAAACAGTCTGTATTCAACTTTGCTTATTATCTGAAATGTGGTTTTCTATAGATTATTTATTCATGATGTAAAGAGTATCAGCTCCCTCATTATATTCGGGTTCTCTTGTCTCTTAAATACCCTTAAATATATACTTCAGGAACATAAAGTCTAAAAACTGAAGATGAAGCTCAGTGGTAGAACCGTTGTCTAGTGTGCAAGGTCCTAGCTGGATCCCCAGAACTTAACACACATACATACACACACACACACACACACACAGAGAGAGAGAGAGAGAGAGAGAGAGAGAGACTTATTTCATCATCACAGGAATATCTGCTGCAGGTATGTGTTACTTCTAGGTTTGCCTTAGATCAATCAGTACTTACAGGTCTATAAGATGATGTCATCATTCCTCTGTACAGATGAGGATTTGGGGGTTCAGTGACTTAGTCAGGGATCCACATACAGCTAAAAGAAACAGAACTCAGAACCATTTGGCTGAAGTCTGCAGTGTCCCCAGCCCTGCACTGGGTCTGCATCCAGCAGATGAGCAGCATTGGTGTTCACTGGTGTCTGCCTCTCCCTCCTCTAGAGTTCAGTTCCCTATGCCTGGTTCCTACCACTGTCCCAGCATAGGACTCCACTTTGTGGTGACAAGGGCAGTGACCATCGAGATTAGATTCTGTGCCTGGAGCCAACACCTGGACAAGACTCAATTGCAGTACATATACATGGTGGCTGGGCCTCTGTTTAACATCAAGGCTGAGCAGGGAGCTGTGGCTGCTGTGTTCCTCCCTCACTTTGTGGATCTCCAAGGTAACCAAGGGAAGGATTAGGAGTTGGGTGGAGGTGATGGGAGGACCTGCCATGTCCTATAGCAGAGTACAGGTGATGAGGAAAGGTCTATGGCTTCCTTAGCAGGGCAGAGCCAGTTATGGAGGACATGACTGAGTTGTTTTCTCATCCCCTCTTGGAAGCACATGTCTCCCAGCCTTATGACTTTCTTTCTTCTTTACCTTATGGAGTCCCTGAGTGGAAAGTGATGACCTCAGTAGCAAATTAGCTGATGATTATTAAATGTTCTTTATACATCTAGTCCCTCGGGAGCCCAGCACAGAACTGAGAATAACTGAGAAATTTAAAGAGATTGTTGCAATGTAAGAGTAAGAAAACTAACAAGAATCATTTGGTATTCATGTTCTACCAACACTGTGAGCCATTACACTGCTACAGGCAGGGAAAAAATGATGTCACCAGATTCCACTTGAGAACTGGAAAAACAGAAGGGTTTCCTAAGAGGGGGACTCATAAAGTGTCCCAACCTCCATGATTTCCAAAGAATCCTTCTGAAGATTTTTTTTTATTTTTATTCATTCTTCTCTTGTAGCATACATCTCAAACTGCAGCCTCCTTCTCTCCGTTCCACACAGTTTGCTCTCCCCTCCCTTCTGTTTCCCTTCAGAAAATAGCCAGGGTCAAAGTGATATCAGCCAAAGACAGCATAAGAAGTTGCAATAAGACTAAGCACAAACCCTCATATCAAAGGTAGATGAGGCAATCTGGTAAGAGGAAAATGGTCCTAAGAACAGAAAAAAAAGAGTCAGAGACAGCCCACTCCACTGTTAGGAGTGCCACAAGAACACCAAGCTAAACAACCACAGCATATGACCAAAAAGAACATTGTTTTAATATATACAATGTTCTCAGTGACAGATCTCATAAAGAAAGCCATTACTCTGTGTCTGTAACCAAGAACTCCTGGGGCTGAGGCAGAAGAATTTAGATTTCAAGAGCAGCCTAGACTATGCTGCCAGACTATGCCTATGAAAGAAAAAAAAAACATCAAGGAACAAGGCGTTGTACAATGGCTACTGAGAACAACTTCCTCTCCTGCTTCAAGGAGCACAGCCATTGGCTCCCCATAGAGACCAGGATAATCCAGGTCACTGCAGATGGAGATGGTGTTTGTTTGTGGTGGTGAAGATGAGGAGTAGGTCCAAGAAGGAAGACCTGACAGTTGAAGAAGTCATAAAAACTAAAGTAGAAATGCAGACAGTTCCAGATGATATAAGAACCATGAGTAGAAAGCAAAGCATCCCTCAGATTAAAAATATTCTCATTTAATGCCAAGCCCCAAGAAGAAAACAAATGAAGATGAAGAAAATAAGCAGGGCTCAGTTGAAAAAACTCACAAAACAAAGAAAGACAATAGTTACATTCATGAACTCATGAGGTCTTGCACTCCAGACACTGACAAGGAGCACTGCTACCCAGATGGTAACTTCTCAGTGTGTCTAAGGAGGTCAGTCCAGCAGGTCCACACAGAGCTCCTGGTCTCCCCCAAAACGCTTGCCCCAGTCATCAATCAAACTCTTCCACTTTTCTTGTTTCTGACTCCCACTCTCAGATCAAAAATTTACACAGTTGGAAAAGTATATATATGTATATATATCATGACACTGTTTGTCATGATGCAAGTTAAAAGCAAACTCAGTGCTGAAAGGACAGGCAAATGGTGGGTTGCAGAGTGGTGACAAGTGAGATTCAACATCAAGATTCTATCCAGTGTCAACTTGACACCCAACGCATCACTTAAATTCATAACTTTCCACCTCATGTCTCTAAAGTTTCAGCTTTGTCTCATAATGCAAAATACAATTTCAAAGGTTCCCATAGTCCTTAATAATTCCAACAGTTTAAATGTTCATAAAGACTGTCTCTTATCTGATATTCAAGGCAATGTCTTAAATATAAGGTCTTATAAAATAAAAAAACAAGATACATTCTTTCAACAAACAGTGGCACAGAATAAGCATTGCCATTCAAAAACAGAAGAATCAGGAAATCAATGATCAGACCACAACAAGACAAAACTGTCAGCATAAACACCTAATCCTGCAGCCTCGTGTCTGGCTATTAAACTCATGATGTCATTCACTGGACTCCAAACAACTCCACCCCTCCAGTTCTATCACATGAAGCACACATAGCCTCTCCTTAGACCATCTCTCTACTCATTGCCTAAAACTTTCTTAAGCAGAAATAATACGTGGTTCTGGCTTCTACAACATCCAAGGATTTTCATTCCACCTTAGAATTCACTTTCAAAGGTCCATGGAATGAGCTCTCAGGATCCTTGCAGGATGTTTGATGCAGGGGCATTGACTTTCCTCAGCTGGCATCTGAAACTGTGCAGCATGACTCGGTGATCCATCAATCTAGCATCTTTCAACCCTAAAAAAAACTACAGGGATGGCACTGCCAAGTTCTATTAATTGCTTGAGATGTAGCCCGGCTCTGCTCCCCTAGTCAACAGCTGCAAGATGTGCTGGCCATGGGAAACACTTCCACGGGCATCTGCATTTGTGGAACAGGGAGCACAATCACTTAATGCTTTCTGCTTTTAAATGAATTTTGTTCTTCACAAGGTGAGCCCACGAAGAGTGAGATTTTGTCCTCGGGACACCTTTCCCATTGTCACCATGCAGGGCAGCTTTCCCTTCAGTGATACTGATCCCTAACAATTACAGCTGATTTTGTATAATTAATTCTGAGTGTTTTCTGTCTTTAAACTTATACTGCCAAATTAGCCCCTTATGTTTAAATTCATCTTCACATAGTCGAGGCATTAACCCAATGAATCTAGACTCTTGGCTAAACTGTTGATGAGTGGATCCTTTTACAGTTCCCAAAAGAAACCTTGCTACTCTCTGCAACAGTGGACTGCCTTCCACTGTCTCTCTCAGCATTCTTGTCTTCCTGATTCCACCCAAATGTCCCCATAAGCTCTGTCACCAGCATGGAAGTGAGTTCCTAGTCCTGGCTACAGAACTCTTTCACATTCCAGCCACAAAATAGTTTCAAAGGCTAAGAACCATAAGATTGTGTTTATTACAGCAAAAGCCTGAGTCCTGGTATCAATATTCTGCCCAGGTTAACTTTTCTTATAACTCTCACAAAATGCTTGACCAAAGAAGCTTAAGAAAGAAAGTAGTTATTTTCCTCACAGTCCAAAGCAACAGTTCTTCATGACATGGAAGCTGAGAACACGAGCTTGTGGCACCTGATAAACTTGTGTCCACAGAGCAAGCAGAGAGCAGTGAATACTCGTGCTCTTGTGACCATCTCCGTTTTACACAGCCCTAGATCCTAGTCTGTAGAATGGTGCTATACACAGTGGATAGGCCTTCCGTACTCAATTGTTCCAATCAAGATAATCTCCTCCTCTCATGCCCTGCGGCCTACATCCAAGAGGATGCTAGATTTCATCAGGTTCATACTTGACATTAATCATTCCAGGGATCTATCCATTTTGTCTTCAGTGTAAAAAGATACCTTTGGGTCTCTTTAATAATAGCAAAACTCTATTCTGCAACTCAGAATTTAGAGAACACTGCAAATCCCAAGACACTGAAGCTGGTGATGGCAGTACCTTTCTGATGGCAGAAGAACTTGCTGATTTTCAAGTTTCTGACAGAAGTGTCTGAGGCTGTGTTCTTTCCAGCATCTGTGAATGAGAAAATCAAGAACTTCCACTCCACTGTGAATGCTCCCCTATCAACTAGACAGGGCAGGTCAACTGCTTCCAAAGGGGTCGGTCTGCAGGAGTCACCACTGGCAACAGCTCACACTCACCTCCCTGGCACAATGAATGGATAATGAAGAAACAGCTGAGAGTTCTGCTGTGTTTTCACTGGAAGTTAATTAATAAGACTTAAATTTTGATCATAGTTTTTCTCATAAGCATCAAAAAGTAAATACAAATGAAATAGAAATCATAGCCAAAGAAATTTACAGAAGAAAGCTTTTATCGGGTCTTAGAGTTTCAGAGGGTGAGTCCATGACCATCATGGCAGGAAGCATGGCAGAAAGGGGGCAGGCTTGGCAATGGAGCAGTAACTGAGAACTTATATATTGTAAAGGAGGAGAAAGAAAGGAAATTGGAAACAGTACAAGCTTTTGAAATGTCTAAGCCCACCCCAGTGGCACATCTTCTCCAATAAGAGTGCGTACCTCTTATTCCTTCCCAAGCAATTGCACCAACTATGGTGGCCATTTTCATTCAAACCACAACAATTGTTCTAAGTCCTAGGGCGCTTTTTTTCTAGCCAAGAATGGCTCAATGGGAAAACTAAATATACATCTTTACATCTGTTCTTTCACAGAGGGACAAGTGGAAATCTCCTCATTCTGTGTGGCCCACTTTCAACAACATGGGATGGTCCTAGAAACTCCAGCCAGAGTGGAACAGCATTGTGCAGTGCTGGAAAACCCAAGCTTCTCCCCAGTGGGAGTTCTAATGAGAATGATCCCTGGTTTTGTACGCTACATCCCAATCACTTCCATCACGCTGATCTACTACCACCTCAATCCCAAGGATGTGACATTTCACCTCTACCTAGTCCCCAATGACTGCACCATTCGGAAGGTGACACTGAGGACCACAAAAGTGTGACCAGGGTGGGCTGGCAGAAAGCATGAAATGTAGACAGTGAGCCCCTTGGAGAGATTCTTCTGGTAGTAGGATTACAGTTCTATAAGGGGAAAGTGTGTGTGTGTGTGTGTGTGTGTGTGTGTGTGTGTTTCTGTTCTGTTCTTGTTCTTGGTCCCCTTACACCAGATTCTTCCCCAAATGCCTCTGATGCTCACTTACCAATCTCTGAACATCCTTCTATGACCTCTTTCCCCCATCAGAAGGTGGGTATTCTCCATGCACAATTTGTAGCCAGCTCCCTTCTGGTATAACAACCCTGTCCCCACAATGAACATGACAGGGGCCAGTTAGTCAACAATCTGTGTTGCAGAACACAGAGTTGTCAGGAGGTGTCACCAACCAATCCCCAAAATTATGTACTAAATGATCATTTCACGTTATTCAGACCAGATGTTGTGGCCCAGAAATCTAGATAAATTTCTGTCTGCAATGTTCCCTAGGCCATTGATGATGAAGAAATAAAATTCCAATTTGTTCGAATAAACAAGCCACCCCCAGTAGACTCCCTTTATATTGGTTCCCGTTACATTATATCTGGTTCCAGGAAGCTGACAATCATCCCAAAGGTGAGCATCCAAGTGTTTGCTACTCTTCAGGGTCGGATGTCAGGCTTGGTAAACCTGTGGGGCAGGTTACAAGGCTCTGCAACAAATTGAAATTGGGAAGAAAACAATCGAGATTTGGGATGAGCAAGAATACATCAAAGTTAGGTGAAAAGCAGTTTAAGGGGCCACATGGGAGTGTAGGTTGAACCTGAAGAGCTAAGAATTTAGATTCTGTCCCAGAGGAGAGGCCATCTAAACAGAGCTTAGAGGGCAAGTCCTGGCTTAGGCAGTGTGAACTGGACTTTCGGGATGAGCTCTCACTCATCCTCAGATGTTAGTGTTTGAATCTGAAGACTCCTGCAGATGTACATGTTTAAACAGTTAGTCCCCAGTGAGTGATAGCATTTTGAGAGTTTGTGGAAACAAATATGTGAGACCTGGTTATCAGAGCATGTCATTAGTGTCAGGCCTTAGGGCTTATAGCCATGCCCTGCTTCCCACCTCAGGGTATGATTTGCTGATCCTCTGGGATATAAAGAGTTCAGCAACAATCTCCTGCCACAAAGAATGAACCTCCAGCTTATATGAATTTCCCACCATGGAACTAAACAACATCAGCCCTTTCCTAAGTTGCTTCCTGTCAGGTTTTTGTCAGAGTGATGAGAAAAAAATCAGCAGTATGTGGGTCCCAGCTGGGTCCTTAACCTTCTGAGTAAAGACGTGTATGCAAAGACTGTGGGTTACCTCACTGTGAAAGATAGCCAGTGTCTAATGTGGTGGGCAAGATCGTGAAAGTATGGGGGTGGTGACATCCCTCCTTCATCCCTTCCACAGGATGAGTAGTTCATTCTCACACAGTAATTCTTTCTCTCTCCAGGAACTGGAGCTGTGCTACCGGAGCACTGGGGAATCCCAGCTCTTCTCTGAGATCTGTGTTGGTTGCATGGGTTCAGGGATTAATCTGCAAATCAGAGACAAAAAGAATAAGAAACTCATATGGGAAACCTTGCTGAAACCAGGTAAAATTTGTTGAGGTCCAGACACCCCAAAGGTTGAAGAAAGGCAATGAGTGGGGAAACTGTGTTGTCATTAATTATTGGTGCCATGAAATGACCAGATCGGTTATGTGGCTTTTGCTAGATCCAAAAGAGGGGGTCTGACCACAATTTAATCTATGATGCTGTGTTAGTCAGGAATTCCCAATTTTGACAAAATATGTAAGAAAAACAACCTTAAAACAGAAAGAGTTTTGCTTTGATTCATGGTCTTAGAACCAAGTTTCAGTCCATGGTCAGCTGCCTCCATCTCTTTGAGTCAGAGGTGAGACAGGATTCCACAGAGTGGGAGCTTGTGAGAGAGGAGGCTCTTTACCTGGTAGCTCTGAAGCAGAGGGGTGGGATCAGGAGTTAGAATGAGAGCCAGGGAAGAGAAGAAGAGAAAGGGAAAATGAAGGAGACAGGGGAGAGAAAAGGAGAGGAGGAGAAGGAGAAGAAGGAATGAAGTCCATGCAAATATTCTCTTCGAGGTCATGCCTCCAGTGACCTACTTCTTCCAATGTACACTCTTATATAGTATTCGTTCTCAGTACTCGCACAATTATGAGGGCATTAGTGTATGGTGTCATTCATAAATTTATAGTCCTCAGAACCTTCCTTCTAATATGACTTCAGGACTGGTCCTTCAACACATGAGCATTATCATGTCCAATTCACCACATACTATAAGTCTCATTTTCTCAGTCTTGTATCCTAATTTCCTCCCTACTATTCTTGAAGTGACAGATTTGGAGATGCACAAAACATCTGGCTCCAGTTCACATAATATCTCAGCTTTAAAATGAGGGGACTTTGCTAACATGAGATATTCAATCTCAAATCCATACACATTTTTAAAATAAATTTGTTGACAATTTTATACATGCATACAGTGCATTCTAGTAACTCCACCCTAAACACACCTTATCTCCCTCCTACTCCTGCCAGCCCCTCTACTTTAATACAATTCTCGTTTCCACATTCATAGTTTTGGTTTGTGTCTCACAGAGTTTAACTGGGACCAACTGTGTGCCCATGGGTTTTGTACTATCCAGTAAAACCCAATGAGCTCACCAGCAGGCATACAGATGACCCTTGTCCTTATAATCTATTATTTGCCAATAGTTTAGCAGTAAGTGGTACTGTCCCTGTGAACAGCTTCCCCATGTCCTGCTGAGTATTGGGCAGGCCCTACTTGTGTGGTCTAGAGACAATAGGTGCAGGTGTTATGAGGCCATGATGGCCATGGTCATGTCCTGCTTAGAAGAGAGCACTTCACAACCCTTCTCCATATCTATTTGAACATTCTTTCCACTTCTGAAATTAACCGGCGCAAGAGGGAACAGATCACGAAACACACAATGAAACCCACTCTAAAAGTTTATTAAAGAGGAAGCTACATGCACACAGGTCTGAGAAAGTTGGTGCAGGGAGAGAGCTTGGACCTGTCCTGCTGTTAAAGGTTGCCTAGCACATGCACACAGTGGCTTACATAGCTACATCATACATAAGTGACAGAGCTCACGCATGCACACAAGGGCTTACGTAGCTGTGTCATATGTAGGTGAAGGAGCTTCTACATTTGTGCATGCACCCAAGGGCTTATGTAGCTGTGTCATGCATAGGCTATGTGACCATGTTGCATGTAGGTCACATAGGGCCTAAGGACCCTAGGTGGCTATTTAATTTGCCTGGGCACTGGTCGGTGCATGCATGGCCCTGGAACCTGTAAATGCCGGTCACAGCACTGTGCAATAGGAACCATAACATTCCACTCTTTTTTTATAAAAAAATTTGGGGGTTAGGGGTCTCCAATGGGTGGGAATGGGGCATTGGGTCTCTCAAGGCTGCTTTCTGCTGGCTTTGTGGGCATCGGAGAGTTGGGGTGTTTGAACATGTCCTGCGGTAGCTGGTTACTTCCGTGATCCTGGGCTCTGTGGAAGTGCTGGCCAGCACCTTAGACCTGTCAAGATGCTGGCAAGGCAGAAGATTATGTTTAGGAAAAAAATAGATTGAGGGAGGAGAGTCCCAAGTTGGAAGATGGAAGGGGGTTTTCCTTGATTACCGAGGTGGAGGAGGAACTTTTCCAGGGGTCCCAAGACCAGGAATGAAAAAGAGATAAGTTTTAGACATATTAAAAGCTTATGGTTATGATAGTATAGTGTTATAATAGAAGATAGTTATATAGTGGGAGAGGAGGGAAGAGAAGAAAGGGGAATTATTAGACCTCTTAATGTTTTATCTGAAGCAAACCTCAAGGCACTTGTTTTCTTTAGCATTATGGTATTCCCTTAACATCCAGGAGACACTGATGCAGTCAGTGATAAATCTGTTACGTTAAAGCCCATTTTGTGAGTCTCCTTTTGGATCTGGGGTTCTGAATGTCCCAAAACTTGTTATTGTTTCTTACTGCCTGGGCCTCTGAAAGTCTTTGTACTTCTGGCTCTGTGTTTAATGATGGTCCCTGTAACAACAGCTGAATGATTAACTGGAAATTTAAGCATAACATTGGAGATACGTAGAAATTGGCAAAGAAGATAGGAGAAAGAGAAAAAGGGAGCACAGGAGAGTTGAGTATGGTGGTGAGACTTTACTCTACTGGAACTGGAGAAAAAGTAGCTGATCTTGATGTCCTCTGGAACTTAAGGGAACAGGGCCCTGTTTGAGTTACTGTATAGAAGGAGGGGGTATCCCAAACTGGAGTAATAAAAAGTTTGAGATGAGACAAGTGAATCCAATGAGGGAGGCCCTTGAGCTTGGCAGCTATGAAAGTTATAAGAATTACTTTAAAGGGACCCTGCCATTTAGGGGATAGGGGTGAGGGGCGTTGGTCTGGGGACCTGGTCTCTGATCTTAATTGGAAATGGGCAGGGGTTGGTGTATGGTTGAGGTAGTGAGTATTCAGTAAAATTCCATAATGGGGAGCAAAGATGAAAGAGCAGTGGCATAAGCAGGTGACCAGGTGAGAGGCCGGGAGTTAAAACCGG
>JAQHUG010000025.1:91555-116322 GCA_028555095.1 Dicrostonyx torquatus
ATGACTTAGAAGAGCTGGCTCTGCCCCTTGCCTAAGAGGGTGGACCCAGTGGCCCAGATCAACCAGCTCAGCTACCACCCAGACCCACATCCTGGGCCTTGGGTTGCCCCACACTAACAACTGCCCCATCAGGGACTGATAGAAGATGCTAAAGGACCAGTCCTGTGGAACAGCAGGATCTCTTTGACTCAGGGCAACAGTGCAATGTCCTAGATGTGTTTCAATGACCCCAGTGATGATGGTGTGACAGATGCCTTGAACCAGACCAATGACTCACTGCAATGAACATTCTGCTGGTGGGGATGGTTGGACAGAAGGATATACTGAGTGGCACACGGCAGCTTCCTATGCCACTCGGATGAATGAAGAGGTGTTAAAAGATAGCAGAACAACCCAGATTTTTTGTTTTGTTTTTAATTAATTTTGAGGGGCACGCTACTCAGGTGTGGAGTAGATATAAAGGCAATGGAAGATGAGTGGAACTGGGGTGCATGATGGGAAATTTCCAAAGAGTCAATAAAGAATTATGTAAAAATGATAAAAAAAATAATTTGAGAGTTACAATTGGAGTCCATGACCATCATGGCTAGGAGCATGGCAGCAGGCAGGCATGATACAGGAGCAGTAGCTGAGGGCTGACATCCCAATTCATAAGCAGCAGGCAGAGAGAGAGAGAGAACTACAGACACTGGGAACTGTGTGGGCTTTTGAATCCTCAAAGCCTGCCCCCAGTGACACACCTCCTCCAACAAGGACACACTTCAAATCCTCTCCGAACAGCTGTACTAACTGGGGCCCAAACATCCAAACATATGGAGACCGGTCTCAGTCAACTAGCACGGCATCTCCCCACAGCCAGAATGGCTATTTATAGAACAACCACAAAAGACAAATACTGCTGAGGATATGGAGAAAGAGGAATTCTTATTCATTATTGATGGGCGTTATAGTGGTTTGGATGATCAAAACATTGTGTAAGAAAAAGTGTGGAGGGAAAAATGAAATCAAGGGTAGAAAAGAATAAAACGAATCTCTCGGGGCTCCAACAAGATGGCTCAGCAGGTGAAGGCACGGGTATACAGCAATTTTGTCTGAGATGAAATCATCTTGGAGGGAAACTTGTTAAAACACGGGATGCCTCTCCATTTACTTTCCGTTGCCATGATGAGCACCACAACTGACCACGAGGGCTTGAGGAGGAAAGGTTGATTTCACTTTACAGCTTACCATCCTTCACGAGGAGGCAGGGCAGGAACCAAGGGCCACGGAGGAGTGTTGCAGCAGAGGCCATGGAGGAGTGCTGCTCACTGGCTTGCTCTCCAGGGCTTATTTGCTCAGCCTCCTTTCTTATACAACCCAGGACCACCTGCCAAGGGGTGTCACCCCTAGATGGGCATGGCCCTCCTGTCTCAATCATGTTTTCCCAGGACGAGATTCACACAGCAGGCAGCTGCCACAAGCCTTATGTCCAGAATTGGATCACAGGGTTGTACATGATAGAAGGCAAGAACTGACTCCTGAATGGTTTCCTATGACTAGCACATGTGATCTATGGCATGTGCATATATTATGTCACACCAATCACCATACATACAATAAAAAATGTCAATATTAAAAAAATAACCACATCTCAGACTGTGAGTATTTCTGTGCTGATATAAGTCAAGCACTAACTTGGACCCAGGAGACATATCAACAAACAGGCTAAGTACTGCCTCTAAGAATTTCCATTCTCTTTGTAGATAGAAGAGACAGAAAGAAAGTTTTTGCTTGCCAGTGATGATGGCACATACCTTTAATCCCAGCACACAGGAGACAAAGGCAGGTGGATCTCTGTGAGTCCAAAACCAGCCTGGTCTATAGAGAAAGTTTCAGAATAGGCAGGACCACACAGTGAAACTCTGTCTCAGAAAACCAAGAAAGAAGAGGAGGAAGAAGAAGAGGAAGAGGAAAAAGAAGAGGAAGAAGAAGAAGAAGAAGAGGAGGAAGAGGAGGAGGAGGAAAAAGAGAAAGAGGAGGAGAGAAAAAGAAAGTCTGTGCTGTTGGGTGATAACAATGTCAAGAAGAAGAATGATGAGGACAAATTCTAGAAGGACAGTGTTGCTTCAGAAAGCAGGTAGTAAGTTAACTTCCAGTGGGAAGTTATTCAAAAAGAATGGAGAAGCCAGTGCAAAGGTCCTGGGGTTAACAAGTTCCTGGTGTGTTCAAGGAATACAAAGGTAGAGCAGATGGCCCACAGCAGAGTGAGTGAGGAGCATAAACTAGGACATAATGCCAGAAAAGGGCAGGGTAGGATGGAGTAGGTCAGTTAGAGCCTTGTGACCCACTGAAAGGAACCAGTATTTCACCCAGAGTGAGATGAAAAGAATAGGAAGATTTGAGCTAAGAGGTGGCTTAAACTAACTTAGATATTAGATATGTAACTCTGGATTCAAGACTAAGAGACCAAAAACATCAGCATGGAAAGTTAGGAAGCAGAAGGAGAGATACAAGATGCTGGCTGGACCAGCAGTCTCCTTGGGCACAGTGAGAAGAGTCAGATTACAGATCATTTTACAAGCCAGTGTCAGGGCTGGGAAGATGGCTCAGTGGGTAAATGTCAGGGACCATTTGCTCTAATAATTACAGAAGGTCATCAAAGGCCTTTAACTTAGAATGTTTAACAGAGCCAGCTAGGACTTTTGACTCTAGGAAGCTTACAAAGATAAGGAAGCCATTGCCTCCAGGAGGTTTACAGAGATTCCCCTCTTCCTTAGTTAGCTATCCACAAAAGAATGTTTCTGTTTACACAGGTGTGCTAGTTAGCTAACTAGGTGTTTATTACCCCCAGTTTCTGCTCTCTGCCTCGACCTCCACCAGCTCCACATTTTGGGGCTATATATACTGACTTTGTTCCCTAATAAAGTGAGACCTTGACAAGAGAGATTTTGCTTGGTCTCCTTCCTTTCTCTCGCCCATGATTTTCAGGTAGGAGCCTCTTCGGGCCCTGAATAACTGGACCCGCGGGTCGGGTTCAAGTAAAGCAGATGCTCTGATCCACAGCATCCTCACCGATGCCTGCTGGGTGTGACTAACAGGCTTGTGATCCCAGGGCTCAGGAGGAGGAGACAAGGCATACCCACGCTGGATGACTAACTAGTTAGACTAGCCAAATCCATAAACTCACAGTTCAGGGTAAGTCTTTGCCTCAGTAAATGAACTGGGGAGCAAGCAAGGGCTATTAGCCCTACCAAACCAATGAGCCCACACTCATACAAGCAAGCACTCACACCACACACCTGAAAAAGGATGGTGTCAGAAGGAAATGAAGACTTGGGAGAAGTTCATGGCATAAAAAAAAAAAGACCCAATGGGACTAGAGAGATCGTTCTGAAGTTAAGGGCACTTGCTGCTCTTCCAGAGGAACTGAGTTTACATCACAGCATAGCACCCACATCAGGTGGCTAGCTGCCACCTATAACTCCAGCTTCAGGGGAACCCTACACCCTCTTCCAGCTCTCAAATGCACCCACACACATAGCAGACTCACACTCACACAAATAGAATAAAATTACAATTTCTAGGAGAGGAGACCCTGTGTCTGGGGCCTAAAGAGCCAATTGCGGAAATGAATAGTCAATGGGTGAGGCATTAGAGGGAAGAGCAGAGAGAGAAAGACAGGGGAGGGAGGATCTAGAGTAATCAGACATCTTGCTGAATTGGAACTGCTTGGCAAACCGTGACATCCCACATATTAAATGGGCAAACTGCAGCTCTGGGAAGTGCATGCTAAACTCAGGGAGTTGGAGCCTCAGCAAGCCTGGATAACCCTCCTGAGCTGGATCCTCCAACCCAGGGCTCGTCAGAACTCTAGAAATTTCTAGTGGCTTTCCATGAGAGAAAACAAGTTAAGTGATGCCATTCTCAGTCTGAAAGCCCAGAGATCTGAGAATCTGCCAAAAGACAGAGATCATCTGCGCAGGCTCCTGATGACTGGCTTTGTGGCAAGGAGCCAGGGTCACTTTCACTTTCGAAGGATGTGTTTACTGAGATCTCTGCAATCCACCAGCTGCCTTAGCCTGGGACACACAGCAGTGGGGCCCCACAGAAGAGCAAGGTGAGTGTGGGGCTCCAAACCAAGGGAGGTGAAGAAAGATATTCCCTGACCAGCACTAAGTGGGTGCTGTGGCAGACATGAGGCTCCATCCTGAGAACCAGTGTTGGGCCCCACCCTGTGTGGACTCCAAAGGCCAGCTCAAGTGGGTGGTAGGCTGCTGGGTGCTCCCTTACACTGCATGTGCCTGCATCTGCCACAGCCTATCCAGGATCCTCCCCTCGCCTGTCTTCACTGCTCTTTCATTCTCCCGGGTGTTTGTCCTTCCTGCTAGGAAGCTGACTCTGGATTATCACCCCTGAGTGATGTCCTGGACCAGGACGTTTCTAAAGAGAACTTCAAAAGGACTAGCCTGGACTCTCCCGTGACCTCTGAGTGCCACTGTGGCTGTCCTTCATCACCTCACATTCTGTCAAGGCTGTAGCTGAAAGACTGACCTCATTAGTGTGGATTCCAGGAAAAAGAAAAAGGTGGGGACCACAAAACAGTGGATGTCACCCCCATGCCATCTCTCTGTCCTCATATCCTCTCTTCCTGCTATCCTCTAACCTTCTAAACCCTCATTCTTCCACCCTCCCCCATCCTTTTCTACCTCTGTCCTCCCATTCTCTAATCCTCCAGGTTGTCCATCCTCAGGTCCGTATCCTCCCATTCCTCCATCTGTCAATATCCCATCCTCTGATTCCCTCACCCTCTCATCTCCTCTTCCTTCTATCCCTACATCTTTCAACTCCTCCCAGGCCCCATTCTCCTCCTCGCTGCTGCCTGCCACTCTACCTGACTAGACCTGGGCCCTTCCCTTCATCCCCACATGATCAGATCTGCAGTGCATCCTCGTGTCTTCTTCTTCCTATAACTTCCTACCACTCCTTTTCCCTTTCTACCTCCCAACACCATCTAAACACAGATAATTTAACTTTTGAACCTGGGATCTGACTGCTGAATAGAGTTCACCAGGCCCAGTGAGAGCCTTCCCTTGCAGGTGGGAGACCACTGTCCCTGTGTCCTTACACCCATCATTCCCATTCCCAGGGCAGACATGTCTGACAGAATCCAGCAACGCTTAACCTACTACTTGGAGCAACTGAATAAGGAAGAGCTAAAAAAGTTCCAGCGTCAGCTGCTAAACCAAACTGATTGGCCAGAGGCCAGTGGCACAGAGGTGGCCTCAGGCCTGGTGGCTCAGTATGGGAATCACCAGGCCTGGAACATGGCCCTCCACACCTGGGAAAAGATGGGCATGAAGAAGCTGTTCAGCCAGGCCCAGCAAGAGAAGGACCTGACAGTGAGTGAGTACACAAAAGACCCCAACCCTCCTCTCACTGTGACTCTATTGCCATCACCAGCCCTCCTATCAAGTCTCAGTTGAGGCAAGCTAACCTCCTGTTAAAAGAGCTCACAGACTCCATCCTTGACTGGAAATAGAAGTCTTGCTGGAATCTCTTACTGGATCCATGAGCTCCACGCCCACTTCTCAAATACATTCCTAGGACCCCATGTAGTCCTAAAGGACACGGGGAAGGAGCACTCTGAAGCAGCAGCAGTGAGAAGCTGGCATTCAGAAGGGCACTGAGAAGGGTGAAGATGGGTTGAAGCCAGCTCCCAAGAGGAACACTTGTGTACCATAGTTATTTGATAGAGACTTGGGAGCTAGACAAAGACAGGTGCCAGTCATGGCATTACCACCCTGGGTAAGTCATTTCACTGCCTTTTGCCTCTGCTTTTCCTTGTGGAAAACAGGAGAGTAAATACCTGCCTTCTTGGGATCTCTGAGCTAAATGATGATCCACATCAAACAGAGTTTAACAAGCAATAAATGATCAGTATGTACAAGTGCCTTTGATTGCTGCTATTGCTTAATTATTGTTTGCAACACTGAAAGGCAGAAAATCATAGATACAAATGAAAAAGTTAAGGATCAGAAAGGACCAGTGATTCACCTAGAGAAGGGCAGAACCAGGGCAGGTGCATGAACTTCATGGCCCCACATTAGGACTGTATTCTTGCAACAGCTACAAGAGCATTGTTCCACACTGAGTCTGTGAAAGAGAGTATGGAGGTTTCGCATGAAGAACTTCAGTATCTCTCCTTGAACTCCTGCCTCTTCCTGACAAACACCCAACCGCTATCTCATTCCCACAGCCCATCATCCCTCATTCCTCAATTCCCCGAGCACATCTAACATGGTGTCCTCCAGCCAGCCCACTTCTACAGGGTTTAGCTCATCTTCATCTGACCAGATGTCCAAGAAGAAAACTTTGGAAAAGAAACATACCGAGTCTGGGTGCAGAACGAGAGGTAAGCTGGACTAAGAGACCTGTGTGGATCTGTCTAGCAGAACATCTTCCGCTATGGGAGCCTAGGGTGGGGGGCTGCAAAAGATGTGGCCAGAATTCAGAAGTGAGAGGAACAAGGTAGAAATGATCTTTCTGGGCTCTGTGGTGCTGAAATTGCACGTGTCAGATGGGTTTATTCTAGACTCATTAACCTCAACCCAAACCCTTGCTTCTTCCTTCTTTCAATGCCTTATTTAGCCTCACCCATGCTTCTCCTCCTCTTCCGCACAGTCCACACCCTTGCCTCTTCCTCCTCTCACCCCATCAAAGCAGTCACCTGTGCCCAAAGCAGAAGGGCTAGAGAGACAAGTTCATTGGTCCAAACTCACGAGCTCTCGTCAGCAGAGCCAAGGCTTGGATCTAGAACAATCCTGCATGGGAAAGTGATTTCTTCCCCCACTGAGCTATTGCTGGTAGAAGTCCAGCCCTCTCCCTCTTCTTTCTCTTTCCCTTTAGGGCCCATTCTTATCCCAACACACACACACAGTTCTGGCAATGGTGACTCCAAGATCACACTCCATTGCCCTCGGGTGTTACCACTTCCTGTGTGATGTGGAACAAGTCAGTAGTACACCACTGTCTTTCATTTCTGTCCTTTTGTTAAAGCCACCAGGAGAGAATAAGACCACTACCACAGTATTTGAGCCAAATTTGAAGCAAGTTTTATCAAATATTGGCCAGGACAATGGATACTGGCCAGATTTATACCTGCATCCAAAGAGAATAGGATCCCAAAAAGCCAGTACATGCAGTAGAGATAAATTCTGATGCCACTGCCAGTGGCCCTGCAGTCTGTCCCAGCCATACAACTGTCAACCACATTCAGAGGGACTAGTTTGGTCCTATGCTGGTTCCTTCCCTATCCAGCTGGAGGTGACAAGCTCCCATTAGCTCAGACACACTGTCTCAGTGGGTGTCCCCATTGTGGTCTTGACCTCTTTGCTCATATTCTCACTCCTTCCACTCTTCAACTGGATCTTGGGAGCTCAGCTCAGTGCTCTGCTGCGGGTCTCTGCCTCTGCTTTTATCAGTTGCTGGATGCTACATGAGGAGGAGCGGGCTGTAGGGGTTGCATTCCCTGGCTCCTGGTTCCCAGCTCCCAGCCGTGGGCCTGCTTTTGGTCCTGTCTAACTTATACCTGAAATAACCACTCAGAAATTGTATTAATTAAATTACTGCCCGGCCCATTATATCTATTCTCTTATTGGTTAACTCTTACATCTTGATTTAGCCCATTTCTGAAAGTCTGTGTGTCACCATGGGTCATGGCTTACCGGGAAGATTCTAACCTACGTCCATCACAGGCCAGAGAATCATGGCGTCTCCCACACTTCCTTTCTTCTCAGAATTCTGTTCTGTCTACTCCACCTACCTTTTTTCTGCCCTATCAAAAGGCCAAGGCAGTTTCTTTATTAACCAATGAAAGCAGCCCAAATACAGAAGGACCCACACAAACTGTGTTCATTTAAACTCTGCCTGGCCCATTAGTTTCAGCCTCTTGTTGGCTAACTCTTACATCTTGAATCAACCCATTTCTAATAGTCTGTAAGTCACCACAAGGTAGTGGTCTTCCTGGGAAAGATTCAGCATGTTTGACTCTGGCGATTTCATGGCGGCTCTCCCTGAGCCTTCCCTATCCCAGAATTCTGTTCTGTCCTCCCTGCCTATCTAAGATTTTGCCCTAACAAAAGGCCAAGGCAGTTTCTTTATTAACCAATGAAAGCAACCCAAATACATAAGGATCCTCCTACACCAGCTGGACAAAGGTTCTATAGTGACATTGTCACTGTGAGTTGTTATCTTACATGAACAACAGCCCTCAGCATTCACAGACTTAGGTCCATGGGCAAGTGGGGCTTACAGTTAGAGGCATTTTTGCTTTATAGATTTCTTAAGCACAGTCAATTAAACTTAAAAAAAAAAAAGCTTAACCATCACTTTGAACTGTGAAGCCTAAAAAAATGCCCAAATCATACTGGGTATGGGGACACACAAATGTAATCCCATCACTTGAAAGACAGAGGAAGATGAATCTCTATGAGTTCAAGACCAGCTTGGTCTACATACCAAGTTCCAGGATAGACAGGGCTACATAATGATGCCCCCACCCCATTTTTAAAATGTCTAAATTTATTTGGTTGTTGGCTAAATGAATGGGTGAATGAATAAACAACTCACTGCTACTTTATGTCATTTCTTTCCCTTGCTTACTAAGAAACTACAATAAGAACATGCCAGAACCAGAGAAGAGAGAGCCCTTGCCATACACAGTCCTGGGAAACTGAAGGTTTCCACCAAAAATACACACAGCTGCTACTTTTACAAAAATCTTGCCCCAGAGGCCAGAGGTCCATGGTGAGAGGAGGGCACCAGGACATTAAAGACAGAGGACATCTGATTGCCATCCAAGACTTATTTGGCTCAAGCCTAGGTAGCCAGAAGAAGCCTCAGTTAGTCATATTAGAGGGGGCTGCTGGGACTGGGAAGTCAACGCTGGCCAGGCAGGTGAGGAGAGCATGGGAGGAAGGCCAGCTCTACAAAGATCGCTTCCAGCATGTCTTCTACTTCAGCTGCAGAGAGCTGGCCCAGTGCAAGCAGCTGAGTCTGGCTGAGCTCATAGTAAAATATGAGAATGTCCACAAGGATCTCATAGAGGAAATCCTGTCTCACCCTGAAAACCTGCTCTTCATCCTGGATGGCATAGATGAGCCAGCATGGGTCTTGCAGAATCCTAGGTTCTATCGGCACTGGAGCCAGTCACAGCCAGTGCACACATTGCTGGGCAGTTTGCTGTGGAAATCCTTATTACTTCCTAAGGCTTCCTTGCTGCTCACAGCTCGGACCACAGAACTACAGACACTCATTCCTTCCTTGGAGCAGCCACGATGGGTGGAAGTCCTGGGCTTCTCTGAGTCTGGACGGAAGGAATATTTCTACACATATTTTGCAGAAGAAAGAGAAGCAATTACAGCTTTCACCTTGGTTGAATCAAACCCAGTGCTCTTGACCCTGTGCCTGGTGCCCTGGGTGTCCTGGCTGGTCTGCACCTGCCTGAAGCAGCAGATGGAGCATGGGGGAGACCTCTCATTGACCTCACAGACCACCACAGCCCTCTGCCTGAAATACCTTTCCCAGACTCTCCCGTTTCAGCCCCTGGGGTCCCGGCTCAAAGGGCTCTGCTCACTGGCTGCTGAAGGGATCTGCAGAAAAAAGAGTCTGTTCAGTGCTAGGGACCTCAGGAAACAGAGGATACCTGGGTCTGTCATCTCCACTTTCATGAACACAGGTGTCCTCCAGAAGCAGCCTAATTCTACCAACTACAGCTTTGCCCACCTGTGTCTCCAGGAGTTCTTTGCAGTGATGTCCTGTGTCTTGAGTTACGAAGAGGAAAAGGACAACTGTGAAAACTTTAAAACTGTAGAAAAGCTGATAGAAGTCTATGGAAGACTTGACCTGGTTGAGGTGCCCGCCATGCGCTTCCTGTGTGGCCTTTTGAGTGATCAGGCAATGGATGAGATGGAGAACATCATCACCTGCCGGCTGCCTCTGGAGAGGAGGTGGGAGCTACTGAAGAAGGTCCTGGAGGAGGCCCACCCCCAACACTCATATTCACTTGGATTGCTCCACTGTCTGTATGAGATTCAGAATGAGGAGTTCCTGACATGGGCAATGGAAAATTTTCAAGGAACAAGGGTTCATGTCCAGACAGATATGGCACAACCAGGATTCCAGGCAGATGTGAAGCACCTGGTGATCCAGACAGATGTGGAGCTCATGGTGGTCACTTTCTGCATTAAGTTCTGCCGCCATGTGAAGGCACTTCAGCTGGATAGGGGTGGACAGCGGGGACAAGTGCTGAAGGTCCCCAGGCTGGTTCTGTGAGTATCCAGACATGCCCTTCCTTACACCTTCTCTGTGGGTTGCCTGAGGCCACACATTATGAGCAGCAGGAACACTCTCAGCTGGTTCAAGAGGGCATAGAACACAAGTCTCCAGGGACACCTAGCTGCCAATCTGACCACCTGTCTAATTCATGTATGATTCTCCATGCCTGACTGTTGATGGGGCCTTGAACTGCTGTCTTTCCCTCTGACTATGTAAGGACCCATCTTCTCTGCTGCACAGGCTCATTGTTATGCTGACCTTCACGTTGCCTGGACGCTCCACCAGCATCAGAGGGCCCACAGCTTCTACTCCCCTCTCTTAACATGCTTTGTCTCTGAGAAATTGCTCATTCAGCTTCTGCAGGCAATATTCTCCTCTCCCATGACAATAATCTTGGTCCTAAGATCTTCCCTATCAAAGTGTGTGTGTGTGTGTGTGTGTGTGTGTGTGTGTGTGTGTGTAGTTTAGAGTTCTTATCTTTCTCTACAAAGCTGACTTACTTGTGTCAGTGATGTCACTATGGCCTTTAGCACTCAACCTAAATAGTCCCTACCCACCCTCTAATCCTAGCAGCACGGTGGATGTCCCTTCCCAGGTCCCATGCCTCCCTCCGTGCAGTCATGAGTACTCAGTGTCAGTACTCAGTATCAGTGGTTACTCAATATCAGATGCCCCTTGAGTCATTCCATAAAATTCATTAAGCATTTATTTTATGACAGGCCAATCACAAAAAAGAAAATACAACTGCTACCCTAAAGACCTCACAACTTGGGAGAAAAGGCAGTCTTGTACTCTAATTGCCATCTGGCATGACACCTGCCATGGTCACCCACAAACAGGGCACCACAAAAGAGAATGTTGACACAAGTGGACCAGAAAGGGAAAGAGTCTCACAGGAATACGTGTTTTGTGTTTGGGTTTGTTTTCAGTCTTCTATTTCCATATTTTCAAGCTTCTTCTCATGATAAAACCCACATTCCAGCTGGACTTGCTGGCATAGGCTTGTCATTCCATTGCTCAGGAGGCCAAAGCTGGAAAATTGCTGGAATTTAGAAGTTTGAGACTTTAGAATTTAGACTTTTGAAGTTAGAAGTTAAGAAGTTGAGCAACAGAGAGAAAAAACTTACCTTAGAAATAAAAAAATTGATTTAAAAATAATAGAGTGACTATTAGAGAACAGGAAAGGGGCGAGGAGAGGAGAGGAGGAAATGGGTTAAAGAGAATCAATGCAATCAAAGAATATTTATATAGCACACACACACATATATGCATGAAGGTGGCTCAATAAAATGACTCTCATTTTTATTTGATTATTGTCTTAGTACGGGTTGCTATCGGAGTTTTCTGTCCTGCTGGGTTCCTGCAATCATTAAGTTCCAAAGAAATCACACAGAGGTCTACATTAGTTATAAACTGATTGGGCCAGTATCTCAGGCTTCTTATTAACTCTTACATTAACTTATATTAGCTCATTATTCTTATTTGTGTTAGCCACATGGCTCAGTACCTTTTTCAGCAAGGCAGTCACATCTTGCCTGGTCTGTGGCTGGGCCAGGACTGTGGGAAGAGCTTCCTTCTTCCCAGAATTCTCCTGTTCTCATTGACCTGCCTCTACTTCCTGTCTGGTTGTCCCGCCTATACTTCCTGCCTGGCTACTGGCCACAGAAGAAGCATGATTTGACTGCCTCACTGAATAAGGTACCAAGCCACATGGCTAGCATAGACAAGAATAATGGGTTACTATAAGTTATGAGTTAATAAGAAGTCTGAACTACTAGGCCAATCAATTTATAACTTTTGTAGACCTCTGTGTGATTTCTTTGGGATTGAATGACTACAGGAACCGGGCAGGACAGAAAACCTTACCAACAAGGGTTTATTTTGCTGTGATGAAACACTAAGACAAAAGGCAGCCTGGGGAGGAAAGAATTTCTTTAAGCTTACACTTCCACATCACAGTTCATCATGAAGGGGGATCAATAGGGGAACTCATGTCAGGCAGGAACTGAAGCAGGGGCTGCAGAGGAACAAGGTGTATGGCATTGCTCAGCATGACTTGCTCACCTCACTTTTTTTTATGTATACAATATTGTCTCTGTGTGTATGCCTGCAGGCCAGAAGAGGGCACCAGACCCCACCACAGATGGTTATGAGCCACCATGTGGTTGCTGGGAATTGAACTCAGGACCTCTGGAAGAGCAGGCAATGCTCTTAACCTCTGAGCCATCTCTCCAGCCCAATCACCTCACGTTCTTATACATCTAGGAACACCACCAGTCACAGGGTGACACTGACCACAGTGAGCTGAGTTCTTCCACATCAATCATCAATTTAAAAAAAAAATGCCCTGCAGATGCGCTTGCAAACAAAATGATGGAGGCCTTTGCTCAACTGAGATTCTTCTTTGCAGCTAATTCTATCTTGTGTCAAGGCAATGCCTATCCAAATAATGAGGTGTATGTTTTGGAAGAAGCAGAAAGGTGGACCCTGTTTTCTAATCTAATCTGTTAGTCTGTATCTTTTTATGGGGATATGAGACCATTAATATTGAGTGTATTAATGAACAGTGTTCATTGATTCCTGCTGTTTTGCTGTTGTGATGTGATGATTTACTGTTCTGGGATTATTTTTTTCTCATATTCTTGGGTGCAGCCAACATCTTTGGACTGAACTGTTCCTTCTGGTACCTTCTGTAGATCTGGATTTGTAGATAGAAATTTTATTTTACTATGGAATGTTTATCTTTCTTCAATGATTATGATTGATAGTTTTTGCTGGATATTGTAGTATGGGCTGGCATTGGTGGTCTTGTAGAGTTTATAGAACATCCATACAGGACCTTCTGGTTTTCTAGATCTCCAATTAGAAGTCAGATGTTATTCTAATGAGACTGCCTAGGGAATGGATGTGGGGTGGGAAGAGGGGCTTCTGCAGGCAGGATGACAAATAAGTACACTGCAAAATTTTGTCATCCTCATGAGTCTTCTGAGTAGCAGGGACCCCTGTGGTCCAGGATTTTGCAACTAAGTAGACTGAGTTAGGCACAGTTTGGTGTGCAGGCAGCTGGCTGGCCACCTCTGAACGGCTCTATACACTGTGCAGGTGGTGGGATGAATTAACATTGGGAACAAATTGGGAAACATGAGGTCAAAGAGTTAACTGAAGTATTGAAGGAGAGAGCAGAAATAACTGTCTGAAGTGTGGGATAAACCCTGAGTAACTGAAGCCTGAAGCTAATAAGCTTAATAAAGAAGTATGTAAAAATTGATAAATTAATCAAACAGGAGTTATACAGGGCAGAGTCTACTCCAACACTCCAAGAATTCTCTCTAACTCAGACTGCAGACATTCTCTCCCAAGACATTCCCTTTGTTCTCTCCATGGAACTTATTCTTGGAAGGTGATGGGGGTCCATGTAAACCAACATAGTCATCATGTTTATGACCATACTCAACATCCCATCACAGAATCTCCCTCGACCACCTCTCCTGAATGCTCCACTTCCCATCTCTAGCTTACCTATATGGCCACTGTGACTCTAGAATTCTATACCAAAAGGAGACAGGTATATACATGTCAAAGAAAATAAGATTGAACTACCAATGTCCTCCTCTGTGCCATGTCCTGTACTAGGCACTGGTATTATAAAGAAAAGATGCCACCCATCTATCTATGCCCTCGGGGAACACAAGCACACAGCATGCTATGCTAAAGACTAGAACAGGAACAGCACAGATAAAGGACCAAGATGTTGGGGACGAAGAGTAGGCATAGAGGTTGGTCTGTCCTGGGGAATGAAATTGTCTTAGTCAATGTTCTGTTGCTGTGAAGAGATGCCATGACCGCAGCAACTCATAAAAGAAAGCACATGTAATTGGGGCTGGCTTACACTCAGAGGTTTAGTCCATTATTATCATGGCAGGAAGCATGGTACATGTAGACAGACATGTAGCTGGAGAAGTACCTGAGAGTTCTACATCCAGATCTGAAGGCAGCAGGAAGAGAGAGACACCGGGACAGGCTTGAGCACTTAACACCCCAAAGCCCACCCACAGTGACACACTTCTTCCAACAAGGCCACACCTCCTAATAGTACCACTCCCTAATGACCAAAATTTCAAATCTGTGAGCTTTGGGGAACATTCTTATTCAAACTTCCCCAGAGGCCTTGGAGTCAGGATAGAATCTCACTGTGCAGTGTGTGTCTGTCCACTTCAGACTATAGGATCTCACTGTGCAGTGTGTGTCTGTCCACTTCAGACTATGCATATGCAATTCACATCCCTTCTTTCCCTTTCTTTCCCTCAGGTCCAGGTGGGCCCCGATCACGAATGCCACTTGGCAGATTTTCTTCTCCACTCTTGAGTTCACAGGAAGCTTGGAAGGGCTGGACCTAAGTGGAAATCCAATGAGCTACTCTGCAGTGCAGAGTCTCTGTAGAATGCTGAGACACGCTAAATGTCACCTAAAGACCTTGTGGTGAGTCTGCCCTGGATTCTCCCCTGAATGGCAGGAGATCAAAGGCAAAAACTGAGTTTAGGGTGAGGTCTGGGATTCATCAATCATTCACTGAACCCGTTTGACCACATCCATGATACCAAATTTGCTATTGAAACAAACAAATGGAATTTCTTGGGGATTCTGAAAGACTAACATTCAGCAAGGAACCCCACCAGCTATTGCTAATAACAGGCCAGGCCCATGAGGTCACCAGTGGAGCAAACATCCTGAGGAAGTGGCTGCAGGAGAGCTGAAGAACACAGAGGAGGAGGCTAAATGAAGCAGAAGGGAAGAAAGCTCCAGGCCCAGGGAATGGCATCCTCATTTCCTCCTGCTTTCTGCCCTTGTAACCACCTTCTACTCCATGGACTCCATCTTTACTAGGATTTCACATGACAAGTGAGATCATGCCCTATTCTATGTCTTCATAGACTATTTCACTTTTGCATGTATTTTTGGGACACGCTAGTGGGATGCTGTGGATTTCACAGAGCTTGGCCCTCCTTGACCCAACAGCAACAGAGGAGTAAACCTCTAACTAAAAACCATTGATCCTGAAGCTCAACTATGGGACACATTGAATTTTCCACTCTGATAAGACATGGAAAGGCAGAGATGTAGCACAGATGCCAGCTGCAGACATGGCCCTGGCCTGAGCAATGCATACTCCAGATCCCAATATATATTGGGGAGCCCAAGACAGGCTCTCAGGTCCAAACAAACCTGCCATACTCCCTTTCACCTTCTGTTTTTATGAAAGAAGCTCATTGGCTTATTGCCTGGCATATCAATGACCTTAATATTGAAACTACCTAAATATCCTATATTCATTGTCTCTGGCTATTTAGCTAGGTCAATGTAGCCTATTAAACTTGGGTATACAATGTAGGCCAATTAAACTCAGGTATACACATTGGACATTGGATAAATTATATGTATATAGTCAATGTGGTGGATAGGAGGATTGGTGTAAATCTTACTAGGAGTGAGAAGCAAAGGTGGTTTGCATCCTCAGGGACAACTTGGGTGCAAAAGGAAAACTAAAACTTTGAAAGGTTCTACAAGCCAGGGAAGCCTGCATTTCCCTTTAATGAGGACTTGCAGGTACCAGAAAGGGAGACCCAACCCCCACAATCCAGAGGAGTGAACTCTCAGCAAATAACAGTGTGCATCTCTTCTGCAGGCTGATCAGCTGTGGCATCACGGCCAACAGCTGTGAGAATCTGGCCTCTGTGCTGAGCACCAACCGCAGCTTGACTGAGCTAGACCTGCAGCTGAATGACCTGGGCGACCGTGGTGTGAGGTGGCTGTATGGGGGGCTCAGGAGTCCTGCCTGCAACCTCAGAATACTGAGGTAAGACCCTGGGGTAATCTTTTCTACCAGGAGACCAGGGAAGACAGAAGATGGAGTGCCAGAGGATCAGATGTGGAAAAGAAAGGGACAGATACTGCAAAGTCAGCCTGGCTCCTGCCACTTATACCGTGGCTTAGGCAAGTCCCTGTCTTTCCCAACTCAATTTCCTCATCTATTAAGTGATAATGTCATACCCACCTTGCAGATTGTAATGATATAAAATATACATTACAAAAATATATTTGTATAAACAAATATAATAACAGTTGGGCAGTGGGGTACTGTGGAATCATATTTATTAATGAGGCTGCAGTTTAGTGGCATGGGTGAGGCAAAGATGCCCCCCTTAGTCCTTGCCCCTCACCCCTTGCTGCCTGCAACAGACAAGGGAACAAGGGAGCTGATCCTTCCCCTTACCAACTACAGCACTCAGGAAAGTGTGCCCAGCTCCTTGCCTGGGTAGCACAGTAGAACTGACCCTGTTGGAGGCAAAGGTGTGCTAGCCCTGAGGATGTAAGAATGGGATCCACAGCCTCCTCATCTGTCATGTGGCAGTGAGGGCAAAGGAAAGATGCCCTCTGCTCTTACCCCTACCATCTTTGGTAGGTGAGGGAGCTGTCCCTCTCACTTACCATTGGCAGCACTCGGGCAAGTGTGCACCTCACCTGGGTGGCACAATAGAGCTATTGACTGGGGTGCAGATGAGCCAACCCTGTAAAGGTGAATGTGAGAGATCTGGTCCCTCCCCTCATCTGCCATATAGTAGTGTAGACAGGGAGAGATGCCCTCCCCACACAGTGGGAGAGTTGATCTTGAGGCTGGCCCTGATGATAGACGTGGGAGGGCCAATTCTGAGGTCATGAAAGCAGGAGAAATGTCCCCACCCCTTGTTCATTGCTGCAAGAGGTGAACTAGCCAGGGCAAGTTAGAGAGCTCACCCTGGTGGTGAGGACAAGGGAGAGCTGACAGGGTGAACAATTCTGAAAGAATCCAGTCCAGAACCAGGCTCAGCACAACATCCATCCCATCTGTGATTTACTGGAGCATGTGAAGAGGCTGATCCTGTAGACACAAAACTGCAGGGTCTCCACAGCACAGAGCAACAACATGATAACCAAAAGGAGTCCCAGTGAGGCCCCAGCATCAGTAGTGTAGCAGAAATCAGAGGCCTTGAACCAGACCACTGATTCTTTGCAATGTAAAAATGTATGGATAAAAGGGTAAACTGTGACTCACTGTGCCACCCTAAAGTATAAACGATGAGATTTATTTTTCCTTTTTTTATTTACCCCTAAATTTTATTCTATTTTTGGAGAGAGATTGCAAGGACAGAGGGTAGATACAAAGAGGGTAGGTACAGGGAAATGAATGGAATCGAGATGCATGATGTGAAAGACACAAAGAAATTAAAAGAAAGCTAAAAAGGAGGCTGCATGTTCACAGGGTTTCACTTTGCTCCATGGTAGCTCATTCACTCATTCACTCATTCATTCCTTCATATCAGGCCCCTGTGTGCCCAGCACTGGTCCAGGTCCGAGGGATCCAGTCACAAGCACACATGGCTCTGTCCTCCCGAAGCTGGGTGGGAAGAGACAGACATAGATGACCTGTGATCACGTGATTCCATACTGACAGGCTCTGCTGAATGCTGCGGAGTCAAAAATATTGTTTTTTTATATTTATTTATTATGTATACAATATTCTGTCCGCATGTATGCCTGAAGTCCAGAAGAGGACACCAGATCTCATTACAGATGTTGTGAGCCACCATATGGTTGCTAGGAATTGAACTCAGGACCTTTGGAAGAGCAGGCAATGCTCTTAACCTCTGAGCCATCTCTCCAGCCCCGAGTCAATAGTATTGTGAGAGTGTAATGCTGTGGGAGGGGAGACTTCACTGCAGTCCATGGGGGCTTCTCTGAGGCTGACAAAAGCAGAGTAGGGGAAGACCCTGAAACAAAAGCAGGCCAAAGGACTGGGCAGACATAGAGCCTTAAAGGAGCTTGAGTCGGCCCTGTGTGGCTGAAATGGAGTTGTCTCCATACCATACTAGGAAAGCCTAGTATGTCCTTCTCTACTTCCATGCATCCGGGTTCCTCTCTTTTCCCCAGCTTGATCTAGAGGAACACTCCCTACAATTCCTGGCCAGTGTCCTCTGGTGCTTACATTTGGCAGAGGGTCCAAGTAGGCTATGCCCTGTGGCTTCCCCACCAGGACCACCACTTCTACTTTGAAACTTAAAGGAACAGTCAGAGCAGGGTATGGTGATGAAGAGTCTGCTTGTGGCCTCTCTGATTGTGGAAACTGGCCCATCCAGCTTTCAGCCCTGACTCTCTCCTGACTGCTGATGAGCCTTTCCGGAGGTGGGAGGGGCTCTGCCACAGGTCTGTTTTCAGGACACATCTAGGTAACTTGTCAAATCTTAGCTGCCTTCTTCACTCCTGGAGACAGGACAAACTCTTAGCTGCCTTCTTCACTCCTGGAGACAGGAACAAACTGCAGCTTCAGTGGCTCCATCTCCCTCCCCAGAGAGCCCAGCCCCTAGGGCAGGAATGCGGACCTTGCACAGCCTCTCGCAAGTGTGGGACTCTTTCCTCTCCTGTTTGTCCTTGCTTTACAGTGGGCTGAGAGGGAGTGATGGTGTCCCTGGTTATGGACATGGAGGCCCAGGGAAGATGGTATTTCTCCTAAACCAACAGAAGCTCTGGAGCTTGAAGCCTGAGTGCAATCCAGGGTCTGGGATGTGGCTCAATAGAGAAAGCTCATGTGTGAGAACAAGACTTTCATCTCCAGCACTGAAATGGGGGTAAAGGAATAGGACAGAGATTCTCTCCATCTAGCAGAATTCTCACAAAATCCAAGAACACAGATATTCTGTATTCTCTTTAAACAACTGTCCAGAGTACCTTCTGTGACAAAGCCACAACCCCAACCACTGGGATGCTGATGGCTGCCAATAAGAACCACCTCATCCACTCATGTCCCCTTCCTAGGATGGTCCATATCCAGAGTCTGACCCATGTAGGAGTATAAAAAGTCAACTCTAGACAGTTCCAAAGGCCATCATCCCAGTTCAGATCTGCCTGTGATCTGGCTAAGACCTCACTGACACCACATCACGGCCAAATCTGTCTCTATCATGGTGACTGGCCTCTCTTCTCTATCCTGGTGTTAGTCAAAGAACACACCCCAATAAGCTCCTTCACTGGCTTTATCTCATAACTAATTCTGAGAGACCTAACTGTGACCGAGTCTCATGCTCCCTAGTGTTTCCCAGGACAATATGGCTTCCCTTGTGCTTGCAGGCTGGACTTGAGCTCTCTGAATGACCAGGTGATGGTAGAACTTAAGGCTCTGAAGGCAGAGAATCCCAAGCTGCTCATCCAGAGCATATGGTAAGGAGTGGCCCAAACTGAGATCCTATGTCTGGTCTAGAGATGAGAAAAAGGCCCTGGGGTGGCAGGAAAGACAAATCAAAACAGGAAGAAACCAGGAAACCATAGCAACCATCATGAGGTAGGTTGTTTAGATTTCATTTGTGTTGGTTTTATTCATTTGGTTTTTAGTGAAAATGGGATCATATAACCTGCCTCTTAAGTCCCTCCATGGGAAATGGAGAAAATTTTAAAAAGTAAATGAGTGGAGAGTTCTCTGGGCACAGCTTAGTGTCATAAGTAGCCACCAGTTCCACCGGGTAGCCAGAACACTGGAGCAATGAAGTCACCACAGATGGGAGACAAGGGCACAAACGTTTGGTATTGCAGCCAGAAGACCAGCTTTCAAGGCTGCTTCAGGGTAGTAAAGAAACTGCCACAGAGTAGCGAAGGCTTCAGGAAACCTTTTTGTCTGAAGGTCTTTAGGAAAGGAACACACACATTGTGATGGTAACTTTCTTTATTCTCCCATTTGCTCTCTTTCTCATCTAGGCTCTCTGTCTATTTTCTCATGATGACTTCAGCCTCTTCTTTATCTCAACAGCTATATATAATCAACAGACTTTCATGTTGAATACAGGAGTTACATCTTAAGGTCACATTTCAGTAAATGATAAGAAACCTAGCCATCCTGATACCTACAATTAATAAATCTCAGCTTCTTAATTGATTATAAACTGCAGCTGCAAATAAAGAATCAGTCATTATGTTATCTAAAACTTTTTGCTTAGCAGAAATATTAGACTTTCTAGAAGTATTTATAGAAAAAGAGCTGTGTTGTAAATGCCTTAATTTTCTGAATATGAGCTCACTAGGACATTCACTAATAACACAATAACAATAAAAGTGGTTGGCTTTTTTTTTTTGGTTTTTTTGGAGACAGGGTTTCTCTGTAGCTTTGGGGCCTATCCCAGAACTAGCTCTTGTAGACCAGGCTGGCCCCAAACTCACAGAGATCTGTCTGCCTCTGCCTCCCAAGTGCTGGAATTAAAAGCATGCGCCACCACTGCCTGGCAAAAGTGTTTTTAATCTTGAAATATATTTTCTTATCCTGTCTGTAACTTATTTTTGTTTGTTTGTTTGTTTTTTGAGACAGGGTTTCTCTGTGTAGCCCTAGCAGTTCTAGAACTTGCTCTGTAGACCAGGCTGACCTCAAACTCAAAGAGCTCTGCCTGCCTACGCTTCTGCTTCCTAAGCACTGGAATTAAAGGTGTGCACTACAGCCACCGAGCATGTGTAATTACCTAAGAACACTTACAGTCCTCATTAGGCACTACAGATTCAAGTTATTTTCTATAGCCTTGGCTGGTCAAATCATATTTTCAAACTGAGGTCAGGAATGGATGCAAGGACTAAGTCATTTTCCAGCTAAATCACTGGACTTTTCTGTGTTTACAACCTATCCAGAGAGCTCAGTATGTCCTTGTGAACTAGACTGCTATCTGGGAGTGTATATCTTAAAATCCATTAGCAAGACAACCTGGTCTTAATCTAAAGTTACTTTGAAACCTTAAATTAGTCGTTGAGAGTTGGGGAGATGCAACCGTTTTCTTGTGTCAGCCTAAGCTCTAAATTTAAACAGTTCTCAGGAAATTAAAATTCCTGACTAAGTAAGAAATTCTTTGTATTGAATTTATTCATCAAACTGTGGAATTTAACATTGTAGATATCAAATGAGAAATACAGCTTAATGAGGAGTCATCTTCTAGACAGTCCACAGAATAAATGTTCACAAGACTGAGATGTAATCATGAGATTACATGTACACATTACATGAGATCACACATTAAAGGACAGGTAGTGAGGAGATTCCACGACTGTTTTTGCACATGTCAAATTACAGACAGAAACAAACAGTATTCAGAGTCTGTGACCTTACTTGAAATGGGCTTCCTCTATCAGAGAATTATTTATCTCGTGGGTTTATATCTGAATTATTAATTGTCATCTGCTATATTTTGCCATGGACCATGGCAGTTTGGGCCTGGGAAGCTCACTGGTTAGAGAACTTTCTGCTCTTGAAAAGGACTCAGATTCAGTTCCCAGCACCCAAATGGTGGTTCACAACTATCTGCAACTCCAGTTCAGAGCATCCAAAGCCCTCTTCTGCCCTCCGTGGGCACCAGGCACGCATGAACTACACATGCACATGCGCAGACAAACACATAAAATTAAAAAAGAGCCACAGCTTCTCAAAGCCCACTCCAGACCTATTGATTCAGAATCTGGGAGTGAACCAGCTTCTTTCAATACGATCTCTGATTTACCAGGTCATCCGGGTGACATTCACGCACACTGAGTTTGAAAGCCACTAGTCTAGATCAGGAAAAAAGGCAGCATAGTTGGGGCTCGAGGGTGCAGGGCTGTGGCAAAGCTTTTTGGACTATGCTAAGAACTTTCTGCTTTCTTCTAAGAAGCAGGGGAGAGCCATTCCAGGTGTCAGCACTGAAGGGACATCTGCTTCCTGTCTTTTGGTCAACTACCTTGTAGAAACTAGGCTAGAGAAGGGTGAGAGCAGGGGCAGCGAGACCTGTCGGAGAATGATGCAGTGATTCAGGCTATCATGCGCTCGCTCTCTCTCTCTCTCTCTCTCTCTCTCTCTCTTTCTCTCTCTCTCTCTCTCTCTCGGACATGGGTGACATCTGTGAAGGTGGAGAGTAGAGAACAGAAAGACAGAAACTTGAGAGGTGCTGTCAGGGTGGGTGAATGTCTTAATTCCTCTTGACTGGATACATTGAAAAGAATGAGATTATTTGCTAGAGTTCTAAAGACTGGGGAGTGTCAAACTGTGGGCTCTGCATCTAGGGAATTATTTCTTGTTTTGCTATCCCAGGGCAGAACAGGGAAGGACCAGAGAGCACAATGGGAACGAGAAGCCAAGTTGGCCACAGGACTCTGCTCCTGTGATTATGACACTAACTCATTCACAGAGGCAGAGGCTCCATGCCCCAGTACTATCTCCCCTTCCCAGCACAGGTGCATTGAAGATTACCTTAATAGTGAACCTTGATAGACACATTCAAACCACACTGATAAAGAAGGGATCAAGAGGGGCTAGAGAGATGGCTCAGCAACTAAGAGCAATGGCTGCTCTTCCAGAAGTTCTGAGTTCAATTCCCAGAAACCACATGGTGGTTCACAACCATCTATAGTAGGATCTGATACCCTCTTCTGGCATGCAGGTATACGTGGAGAGCACTCATACATAAAAGTATAAATAATAATTTTTTAAAACGGGGATCAAGATGATATCAGTTCTGACATGGGTACCTAAATAGATCTGTGGGAAGGAGATTAAAGAGACATGCCCTAGAGAAGAATCATGGGCCTTAGTTCAAATTCAGATGAGTTAGATTATAGGTAGGGATGTCTTATAGACAGGCCTAGTATCTCCTAACATCTCAGAAGAAGAACATCTCTGTGTATAGGAAACCATGTGTGACTGTCTCTACTCTGGATCTGGACAGAGGAGAAACGAGTGCTGGCCCCTCCTCACTCAAGCGACAGAGACTACAGTCAGGTATGTGAAGGGGCCATACTTAAAGCATCATGATGGGACCATCATATCTCTACCCTGTCTCAGTAGGCAAAGCAAGTTCCCTACTGAAGAGAAACACCATCTTGCACAACCTTTCACACTTAGAATCTAGAGGAAGGCTATTCTGCTTTCTTCTCTCGCAGCATCAGGGTCCAGTGCTATGCCTCATACATGTCTAGATTATGCTTCAGACTCTATACCAGGGAACCATGTCCCATTGTCAGAGGGTAAGGCCTGGAACTCACCTATCCGGCCCTGCCCAGCCATCTTTCAACCTGTCCCTGGAGAAATGTTGGAGAGAGGAACACTGGGCCACAGGGATGAAGGAGGCAGGGCCTTAGGCAGAAGCAGGTGACAATGTTTGGGGGTTGGTACTCAGAAGGTAAGCTGTGAAGACAAGAAAAAAGGAGATAGATGCAGGAAGGAAGGTAGACTGACAGAGTGAGAGAAAAATGAAAGAAACAGAGAAGCCCCAGGAGCAGGGACAGAGACAGAAGACACATTCCCCACTGTAACCAGGTTTCAGGAAGAGCCTAGCCCTAGTCTAGCAGGAGATGGAGGCTGGGGAGACATGCCTGGATGATAAAGCATGACCACTTTCCTGCCTCTTCCAGAGGAAGCTCCAGAGAAAGGAGCTCTACCCACGGCACAGCTGAAACTCTCCCACTTGCTTTACTCTTTTCTGGGAGACAAGCCCACAGAGTATCTTGAGACTGAAGATGGCTTCTGGGGTAGCACAGGACCTGTGGCTACTGAGGTGGTTGACAGAGAAAGGAACCTGTACCGGTGAGTGAACTAGCCTTCTCCATTCCAGTCCCCACAATGGATTCCAAAGACAGCATACAAACCAGTCTCCCATAGCATAGCCCCTCTCCTTACCAAGTCAGTGGGCATGTCCCTTTTACAGTGGAAAACTAAGCTAAGAGGTGAATGTTTCCAAACATTGACATAAGTCAAGAGCAAAATGCTTCCTCGTTCTCTTACCCAGCTTTGCCAGATTCTTTCAACCACTTTCATCCAGTCTCCCTCGTCACTATTACAGCATTTTAAGTCTACGATATCTGGTGATCTCTCCATAAACATTTCACTAAGAATCTCTCCAGAACTAAAACAAGGTCTTCCATAGCTAGCATGACACTACATCTAACAAAGCTGGCTATCCTTCATTTCAATCAAACAGACACACCCTGCGCTTACATTTGTTCAAGGACCTGAAATGTCTTTTTTACAGGTGATTATTTTAATTGCAATGCAATTAACTTATGCTTGGCTTGTCATGTCTCTTAAATTTCACTTAAACTCTTGTATTCTAATGATCCTGCTCAGCTAACAACCACTGTGTGCCATGAACCCACTAGAAGCTATGAGCATCAGGATGAATACAGCAGCCCTGCTCTCCAAGGACCATAGTCCCATGAGTAATGAGTGACTGTGGCTTCCATAACTTGTTAACCTTCCTCCACCATGGTGTAGCTCACTTGTCTCAGCTTGAGAAACTGTCACTCTTGACTTCCTCTCTTGGAAACTGCCTCTTGTTCACCTGCCAGTCACCAAATAGGAAGCCTTTGAGAAAGTCACTAAAGGTCCCAGTAAAGCGTTGTTTCAAGGCCAAAAATTTATCACTAAC
>JAQHUG010000025.1:117807-138288 GCA_028555095.1 Dicrostonyx torquatus
GGCTCAGCAGTAGAGAGCACTGACTGCTCTTCCAGAGGTCTGAGTTCAATTCCTAGCAGCCATATGGTGGCTCACAGCCATCTATAATGAGATCTGGTGCCCTCTTCTGACCTGCAGGCAGACATACAGGCAGAATGTTGCAGGGGAAGGGCCCGCTTGTTCATCCTGGCTGCTCGGCTAGCTTAGCCCCAAAATAACCACACAGAAATTGTATTAATTAAATCACTGCTTGGTCCATTAGCTCTACTTTCTTATTGGCAAATTCTTACATCTTAATTTAACCCATTTCTATTAATCTTTGTATCACCACGTGGCAGTGGCTTACTGGGTAAAATTCCCAGTGTCTGTCTCTGGCGGATCCATGGCGTATCTCCAACTCCGCCCTTCTTTCTCCCAGCATTTAGTTCTGTCTTCCCTGCCTACCTAAGTTCTGCCCTATCAACAGGCCCAAAGCAGTTTCTTTATTAACCAATGAAAGCAACACAAAGACAGAAGGAACTCCTACACCAACAGAACACTGTATACATAATAAATAAATCTTTTTTTAAAAAAAGAAATGCATGCTTGGTATCATTATTATTGTCTAAAGAATTGCTAATTGTGTCTGTATGTGTATATACATACATGTGTCTATGTATGTATGTATGTATGTATGTATGTATGTATAAACTGGAAGCCCTGTGGGGAGCAGGAACTTTTTTCAAAGAATAAAGAGACATGAGGAGCAAATGTGTTTGAGCTGATTGGTTCACCCTCAGACCATTTTAGCCAATGTTCGCTCTCTGTAAGCATCCTGTTCTGAACCCTGAGGGGTGCTGAGGCTGGAACTCAGAGGCCCCTGATAAAAAAATAAAAACACTAAGAGCTGAAAATGTAGCCAATCAGTGGAGCTCCTGCCTACCATATAAAGTATATTGAGTTTGACCCCCCAGAACTTAAAACACACACACACACACACACACACACCTATTTCATCACCTTCATCATCATCACAGGAGCAGCTAACTGCTCTAGGTGTGTGTTACCTTTAGGTTTGCTCTAGATCACTTAGTACCCACAGGTCTACGAGATGGTGTTGTCATTGCCTCTATTTACAGATAAGGAATCTAGGAGTCAGAAGGCTAATACTTTGTCAGGCTCCACATGCAGAGAGCAAAAGAGCCAGTACTCAGAGATTTGACTGAAGACGGTGTGTCCATAGCCCTGTATCAGACCTGCATCCAGCATGTCAGCAGATCTTGTCCAACTCATGTCTGTTTCTGCATCTTCTAGAGTTCACTTCTCCATGGCTGGTTCCTATCACTGGCCCAGCACTGGTCTTCGCTTTGTGGTGACAAGGGCAGTGACCATAGAGATAGAATTCTGTGCCTGGAGCCAGTTCTTGGGCAAGACTCCCCTGGAGCAGAGTCACATGGTGGCTGGGCCTCTGTTTGACATCAAGGCTGAGCAGGGAGCTGTCGACACTATGTATCTGCCTCATTTTGTGGCTCTCCAAGGTAACCAAGGGAAAGATAGGCAAGAGGGCAGTGGTAATGGGAGGTTTTCCCGGTCATATAGGAGAATGTTGGATGATAGATGGGGTGATGAGGAAAGAGTTCATGGCTTTCTTAGAGAGACACAGAGTGTCATGAAGGTAGAGCTTACCTGAAAGAGTCCCTAAGTAGGAACTGATGTCCTCAGCTGCAATATTTCAAACTCTTTTTATTTTATCTTTGTGTCTTCTAAATCATGCATCTCCATCCCATTCATTTCCCCATCCCTTCATATCTGCTCTCTGCCCATGCAACATCCTCCCACAATTAAATAAAATAAAATAAAATTTAAGTAAAAAAAATCAAACTCATCATGTAAGCTTCAGTGTGACACTCATCATATCCACATATCTTTACTTGCAAGTGTTCATTGCAAAGAATCTTGTTCAAGACCAGAGGTCTTGTTCAAGGCCTCTGGTTTATGCTACACTATTAATTCTGGGCCTCAGTGGAACTCCTCTTGGATATCCTGTTGTTAGCCTGTGTTGAGGAGATCCTTCAGCTTTGTGTTTGCAGGACCTGTCCCTACACAATGCTCCAGCAGATCACAGATTGGGTGGATATTGTGCTGGGCCAACTCATATCCCTGGTTCTGGGCCTGGGTACTTTCAGGGTTGGTCAACCCTTCAGTTCTCCCTTGTCCTCACCACCAGGATAAGCTCTCCTGCCCTGTCTTGGTGAGTTCACCCTTTGCACTGATGAGCAAGGGATGGGGCCAGTTCTCCTGCTTTCATGTCCACAGGGTCGGACCTCCCATGCTTACACCTTCAGGTCAGCTCTACAGTGTTGCCCAGTCAAGGTGCAGGGGACACTCTCCCAAGTGCTGCAGCTGATGAGGGGCAGAGACAGCTCTCCTGCTCATATGACCCCAGGGCCAGCTCTCCCACCTGCCTGAGACATTGGTAGACAAGGGAGTAGAGTGGGGGAGGACATCTCGCCCCTGCCCAGGCTGTCTCTCAGTAACCATATCAACTGGCATTTCTTAAGCGCTTTTTACATACCATATCCCTTAGGCTTCAAACAGGAAATTGGACAAATCAAGCTATTTTAAGAGATTTTTCTAAAGACTATGTACAAAGTGAACAATAAACCTTTAGTACCAAAGTCTGTCAGCATGTGAAAACCATTACCATCCCTACAGGCATGGAGAAGATGGGGGTCACTGGCTTCCATTTGAGAAGGGAAAAGGAGCTTAAGAGAAGAAAGGGGTCATAAACTATCTCAACCTCATTCACCTCCATGGATAAGATCCATGTCGTATTTCCTGTTTTGAGAACACTGCTCAGTTCCATAATCCACTTTCTGATTGAGTTATTTGTTTTCTTGGTGCTTAGGTTTTTGATTTCCAAAGAAATCTCATTTCTGCAGTCACAGAAGCCTAGTGAGCAGCTAGCTGAAGCTACTCACCAGGAGCAGGGCATGGGCAGCTGAAATGAGCTGGAAACTCAGGAGTCCTGATGCCCTGTAAACTGCTCCCTGGGGAAAGTTTCAGAGCAGCACAAGGTTGAGGACAGAGGCCCAAGGAAGATCTGGAGACTTTATAGGGCCCTTTAGAAATGGAAGGGGAATGATAGCTGGAATTACAGGATCATCCCTACCTGATGATCCACAGAGTGGATATAACCACTGTTAAACCATGCTGCCTCTGCCACAGGGAGGTTGTCCGAGTGATCTATTTGGGAGAAAGGGCATGGCCAATGAAGTTGTCAGTGTAGTTAGCCTTACTGTAGCTTCACCCATGTCCATCAGTGATAGACCTTGGTCTGTCCTCACTCTGCATTAGGGTATCGAAGGCTTGTATTTGACTAGCGACAGATAAGAAGAACAGAGAAAACAGTCTGCCTTTAGCCCCTTTCCACACTCTACCCCTGGTGGAGGGGAGGTTGGCAAGCCCCCCTCTCTCATTATGAAGTCACTCTACCCCGTACCTTTGTTAATCTCATTCATCCGTCAGCTGGGCCTGGGAAATGGGATTTTCCTCCATCGAATTAGGGAGCCTTTGAGTGCAATGGAATCTACCCAAAGCCTACTGAGCTGCAGGTCAGGTTTGGACAAGGATGAATTCACCAAGCTCGTGACAATGTCTTTTGAGGTCTTCTGGGAAGGCCAAGATCAAGATGCTAGTATATTCAATGTCTAGAAAAGACGATTCTCTTTGTAAATGCCATCTTCTACATTTTCCCTCAGATGGAAAAAGAGGCCTCTTGACTCTTTCCTAAGCCCATTCAAGAGGTTCTACATCCTCATTGCCTCCCTAAAGCTCCGCTCAAATCTGTTCCCCTGGATTAGGATTATGAGAGGTCAGGATCATTCATACCTCCCCCAGAAGGTCTCTCTGAGACTGAGTCCTGGGCTTCTGCTATCCCAAGCCTGGCTTAGTCAGGCACTTAATCTATGTCTTTTGATTCCATTCTTGGACAGGAATTCAGGACACCTCAAAGTTCCAAGTGGCCCACTTTCTGAAGGATGGGGTGGTCTTGGAGATGCCAGCCAAAGTGGAGCCACATTGCACAGTTCTGAAAAACCCCAGCTTCTCTACCATAGGAGTGATGCTAAAAATAATCCCTGTCACCCGGCGATTCCTACCCATCACCTCCATCACATTGCTCTACCATCAACCTCATGCTGAAGAGCACAAATTCCACCTTTACCTCATCCCCAATGACTGCACTATTCGAAAGGTAACACAGGGAACCACAAAGGCCCATCCAAAATGGGCTGATGGAAAACACGAGATGCAGTCAGAGAGTATCCCAGTGGGGTCCTCTCCTGGGGTTAAGGGTGGGACTCTAGTGAGTGGTCCCCGGTGTGGGTGAGTGATCTGTCCTCTGCTCAGCTTTGGTCTGGTCCCTCAAACTCAAGTCTCCCCTGTGTCTACTGCTCCTTCACTAATCTCTGCACAGCCTTCTAGAGCATCTCCCATGGCATTAGAAGAATGGGAAGGCTCCACGCCCAACCTGCAGCCTTTCCCTCCCACTTCTCTGTCAGCGGCTCTATGAGCACTGTGAACGTGGAACAAAGTAGAATGGGGCTGTCTGTTCAGTACATGGGGAAGAGGGCTGCAGAGGTCTTGTTTCCACCACCACCCTCACCCCCACCCACTTCAGTGCACACACACAAAAGAACCAACATCTCACCTTATTCGATGAGATTACGTAGAGAAGAAATCATTGTCTATTATCTTCCTTAGGCCATAGATGATGAAGAAATGAAGTTCCAGTTTGTGCGAATACACAAGCCTCCCCCGATGGGCTCCCTTTATGTGGGCTCTCGCTATACCGTGTCTGGTTCAGGGACTATGGAAATTACACCCAAGGTAAGCGACCTGATACTTGCCCTTCACCAAGGTCAGAGGTCAGGCTTGGGAAAACCTGTAGGGTGGGTCTCCCAGGAACTCACCCTTGATGTTTGGAGGAAAGTGATTGAGATCCACGGTGAATAGACTAACTAAGTAGATGGATGGACTAAGTTGGGGCACAGTAGTGTTTAGGGTATACTGTGACAAAGCCATGAAGTCAAATAAACCTGGCTTATTACTCATCATAGGGCATCTCAGTAAAATGGTTCTAGAAAGAAACCCTTGTAGGATGTCTGTCATTTGGTAATTGGCAGGAAGGACTAAGGAAGCCTATTTCCTCTGTCTTGGGTATTGTCATAGAGCAGGGACAATTCCATGGCTGATCTCAACAAACTGAATGCTATCATGGTTAAACCAAAGCAAGTAGAGTATTGGAATTGTTGAGCATACAAGACTCATGAAGTGTTTGCTGTAAGGATGTTTGGGATTCTATGGGCTCCATGGTAACCTGTTTAAAGAAGATGCCCTGTGCATGTCCAGTGGAAAAGCAGTAATACAGCTGGCCTGCAAGCCTTGGAACACTTTGCACCAACACTGAGATTTAGCTCTGAGTCTGAAATTCTTCCAGGACACCAGGGGCTGCTTTTGCCTTTTTTCTCTCAGTGTATCCTCTCCCAACAGTCTTTGACCAAAAGCTATTGAGCCTTAATCTGTATTCTCCAAATGTCCATAACTCGTCCAGATTTTCTGCTTGTGAACAGAAAGCATATATGAATAGTGGTCTGTGGCTGAATCAAAGTTAGATATGTGTGAGTTCAGTCTGCACCATCTATCAGAACACTGGCTTGTACCAGTATATAAGACCCCAGACAAGCCAGGTGCTGGCACACTGCTTTAGTCCCAGCACTTGGGAGGCAGGGGCAGATGGATCTCTGTAAGTTCAAAGCCAACCTGGTCTACAGAGCTTGTCCAGCACAGCCAGGGCTATACAGAGAAATCATGTCAAAAAAAAAAAAACAACTAAAAACTAAAACTAAAAAGCAAAATGATCCCAGACAGGGGCTGGGGAGATGACAACAAAGTGTGATTTCACAGAAGCATGAAGGTCTGAGTACTTCAGTACCCAGGTAAAAAGCTACATGTAATTCCAGTGCTGGAGACACAGAGACAGGAGGATCCTTTGAGAAAGCTGGCCAGACTAGCAAAAACTAAGGTGGAGCCTTATGAGCAAGATGGCTCAATGGCACTTGCCACCACACCTAACGACCTAAGTTTGGTCCCTAAGTTTGGCACATGGAGAGAACTGACTCCATCCAACTGTCTTCTGACCTCCTTATGTAAACCACAGCACACGTGCACACACACACACACACACACACACACACACACACACACACACACCCTGACGATCTTGTTTAATATTGAGCTAGGTGACAGATACTGAAAAGGAGGTGATGTCTGTCTTTTGAGTTGGAAATCATGAACCAAAGGATAAATTGAAAGCTGCCCAGTTTGGAGCCCTCCTGCATATCAGTTGCTAACAACTGATAAGAGAGAGATAATCTATTCATTCAATGGGTGTTAACCTAGCACCAGGGATAAGCTTCAGGGGAGTTAGGTCAGTGGAGAGCAGACTGATAGACCTGCATGAATAAGAATAACCAGTACCACTGAGAGCTAGCAAGTAAATACAGCTTTGTGAGAGAGTGACTTGGGATCACTTCTCAGCCTTTTGGCCAAGGGAAATTGTAGGATCTGTACTTATCAGAGAATGAGTTGGCTACTTCCACTGGTGGTCAGAGAAACATCTCTGAGAAGATGCCACTTGAGCTGAGGCCTCAGTGACATGAAGACTGGAGTCAACTAAGATTCTGAATTGCATCAGACACAGGAAAATATACAGAGGCACAGAGGTGAGAGCAAGCATGAAATACCCAGGTGTCAAAGAGGAGGCCAGCGAGGCAGAGTTGGTGTGTGTAGCAGAGGCAGCAACTCATTGGTCCAATTGACCTGCATTTTGATTTTGTTCAAGTACAAAGGTAAGATCCCATCATGAACATGACATATGAACATGACATAAATCATAATCCTAAACATTCTGCAGGACTTCATTTACTCTGATAAAGATGTGTCTAGCACTAGGAGAGAATGGATGACAAGCAGGCTAGAGCAGAAGTAGAAACAAGTCAAAAGGCTGCCGATGAGAGGCCATGGTAGCTTAACAAAGGAAGCAGCCATGGAGATGAATGATTGATAGATCCAGGAAACTGACAGCACAGGAAACTATCAGGACCAAAAGGACGATGAGACTTTGTGGCAGGTATCCAAATGGATTTTGTTGGTAAAGGCAACAGGCTTTGATAGACAGGTTGTTATGGGAAGAAAAAGGAACAGGTTACTGATGGGGATCTGAGCACTCACCACAAGGTTGTGCAATTTTCTGAGTTTGAAGAGACTTGGGAAGGGCATTCTTGAAAGACAGTTGGGAACCAAGTCCTCTGCCTTGGATTGGATCTGCCTAGGAAAAGGGATAGGTGAAAATTTTCTGTTGACTGGAAACAGTTTAGGTTTAAGACTTGTTAGGAATGAAATTTTGTACTGAAGGAATAAGGGCTTAAGTTCAAGATAGGAAGTAAGGAAAAGAAGTCCCAATTAAAGATGGACAGCCAGGTGGTTGGTGGCACATGCTTTAATCCTAGCACTCAGGAGGCAGACAGGTAGATCTCTGAGCTCAAGGTCAACCTGGTCTACAGAGTGAGTTCCAGGATAGCCAGGGCTATAAAGAGAAATTCTGTCTAAAGGAAAGGAAAAGATGAAAGGGAAAGTGTTTGGCTTAGAATATGTGAGCACTGCTTTGAGAAAGAGCCTTGAGCTGATACATGAATTTTCCTCAGGGCTCTCACCCTTCTGAGGTAGAACATGTTGTCAATGTTGCTGGTTGACTTCAGTGGGAAGGAAAATGTCCTTCTGCGATGGAGTAGGACCCAAAAGGTGTTAAAGTGGAGAAAGTCTCACCTTCAGGACAAGCAATGGCTTCTCACACAGAGGTTCTTGCTCTCTCCAGGAACTGGAGCTGTGCTACCGGAGCTCCACAGAAGCCCAGCTCTTCTCAGAGATCTATGTTGGCTGCTTACAATCAGGGATCCGGCTGGAAATAAAAGACAAGAATGCTGATGCTGTAGTTTGGGAAACTGTGTTGAAACCAGGTAAATGCAGGACAAATCCAGGGTGTACACACATAGGAGAAAGATCTAAGATGGGCCAGGTGATAAGAAATGTCCCCAGAGAAATGATGTGGCTCTTTAAGTTACACAGACACGATTTAATCAGAATTTCAACTCTTCCAGAAGTCCTGAGTTTGTTTCCCATGTTTCATGACTGCTTATAACTCCAGCTCCAGGGCATCCAGCACCCTCTTCTGGGCTCTGTAGACACCTACACTCATGTGCATAGGGACACACACAAGCATAATTGAAAATTACAAAAATAATTCTTTAAAAATATTAAAGAGGAAAGGGAATAGATTTTTACTCAAAGTATCGAGTACTTTAAACCATCCTCTGACTTGGTTAGTTCTCCTCCAGGAATTTAATTCAGGCTAAGACAGGCTAACATGGGTTGAGATGATGTTGGAAGAAATTGCTATTATTCATTTAGAAACTATCCTTCTTTTTATTAGTCTAAAATTGTAACTTCTGGCTTCAGCTTCCTAAAGACATAAGGAAAGGATTCACCTAGATTGTGTCTATAGGTCCATCCTACCCTCATGCTGGATTCTGACAGAATTCATCTGCAGCTTGTTCTCAGAATCCAGGCATCTAGATGAGAGAGTCAGGGTATGTCATGTGAGTTTATAATAGCCCTGTTATAGATGCTTCTTCATCTCTCCTCTAGGGGACCTCAGACCTGCATCCCACCTGGTCGCTGCAGCCTCTACAGGTCAGTAGCACCAGCCAGGCCAGATGAGGTAGTGGGAATTTCAGGGTGCATGCACTATCTGGTTCTGGAGGGAAAAGAAAGAAGAAAAGAGGGGACCCTCTCTTTGCAGGCCTCACCAGGGTGGGGTTGGAGAGCTTTTACATCCAGAGTCCCCACGCTCCTCGCTGCTAGCCATGGGGGCCATAACACACCTCACTCACAACCTCAGTCATGGACCCTTCCTGTTCCCATGGGGTGTCAGGCTAGACGCTGCTGACACGAGGGGAGACAAGGGGTTTCTCTGGCAGTCTAAAGGCTTGCTGGAGTGAAAAGGAAGCCAGTGACACAATGAGATAAGAAATGGAAGTGGAGAATGAGACAGGAGAGGCTCTAGTGGGAGCCTTTCTTGGATCATTACCAGTCTTGCCTTCACTCACAGCTGCCAGACCCTTTCGGCACTTTGTGGACCAGCATCGGGAGCAGCTGGTGGCCCGAGTAACATCAGTGGACCCCGTCTTAGACAGACTTCATGGTCAAGTGTTGAGTGAAGAGCAGTATGAGATGATTCGTGCCGAGGTCACCAATCCCAACAAGATGCGGAGACTGTTCAGCTACAGTCAGTCCTGGGACCTGGCCAGCAAAACTCAGTTCTACCAAGCCCTGAAGGAGACCCATTCTCACCTGATCATAGAACTCTGGGAGGTGTGGGGCAGGGCTCTTGGGGAATGGGTATCCTGAAAGCTCAGCCGCTGAAGCCTGAGCCTTGAGTCACGTTCCTGCCTGATCTTTCTTTTGGCCTCAATCCCACCATCTCCGATCCCCCTTGGCTTCGTCTTGGTCTGTAAAGCTTCCAACAGTATTGCCAGCTGCAGGAGGCATTCTCAGAGATGTCATTATTCCCTCTGGACAGCCTACCTGGGAAAGCCAAGGGGGCCATCTGGGTGACTGTGAGGCATCCTTGGCAGTGGACATATTTTATCAGTCCACTCATGATGGTTTACAATTTAAAACTTAAAAATTGTCCATGTAACATTTTCAGGCCACACTCTACTTTGAGCTAATTTAAAAAACCCTGCCTTTTTTTAAGGACTAGAGTATACAGTGGGCACTGGGTACAATATCTTGATTTCACTGCTGGTGGGTGAAGGAGATCATCATTCCACAACTATATGGTTAAGAAATGTAACACTGTATACAAATGTCGGGTGGATGGGGGCCCCCATTGGGAACTTTCCAGTGCCCAGCAGACTCAAGCCTAGAGGACAAAGAAGCTACAGCCAGCAGGCTGCTAACAGTGGTTAAAAGAGTAGCAGCAGCCCTAAACAGAAGCAAAGGGCCCGCCCACCACACAGAGCTACTGAGCAGTTACTCGCAGAGTAACTGTAACACTTCTCAGAACTAGAACAACATTCCACTGCTACTGAGAATTCAAAGCTGTTTCATTTTTATCTCATTTAAAGACCTAATGGACTTAGTGAGCAGCCTGGACACAGCAAGCATCTGCAAACATCATAGCAGAAACCTCTACAGCATTTCCTACCTCTGTGGAAACAGAGACTGGTGAAGCTCTGGGGTCTTTCCACCACTGGGTTTGATAGCTCTTCTCTGGTTGGTGCTATTTCTTTACCTTATTTGCATATTCACATTTAGCCAGCTAGGATCTAGCGAGCATCCTGACAACCAAGTCCACACATTTCAGGGCTATAAAGCCAGAACTATTGCAAGAACCCATGGAAAATGAGGAAAGGAAGACTTCTGAGCCTGGCGCTCCTGCTCTCCAAAAAAAAAAAAAAAAAAAAAAAACACTTTGCACTTTAAAGAGCCAGACTCCCAAACACCTATCTCACTCATGAAGAGGGCAGACTTGCGGGAGGCTGCCTGCACCTGAGGTTTTTCTGTCCTGGGCACAGCCAGCTTCCAGGACTCAGTTGTTTCTGCCTCAGCCTCCAGGACTCAGCACTGGCTGGATGGCAAAGGGGAATTCATCCTGCAACTGTTTCCAGCCACCAAGAACTACTGCTTCAGAGTAGTTCTTGGCTCCAACCTTCCAGACCCTCTGGAGACAGGAGAACAGGAGACAGGCACTCATGCTCCTCCTGTAGGTACCTACAGACTTGCTCCACAAGCGACTGCTTTTGGCTGGCATCCCAGAGCTCTGCAAGCTGCTGAGCTGAAACATTCCCCTTGGCTGGAACACTTCTCAGAACTGTAAGAACATCCCACTGATATGGAGAGTTCAAACCTGTTTCATTTTAATCCCATGTGGAAGTCTGTTTTAAATTGTTTTGTTCCACTTAAACCTAGCAAATCCCAATTTGAAAAATAAAATATCTACCATTTGTACTCAATTCTGTCTGCCCACTCCATTCTTGAGAAGAGAGAGACAGGAACATGGTAGGAGACAGAAGACAGTCTCCACCTACCACTTGACAAGCATAAAAAAGAAAAGAAAATTAGGAGGCAAAAACCCACATCATGCCTCAGTCCCATCTACTTCATAAGTATGAGGAGTAAGCCAAACAAACTCTTCCTCCCCTAGTTGCTTTGACCATAGTGTTTAATCATAGCCATAGTAACCCTAAAACAGAAATTGGTACCAGGATAATGGGGTATTGTTGTGAGAGACCTGACCATGTGGTTTTGGGAGGACTGCAGAAGGACTTTGGACTAGAAAAGTCATTGATTGTTAAGAGCTCAGGGGGCTGTTCTGTAGGAGCTTGGAAGATAAAAACATTGATGAACACAGGTTCTTTTGAAGTCTGAACTGGAGCCTGCAGTTCTAGAAGATCTGCCAATCTTTCCCCTTGGAAAGGAGGGGAACCCAAAAGTGCTGAGTCCTCCCACTTGGGCATACAAGGAACCCTCAGGACCTGCTCAAGTTTCTAGTGGGAGCAGCTAGCCTTGGGCCTTCAGAGCTTGCCCGCTTCTGCCACCTGCAGGATGGAGTCACAACAGCACCCATAACTCTGAAGAGGGCTGAATGCAGGGTTGTCAGCAGAGGAGGAGAAAGCAGACAAGAGTCCAGGTGGGGAGCAGTCAAGGCTGAGAGCTAGAGTGAGGGCGTCACTGAGAGCCAACATCCTCCTAAAGTCTAATGTCACCCATAGACAAAGGCACACTCATACACTCTCACACACGCAAATAGTTCCCTGATTAGGTTTCCAGGGTCCAGGCAGCCGATATGATAATGCAATTGTTTTAAACAACTTGGTGCCATCCCAAGATAAACAAGTGCACATGGCCATACACAGACTTGCAAACAAGTGGCCGAGAAGCTAAACCTTTAATAGTTAAAAATCTAGACACAACCCAAAACCCACTAACAGATAAATAGAAAAAATGCTTTGTGGTGATATGCACATGGCAGAATACTGTATTAAAATTAGCAATTACAAATAAATTACTGGAATCCAATTATGAGTGAGTACACACCACGTTTCTCTCTAGGTCTGGGTTACCTCACTCAGGATGGTTTTTTTCTAGTTCTATTTGCATGTGAATTTCAAGATGTCATGTTTTAACTGCTGAATAGTACTCCATTGTGTAAATGTGCCACATTTTCTTTATCCATTCTTCGGTTGAGGGGCATCTAGGCTGTTTCTAGGTTCTGGCTATGAGCAAATGTCCTTCTGGTATGAGTGTTCATCCTTTCCGTATATGCCCAAACTGTGTCTTGCGGTAGGTTGATTTCCAATTTTCTGAAAAACTGCTACACTGATTTCCAAAGTAGCTGTACAAGTTTGCACTTTCACCAGCAATGGAGGAGTTTTCCCCTTACTTTACATCCTCTCCAGCATGTTATATCATTGGTGTTTTTGATCTTATCCATTCTGACCATTATAAGATGATATCTCAGAGTCGTTTTGATTTGCATTTCCCTGATGGCTAAGAATGTTGAGTATGTCCTTAAGTGTCTTTTGGCCATTTGTAATTCTTCTGTTGAGAATTCTCTGTTTAAATCTGTGCCACATTTTTTTATTGGATTATTTGGTAAGTTGATGTCTAGTTTCTTAAGTTCTTTATATATTCTGGAGATCAGTTCTCTGTCTAATGTGGGGTTAGTGAAGATCGTTTCCTATTCTGTAGGCTGCTGTTTTACCTTATTGACTGTGTCCTTTTCCTTACAGAAGCTTCTCGGTTTCAGGCGGTTCCATTTATTAGTTTTTGCTCTCAGGTTGTGCTACTGGTGTTATATTTAGGAAGTGGTCTCCTGCACCCATGCGTCCAAGGTTACTTCCCACTTTCTCTTCCATGAGCGTCAGTGGGGTTGGATTTACATTGAAGTAAAGCAAAGGATAACTAGCTTACAGTCTATGATCCCTGAGAAACAAAGTAACAGGAGAACCCTAAGAGAAACATACATGGACACCTCCCCCTGGGGGGGAGGAAGTCCTGGGAAGGGGAAACCAACAAAATCTCCTAAGAAAACTAGGAAGGGAGGAGAAGGAAGGGTGTAAGGGGAGGGGAGAAGGAGAGGGATGAAGAGAACATGAGGGAGGGAATGGGATGTTCAAGAAGGGGGAAGGACAGTGCAGAAGAGAAAGGAAAGCAGTATCTTGATCGAGGGAGCCATAAAAGGGCTAGAGAGAAACCTGGCACTAGGGAAATTCCCAGGAATCCATAAGGATGACCCTAGCAAAGACTCTAAACAACTGTGGAGAGTTTGCCTGTACTGGCCTTCCCTTTAACCAGATTGATGACTACCTTAATTGTTATCATGGAACCTTCAACCAACAAATGATGGAAACAGATATAGAGATCCACAGAGAAGCACTGGGCCGAGCTACCTGAGACCAGCCCAAGAGAATGAAGAGTGATAATATGAGCAAAGGGGTCAAGACCATAATGGTGATGCCCACAGAAACAGCTGAGCTAGTGAGAACTCACTTACTCAGGACTGACTGTGGGGGAACCTGCATAGGACCAAACTAGGCCCCCTGAATGTGAGGGACAGCCACAGGCTTGGGCAGTCTGTGGACCACTGGTAGTGGGACCAGGATTTAGCCCCTAGTGCTTGAACTACCTTCTAGTAGTGTATTCTTTTTGGAGGAATAGCTTGCTCAGCCTAGATATAGGAGGGGAGGGCCTTGGTCTTGCCTCCAAGTGAAGTGCCTGCCTTTGTTGACTCCCCATGGGAAGCCTTACCCTTTCTGAGTGAATGGAGGGGGGGGAGCGATAGGAGAGGACGGAGTGGGAACGGGGATAGCTATGTAAAATGAGGAAAGATTGTATTTTAAAATTCTTTAAAAGAATAAACAGATAACAAAATGAAAAGAAAAATAAACTATGGGGATGGAGCAATGATTCAGCAGTTCAGAACACTGGCTGCTCTTCCAGAGACCCATATGGCCCACAACTGTCTGTAACTCCAGTTCCAAGGGGTCTGACACTCTCACACAGACATATGCAGGCAAAATACCAATGCATATAAAATAAAAATAAATAAATTTTAAAAAATAAACCATCAAGGGTGAAAGGGTGGGAGTGTGGACCTGGGAGGGATGGGAAAGTGAGTATAATTGTGGTGAAATTCCCAAATAATTAATTAAAATGTTATGTTGGAGAGAGGAAAAAGCCTACTAAAAATGGCGTAAAATTTTTGGAAAGAAAATATTAAATTTAAAATGCTAGAGAGGAAATAAATGCCCACTACATGATTGCAGTTACACAAAATAGCTGAGAGTATTGCATTAGCACCTGAGAGTGAACTGTTTTAAGCATCCAGCCCCTCTGTCGCTCACTGCTGGCCTTTCATGCAGGCTCCCTCCATGGTGTTGTAACTGCCTTAGCAGAAGCCATCACCAGATAAAGCTGCCTAGCTGGCCTCCAGAACTATAGGCCAGACTTTTACAAATGAAGCACCTGGCCTCATGTATTGTGTTATAATAACAAAAGTCGTAGTGCCACGTGTCTGTTATCCAAGGTACCTGGGAAAGAGGCTCATGAGAACTGGAATTCAGGGCCAGTCTGGGAAGCATAGTAAGACCACAGAAGTCTCCTGGAGATGTGCCTTCATCACGGGGACCAAGGTTTTTTGTTTTGGGAGCAGATAACTATTTTGGGGAGATAATCATATTCAGAAGAGGTTATGCTCATTACTGGCTGCTAGAGAAAGTATGGGGAGGGACAAAAAGGAGTGAGTCCAAAGAAGCATGGAGATATATGAGAAAAATATACAGTTATGATTGTAATGATGGTGGCTTCATTTTATATGTCAAAGCATTTAATTTATGTATATATACATAGCATGCCACTATTATATACAAATATAATGAAACTGTAAAACACCTTAAGGTGAGGAACTTGCCACTGAGGCAGCTCATCCCATTTTCTGTCCAGCTTTGGCTCTAACTGTTCGGCAGTGGGGCGCGCCTTCCTTTTGTGGGAATGATTGGAGCCACATGTTACAGTAGGATTAACACTGTGTGTGATGACTACCGTGTCAGACTCAGCACCACCAAGATTTCCTGGAAGCCTGATCACACCAGGAAGAGAAGCACTGGAACTATGCGAGAAGATTCTGTCCTCCTGTTAACTGATCACACTGCCCAAGAGCTGGAGACCCGCAGTGGCTTCGCCATGGAGTCCTAGCCTGTTCTCTGTTGTATAACAGAATACCTGAAGCTCAGTACTTTGTTTTGTGAAGTCTGGCATATAGCCCTGGAGGCTAGGTAGGTAGCTTTATCTGAAGATGGCTTCTGCTAAGCCAATTACCGCACCATGGAGGGAGCCTTTATAGAAGTCCAGCAGTGTAAAGAAGACAGTATTAAAGGTACTGAATGCTTCTAACAACTCACTCTTGGGAACAAATCTACTCTTTAAAGATCTACCCCTCTCTGAAGAAATGAACATTAATCCCTTCTGAATATGATTATCTTCCACAAAACAGTTATCCGCCCACAAAACAAACAAATGGGGGGGAAGCATGGCCCCTGTGATGAAGGCACATCCCAGAAAGACCTTTGTGGTCAAGGCAGATTCATTCACACACCAAGGATCCCACTTAGAGAAAGAGGTCCCCTGCTGTTCCTAGAAGGAGGGCCTGTCTAGAGGGCGTTATGTTTTCATTTCTCTCTGGTTCATCTATTTCTGGTTCTTTGTCAGTTTTTGTTTTTGTTGTTTGAGACCAGGTCGAGAGCCCAGACTGGTCTTGAACCCTTTGGGTAGCTGAAGATGATGCTGAACTCCTGGTCCTTCTGCCTCCACATCCTAAGTGCTAGATCATAGGCATGCCCGCACTGAGCAGTCACTGGGGGAGTGAGCAAAGTTAAGGTGACCTCGGGGTGAAAGGAATGAAGGACTAAGGCAGTAGGGGCAGAGGGTTCTGTGTGATGGCTATTCTTGGTTGTCAGCGTGACTATATCTGGAATAAACTACAATCCAGAAAGGAGGGCACAGTTGTGATTCAGATCTCGAGGCAGGAAGACAACACGCCTTTGATCCAGGTCTTGAACCTGGAAGACACAGGCTTTTGAGCTGGATCTTGAGGCGGGATGACACAATGCTTTAATCCAGATCTTGAGACAGGAAGGCACACCTTTAACCTGGGTCACACTGTCTGCTGGAATCCTATATAAGGACAATGGAAGAAGGGAGGCTAATTATGCCTTGCCTCCTTGCCATCTGCTTGCCAGTGCATCTACTCCTTTATTGGCATGGAACCTACTTCTTCAGGATTCCAGCACATACAGAAGACCAGATGTGGGACTGAGTGACTACTAGATTCTGGGACTTTCCATTCAGAGCTAGCTATTGTTGGACTGCAGCCTGTAAGTCATTCCAGTACATCCATAGATAGATAGATAGACAGACAGACAGACAGACAGACAGACAGACAGACAGAGGCTTTAACACTGGAGAACCTAACTAAGGATCATTCCAACAATTGTGAAAAGTCGATATGTGTAGGAGGGTCCGTCTTCTGTATTTCTGTGCTTTGATTGGTTAAATAAAGACTCCACCTTGCTTGTAGGATAGGTCAGCTCTTAGGTGGGTGGAGTTCTGGGAAGAGAGAAGGAAGTGGCCAGACGCCACTAGCTGCCGTCACAGATGGATGCAGGTTAGACCTTTCTGGTAAGTCACCACATGGTGACTTACAGACTTTTATAATGGGTTAGTTTATGAGGTGAGGGCTAGCCAAGAAGAGGGTGGTGATGATGGGCCAGGCAGAGTTTAAATGAATACAGTCTCATGTGATTATTTTGGGCATAAGCAAGCAACCAGTGGCTGAGCGGGCCAGTGGCTGGGGGCTGGGAGCTAGGTGCTGGGAATATAACCCACACCTCTCCCCCAATTACAACAGATATGAAAGGAGGTTTATGAACCCTGTGACTGTCTGTGCTATGCCTAGCCCTACAGTGATGGGGATCCATTGGGAGCTATTGATAGGTTAGCCCCAGAAGATAGGAGCCTGAAAGAGGAAAGTGGGCAAACGAGACTGAATAGACAAGAACATGACACTGCTGGAGAGAAATTGATGGGAAGAGGCTGGCAGAAGCTTAGATGCTATGATGTTATTCAGAAGTCTAGCCCTGTCCCTAGTTGCCTAGCAACTGCTGTTGAGCATGAGATTGCTAAACAATATAAGCCCATCTAGACAAGGGGATAAAGACCTTAGGGCGTGTGGGCACTGATCAGAATGTCACAAGGTTTTGGTGACAACAGCCAACAGGCCCTGTTACTTACATTTTATCATGTCCTAATTGCTTTTGTCACACACAAAAATAGCATGGCAATGACACACAAGATCTGGAAAACAAAGGATGAGGCTACCACATGATCTTATCATAAACAAGATGAAAATTACCATCTTCATTCTGTCCATCCCAGGCTTCCTCTATGGAAATACATTTTTAAAAAATTTTCCTATCATTTTAGTACGTGTTTAACTTAGTAAATCGTTTAATTCTTGTTTAGATAATCACAAAATCCTGTTTGATTTCAGGATAATCCTCTTTGGCAACAGCATCAATTCACATCCAGTGCCTGTGCATGCTAGACAAACACTCTGCCACAGAACTGCATGCCCCCAACCTCAAATGCAGCACCATTTTATTAATTATTCTCTTATTCTGAAAATGGTTTCTTTTGATTTCTTACCCTGATAAAGAGCACTGAAATACATATCCTTCTGCAAAGAGCCTGTCTTGGGATCGACACTTGAGGATCACAAGATAAAAGGGTAAAAGGGGCCAAGGAAAACATCCCCTGCCCCAACTAGACCCGAGACCTGAGCCAAGGAAAAACACTCTGACCCTGACTTGACCCCAGAACCAGGGCTTGAAATCCCACCAATCTCTGAACTTGCCCCAGAGTAAGACTACAAAATCCCACCAATCCCTGAGCTGGAAATGCCACCAATCCCTGAGCTTACCCCAGAATCAGACCAAAAAAATCCACCAAGTCTAAGCCACCGTGGAAAGCTCTGCTTCCCCACCCATAGAAATCCTATATAATGTCTGTACCCTGTTCAGTTTGTTACTGTTTCTCAACCAAAGTAGCCACCCTCCTGGTTTCTTCCTTCCCAATAAATCTCTTGGATGAGGTTTGTTGTATGGTAGGACACTTTCTCTGGAGTGGAGCCCAGCTGTAACAGCTTCTGAGGGAGCCCAGCAGAGTAGAGCAGAGCTGTAGCAACTTTACTGGGGAAACTTTCCCCTAGAGGAGCAGAGTAAGCAGAGTTGTAACAACTTCACTGGGGAAATCCTCCCTTACTGGAGCAGAGTTGTTACACTTATATTGGAGAAACCTTTCCCTGGATCAGGGCTGTAAACTGCTACACTTATGGTACTTGGTGGTATTCCTCGGTTCTGATTACTAGGATACCTTTCCACCCAAACTGCAATGTTTTACAGGGGCAAAGTAATTGCATCAAAAGACATGAACATTCTATGATTGTTATGTTTGGTCAGATTGCTTCCATCACAGATGGTGGCAGTTTTCTCAGGACCGAGAAACACACTGATTTTAACATGCTGGCTATGGTACTGTCATCTCTTGTTGCTAGGTAACAGTTCATCTGAACAAGCAGTTGGCCTAGGTCACATAGCACCAACCCTGAGTTCTCGGAGCCAGTCATGACTCTCTGTTTTATCATATCATCACAGATAATTCTATTACTGGACTCAAATCTACTGGCTTATTTAACAGTCCATAGGCTATAGCACATTTCTTCACTCACCCATTTTTTTTATTTTGTCTTTTGTTTTGGTTTGAGACAAGGTTGTTCAAGTTCCTGGCTGTCCTGGAACTTGCTCTGTAGACCAGGCTAGCCTCAAACTCACAGAAATCTGTAGCAGGAGGCCACTAGTTAGTTCCTGGCCACTTAGCCCTGAAATAATCCCACAGAAACTGTATTAATTAAATCACTGCTTGGCCCATTAGCTCTAGTTTCTTATTGGCTAACTCTTACATATTAATTTAAGCCATTTCTAGTAATCTCTGTATCACCATGAGGCTGTGGCTTACCGGCTAAAGTTCCAGCATCTGTCTGTCTCCAGCAGAGCTACATAGCATCTCTCTGATCTCCCCTGCTCCTTTCTTCCAGCATTCACTTAAGTTTTTCCTGCCTAGCTCTGTTCTTTTGCCCTATCACAGGCCAAGACAGTTTCTTTATTCATTAACCAATAAAAGCAACGCATAGAAGGCCCTCCCACACCATTTTCCCTTTTCTGTTTAAATAAAAAGGAAGGTTTTAACTTTCTTTTATAAAAAATAAAAGAAACTATAATAACTATAAATTCCTAAACTCCATGAAAGACTCCAGAAGGATATAATATTACCTAAGGAAACAGAAAGTACATTGTAAGCAACTTCCAAATCTCTAGAATTGACAGAGTCATCTCACTGCCTGGATAGTCACCCGAAGTTCTTCTGTACCATTGGGGCATCCATCTTCAGCCTACTGGCCTGTAGTATCCAGCAGGCTTTTCCATGAAGCAGGAAATTTCAAAGATAGTTCCGCTTATATTGGCAGTTTGTCAGCCACTTTCTTCGGTGTCCTGCAGAATGTCTGGCAGATCCTTTCATGAAGCAGGAACCCTGAAGGATAGTCTCACCTTCTCTAGGCAAGTTCAGAAGTCATTTCTCTGTGAGTCCTGCATGTCCAGTTCATCAAGCAGTCCAGGCAAGAACAGTTTTTTGCCCAAATGACTAACCAACTCCATAAGGAGCCTCTTTAATGCCCATCTTCCTCTTGAAGTAATTGGTACAGCCAGGAGCAGATGTGTCTCACAGTCATAAAACATCCTAAATTCTTAAATGCCATATTCTTTTTTTTAAAATTAAATCACTGCTTGGCCCATTAGCTCTGGCTTCTTATTGGCGAACTCTTACATATTAATTTAACCCATTTCTAGTAATCTGTGTATTGTCATGTGACAGTGGCTTACCAGCTAAAGTTTTGACATGTCTGTCTCCGGCAGCTCCATGGCATGACGTCTCTTAAATGCCGTATTCTGAATGTCTCTGAAAGATTTGAAAAATACCTATCCATCTGAAATATATCTCTGTACATCTAGAAAAATCTAACATGACTACAAGCTTGACTATTATAACCTATCTATTAACCTATATTTCTTAATTATATGTTACATTTTTAGGGCTGGAGAGATGGCTCAGCTGTTAAAGGCTAGACTCACAACCAAAAATATAAAAGCACGTTACATTTTTAAAGGAGCTGAACAAATACAATACCTTAATCAAGAGCAGAAATATACATATAATAAAATTGAC
>JAQHUG010000025.1:154880-195631 GCA_028555095.1 Dicrostonyx torquatus
AGTTGGACTGGGACTGAAGGAGCATGGGATCAAACTGGACCCTCTGAATGTGGCTGACAATTGGGGCAGACTGAGAAGCCAATGATAATGGCACTGGGATTTATCTCTACTGCATGTACTGGCTTTTTGGGATCCTATTCTATTTCGATGCATACCATCCTAAGCCTGGATGGAGGGGGGAGGGCCTTGGACTTCCCACAGGGCAGGGTACCTTGCCCTCTCTTACAATTGGAGAGGGAAGAGGATAGGGTGTCTGGGGAAGTGGGAAAAGGGAAAAAAGAGAAAAGAAAAAAAATCTTTTTTTCGTCCTATATATTAAGCTACAAGGTAGCATGTAAATATTTCAAGAAAAGTATTTATTTATTTATTGCAGGTATAGAAATTAGGATGTCCAAATTAAGGAAAATGCCTTCTTGCCATCTCTTCCCACGGTGGAGGCATTATAGGGTGAGATCACACCAGAGTGGCCTGAACTCATGTTTTTATTGGAAACCTAGTTCCTAAAAACTCCCCAATTCCAACAGGCATTAATCAAAGTATAAACATTCGACTTCAACATTGTGTCATAGGAAGTCAGAGTTTTAACACATGAATTTTGTGGGCCACATTCAAACCCTAACACTCATCCTTTAGTAATTTTCCATCCAGTGATAACCTTTTGTTCCTACAAGTTTGTTCTGTCCCTTAGTTGCACATCCCCATCTTTTCCTTGTCATACTCAGAATCTAACCGCTCCCTCAATGCAATGGTCCCTACATCTAATCCAAGAGTCCTCAATAAAATCTACTTCACCAATATAAGTGTCACAAATTAGATTTGGTTTTATTGTTTTGCTTTTTGAGACCAGTCCATGTAGCCCTAGCTGTCCTGGAACTCTTTCTATAGGCCGGGCTGAACTCCCAAAAGATCCACCTGCCTCTGCCTCCCAAGTGCTGGGATCAACAGTGTGCATGACAACCAGCTAGGATTCAGTTTTTTAATGGCACACACTCAAACACACACAGAGGTTTTGTTTGTTGAATAGGTACAACCCCAAAAGAAGAACTAGAGGTGTTACCAGATACAAGGATGGTCAACCCAGATTCCAGAAGGGGAGAAAGCAGATGAACAAAACTGTCCGAATTGGAGCCTGCAGTTTCAGAAGATCTGCCAATCTGCTTTGTGGAACCTGGGAAAGAGGGAGAGTGGCCCTAAGAGACCTTAAACATAACAGTAATCAAAGGAAAGCTATTCATTTACATGTTCTCTCTTCTCACTACTGAGAAATTATCGTGTTTCCAGTCTTTTGCTTTGTTTTTCAACCTTGTCTCTAATGTTCTGGAATTTTCTACAGTTCTGGACCAGAAACACCAAACTCTCCTTAAAGTTACTAGTTCCATGATCTCTGCCAATGTTTTCAAGTTCATCAAAGAAAGTCAACGTCTCTCTGAGTCTGGCTTTAACAGTTTTTTGCTCCTCTAATTCTGCAAGAAGGGCCTGCTCAGTCCATAATTCAACCTTATACTTCTCCTGTAACTCTTGGATTTCCTTTCTGAGAAGCTGGAATTTTTCTTCACTAAAAGGATGTGTCTCTTGACACTTATCTTCAGGAAGCAGGATGTTTGGGGGAATCCGCAAAACTGCCTGCAAAATCAGCTGCTCCATTTTGCCAAAAAGGTTATCAAATCGTCCTTTCATGAAGCAAAGAAACTTCTCTGTGCATTTACGAACTTGGACAGGGCTAATCTCCGAGTTTGGGATCCCCTCCAGCTTCTTTAGGATAACCTGTTCAACAGCCTGCATCACTTCAAACAGGTGATCTTGAAATGCTATGTAGATCCTCAGCAGGCAAGTCTGTGGTGTGAAGCCAAAGAACTGGGCCTCATAGGCCATCGGATCCACGGACATCCTGCTTTACTTTGCTACCCTCAACTGTGAAAGCCTGCAAATACAAAAAGAAATTTCATTAGGACAAATCAGAGGAAAATAATAAATCTCGTTATTGATAAACAAGCAAACAAAGGAAGCAAATTAAAAACTAAGTTAGCGTCTGTGGGCCTTTGATACTTGATGTTCCTTAATTGTCCCACAGAAAGACAGAAGCCCTTGCCTCTCTCCGCCTCTTTCCTATACTCTTTATTGTGTTTCCCTCAGTTATTGCTTAAGACTTAGATACAAGCCCAACCTTCTCAATTCTGTTATCATGAGCAATTTACAGATTACCTCAATACCCTTGAGACCTGGTTTTTTGTTTGTTTGTTTGTTTGTTTTGAGCTTCATTATGTCCCCACATTTTGAGACAAGCTCTTATTGTGCAGTCCACAGCTCGGCTCAAACTCTTCTTTCATTTGTGACAGGGTCTCATGTAGCCGAGGATGATCTTGAACTTCTGATCCTTCTGCCTCTACCAGTAAGCCCAACTTTCTATGCGGAGATGGGGTTAGAACCCAGGGCTCAGATAAGCACTCTCTCTACTAACTGAGCTACAGCTTAAGCAAGCCCTGTGCTAGTCTAATTGTCAGTCACATTGTACCTTAAGCAGTTCCCAGTCCATCCATTTAACTTCTTTACCCATTCATTTTAGGTTCTATCTTATTTATTTTTATTTGGTTTGGTTTGGTTTTTTGAGACAGGGTTTCTCTATGTAACAGTCCTGGCTGGACTCAAACTCACTGAGATCCGTCTGCCTCTGCCTCCCAAGTGCTGGGATTATAGGTGTGCAGTGCTACCACCACCCAGCCAGGTTCTATTATTTTAATTACCTCATTGTCTTCCACCCTAGCCATCTGAGAAAAATCCAACTAAATGACCAAGCCTTTTATCCTTGTTTCAAGGATCTGAGAGGCATTCTTTTCCAGTGTAAGCATCCAAAAATGTGTCATCCCATTTCCTTAACCTTAGAACCATGCAACTTAACCTTGGCTTTTTTGTCCTACTAGTGACTATATGCTTGTTATGGAAATAAGAGAAGTTTTACTTCTTTCTCAGATAAGAGTACTTAATGGAATCTAAAAACTGCTACTTCAACTACCAGATGAATTTATCTTATGAAATACAATGGTAATAAGTATATGGCTGTATAATAGAATTAGTTTTTGTAGTGTCGTTCATAGAGTATCTCTGTCCTGGAAGATTTTTACTTCCTGAACACTTCTCACAGATTATGTTCCGATAGGGTTTTGTTTTGTTGAGATGGGTCCTCGCTATGTTACTTAGGCTGGCCCCAAATTTTTAACTTTTCTACCTTAGCTTCCTAAGGAGCAGAATGCCAGGACTATACTCTTAGATCTGTAGTGCTGTTTTTAGACAGGTAGCTCTGGTTGGCCTAGAACTCACTTTTTATGTGTATGTACATATTTATGCATTTGTGTATGTACACATATATGAAGATATCTACAAAAAAACAGAAGGTGTTGGGTTCCCTGGAGCGCGCTGGAAACACAACTTGCTGGGAACCCAACTCAGGCCCTCTGCAAAGGCAATGAGACCTCTTCACTATGGAGCCACCTCTCCAGCCCCCACAAATCCAGTCTCATATACACATGCTTACATTGCAATGGCCTAATCACTTCATGTTATTGCACTCATCTACTTGACTGATCATGACCACAGCAGTTTATCAGTTCTACCACACACACACATCCCAGGCAACCTGTCCAGAACCACATCTTTAATCCCAGCACTCAGGAGGCAGAGGCAGGTGGATCTCTGTGAGTTCAAGGCCAGCCTGGTCTACAAGAGTTAGTTCCAGGACAGGCTCCAAAGCTATAGAGAAACCCTGTCTCGAAAAACCAATAAATAAATAAATAAATTTTAAAAATGTTTTAAGATAGTGAGGAACTGGACTGGAGAAATGGTTCAATGGTTACGAGCATTTATTCTTGCAGAAGACCTGGGTTCAGTTTCCAACACCCACATGGTGGCTCATAACCATCTGTAACTCCAGTTCCAGGGCATGTCCAGTTCTAAGTTCTTTGGAGGACCAGGCACACACATGGTGCATATATAAAAAGGCAAGCAAAACACTCATACATATATATTTCAAAAAATAAAATCATTAAACAACAAATAAGATAGTTGGGGATAGAGAAATGACTCAGTGATTAAAGAGCACTACTAGGTCCTCTTATAAAAGACTCAGGTTCAGTTCCCAGCACCCACATGATGACTCACACAACCTGCAACTCCAGTTCTAGGGAATTCAATGCCTTCTTCTGGCCACTGTGGGAACCAGGTACACACGGTGCATACACATACATACACACACACACACACACGTAAAATAAATAAACAAAATACATTATGAAAAAAGGTAACGAGGAACCAGGTAGAAGTCAAACTATGACACTGAAACGGATTAAAGTGAGGCTCTGATTTGGTCCATGACACTCCAACACAAAATTGTGCAGGTGTAGTTGAGGATAAACATTGTGGCAAGACACAAGGATAAGATTAATGACATTCCATATCAAGACAGAGTATTCTTTCTGACAATTCACTTTTCTCCCTTCAAACCACCTAAGGATACCTTTCAAGAACTTTCATTTGAATAGTAACAGTAGCATCTGTCTCCACAGTCTAAGATCAGTGATCATCTGTTTTAACTATTTCTAATTCACTCTATTTATTCACTGTTTTGATACAACTGTCCATGATCCTTTAGTGCCACCGATTGCACAGACCTATAAATCAAAGATACATTTAAGAGATTACATTGGGAACAAAGTCAGAAACACATCATATAGTATGACCTTAAAGTCAGAATAGCCTGCATTATTATTACTGGGACAAACTTTAAATCACTATTGCTCTTTTAATTCTTATTTGGCAGTTCCCTCCTCAGACCTCTTTTTAATTTTGTTTACCACTTTCCCATTCAGTCACTGGGTCACCTAAGCCTTAAGTTCTTTCAGTTTTGTACATAACTTTTAAAAGATTTAATCTTACTATTTGTGTCAGTGTATGCTTACGTGTGCATATGCAACACACATACAGGTGACCTTGGATGTCAGGGGAGGGTATCAGACTGGCTGGAGCCAGAGTTATAGGCAGCTGTGAGCCACTGAACATGGGCACTTGGATGCAAACTCAGATCTTCTGGAAGTAGCATGGGGGTCTTTCCTGTTAAGCTATGACTATACTCCCACAATAACTGCTTTTAGAAAACTGCATTGTAATATAACAGTTACTCAAGATTATGATTTACAGGGTTTCTCTGTGTAACAGCCCTGGCTATCCTGAAACTCACTCTGTAGACCAGGCTTGCCTAGAACTCAGAGATCTGCCTGCTTCTGCCTCCCAAGTGCTAGGAAATGTAGCCACCACGGCCTGGCTCCATTTTCTTTTAAGATGGAGCGAGTGTATTATGTGGCCACACCTTCACTCTAATGTGATGAAGTGAGTGTATTGTGTGGCCATGCCCTCGCTCTGATGTGATAGAGCAAGTGTATAATGTAGCCACGCCTTTGCTCTAACCTGAGGAGATGAAACCATTCCTCACTGCTCTACCATGCTGAAGAATCACCCGGGTGGGGAAAAGACATAGGTATTTAGTCGTCCCACTATAGAATAAAACATTTTAGCAGCCTCTGTCCTTGTTTAAGTTAAGTCTCAAATTACAGAATATTCTTTATGATCCTAATTGATGGGTTAGAGAATTGGTTTTGAATATGTAGCATTAACATGGAAAGACAAACATCCTTTGTATTCCAAAATAGAGTCTGTAAACAGTTCTTAATTTTCATTTAAATTGCTAGGAGGTTTGGAGCTATTAATTTATCTTCCAAGAAAACAGATGATGCAAATCGATAATGGATGAGCAATTAACCTAACAGGTTTGCTAGTAACTAATTTAGTTTTATTCAGTGGTTATGCGGTGGGGGCGGGGAGATATCGAGATCTTCTGGTGATACCTTCTTCGGAACCTGACAGATATGTGCATATCTAATGTCACTAAATACTGCCAAAACATTCTCAGAACATCGAGGCTGGTTTACACTCACATGGAGTAGACCAGAACTTCTTTTCTCTGCCAAAAACATTTATTTGGCACTCTTAAGTTTTGCCAAGTTGGTAGTCATAAGCTTGTTTTTCTTTCCTATGGCGCTAAGCATTATGTCCAGGACCTTTTACAAGCAAGGTGTGCACTCAACTGCTACATTCCCAGCTCCACGCGATATTTTAAAAATTAAAGCCATCTGTCCTCACATACTATTTGGACACGGAAACTACCTCCACCTCTGTCGTTTATATTGGGATGCCTTTTCTAGAAAATTATAATATTTTTATTACCCAAGTAGGACGTATTTCTGTTACAAATTACCCAAATGATGGGTCAATCTACCAACAACTTGCACCCTATAATTATTCTCCAAGTTTGCATCCTAACTTTGCCTCAAAGTACTCAACAATCCTGAATTGATGTATCATGGTATACACACATATGAGTAAGTCTATATGTGTATATACGTGTGTGTATGGTACGTATGTACACACACACATGTATATACACACCAATTCAAACCAAGTTCCTAAATAAAAAGATCCAGTTCAGAAAGAAGCTCCAGTTTCACCTTTTCTCGATATCACTGTCAATGCTATGGCGAGGTTGTTGCTATAAAGCTATAAGCATGCCGTTTTAGCAACATGTTGTTAAGACCATTCTTCTTGTGTTTGCCCCCATCTCCTCTATGCTGCCCACGCTGGCCTAGCACTCAACAAATGCTCTTCAGCCTCCAGCGAGGCTAGGAGTCACAGGCAGGTGCCACCGCGTTCAGCCTTTTTTACTTCTAAATGCCGTTCTCTCCAGCCTTTTACTTGGTTCCTACCAGGTTGACAGTCACACTTTCCCCCCCACACACACAATTTTTTTAGTGCTTCTTTTAACTTACCGAATACTTCTGACACTATCAGGATAGTCTTTGCCCCAACACAACCGAATTATAGTTTTTTTTTGCCTTCAAGTAGGCACGCAATGAACACAGATCCTTCGAGAACCAGCTGGAAAACTCCCTGAAGAACCAGCCACTACCTCCTTCGCGTTCCTTCTGCTAGAGTTCCTGCTGCTGAAGTGAAACGTGGGAGGTTCCCACTCGATCTCGACGAGTAGAACGGAGCCCAAGACCACCACAAAAGGTCTAGAAACGGCAGCGCGGCAGGCGCTTCCGGCAGCTCCTGTCCCACCCCGCGGCCGTGTTGCATGCCGGGACCTCCAGGGCTCCCGGCCCCGCCGGCCTAGGGTCAAGGGTACCCTGCAGGACGCTTCGGCGCCCCTGAAATGACGCCGCTCCTCCAGTCCCGCCCTTCCTTCCCGCTCCTTCTCAGACAGCACACAGGCCCTACCGAAGTGATTCCGGGGGTGATGGAGTCCGCCACACGCCAGACCCGCCACGTCCTTCAAACCACACAAAGTTACCGGAGGGAGGCGGCGGCACAGGCTCCGCACAAGCGACTGAATCGCGCCTCTGCAAACGAACGCAAAGGCGGGATGGATCGCCCTCCTGATTGGCTGGCCGTGGGGCCAAAAGGGGGGCCCTCGGATTGGTAGAGGGACGGGGGCGAGGAGGGAAAGCTAGCTGTGGCCGGCGGGGATTGGCGGAAGGAGCTGGTACTTTCTCTCTTCGTTGGTAGGTGGAGAAGTGAGGATGGGCCGACGCGGAGGCGCAACTCGTGATTGGTGGATGCGCGGCCCCCGGGACGCCAGCGATTGGTGGCTGGCTAAGTTCGCAGCTCTGATTGGACAGCGATGGTAAGGCTGAAGGCCGGCTTTGAGTCCGCCCCACCGCCTGGCATCCTGGCGGAAGGGGAAGGGGGGCAGGCGCGGTGGGGAAGATGGCGTACCAGAGCCTCCGGCTGGAGTACCTGCAGATCCCGCCGGTCAGCCGCGCCTACACTACCGCCTGCGTCCTCACCACCGCGGCCGTGGTGAGCAGCTCTGGCGCTCCGTCCTCCGTTTCCAGGCTAGCTGTGATTGGGTTTTCAGAAAACGGGTTTGGGCCGCAGAGAAGCCCAGAGGGTTTGGTCCCACGGGTGGGTGGAGACATCCGGAGCTGACTCTAGGGTTCGGGATAGTCCCAAGGGTGCCAAGCCCGTGACCTGAAAAGGAAGTGCTCCTCCATTAGGGGACAGGTCGGTTTCCGAGATGAAATCCAGACCTGTAGCGAGTCAGAGCTGTGGGAGCCGCCCACCCAGAAATGTGCCCCAGCCCTAGCTATAGCCAGGTGACTAGTGGGAGCAAGGCCCGCTAGGTTCACAGACTTAATATATATTAAGAATAAAAATCTCGAATTGTCTGGAAACATCTTTCAAAAGACGGCCGGTGAATATAAGAACTGGCCACCTGTACCCTAGCCCTAATGGTAGTGGGCCCTCGGATCTCATACTCGGAGTTGTCTCGCCCAGATGTTTCAGGTGGTGACCACGCGACATACAGATTCGTAAAAGATGCCGTGGTCTTGTCTCTAAAATATCCCCACCTGCCTGCCTTATAGCATCCTCAAATATTGCAACATAAAACTTGCATTGTGTTTTGAGGATACAAAAACGGTTGTGCGAATTCTAAAGAATCCCGTACCAGCCGTCACAAGCAAGACAGATATTTACTCCAAGTGACCACAGAAATTATTAGAGCTACTGATCCTTTGTTGTTAATGCTGAAATTTTGTTTTATGGTTGATCTGATTTAAGAAGCTCTTTTTCCATTTCAGCAGTTGGAATTGATCACACCTTTTCAGTTATACTTCAATCCTGAACTAATTTTTAAACATTTTCAAGTAAGTGGTCTATGGCTACTGTGATTAACAATTCTACTATCTTTTTTTTTTTTTTTTATTGTTTAGTAAGTAATAAATCCTGTCAGATACAATCTCAAAAAATAATCCAGTAGGGGAAGCTCTGATTATAATTAAGTCTTATTGAGATGTAAGGAAGGAATTCTGCAGCCTGGTTGGGCTCAAGAATCATTTTAGAGCTGCTAGGTATTTGTGAGCAATGCATCGTATACCAAATTAGCATTGCCAAGGATGGAGCTAGGCGCAAGCAGATTAGAGGAGGTTGGCCAGTTCTGAGTTAGTGTGAGCTACCTAGGGAGACCCTGTCTTAAGAAAATTGCTAAGGCTGGGAATTTGGAATTCATCTTCTATTTTTAGTTTCTGTATTTGACTACAACTAATTTAAAAATTAATGTGACCATAATCCCAACAGTCAGGAAGCCAAGGCCAGTTTGAACTACACATCAAGGAATTGTCTCAGAACATAAGCAATAGTAACAACAATCAATGATAATACTGATGATATGATTTGAGAATAAAAGTGACCAAGCTAGCTGCCCAAGGAATCTCACAAGATAGCCTTTTGTCCGTTCCCTGTTGTTACTCCTCATGGTGCAGCTCATATACTCAGTTCTGGTAGAGCTTTAGCACTGCTCTGTCTTCCCGAAGTCAGATCATACTAACACAAGTCTGAAAGACCATTCTCCAAAACAGCATGTTGGCTTAGTAGAGTCCAGTTTGAAGAAGTCTTTTTCCCATGATTAAAATTCTAAAGAGGAATGTGTTATCATGCCAGGATGATCATTCACACGCTAGGTGAAGGCTAGATCTCTGTGGCCATAGTTCCGCTTTGTTTGTGCTGTTTCCTGTCCCAGATGGGTTCCATTCCCTTTGTACCTGTTGAACTTTAGCTTTCCTTCCAAGATGCAGCTTTTGTGTGCCTTTAGATATATTACCTTTTGTGCTAGAGCATCTCTCACCCTCACTTGGGGTTTTTGTTTGGTTGGTTGGTTTGGTACGGGGTTTCTCTGTGTAGTCCTGGCTGTCCTGGAACTTGCTGTCTATACCAGGCTGGCCTTGAACTCACAGAGATCTGCCTTCTCTGCCTCCCTAGTGCTGTGATTAAAGATGTGAGCCACCACCACCCTGCCAAGGTTCAATTGCATTAAGTTCAGAATTAGGAGGTTCTAGACTTATCTGTGATGAGAGGACAGTCATATCAGGTTGTCTATCTCACAAGATTACTGAAGTCACATATGACAGTAGTAAAGTTCGTGAGTAGTTGTCGGTTGACTAGGTGAGACTTCTCTTCTATGTCTTCTTGACTGTTGGAGCATTAACTCTTGTAGGAAGTTAACTTCAAACCAGAACCTGACTGACTGTCTTAGAATTTTTCCATCAGGATGTTGTGGTTAATATAGACTTTTCTCAGCAGGTTTCCACACTAAATCTCTGAAGTTTTTTCTTTAGACAGCTTCTATAATTTGCTTAGCCACAGGTGTGGGCTTTGTGTTGTTTTATAAAAGGTGATTGTGATTTTGAATTTCTACCTATCCATATAAATTTCACAGTCCAGTTAATATCTTCTAGTCTTTCAACTAGAAGCATCACACACAAAACAAATACAGAATCATATTGGGTGTCTTATTTGGATGGGCCCACCTAGGACTTTGGAGCCTCAGAGTTGTAGGATGTCATTTTTAATCTAACTATAGAAATGCTTCCTAGTTATGTGTTTTACTTAATGTGTCTTTCTCTTGCCCCACCCCCTTGCAGATATGGAGGCTAATCACCAATTTCTTATTTTTTGGTCCAGTTGGATTCAATTTTTTGTTTAACATGATTTTTCTGTATCCTTTTAAGTGGAATCAACATCAAAACTTTTGGTTCACTTAGTATATATTGTAAGTTGAAACTGTTGCTTTTATTTATTTTTTATAACAGTTATCACTTCTGGGTCTGTAGTTTGTAACTAGATCATAGTGTTTTGAAACTCTTTGTAACTCCTTGTTTACACAGTAGGTTCAACTGTTAAAGATTAGTGTCCTTAGGCTGTGACTTACCGTATTATATTTGTAAAATAATGTCAGCAACAGCTGGCATAGTAGTAATTTCACAGCCTGAAGCATTGGTAACTCAACGGAATTTCCTCCAGGGTTTTTAGAATGTGTTTCTGAAAGTGGGGACCATGATTGCATGCTAAAAAAAAAAAGTGAGTCCCAAAATGTCTGCTGGGCTTGACATATTTAGGCTCGTTGAAAGAAAGGAAGAGCCATAGTAGTCGAACGTGGTGATTGGGTGTGCTGCTCGGCATTCCTCTTGCACCCAGCACTCCAGCTCATCCACAGGAGACTGAGGGCCTTTACCAGGGATGGGACTTAATGTCCTAGAATGATTCTTTGTGTGTTTCCTGCATAGGAAACTTATCATTCTGATAAGTTTCTATAAAAGGTTTTCCATCATAGTTTTTATGAACTAGAATATAGAAATGCTTAGCCTGCCTGGCCTGAAGAAGTAGTTACCACACAAGGCAACTTGGCAGGGGTTTCTTCAAAATTGGCAAACCAAGGAAGGGGCAAAGTCACATGTAGCTGAAGTTGGGAAGACGATAGTACATTGGAGGAGGTGGAATGTGATTGGAAGCTTGCTCCTGCAGCATTTGAATCAGCTCCCCAGCCAGAGACAGCCTTTGTAAAATATGCTGCTGGTTTTCTTGTTGCCTAAAATGCTTGATGGGAAAAAATGAAACCAGATTGCTATGTGAACATTCTTAGAGAAAAATGCAGCTTGGCTGTGTAGTATGAAGCCTAAGTATGTTTCAGTGGTTTATTACATTTTAACTTCTTATGTGTGTGTTTAATATTTTCTTAACTTGAACCTAAGATATCGTTACTGTCGAATGCTAGAAGAAGGCTCTTTCCGAGGTCGGACAGCAGACTTTGTATTTATGTTCCTTTTTGGTGGATTTTTAATGACTGTATCCTTCAACAAATAGAATTCAGAAAAAATCTTAAAGAACAGACTGTCTATTCCTCAATCTTTTCATCTGTCTCAAGCAGATAAAAAAAAACAGAGTGGTACCATTTATTTCACAGCCCTCTTTGACAGCTTCCAAGCCTAGAGGTTGGACAGGAGGCTCCACTGAGCAAGAACTTTTAACTCAGGTGGGTTATCTTGAAGGATCTTAGTTACATCACTGTTGGTGGGTGACTTCACTTTCACTGAGTTTGTAAGACATGTTGTATTAAAGTCACTGTCAAAACTGATACAATATTTTTAAAAAGAAAGGAGTTTTGTTGTGTGCAACAGACTTAGTGCTTTGTTCCAGCCTACATGCTATAACACCTGTGAAGGTGTCAGTGAGGAGTCATCTTCACTGTACTTACTGACAAAGGGATTCATGTTTTCAAAAAGGCAAGAGCGTCACAAAAACAGTTTAGTCTGTAGTAACTGTGATCTGGATGATTTAGCCCAAACCAGTTTTTGCCTGGTCACCTTGGGTAGTTAATTTTAGGCATTCCTCTTGTAGTTTAGAAATCACCAGTACTTAGCTTTTCTAATTCAGATTTTAGTGAAAGGGTGATCTTTAGTTCTCTTTCTTTACTTTCCCTAGCGTGCTTTCATGTTGATATTTTCCTTAATTCAATTTGCTAGCTTTTTGGTTTGTTTGTGAGCTTAGTTTTTTTAGGCCAGGCCTTCACAATAATGCTGGTCTACGTGTGGAGCCGAAGGAACCCGTATGTCCGCATGAACTTCTTTGGGCTTCTAAACTTCCAGGCCCCATTTCTGCCGTGGGTCCTCATGGGGTTTTCCTTGTTGTTGGGGAACTCAATTATTGTGGACCTTTTGGGTAAGTGTCTTCTCACTACTTTTTGTACTATTATTCCTGAAAGTATATTTTGTCACTGTCTTTCATGTTTATTCGGTTTAGTCTTCGTATATAGCTATTGCAAGATAGTTTAGTCTGAAAGATAATATTAGTTCACTGATCTTCAATAATTACATTTATCCAAGTAAGGTGTATGTTGGTAAGGAACTTAAAATTGAAATTTTGATTTTCCTTTTTGTTCTTTATTTCTGGTTGATTATAGGTATTGCAGTTGGGCACATATATTTTTTCTTGGAAGATATATTTCCCAATCAGCCTGGTGGAATAAGAATTCTGAAAACACCATCTATTTTGTAAGTATTTAACACCATGTTTCACATTCCATGCAGACAGATTGTGATCTCCCTTAGTTCCTGATCCATGTGGTTCATTTCAGTGTTTGCAGATTGAGCAACACGGCCACAACAGGGGACTTTTGGATTGGCCAGAAGCAGAGTAGGCCAGGGTTGTGATTACTGGACTCTTGACATTGTGGCAGTGACTTTGTAACTAAGCTCTTTTGTGACCCCTAAAACTTGTGTCCCAAGTTTTAGGGGTCACAAAAGAGCTGGTTTTATTTTATTCTATTTTACTTTATTATTTTTGTTTTGTTGGGGTTTTGTTTGTTTGTTTGATTTTTGGTTTTTCGAGACAGGGTTTCTCTGTGTAACAGCCCCAGCTGTCCTGGAACTAGCTAGCTGTTGTAGAGCTGCCTGTCTCTGCTCCTTGAGTGCTTGGAATTAAAGGTGTGTGCCACCACTGACCAGCTTGCCTGCTGGTTTTATGAAAGCTGCTTTCCAAGTTGAGAGAATGAACAGTAAAATGAGCCACACCATTCAGAGGACATTTCTGATGTCATTCTGACAGGTAAAGCAGGTGGTGGAGGGACACAGAGAAACAGCTTTGAACTAAGGCCAGACTAGCTGTCCCACCACCAAGCAATGTGGTTTGAAGTACACTTTGTTTTTATTCTGAAGTTTCTTGAGCTAGACTTTGATTTATAAGACCTGTTTCTGCTCTAGAATTTTGTGTCCTTGCCAACAATTACATTAAAATGGGTCACTCACTGGTTAGTGGTGGGCTACACAAAGAAACTCTGTCTCAAACAAACAAGCAAGCAAACAAGGATCTTGAGTCAAAACGGTTTGATAAAAATTCCCTGCTATAGAATAGTTAAACAAAAAAGGATGAAGATGGCTCAGTGATTAACAGCACTGGCTGCTCTTTTAGAAGACCCAGGTTGAATTCCTAGCACCCACATAGCTGCTAACAACTCCACTTCAGTGGGATCCAACGCCATCTTCTGGCCTCTGCAGGCACTGCAAGCACATGATAGATGTACATGCAGGCAAAATACCCACAGATATAAAATACATAAGAAAATAAACCTTTTTAAAATAGAAGGAAAGTAAATGTATCTTTAAGAAAGAGAAGAAGAGTGAACTAGCAAGGTATGCTAGTATATGCCTGTCATCCCATCCACTCTGAAGGCTGAGGCAGAAAAATTCAAAGTTTGATGTCAGCCTAGGTAACATAGCAAGTATCCATCTCAAGAGGAAGTTTTTAATTAACAAAAAAAAAAAAGAAGAAAGTGAGTGTCTTAATTAGGGTTCTTATTGCTGTGAAGAGACACCATGACCACAGCAACTCTTTTTTTCCTTTTCTTTTTTGTTTGTTTGTTTGTTTTTTGAGACAGGGTCTCTCTGTGTAGCAGCCCTAGTTGTCCTGGAACTCGCTCTGTAGATCAGGCTGGCCTTGAACTCACAGAGATTCACCTGCCTCTGCCTCTGCCTCACAAGTGCTAAGATTAAAGGCCTGTGCCACCACCACCTGGCTCACAGCAACTCTGATAAAGGAAAACATTTCATTGGGGCTGGCTTAAAGTTTTAGAGGTTTACTCCATTATCATCATGGCGGGACATGGTGGTGTGCAGGCAGACATGGCACTGGAGAAGAAACTGAGAGTTCTATATCTCAACTCACAGGCAACAAGAAGTGGTCTGTCACCCTGGGTGTAGCTTGAGCATAGGAGACCCCCCAAAGCCTAACCCCATGGTGACACTCTTCTCTATGGGTCAAGCATTCAAATACATGAATCTATGGGGTCATACCTGTTCTAACCACCACAGGAAGTAAAATCTTCCATAGTTCTACTTTTATATAGCAGTTTCCCTTGACTGGCTTTTGAGAGATAGTCTTGCTTTTTTTTTTTTTTTTTTTTTTTTGGTTTTTCGAGACAGGGTTTCTCTGTGGCTTTGGAGCCTATCCTGGAACTAGTTCTTGTAGACCAGGCTGGTCTCGAACTCACAAAGATCCGCCTGCCTCTGCCTCCCGAGTGCTGGGCTTAAAGGCGTGCACCACCACTGCCTGGCTGCATCTTTCATACTTTGTTTTTGATAATTTCCTACATGATTTCTGTATCTATATCATTTCCACGTCCTCTCGCTCTTTCAACTCCTGTGTATCCTTACTCCCTATCCAATTCATAGCCTCTTTATTATTATTATTATTCAGACATACACAAAATCTATTTGCCTATTTAGTCCATGTAGTGTTATTTGCATGTAGATATATTTAGTCTGAACACTTGGGATTGGGTAACTGTATATGCTTATTTTGAATATTTTTAATTTCTTTTAAAGATTTATTTTTTAAATGTGTTTACAAGGCTGTGAGCCTGCATTTTATGTGCACTGTGTGCCTTCAGATACCAGGGACAATGAGCCCTGGATGTAGAGTTACAGGTGGTTATAAACTCCTGGATATGGGTGCTGGGAACCAAACCTGTGTCCTCTACAAAAGCAGTAAGTGCTCTTAACTATTGAGCCATCACTATAGCTTTCTTAAAATGTCTTTTTGTTTTGTTTTTGTTTGGTTAGGTTTTTTGAGACAGAAAGTTTCTCTGTGTTGCCCTGGCTGTCCGGGAACTCACTTTGTAGACCTTGACCTCATGGAGATCTGCCCACCTCTGCTGCGAGTAAAGGCGTGTCGTGACCCCTCCACCCCCCACCCCCAACCCAGCAAAAATGTCATTTTTAAACCTAATATGTAATAATTACATTTCCTAGCTGGGTGTAGTGGCACACGCCTTTAATCCCCGAGCACTTAGGAGGAAGAGGCAGGAGGCTCTCCAGGAGTTCAAGGCCAGTCTGGTCTGCAGAGCCAGGACATCCAGGGCTATACAAAGAGAAGCCCAGTCTGCAGTGGGGTATTGGGGAGGGGGATGATTATGATTACTTTTCCATTATAAGTGCCCTACAGAATTTAGTGACTACATGATATTCTGTGATTCATATTTAACATAATTATGTTACTCCCTTATTAATGGACATTGACATCAATTATTGCTTTTCCTTCTGTAGTGATGAATGTCCTTGTAACCAAATCGATACACCCCAACATGAAGTTCACCATGTTAACCAAGTGCATTTGTGTTGTACTGCTATGGCCACCATCCTTAGAATGCTTTTATGTTGTAATCCTTAAACTCTGCCCATTGATTAATTCCCTTTTCTGTCACCCAGTTTTTTGTGCCTGTGGATATGACTCTTCTAGGTACCACATCATCATTTATTGCTTCTGTAGTAAAAACTAGTATAGGAAGTAAGTTAATATGTTAGATAATTGTGGAGCCTCTTTGGTTGGCAGGCAGAGATGACACCTGTTTGTGGAAGTCCTCGGGAATGAACTGCTTTCTAGTACTTCCGGTCTAAGATGGCTCTGGCACTGAATGGTCTCTGTGTGTTTTAGGAGGACTATTTTTGATACACCAGATGAGGATCCCAATTACAACCCACTACCTGAAGAGCGGCCAGGAGGCTTCGCCTGGGGTGAGGGCCAGCGCCTTGGAGGGTAAAGCAGCTGTGCCAATTATGAGACCCATCTGAGAAGGACTCGGGATTCTTTTATCCCTTGTTGCAAAAGTGTGGACACTTTTGACAGCTTGACAGATTTTTAACTCCAGAAGCACTTTACGGAATGGTACACTGACTGATGCAGAAGACATTTCCAGCAGTTGCCAGGGTTCCTCACTATGCTGGTACTAAAAGTATAATCTCTTGGAGCCAAAAATACTGGAGAAACAGATACCCTGCCGCCTCTAACAAGTACATGGGTACTTGAGCTCTGTGGCATGAGACAGGGTGTTTCCTCCTCCTCTTCTTTGATAGACAAGGCCGTGGTGTAAATGGAAGTTTCAGAGAGGACAAAATAAAACTGAATTCCATCTCTCTCACACTGTATCTAAGCTTTTGTGTGATCTTTTAAATCATGGTAATGTGTTCTAGCTCTCCTGCATAGGTCTGAACACAGCAGTTTCTCATGTCTCCACGGCTTTCGACTGGATTTCAAGATTGGAAATAAACAGCTGTTATGTACATCTGACTAGTTCAGAGTCATAGCCTCAGTAGGAGGAAGATTGGTTTGTGCCGTTAAGATAGTTCTCCATCTGAAAACCACAAAGCTTCAAGTTAGACCACAGGAGGAGAGAGAAAGGAGGGTGATTTCTTGTACCAGAAGAATCTGTAGGAAAGTCAGCTGTCAACACAAAGCAACTGTGACATCTATTGTAGCTGGAATTTCTCCACTAAGAAACACCCAGATTAGGCCACCCTTTGTCAAAGTGCAGAAATATGAATGGATAGCCATTGGAAATGTGTTCCTCTTGTCATTTCTTTCAAGAAAAGCTCAAAACCTTTACAGAGCAGAGCCAAGTGCCTGGGTCACCTTCCCGGTCTGGTAGAAATGAGGGTATTTGGAAGCAGCCACACTGATGGCTCAGTGAATGCTTGTCAAAGATAGTATATCTTGTTTTACATTCATGCTGCTTTATCAGAACCCAGAAAGATGATCTCAGATAGTCTTCATAAACCTCAGATAGGCACAGGACTCCCCAGACTGGATCGTCCTATTTTGGCTGAGTTGCTTTCCAGAATGAGATCTTCCTCAGAGGTTGACATAGGCTTAAATAAGCCATAGTAGACATTCAGATTGTCTTAGAAGTGGAAAGTATTTTAATGATGAAGTGGAATATACATAAGGAATGGAATAAGTACATCTTACATGTTGCTAGTAAATACTGAAAAGGATTTCGTGAAATGTGTGTTAACGGGACTGCTTTTCTCTTGTTTAAAAGTCTTTTAAGTTTAATGACAGTCTTAGATTGTATGATCCTCATGGGATTCTTAAGTTTAACCACGGTTTCTGTTCAAGAAAGCTTTTATCAGTAACTTTTAGAAATTTATTTTTATGATTGCTTGCTTTTGAGCCAGAAATGAGTTTCTTTAGGTTTTATTTATTGTCCCTGAATTAATTTTGAATTTAGCTAATTAGTGGAGTTCTTTGTGGTAAAGTTTTAATTCTAAAATCTCTTTCCCTGCTGTTGATTTTAAGTAGAGATACCTGTATATATTAACGACTGGGTAAAACAGGAAATGCATTTTAAGTAGCAAATACCTGTACATATTAATGGCTGGATAAAGCAGGAAATGTATTTTGGATGCATAGCCTAAAGCAGTCTCTGGTTGTTTTTTGTTTTGGTTTGGTTTATTTGGTTTTTCGAGACATAGTTTCTCTGTGTAACAGCCCTGACTATCCTTGGAACTCTCTCTGTAGACCAGACTGGCCTCAAACTCGCAGTCTCTGGTTTTTAGAATGTCAATTCCTATTGGCAAAATGCCATGCTGTGCTCCACACTGTGCCCTGGGAATGCCAGTTTCAGTCATTTGGCCTCTTAGTTTGGTCAGTCCCACATTTGTGTCCCTGGCCCTGTGTAGTCTGATAGGATCTCTGAGCTTACCTGAGCATGAGGAAGTCCTCATTTTCCCAGCAAACCTCTTGATTCTGGTTCTTCCAAAACACACTTCCTATTTGTAATGTGAGTCAACAGAAAAGTGAGATTATGGAATTCTGTGACTACTTAAGCATACATGAATATAGTTTGAGACGTCTCCTGGATTGTATCAGAAATAACTGGAAAGCACACCTAAAGCATAGGGAGTTTTGTTCCATTGTTAAAGAAGTACAATACACGTTCATTTAAAAGTGAATGGACATGCCAGTTGCATCTCCCTAGGAGATACATTTTATATACTTTGGTGTGGTTTTTTCACTATGAATTTTTACTTGTTTCTTCCACTTCTTTTTCTGTCATTCTTACGTCTTCCTGTCTTTTATATTTCTTTTGTACTTGTGTGAGGCAAAATGTCCACATCCTGGATCTTGAAATGGAACCATAGCACTGTCTCTGGGGTCCTCTGGGAATTAGGAAACATTGGAGCTATTGGCATGTTATGTAACATGCTTCCTAGAATTGCCATGCCTTCTGCCACTGTTTTACTTTGTGGCTGTGTTTTCCTTTGCCGGGTGACTTCTAGTTGTGTTAGCCAATATCCTGCCCTTCATTCCTCTTCAGAATGACTAAGCTACTTACTGTTTTGAGTTTTCATCAAAGCTCTTGAACCTTGCTTTTATGGTTAAGTGGCTCTGCTCAGAAGTCTGCACTCAATTCTTGGCCCTTATCAAATGCATATCTGTCTTCCTCTGAAGCTTGCTCCCACTTCTACCTAGCAGGGACCTCAATTTAAGTTCTTCTGTCCTTGAAGACCCTAACACTCAAATCTTAGTACGAAGGTCTATTTCATTGTCTTCTTTAAATCCCTATGAAGCTTCAAATCTGTACTAAAATTCTTATACCAAACCATACATTGTCTTGTACTGTTCTTAGCTGCTACATGTTAGTTTTGTTTCCTTCATGAGAATGTAAGCTCCTTAAGGGCAGGGACTATGTCTTAATTTTTGTATCCACCGCAGTGCCTAGCACTGTGCTTGGCACATGGGTGCTGAATAAATACTTTGTTCATTTATCAGCAAACTATTATCTTGTATTTTTAATTATGAAAGGATTAATGTGTATGCGAACTTGTACCTAGTTGCTGAAATTTAAGATTGCTTTGAAAACAGTATGGAGCAAAGATAAGCATGATCAAGGCAATGGTTTGGTGGCCATGCAAGCCAAGGTGACCATGAGCTGCTATAGTCACAGTCAGAACAGGGAGTCAGGTGTACAGGCTTCACCACCTCAGATAAGAACGGAATGTATCTGAAGGATCGTCTTCTAGAGGAAGGGTCAGGATGTTCTTTTGAATACTTAATGTGATAGCTTCTTTATATGAAAGCCACTGAACCACAGGAGACTTGTTTGGAGGGGCAGCAGATTGTCACTGAAGGGCATGTGGGCAACATGGTTTATGTAATAAATGTTCAAAGTTTTCAACTCTGATTATTTTATCATTGAGGCTACTGAGTAAGTGGGTTACTAGGAACGAGTTCCTTATAGAAATGTTACATTTTGCCTTCATTAAAAAAACTGAGCCAATATTTTAAAAACATAACAAATTTTTGTTGCTTTTCTTAAAAAAGAATGGCTTGCATGATAACTGTTGCCTGTGATTAGTGGGTGCTTCTAGAGAAGGGGAGCGTGTGCGTGCGTGTGTGTGTGTGTGTGTGTGTGTGTGTGTGTGTGTGTGTTGCGGCTGGTGGGATGGCTCCAGAGGTAATGGCACTTAGTAAGTACCAAGCTTGACCTGAGTCTGAATCCCAGGCCCCACGTGGTAGAAGGAGAGAAGCAACTTAACATAAGTTCTCTGAACTCTCCACACATGATAAATGTATGAAGTTTTCTTTCTTCCTTTTTTCAGAGAGAGGTGTTTTGCCTACTAAGGGTTCACAGTCATTTATATGACCTATTTGGATTCTTTTTGTTTTTTTCGAGACAGGGTTTCTCTGTAGGATTGGAGCCTGTCCTGGAACTAGCTCTTGTAGACCATGCTGGCCTTGAACTCACAGAGATCCGCTTGCCTCTGCCTCCCGAGTGCTGGGATTAAAGGTGTGCACCACCACCACCCAGCTGAACCTATTTGGATTCTTGTAATCATTTAGGACTGAAAGACTCCCACATTAGGTTGTTTGGAGTATATATCAAAGAAAAGGCTGCCATTTGCCTTTTCTTTACTCAAGGTCCATAACTTGATGTAAGTTATTTTTCTTTATAAGGAATTGCTTGCCTTCCTTATAGGAAGAGATGGAGGGGTGGGGGAAAGGGAGCAAAACGACAACTTATTCTTTTTTTCTAAAAATTTATTTTGTTATTTTTATATAATGTAAAATTGTATATACTTATGTGTATGTGTATAGATTGTATGCACATCAGTTCGGGTGCCTTTGGGAGCCAGAGTTACAGGTGATAGTTGCCTGACATGAATATAAGAAAGCAAACATGGGTTCTCTGAAAGAGCAGTATGCATTTTTTTTTAATGTATACAATATTCTGTCTATGTGTATGCCTGCAGGCCAGAAGAGGGCACCAGACCTCATTACAGATGGTTGTGAGCCACCATGTGGTTGCTGGGAATTGAACTCAGGACCTTTGGAAGAGCAGGCAATGCTCTTAACCTCTGAGCCATCTCTCCAGCCCCCAAGCAGTATGCATTCTTAACCTCAAGCTCTGTCTCCAGCCTCAAGTCAGTATATTCTTTTTTGTTTGGTTTTTGGGTTTTTGATACAAGGTTTCTCTATAGCTTTGGAGCCTGTCCTGGAACTAGTTTTTGTAGACCAGGTTGGCCTCAAACTCACAGAGATCCACCTGTCTCTGCCTCCCGAGTGCTGGGATTAAAGGTGTGTGCCACCACCGCCCGGCTACATCAGTATATTCTTAACATGCATCTAAACACACTCAACATGAACATTTTTATTAGCCCCTAGTTATATTGTTGGGAGCTCAATAAAAATATCTGGTTTTTGTTTGACTTGGTTTTTAGCTAATCAGATACGTTTATGAAAGCCACATTGTAAATGGTATTTAGATAAGTACACAGCGATGTTTCATGTTCCCATCTAACACAGCTTATCAACATGACTCATTTCGAGTGGACATGGATCAGTTAATGATGACTGTGGGCATGTGCAGAACTGGATTTGAAGGCACTCCTGATTTTATAAAGGATGGTCATACCCAAGTTTCCTGGTAAACTTGGATATAGTAGGGTTTTATGGGGACCCAGAATGCTTATTAAGGCTTTGAAGCATCTCAGAGGACCAAGGCCACAGGCCACATCAGATTCCACAACAGACTGGGAAAAGTCCATGTCTGGGGGTTTTAAAAAGTAGGTCCACCGTACTAAATTTGGGGGATAGCCTTCACATGCGTTCAGAGTTATAGTTTACTCACTGACAGTCACATTCCTTGTAAGAAAAAGCAAACCAGTCTGCAGAACAGGCTCAATACTTAAGAGGACTGCTGCTCTTCTGGGGGACCTGGGCTCCAAGCACTCAGAAGGAGGCTCACAACTGCCTTTAACTCTTATTCCAGGGGATCTATTACCCTCTTTCTGGCCTTTGTGAATATTGCATGCAAATAGCTCACAAACATACACACAAGTTCAATGCCCACACCCTCCCAAAAAGAAAAATGTTAAGCTAACCATTCATTGCTTGCCAGTCTTTCTGTGTTGAATTGGCAAAGCATCTAAGATCTTGTATTTGGAAAGGCAAGGAAGAACTGGTTATATGCAAATTTTCTCTGGAGTACTGAATAATCCCATTGATTAAGATGTGCACAATAGGACCAGAAAGCTGTGTAAAGAATTTGAGAATCTGATAGAAATTACTGGGAGATGAGTTAAAGACAGTTTCTTTTTTTCCTCTTGTATTATTTGAACTTATCATTTTGTGAGGGACATACATGCTGTCAGAATCATAAATCACTTTTCTGTAACTTAAGATATTCACTAGTAACATTTTCAAGATTCTTTGAAGCATTTGAATGACTTTAATCTCAGAAAATTCATTATCTACATTTGTCAATCGGAGATGTCAGTGGGTACCTTAAAATGTGCTTTTTTTTTTTTTGTTTTTCGAGACAGGGTTTCTCTGTGGCTTTGGAGCCTGGGCTGGAATTAGCACTTGTAGACCAGGCTGGTCTCGAACTCACAAAGATCCACCTGCCTCTGCCTCCCGAGTGCTGGGATTAAAGGCGTGCGCCACCACCGCCCGGCAAAATGTGCATTGTTTAGAAGGTTAAATGATTGCGTTCCTCGTTGATTTTACAGAATTAAGTAACATTCTTAAAACGTAACTATTGTTGGAGATCGTTAAGAAATAGTTTTGTGATAATGAGAGTCCGAAAGGACAACGTCCTTAGCCAATAAAGGGCTACGGAACCACATAGCTAGCGTTCCCTGTTGTTGCTCGGGCAGTTTTTTAGGTCGCACCTCAGGCCTTGTTCTCACAGGATGTAAATGGTACCCAAACCCACAATGCATTTCGGGAATTGGAGTTCCTTTCCTAAAGTCTGGCGGCGGCAGTGAGATCATCGGTGGTCGCCCAGACACGCCTGCACGTGGAGAGAAAGGGGCGGTGCGGGTTTGCGGTCCACAGCGTCGCCGAGCCGCCGGCTCCGGGGACTCCTGCCGCGGTCCTCCCGACATGCCGGAGGAGGCGGGCCTCCCGCCGGCCAAGAGATTCCGGCCGGGCTCCTGCCCTCCCGGCAAGCGAGTGGTGATGCTGTTGGCGCCTGGCGGCGGCGGAGCAGGAGGAGGCCGGAGGCAAACACCGCCGCTGGCCCAGCCCTCGGCCAGTCCCTACCGCGAGGCCCTGGAGCTGCAGCGCCGGAGCCTGCCCATCTTCCGGGCGCGGGGCCAGCTGTTGGCTCAGCTCCGAAACCTGGACAGTGCGGTCCTCATAGGTGAGTGGCCGCTTTGGCGGGAGCTTCCTTGCTCTAGATTCCTGGCTTTGCAAGGGCAATTTTTCTTTAGGTGTTTCTCACTCCCTTGACGTTGGGTTTTTCAGCAAACTTGAAAGGTTTTCTGTGTCCAGCATGGACAGGGACCTCGGAAAAGAGGCCGACGAGTTAGCCTGCTGGCACTGACTGCCGGGTGCGAGTGACCGGCGTGTGTGGCGGTAAAGACACACTTTCCATCACGGGGTGTGGGTGCATCTGGGAGGCTCTGAGAGCTTTGAAGGGCGGACCTCCCCCAGGCTTTGAGGAGGCAGCAATTGCGGAGCGGATCCCTGGGGACGCTGGAGAGACTGGCGGTCAGAAACAGTTCAGTTCACGGGAACCACTTTCTTGTGTACGAGAAGAGCTTGGGAGAGTTGGAGGGCACGGACTGATTTCAAGGGCCTTTGATACACAATGGTTAAGAAACAGGAGCTTCCGAAGGATTGTCGAAGCTAGGAAAAGATCGGCGAGTGCCGGCTGTCAGTGACCTGGAGTTCTGAGGCTTGGGCCCTGAAGGGGATGCATGGAGCTGGCCTTTTAAAAAAAAAAAAAAAAAGAAAAAAAAAAAAAGAAAGAAAGAAAGAAAAGAAAAACTTTTAAAAACTGTTTTGTGTTTTGTTTTTCCGAGATAGGGTTTCTCTATAACTTAGGAGCCTGTCCTGGAACTCGCTCAATAGACTAGGCTGCCCTAGAACTCACAGAAATCCACCTGCGTCTGCTTCCCCAGTGCTTTGGGGGAGTAAAATTTAATTCTCTGGGTCCGCGACCAAGGCTCTGTGGGGCCGGTGAAAAGGGGAAACACACACACAAAGACACTCTTTCAGAATCTGTCTTCTTTATTTTTCCTTTACAGTTTATATATCTCTACAGAATATTTCAAACAGTATAAAAATTACAGTGTAGTTCCATTCTATTTTTCAAATGAGTGATTATAATGAATACAAGTAAAAAAAAATCATGTTTCTCATTTCCCTTACATGATTAAACAATTTACGTATTACAGGTGAAAAATAAATCATTCCCAAAGACCCACATATATTCATGTCTAAGCACCTTGTTATATATTAATAAAATGTAAACAAGCAAGGTACTTTCTTAGCCAGCTCTTTAACTTCTGGCTTCATTTTGTGGTTACAAAGAAAGGATCGATCATTTTATCATTTATCTCAAAAGTTAAGAATCACAAATCTACTTTTATATATGAAAAACAATCAGTCAGCTCCACTTTAATCCTCAGGGTGCAGACCCATTCATCACAGTTTTTGTTTGTTTGTTTTTTGTTTTGTTTTTATTAAACATATCAGAAAACTGAGGGCAGAAATGGGTACCAGGAAATAATCATCACCTTTGATCACCAGCCCATCCTAGCAAGAAAGGCACATCAGCCAGCAATAGCCAGGCTGCCATTGTTCTTGTTCCCTGACCTCAGCGAGTCCCTTGCTCAACCATTAAAAGTGTACTTTTCTAAACTTTAAATTGTTCCCCAAGGTTTTCTACATCAAAATTATAACAGAGATATCTTAACCTAACCTTTTAACAATTCTGCATGTCTAAATTCTTTCTAAGGGTGGTGGTTGACTCGTTAATCTGCTTGGAAAAAGTCACTATTATTGTAAGTACCAGTAACACTGACCAGTGGGGGCCTAGAGACCCCCTAAGAGTTTTCATACAGCCCATAGATTATGAGGGACGTGGTGACCACAAAGGCAATAAACAGTTATGCTCAACAACAGCACAAGGTCCTCAGGACATTTAGTCCTTGGCGCTCTGCCTCTCCAAGGCTCACTTGATGATGTATTGCTGACCGCCAAGCCATGTTCCATGATTTCCAGTGCTGCCTGTTGGTCTCCTCGCATGGCCCTCGACAAAGTCCCATAAGCAGTGTAGGCAAAATGGGGGATGTGCACGTTGGATTTGGATGCATGGTATTGGTCATCCCTCCTACTGAGGACTTTTTCAAGAGAGCTTTACGAACAGACCTGACACTGGACGGAGAAGTGATTAGGAGGTAAAAGAATGAAGGCCGTGGAAACAGGTTCCTGCTTTGGCCAAACGAGGGAAGCGAGGAATGTAGAAATACTGAAATACTGAGAGACCCTGAAGAGAGAATAGAGCTAATGGAGCAAAGGTCGGGAAGTGTAAGGGAAGGGGGGGCCCTGGCGACAAGGGTTATGAGGAGCCCACCTGGCACGGGAGAAAGGCCACCTCAGAGGAGGCAAAGTGGTGCAAAAGCCCTTGTAGCAGGGAGTAGAGAGAAATCACATTTATATTGATTCAGATGCAGGAGTCCCTATGAGAACAAAAGTCCCAGAATCCCAAGTAGGCCCTCGGGGAGATGGAGACAGAAGACAGGCTGCAAAACCAGAAACAAGATGCACAGTAGAGCTGGTGCCCAGGTGCATTTTGGTCCTGCATCTGCATGATTAGCATATTTTGTTTGCACAATCGTCAGTTACCTTAGGTTAGGAGTTGGAAAGATGCACAAGAGACATTGATCCAAGTCTGAGGTCGTGTGGAGAATTCATTGGGAAACTGCAGGCTAATCAAATTCTTAGTCCGAGATTCTTGGCTAAGTCAAGAAAGGTGAACAGTCAGAAGCAGCTGGGAACTGGGAGAAAATGCAAGACATGGGACTAGAGGACTTCATTAAAGACGATAAGCCATAGCAAAGAAGGGTGTGCAGGTTTCCTAAGCTCTTCTAATCAGGTGCTGTTAGAGGTACCAACAGAGGGTAGGAAACAGCCCTCGTTGGGGGCTTGCACTATGCAGGGTACTCAAGCCTTTGAAGAGACTTCTGCCCTCAGGTATTAGAAGAGGGCGGAAACATTCAGGTACTTCTGTACTGTTTGGAATGATCTGTGCTGGCAGGGAGATTCATGGCCACTAAGGATTCTAGAGATGAGGGCCATTGGTACAGCCTTGAGGGTAAGAATTTGCTGTGTGACTCATCCTGCGACTTGCCAATTAGTATGAAGGCAGGTAGGTATTGTACCCATAATAGTGTAGGCAAAAGCAAAAATTTGAAGAAAGCAGCAAGCAGCAGCCGGAGAAGTGTGAGCACTGTATGAATAGACATCTCTTCAACCAGTGTTTATCAGTCTACACGACTGCCATATTTCATTTAATGTCGTAACTATACCAGTTACCTACTGTCTTAGGGTTCCTGTTGCTGTGAAGAGACACTGTGATCATGGCAACGCTTATTAAAGGAAAAAATTTAATGGAAGCTGACTTAGAGTTCAGAGGTTTGTCCATTATTGTCATGGTGGGACATAGTGGCATGCAGGCAGACATGTGCTGGAGAGGGAGCTGAGAGTTGTTCTTGATCCATGGGCAGCAGGAGACTGTATGCCCCACTGGGTGTAGCTTGCACATATATGCAAGACCTCAAAGCTTGCCTTCACGTGGACACAGTTCCTCCAAAAAGCCACACACCTCCTAATAGTGCCACTCCTGTGGGCCAAGCATTCAAACTCATGAGTCTATGGAGGCCGTACCTACTCACCAGCATACATACTATTGTACATGCTTCCAGTTCTATTGCCATCATTGAATAAACAACTTTGTTTTCTTAGACTCAATTTGTGCAAGTGGAATTGTGTAAACTTTCTAAAAGTTCAGGATGTTTTTATTATTTGTTTGTTTGCTTGTTTGTTTGTTTGACAATCTCTCTATTATGTGGCACTGACTGTCCTGGAACTGACTGTGTAGACAAATCTGGCTTAGAACTCAAAAATATTTTCCTGCTGTAATTAAGGCATGTGTCACCTTGCCCAGCCCAATGTAAAGGTTTCTGAAATGTAATTGGGTCTCCTGGGAAACAGTAGCCATGGCTATTCTCCAGCAGTATACCTGGGTGCCCATTTGCCTAGATCTTACCAACTCATTTTCTTTTGTGTTTTTGCTTTGTTTTTCCTGTCTTGAAGTTTTTTATTTGGTGAGTTTACCTTAGTCACATTTGAATAAGTTTTTTTTTTTTTCTCTCCTAGGGGAAACTGGCTCTGGGAAGACAACTCAGATCCCACAGTATCTCTATGAAGGGGGAATTAGCCGCCAGGGCATCATTGCAGTGACCCAGCCCCGTCGAGTAGCTGCCATCTCTCTTGCTACTAGAGTCTCAGATGAGAAGAGGACTGAACTCGGGAAGCTGGTACCTCCTTGCTTTACGTACTAACCAGCACCTACTGTGCTTCTGCCCTTTATTTTTCTGAACAAGCTCTTCAGCACCCCTTCACCTCCCGCTCCCATTGTTATGTTGATTGGGGTCTCCCATATGTAGCACAGACTGGCCTGGTACTCTGAATCCTCATATTGCTGCCTTCGCCTCCTGTATGCTGTGATGGCAAGGGTGTGCCTCAACACTCAGCTGAATAGCATTCTTCTTCTTTGCCACTGCTTTTAGGCTAAGCTCAGAGTTTTCCCAATTCTAGAGAGATCAGTGGCTCTTAGTCTGGTGAGCTTTGGTTTTACAGTTATTGGCAGGTTGAGTAAATCAGATGTTTTCTTGTTTAGAGGTGCTGAGATTGAATATACTAGGCAAGTGCCCCGCCACTGAGCTGGACCCTTCACACCTAGTTTACGAGTTTAAGACTTTAAGACACATTGTTTTTGTTTGTTGGTTTGATTTGAGTGTTTTGAGACAGGATCTCACTTGTAGCTAGCCTGGAACTTAGAATATAGATGTATAGACCAGGGTGGCCTTGTACTACGGCAGTCCTCCTGCCTCCAAAGTGCTAGAATTACAAGCATGCAGTATCATGTCTGTCCAGAAACCTCTTTTACATCTATTACATGTATGTATGAAATACGTATATGTATTTTTATAAAAATATGAACGCTGTACTTAATATAGGTCTATAGAATGAGTCTTGGAACTGTGTAGGAGACAGATTCATATTTGTATTGTATATGTGTGTTACAAGTAAAAATAGTTTGGACTTTTCATGTCTGTACATAAGTAGCTTAAAGGTTAGGGTGTGTGTTTGTTTTTCCTTTTATTAGTGTGTGTCAGTATGGAGGTCAGAGGACAATTTGGGAGTCAATTCTCGCTCATCTGTGGCTCTCAGGATTGGACTCAGATTGCCAGGCCTGCGCTACAAGTGCTTTTGCTCATTCCTGTCTCTAGGTTTTCATTCTTTGTGATGCTTCATTGCAGCTAACGGTAATTGTCCAGTGTTTCTCTCTCCACATAGACAGACTGCTGAGGACGGGGCTGGATAGACAGTCGACCAGTGTTCAATAAATGTTTAATAAATAAAGGAGCCATGTTTTCTCTCAGGTTGGCTATACTGTGCGCTTTGAGGATGTCACTTCAGAAGACACCAGGATCAAGTTCCTGACAGATGGCATGCTTCTTCGAGAAGCAATTTCAGACTCCTTGCTTCGAAAGTACAGCTGTGTCATTTTGGACGAGGCCCATGAGCGGACTATCCACACAGATGTGCTGTTTGGAGTGGTGAAGGCAGCGCAGAAGAGGCGAAAGGAGCTAGGGAAACTGCCTCTCAAAGTATGTGGACTGTGCTGATGGACAAGGCTGTCTTTCTGGGGGTGCTTTAGGCACATGGGAGAAAGTTAACCATGGTGGGAGTGATACAGGCCTCAACCATCTGCTTTGTAGACATGCTGTCCAATATTTATTTCCCATCCTCATTCTTTTCTGTAGGTGATTGTGATGTCAGCTACCATGGATGTTGATCTGTTTTCTCAGTATTTCAATGGAGCCCCTGTCCTGTACCTTGAAGGTCGGCAGCACCCAATCCAGATTTTCTATACCAAACAGCCTCAGCAGGATTACCTGCATGCAGCGCTCATCTCAGTCTTCCAGATCCACCAGGTATGAAAGGGGTGAAAATCCCTGGCAAGTTCTGTTTCACTCTACAGTTAATTGTGAGAACAGTTAGCCTCTGAAAGAAAAGCAACTGAATCTGAGAGTGGTGTGAGCGCTCTCATCAGGAAAAGCTCATTGGTGAGCAGTGAGATGCCTAGCAGGTAAAGGGGCTTGGCTCTGAGCCTGTGGACCTGAGTTTAATCCCTGAGTTTAATCCCTGGGATCCACATGGTCAAAAGAGAGAACCGACTAAAGTTTTCCTATGACCTCCACGCGTGCCACTCACACAAATCAATAAATGTAATAAAATGATCATCTTAAAAAAAAGTTTATTTGCTTTATCTGTTTTGCCTCTTTTTTGGTATTTCCTATTATCTCCAAAAAGAAAAATCAATTTTCGGCAGCTGTTGTCTGAGCTAGAAAGCTCTCATATGTTAGAAGAGTGGGCTGCTTATTTTTCTTTATATTGGAACCTGTTGGGGGAAAGCATATGTTATGTTACAACCCAGCATGCCATTCAAGTATGTCTAGTCCTGCCACGTATCCAGGCTGGCTTCCAACTTGCCACCTTCCTGCCTAGGTTTCCTGAATGCTGGAATTGTAAGTATGCTCCATGCTTGTCCTGAGGTGTTTTCAAAAGTTTTTGAGAGATACTACAAAGTATCTTTTTATTTTGTTTTACATTTACATGTGAGTGATTAAGGCTGGGGAATGGTTCAGTGAGTAAAGTGCTTGCCAAATACGTGTGGCCAAAATTCAGATGGGAATTTTTTAATGTAATTTTGTTTTTAAAAGTTTATTGTGGGAAAGGGGTGCATGTTTATACTTGATGTGTGTTGGGGAAGGGGGAGAGCCCACATACAGAGGTCAGAAGATGACTTTGTGGTGTTGGTTCTCTGTTCTCAACTTTACATTGGCAGGTTCAAATTCAAATGACAAGGCTTACACAGCAAGCTTGTAGTTCAGTGCAAGAACCTGCCTCAGGCAGATAGACATCTTCCTCTGGCCATACATGAGCACAGACACACATGCTCACTCATACACCATGCACACTCCACACTCACAAGAAAAAGAAAAGAAAGAAGCTTTTTAAAAGTTATTTTTTGCACATATTTATTTATTGTGGGTGGGGGCGCAATTGCTGAAGTCAGTTTCCATGAGGGCATCAGAGAAGACCCTAAGGAGTCTTATTTCCTCCATCACATGGGTCCTGGGAATTGAACTCAGGCTGGTAGCCTTGGCAGCAGGTGCCTTGTAGCATGAATAATAGAAACCCAGAGACAGCTACTGGGTTCAAGCTAAAGATCAGAAAAGCAAAACAGTCAAGACACTAGGGAAGTCTTAACTCTGCCAAGGCTAGGTGACTGCAGGCTGAGCCTGAGCCTCTGTCTCCTCCCGTTTTATATTCCCCTTTAGCGCTGGGATTAAAGGCATGTGACTCCATAGTACTGGGATTAAAGGTATGAGTCACCACCACCTGGATTTGTTTCTGCATTGATCTTGTGTAGCCCAGGGTGTCCTTGAACTCACAGAGATCCATCTGCCTCCATCTCCCAAATTCTGGGATTAAAGGTGTGTGACACTTTTGCCTGATTGTAGTGGCTTAGTTTTACCCTCTGATCTTCAGGCAAGCTTAGTATATTAAAACATAAATAAAATATCACTATAGTGCCTATTGCCACTGAGCCATCTAACTTAAAGAAGTTTATACAGGCCGGGCGGTGGTGGCGCACGCCTTTAATCCCAGCACTCGGGAGGCAGAGGCAGGTGGATCTCTGTGAGTTCGAGGCCAGCCTGGTCTACAAGAGCGAGTTCTAGGACAGGTTCCAAAGCTACAGAGAAACCCTGTCTCGAAAAAAAAAAAAAAAGAAGTTTATACAGATTTTCCTATTCTTTCATTGTATTGTCTTACAAATATACTATGTTAATTTCCCTGCAAAACTTCCTTACCTGGTTTCAGAACATAGTTGGCTGACTCTCGTGGTAACAACTCTGTTCATTGCTAAGGATCTTGTCCCAGGGAGGTACCACTGCCAGACTTGTTTATCTTCATAATTAAAAAGTGAAACAGAATATAAAAACCCTCTTGGAAACATCACAATCATCAGTGTTCTCTCTCTCTCTCTAGGAAGCCCCCTCTTCTCAAGACATCCTAGTGTTCCTTACTGGTCAGGAAGAAATCGAAGCAATGAGCAAGACCTGCCGAGACATTGCTAAGCACCTTCCTGACGGCTGCCCTGCCATGCTTGTCCTTCCTCTGTACGCCTCCCTGCCCTACTCACAGCAGCTTCGAGTCTTTCAAGGGGCCCCAAAGGTGAGTGCGGTGCCACCTTTCTGCCGGCCATGTCACTGGGCATCAAGTCAGATCAACAACAGGGCCTGTGTGCCTGTCACCATGATCCAGGAAAGCTTGAAGGAGGAACATTTAGGTACCGGGTCAGCTACTGGAGAGGAACAGGTGTAGAGTCCACAGCTGCAGGGAGAGATGAGGGAGGGCACAAAGGTGTAGATACTAAAAGGTATGGCTCTTCTAAGAGCTGGTGTAAGCTGCAGTACCCATGTACCATTTGTTTATGTGCCAGACAGTGCTGACACATAGATCATCTCTCATTCTCATGGAACCCATGAGGGATCCTAAGGCCTCCAAGAAGGGAGGTGGGAATTGATTAAGGCACACATAGTAAGATCCTGGCAGGGCCAGGATTCCAACTCCTATCTATCTACCCACCTCAAATCTTGTTCCACTACATCTCATTGCCTTCAGGACCTCAGTGAAAGGACCAGTGTACTTCTTTCCCTTTGTTCCTCATCAAGTATAATGACTGAAATTGCTATGACTACTACTACTAATGAAGTCACCTTTTCTTGATCTTAAGCAAGTTGTGGAAATGCATGGTTAGAGTTTTCACCTTCTGAGTCATGTGTGTGTCATATGGCTTTTTGGTTTTCTTCCTCCTTTTAGGGCTATCGCAAAGTGATCATTTCAACCAACATCGCTGAAACCTCCATAACCATTACAGGAATAAAATATGTAGTTGACACTGGCATGGTTAAAGCAAAGAAGTATAACCCTGGTGAGAAAATGTAGCTCATGAATGTCTCCTGTGTATAGTGAGCCCGGTTAAAACTGAAACCCCACCATTTCCTCCTAAGTAAACATTTCATGTTTGTGAGGAGCTGAGATTTGAGTGACAGGGACAGTTCCAAGTCATGTCTGTAAAAGAGACCTGAGGCAGGAAGTCTAGAGAAGGAAAAACTCAGTTACAGAGACCCTAGACAGAACAGATGACGGCCTGGACTGAGGAAGTCCTGGAAGCCCACAGGAAGCTGGGTGAGAATGGGGGCAAGAAAGACAGGGACAGCCTGGTACCACTGGCAGGCTCTCCAAATGGCTACCAGAGTGTGGCTGTATGGGCTTTTAGGGTGCCCATCTTGGAGGCAGGTGCCCTGGCTGGACGGGGTTCCCAGTAAGCACAGAGGGAGCACTGCCCGTCTCTTACGAGTGTCAAGCTGCCTTGAAGTCAGTTTTATGCATTTCTGATTCATACTTTGCTTTATTCTACAGAGGATTTGGTGCCACTACAATTAATATTGTTCCCCAATATTTAATTGGCGTGTTCTACTAAGCACTGGAGGGGTCGACTCCTGGTGACAAACTGTCGGTCTCTAGTGGCTGACACAAAATATTCCTGTATTTGAGAGAATTGATGTCTTTTACTTACAGGGGGGAAACAATATCACATGATATGTTTTCTTACAGAACTGGGAGGGAAGACAAAGGACCCTGTTATCATTGGTTGATATTTGACCAGCCTTCCAAGTTAGGTAGAAACTCAGCACCAAAATCCCCAAGAAACCCTCAGTGCCAGGCCACTGGGGTAGTTGGCCCTCCCATGATGTAAGCCCAAACTTCTGAAACCATTCTCCTGCCACTTTGCTTGCAGAGGGTGTTGTGTTTTTCGTAATATTTCACACATGACTCATTGCTAGACTTATTTCATTGTGAGTTTTAAAGTGGCCAAGCAGCCTGGTTTGTGCTTTCTTGTCTAGCCTTGAGTTTTTCCAGACCCCTATGTTGTAGAAACACTCAGTGGTACTCAGCATCTTTGGTTTTGCCAGCACTCAAGAAACAGTTTGCTTACGTGAGCAAAACCCTCATGGCCCTCTCTCCCTGCAGACAGTGGTCTTGAGGTACTAGCTGTACAGCGAGTGTCAAAGACCCAGGCTTGGCAGCGCACAGGGAGGGCTGGCCGAGAGGAGAGTGGCATCTGCTACCGGCTCTACACGGAGAATGAGTTTGAGAAGTTTGAGAAGATGACGATACCAGAGATTCAGAGGTAGGTCCAGGTTGTGTCTGTACTGTGCCACACATCCCAGCCTCCTTCCCATCTGTTCCTGTCCACAGACTGCAGCCTTTGCTCATGCTCTCTAGGGAGAAGTTTTGTCTCAGAGGGGTCAGGGACAGTTGACTAACCCTCACTTCTCCCTCACAGGTGTAACCTATCAAGTGTGATACTGCAGCTGCTAGCCATGAGAGTCCCAAATGTCCTCAACTTTGACTTCATGTCCAAACCATCTCCAGGTAAGCTGGAAGGTAGACAGACAGACAGACAATAGCACAGGAGCTCTTCCCCCAGGAAAAGTATTTTGAGAAAGAAAAAAATTATTTTGATCATGTCGTTTTGCTGATTTGATTTCATTTGTTATGAAATGGTAGGTTCTATGTTATAGCACCGTTTTGCAGGAACCAGAGGTCATCAGGCATCCATGGGGCACCCATAAAGCCCAATAAAAGGATAAAGAGAGCATGCGCCTTTGTGTTAAATTAGGATTTGACTAGTCCCTCCCTTCATTAATAATCTCTCCTGGAGGAAGAACCTTTAAGAACTAACAATAGCCGGGCGGTGGTGGCACACGCCTTTAATCCCAGCACTCGAGAGGCAGAGGCAGGCGGATCTCTGTGAGTTTGAGGACAGCCTGGTCTACAAGAGCTAGTTCCAGTACAGGCTCCAAAGCTACAGAGAAACCCTGTCTCGAAATACCAAAAAAAAAAAAAAAAAAGAACTAACAATAAATGGTGGCAGCTTTGGCATCTAGACCTTTATCAACATGCCATTTTCCTTTTGTTTAAGGAAATGCAGTTGTTGAGAGAGAGTAAACTATCAATAGGTGTCCCAGATCCACCCTGGTCCTCAGTTCAATTCATCTCTCAAGAGACATCTGGCTGTCTTCTGAACAAAAATCTGTCCATGTGGGTGAAAGTTTGTAAATCAAAAGAAAGAAAGAAAAGAAAAACACATAGGGCACACTGATCTACTTGTAATACATATTTTTCATTTTGAAATTCCTAAAATGGAGCAATAAATATAAACTATTAAAAAAAAAGTGTTATACAGCCAGCATCTGTGTGATGCTACCCACACCATGGAAGCCAAGCCTCTGACTTTTGTCTCTTTCTCATTACTCTGGTATCTGTTCTCCCATGATTGCTTTATACATCTTTTGCTTGTAGTACCATTAAAGCTTAGGAAGGTGTGCGCTCGGGGCGGGTGGTCTTGGCAGTGTTTGTAGAGTTTTAAGCATCCAGAAGCACTCAACTAGCTACATCTTCCTGTTTTGGACTTTTGGCTCCTTTTTATGTCTCCATTTCTGTAGATCACATTCAGGCGGCCATTGCCCAACTGGACCTGTTAGGTGCTCTTGAACATAAGGATGACCAGCTTACCCTGACTCCAATTGGAAGAAAGATGGCAGCATTTCCTTTAGAGCCCAAATTTGCCAAAGTAAATGACCCCTCCTCTTTTCCCTTCTCTACATTGCAGGTTAGGAAATGCCTAAGCCCAGTGCTTCTGAACTAACCTCATTTGTTCTCTTAAATATGACATATCACCCCACTTTGTGTACAGTGGTAATGTATGTTGTGTGTGGGATTCAGACATTAGTCATAGGCCTACCCACAAAGGTGTTTTCTGTTTTACAAAGAAGTGAATGACATTGACCCTGTGTTGTGGTCTTAAAGCCACCACACTCCTTGAAGGGAAACTGCACGAGAGTGTACAGAAACACTGATAGGAAGCCAGGAAACCTGACCCATGTGTTTTCAATTTGACTTTCCAGACTATCCTCCTGTCCTCCAAATTCCACTGTACAGAAGAAATTCTGACCATAGTCTCCCTGCTGTCTGTGGACAGTGTTCTTTATAACCCTCCTGCCCGGAGAGATGAAGTGCAAAGTGTCAGGAAGAAATTCATATCCAGTGAGGGGGATCACATCACCTTGCTCAACATCTATCGAACCTTCAAAAACATAGGTGGGAATAAGGTGAGCCACATCCATTCTTTCGGGCCTCTTTTTAAGTATATATATTTTTTTTTAACAAAATCATCAAAAAGTCACACATACAAAGCCAGCTGTTATCTCAGAAATGTGTATGTGCTGGGAATCACTAGAACGAAACATTAGTTCAGGTATTCGTTCTGCTTGTGTTTAACACAAATTGTGGACAAGTTAATTAAGTAATAGACCCTATCTCAGCCACTCAATTATCTTTTTCTTCTTTTTCCTTTTTTTTTTTTGTTGTTGTTTGTTTGCTTGTTTTCTGTTTTTTGTTTTGAGAGAAGGTCTCTCCATAGCCCTGGCTGTCCTGGAACTCATATTTAGACCAGACTGGCCTTGAGCACACAGAGACCCACTTGCCTTTGCCTCCCAAGTGCTGGGACTAAAGGTGTGTGCCACTACGCCTAACTTTAGCCCTTTTGAGATAGGCCATTTTTTAAAGAAAAGAGATTTATTTTGGCTCATGTTCTGGTAGAACTTAGAAGCCTTGTCTGATGCTTCAAGGTAAAACAGTACCACTCAGCAAGAGGACTTCAGTGTATCTGTGTCTGGTTTCTTCCCCTCACCTAATTAGGAGCCAGTTGGATTCAATCATGGGGCTCTACCTTCTGGCCTTATTTAACCCTAGGCATTTTCCAGATGTCCTACTGCTATTATAAACCCCATAATTTTTAAGTTGGGCTATTTGTGTGGTGTGTTTGTATGTTTGCCTTCTTGTGTTTCTTTTTTTTTTGTTTTGTCTTTTGAGACAGGGATTCTCTGTAGCTATGGAGCCTTCAGCCTTCTTGTGTTTCTAAGCACTACCTACTTGGCTGTTCTTGTGGAAGCTAGAGGCATCAGATTCTCGGGGATGGTTGTAAGCCACCATGTGAGTGCTGGAAATCAGACTTGATCTTCTGAAAGAACAGGTTGTGTTACCATTGACCTGTGTCGCCAGCCCTTAAGTTTTTAAAATTTGTTTTGCTTTTTCAAAACAGATTCTCACTACATAACTCCAAAAACTGGAATTTTCTATGTAGGCTGACCTCAAACTCATTGAGATCTGCCTCTTCCTGCCAAGTGCTAGGATTAAGAGCATGTGCTACTATTATGCCCAACTATTTATTTTAGGGGGGTTTGGCTTGGTTTGGTTTGGTTTTGGTGTTTTCAAGACAAGGTTTCTCAGTGTAGCCCTGGCTGTCCTGGAACTAGCTTTTGTAGACCAGGCTGGCGTCAAACTCAACAATCCGCCTGCCTCTGCCTTCCAAGTGCTGGGATTATGGGTGTGTGCCACCACCTTGTGTGTTTGTTTTTTATTTTTTGAGACAAGATCTTTCTATGTAGTTTTGGCTATCCTGAACTCACTATGTAGATTAGGCTGGCCTTAAACTCAGAGATCTGCCTGAAGTGCCACTACACCCAGTTTAATTTAAATTTAAATTGAATTTTGTTTGTTTATATGGGGGGCGAAGGAGCATATTTTGGAAGTCAGAAGACAACTTTTGGTTTTATCCTTCTACCAAGTGTGTTCAAGGGCTTGAACTTGGGTCATTAGGCTTGGTGGCAAATACTTTTCTAAAGAACCATCTTACTGGCCCACAAATACTATAACTGACTTAGGTTTTCACTTAATGTTTCACAATAGGGATTCAGTGAAACTGAAGAATATTCAAACCACATCTAAACCATACAAGGTGGTGTTCTTGCCTACCTATTCAACTGTTACACTAGTTTTTTGATATCATACTTCAGTTCCTTAATAAGATGGAAAATGTCAGTATATTCTCTTGTGTGTTAATAAATTGTAATTGTGCTTTAGTGAATTCTTTAAAAGAAAATGCTGCCCTGCAGTTTTAGCATTTGTTCACTTTGCAATATTTAGTTTATTTATATTTATACTTTGTATGTGTGTGTTTAAGTATGCATGGGTGTGCACACAAACACACACACATACACAGATGTGCGATGTGGCACCTGTAGAGGTCAGAGGACAACTTGAAGGAGCTGATTCTGTCCTTCGAGAGAGAGAGAGCAGCATGCCTAACGTCCTCCTCTGGCCTGTGTGAGTATGCATGGGTGTGCACACAAACACACACACATACACAGATGTGCGATGTGGCACCTGTAGAGGTCAGAGGACAACTTGAAGGAGCTGATTCTGTCCTTCTATACTATGGGTCCAAGGGGTTTAATTCAGGTATTCAGATTTGGCAGCAGGCATCTTTCCCAGCTGAGCTCTCTCGCTGGCTCTCAATTTATATTTAAACAAAGTGCTGAGTTCGTCCTAACTGAAGACTGACCTGCCCTTGGTGTGTGTCCCAACAAGAGGCTGTCATCCATTTGTTTGTCTTTAAAGCAGGGTCTTGCTTATGTGTGTAACCCAGTTTGACCTTAGACTTGTGATCGTCAGCCATCCAAGTGTTGGACCGTATGTATGTGCCACCACACCCAGCACTAAGGATATGCTTTTTAACAGGACTTGGTAGACTGTGCCAGTCTATACGATAAGACTGTCTCAAAACGGGGCTGGAAAAATGGCTCAGTGATTAAGAGCATTGCCTACTCTTCCAAAGCTCCTGAGTTCAATTCCCGGCAACCACATGGTGGCTCACAACCATCTGTAATGAGGTCTGGTGCCCTCTTCTGACCTGCAGACATACACACAGACAGAATATTGTATACATAATAAATAAATAATTTAAAAAAAAAAAAAGGCTGAAGAGATGGCTCAGAGGTTAAGAGCACTGGCTGCTCTTCCAGAGGTCCTGAGTTCAATTCCCAGCAACCACATGGTGGCTCACACCACCTATAATGAGATCTGGTGCCCTCTTCTGTCATGCAGGCAGAACCCTGTATACATAATAAATAAATAAATGAACAAATGAATAAATAAATAAATCTTTAAAAAAAAAAAAGACTGTCTCAAAACAAACAGAAAGGGACACTTCCTTCACATCCATCCACATTCTGTCCTTTCAGCTGCATCTCTCTCCATCTTCGCAGTGGTGTCCTGCCCAGGACCCCCTGTGCTCATGAGGGAGCTTCTGTTGGGCCAACAAGTGAGAATTAGACTTACTGGGCTCTACAGCTCAGTTTCTCTGGCAAGCAGGCACTTCCAGGCTGGCGTCTTTCCTGGAGTGTGGGAGAATGCCCGTCTCCACTGTCCCTCAAGCTGTCAGTTGGAATCACTTGTACCATCTGTTTTTCCATTGCTCTAAACCTTATCACCTCCCTCCCTCAAGAGACAAGCATCCTTACATATATGTGTTAGGCATTTCTATGTCTTTTGTCTATTTTTCACCAGTTTCTTAGTCTTTTCTCACTGGTTTTTAATAATATTCTAGAGGAGCTCTTCCTTTCCGGGTATGGCGGTGCATTCATTACCAGCATCGCCAGTAGCTTTTTTCATGAAAAAAGGAAGAGAATCTTAAAGTTTTATTTCAGGTTCAACAATTCATATTTTTCATGGTTCATACTTTTCAGTATAAAGGTATTTTCCTATATCCTTTTGACACCTGAACAACCCTCTGAATTCAGCGGTGCAGTCTGGATTTTGTTACACTCATGTTTCCTCTGCATAGAAATAAGAGGATTGAGATCTCTTCTTTGTTCTTTTCAGGACTGGTGCAAAGAGAATTTTGTCAACAGCAAGAATATGCTACTAGTAGCTGAAGTCAGAGCACAGCTGAGGGAAATCTGCTTAAAGGTAGTGTACCTCCTTTTCAGTGAGATGTTCTTGTTTTATTATGGGGGTCTTGGATTGCTTGCTGCTAGTGGTATGGGAGGAATTCTCATTGTGGAAAAATTTAAAATGTACAAGAAAGTAAAAGCTACCCATAGTTCCACTCTTTTTTTCTCTCACTATTGTGGTTTATTCTTAGAAATCTATGGTTATTTGGGTTTGCTTGTTTCTTCTTCCCCTCCCCACCCCCACCTCATCCTAGTACAGGCTGGAACCCTGAACCTCATACATAAATTTTTATAAACTTTTTAACTATTTTCCGATTTTAAAAAGTACTACTAAAAATTAAGAAGGAAAATTAAAAAACACAATGGAGGCAAAAAGTTGTAGCTTTTCTTTTTTTAAACCAGGGTCTTGCTCATGTATGTAATAACTTTCTGTGTACTTGAAACTTGGATTCCCAGTGTGTTCAGTAAGGCGAATGAAACCTCTGTCCCCATCTTCCCTGTGGTTTGTGCTGGTGCTGAGTCTGTGGACAAGCGTCCTGTGTGTGCTGAAGCTGTCTTCACTTTAGTAGCGTCCCTTCCTCATGTTGCAGACACCTCTGCTAGCTACACTCAGCTTTGCAATGGCAGGGTCAAGCAGGTTCTCCACCCTCCAGGGACTCCCTAGTTCATACACCCAGGATGGCTACAGTTCTATCTAGGGAGTTTGTCTGGAGTGTGCTGCGTGTAAGGGAGGGAAAGGGAGGCAACCTCAGCACTGAGGTCTCCAGGAGCCTCCATCTCTATGCTTTCCAGTCCCGTAACATCTTCACTTCCTGTCGGAGGGATGCAGCTGAGGGCAAGATGCACACTGTTGGAGCTTCGGGGTCTCTGTCTGAGAACCTCATGGCAGGGGAGTTCCTCCGCAGATTGGTCCACCCAGCAGCCTCAGCTTTAGGACTGTCAAACTCCAAAGTTGTCTTCAGCCCTATCCTCAGTGGTCTTTCTATGGAGCTGGGCTGACTTTTGCCTCCCTGAACACAGAGACTGCTGAGCTGCTGCTGGATTACTGGGTACACTTAGGCAGCTGAACTGTGTCAAAGACACAGGTTTTGTTCTGTTCTTAGATTTATTTGTTACTTTTAGGTTATTTTATATGTAAGTGTTTTGCTTGTATGCATAATTGTACTACATGCATGCTTGATGCCCACAGAGGTCAAAAGAAGACATCAGATCCTCTGGAACTATGATTATGAAGCTATAATTAAAATGCAGGTTGTGAACCATCATGTGGGTGTTGGAAATCGAATCCAGGTCCCTCCGTCCCCCTCCCCCCCGTAGGAGCAACAAGTGCCCTTAACAACTGAGCCTTCTCCCTAGTCCCAAGATGTTTTTTTTTTCTTTATTGATATTTATTGAGCTCTACATTTTTCCTCTGGTCCCCTCCCTGCCTCTTCCCTCCCCCCTTCAACCCTCCCCCAATGTCCCTATGCTCCCAATTTACTCAGGAGATCTTGTCTTTTTATACTTTCCCATGTAGATTAAGTCTAT
>JAQHUG010000025.1:196452-206546 GCA_028555095.1 Dicrostonyx torquatus
ATTTAGGAAGTGGTTCCCTGTGCCAATGCGTTCAAGTGTACTTCCTACTTTCTCTTCTGTAAGGTCAGTGTGGCTGGCTTTATGTTGAGGTCTTTGATCTATTTGGATTTGAGTTTTGTGCATGGTGATAGATATGGGTCTATTTTTGTTTTTCTACATGTTGATATCCAGTTATGCCAGCACCACTTGTTAAATATGCTTTCTTTTTTCCCGTTTGATATATTTTGCTTCTTTATCAAAGATCAGGTGTTTGAAGAGTGTGGATTGATATCCGGGTCTTCTACTCAGTTCCATTGGTCCTCCTGTCTGTTCTTATGCCAATACCAGGCTGTTTTCAGTACTATAGCTCTGTAGTAGAGTTTGAAGTCAAGGATTGTGATGTCTCCAGAAGTTCTTTTATTGTCCAGGATTGTTTTGGCTATCCTGGGTTTTTTGCTTTTCCAAATGAAGCTGAGTACTGTTCTTTCAAGATCTTTGAAGAATTTTTCTGGGATTTTGATGGGCACCCAAGATGTTCTCAATAGATGAGTTTAAGCAAAGAATGGCTAGCTGATTGGTAAGAACAAGAGCCCTGGAGCCATTATAAAGTAAATGGAATTCTTCCGAAAGACAGAGTGATAGTTTCTTAGAACCCATACACAGAAAATAGACATACCGTATCCACAAGGTACTGGACGGAGGGGCTAGAAGAAGCCGTGTGGAGCTACAACTGTTTGCTCTCCACGGCCTTGCTGACCTTCCGTCTGTGCTCCTCTCCATAAACTTCCTTTCCTCTTCTCCCCTTCCTCCTCATGTGCAAGTGATATGTGTCATGGTCTCTCACTCAGGACCTTGACAGCCCCTGCTTAGATTTCGTGTTTCAAAGGCTGCATAGGCCCAGCAAGTGGTCTCTTGATCTTGGTCAGCAGTGTAAGAGCCCGTGACCCCATTGGCTGCTGTGTAAAAGGGCACTGACAACTGGCATCCCACTGCAGAGATGAGGGTAGCATGCCTGCTTGGAGTAGCATGTACAGAGGTCGGAGATGGGAAACACTTCATACATCTGTGAAGGATGAGGTGGTTGGTGATAGAAGATCATAGGATCCCTGCAGAAAAGGATCTAGAAAAAGATGGCTTAGGTGGTCTTGCTCATGGTAGTTCAGTCAGGGCTTCTCTGTAAGAGGTTTGCATTCTCTTGTTATGAGCGCTGGGAGCATTGAAAGTTGGAGAAGGTGAAGAATGATTCATGCTGCACTATAGGGAGATTAATTGAGCTGCACGGTGTGAGAGGGCTTTGAGAGGGCAGTTGATGGTGTAGACAAGAGTGAAAGGAAAGCTTCTCTTCCCGGGGCTGCCTGGTGAGAGGGTAGGCCACTGTTGTGTGACACTATGGGAAACAAGCATCTACTCACCCCAGGTAGGAACTGACACTAGATCAAATTAAAGGTGCCAACCCAACTTAGTGAACCAGTGAGCTTTACTGGGGACTTGTTAGAGGAGCAGAAATGACTTAAAAGACAGCTGCCTCACCAAAGCCCAGCCCAGCATGGGTGACAGCTCGTGAAGGCTGAATCTCACTGTAAAGCTTCAGGCTGGCTAACAGGCTGGAGAGTCTTCAGGGAGCTCAGTTGTCAGAGTGTCTCCCAGGAAGCTCAGCTGTTCTCTGCTTCTTCACTTAGCTCAGTCTGACCCTCTTCTAGGCAGCTCAGCTGGTCTTCAGTGTATCTCTCAGCAGTTCACATATATTGATGGTTCCAGACTTCTGAAGCCTTGGAGTTGGTTGCTTAGTGAGCTTGCCTGCAGGATGGAGTGTTTTAGTGTTTTACCTCCCTTTAGAACTCTCTCTCTCTCTCTCTCTCTCTCTCTCTCTGTGCCTGTGGTATAGACGATTAGAGGTTCCCACGCAGCTGGAGTTACAGGTGGTCCTGACCTCATCTGGGTGCTTTGACTTGAACCCAGGTCTCTGAAAGAGAAGCCAGTGCTCTTAAGTTCTAAGCCATCTCTCCAGCCCCCATCCTGTATCTTTCTGGTTTTTCGAGGTTGGGTTTTTCTGTAGCTTTGGACACTGTCCTGGAACTCTCTCTGTAGACCAGGTTGGCCTCGAACTCACAAAAATCTGCCTGTCTGTCTCCCGAGTGCTGGGATTAAAGACTTATGCCACCACACCGCTCACTTCCTATCCTGTATCTTAAAATGCTTCTCTTCAAACTGGATGGTTTCCATCTTTTTTCCCTCACCTGTGCCCTCATCCTCCACCTGAGCTGCTGCCTATGGCAATTGAAATGCTACCTTTGGATGTCAGTCAAGATTTCACTTTGTGTTGGCTGCTCTTTAGGTCTTGCTGCTCCCTTGCACTGTACAGTGCTGGGGAGGATTAATGTTTGGGGTCTTTTTTCTGTTTCCTAAAACAGATGTCAATGCCAATCATGTCATCTCGAGGGGACATGGAGAGTGTCCGCCGCTGCCTGGCTCACAGCCTCTTTATGAGTACTGCCGAACTCCAGCCGGATGGCACCTATGCCACCACAGACACACACCAGCCAGTGGCCATCCACCCATCGTCTGTCTTGTTCCACTGCAAACCTGCCTGTGTGGTATATACTGCACTACTGTACACCAACAAATGCTACATGCGTGACCTCTGTGTTGTGGATGCTGAGTGGCTCTATGAGGCCGCTCCTGACTACTTCCGGAGGAAGCTGAGAACTGCCAGAAACTGATCCCCACCTCAGGATGATGCCAGCATGGCTGGGCCTGGAACTTAGATCACAGCTATCTTCCAAGTAGACTCAGAAGCTGGAGGAACCGTACACTTCAGTGCAGCCAGACTTGCTGAGTTCAAGAGCTTGGAAGTGCTAATGGAACTCCTTAGACTCAGCCTTGTAGACGTGCTCATGCCTAGACCGTGAGATACGAGACTTGTGCTTTGGGTCTGACTGGGCAATTTCTAGTGACTGAATTAACTTCTGAGCCCCAGTTTCTTCATATGCCAGAGGGGGATAAGACCTAGAAGTTCAGAGTAATGAAGTTTAGAGAAAATGAACAGAAAGATACCCAGAGGTTTGCCTGGCACAAGATAAGACAATCAGTGAATTATAAGCCATTGTGATATAATTATTTGTGATATAATTAGGTCCAATACAGCCCCTTGAGCTCTTGTGACTGGGGAAGGGGATGTTTCTTGGAGGAGCCATAGGAAGCTACAGATCCAATTGGTTGACCTCAGTGTTTTTCTCCCTTGCTCCCTTCTCCTCATGGAACACAGGACCTCATGCATGCTATGCAGTCTGCCACTGAGCCAATCCCCAGCCTCCACTACTATTTAAAGACCTGTATGTCCTTGAAATAGAAAACAGAAAAAAACTTGACTCCCTCAGATATTGCCAGAATAACGTATATTCTGACCTGTTACCCCTCATGGCTCAGGTGTAGCTCCTCTCGTCCACCTCCAAGCAGAAACAAGCAAAGGAGTTCCTTAGTTGGTCCTCAGTGCCTCTGGTTGTGTCCCCAAGAGTGCTTTCAGGAGACATGCAGGTTTCCTGAAATTGGGAAGCCAGCTTTTCAGTGCAGTGGTCTTCTGAAGCCCAGTGACCGTTTTCTCTTGGGTGGACACCTATGAATGTGTGCCCATGAGGAGGCTTCACGTCCATTTCAGCAGTTTCTGTTCAGGTGAACCCTAGCCAGAGCTGCTGGGTGGTAGGGATGGGACAGATGCTTGATGGCTCAGAAGCCAGGTATCAGTTCGTCCTTTTCACCGCTCCCAGTCTTTGTGGTTTTGATCTTACTCTTTTTTTCTTCTTTGTTGCAGGGACCTGGGGACAGTTAGCTTTGCCACTTCCTAACCAGGTGCCACTCTCCAACCTTCACTGTCTACATTTGTCAGAGGGAAGTAGAGAAGCCTTGCTATCCTTTTCCTGTCTAGAAAAGATTCATCTTGGTTGATTGTTAGGAGCAAACAGTCCCTGGTGTGGTGACCTTACCTGTAACCCAGCTGAGGGGAGGACTGGGGGGTTCTAGGCCAGCCTGGGCTGAACCTTATATCCAAGTGGAGGGGAAGAGAGAGGAGAGAAAGAGTACACTTTCCCAGAAAATGTTTGAACCTAGAAAAAGCCAAATATAGCCCTTTAATTAGTTGGTCCAGACACAGCTCTACTACTAGGTTTTTGTCATTTATAATATGAATTGTGTTGTTTTTGAGCAGGGGGCCAAACTGCCTACAAGGTACTTCAAAGACAGTAGGCGGTTTCTTCTCTCTGGGTCCAACATGTTCTTTCCAGAGAACATAGCCTGAGTGAGCACTTCCATTCCCAGGGTCTCACTGGTCCACAGCTGTGTATGTTGAATCTGATGTGGGCTTTATTAAATCCCTAACATGAGCAATCAAGCATTTAGCTAGTGTTTAGGGTTGTCTGGGTACTCTTGACTTCTTTGATAAAATGATTACATTACCAACTTTCTGAAAAGCTATTGAAAAAAAATTTCCTTTTAAAGTGTATTTTTCCTATTTACACAAAGGGACAGGGGTGTTTATTTAGCCTTGCATGGTAAGAGAAACTTTTGTATTTTTAGTGGAACATTTATTATGCTGGTTAAAGGAAACAAGGAGGAGGCAATATATTCCTCAGCAATGAACAGTTTCCCCTAGTAAACTAAGAGGATGTTTTCTGGGTCAATGAAAACTTAGCTTATATTGAGTGACCCCAGAGCAGGTACTGGGAATTTAACCTGTAGTGACTAGCTCCTTCCCGGAAAAGGAGTGAAGGACAGTTTGAGTAGATTTAATGTTTATGTACAGAAATGTGTTCATCACTTTAACATTGTGGTAGAATTTTAATAGAGTATTTAGGGTTTTTTTTTTATTGGGCTTTTTAAAAAAATAGCTTTTTAATAAAGCTGCTCAGGGATTAAATCAGATGGAAATGCCATTCTGAGTCCATATTACTACAAAGAAGTTAATTAAATCAGATGGAAATGCCATTCTGACTCCATATTACTACAAAGAAGTTAATGATTGCTTGAGCTGCAGGGACGGTGCACTTTAAGCTTTCTTAAGAAAGTAAATGTTGCTGGGTGGTGGTGGCGTACGCCTTTAATCCCAGCACTCGGGAGGCAGAGGCAGGTGGATCTCTGTGAGTTCGAGACCAGCCTGGTCTACAAGAGCTAGTTCCAGCACAGGCTCCAAAGCCACAGAGAAACCCTGTCTCAAAAAACCAAAAAAAAAAAAAAAGAAAGAAAGTAAATGTTGCTTGGCAGTGATGGAACCGTACCGCCTTTAATCCCAGCACTCAGGAGGCAGAGGCAGGTGGATCTCAGTGAGTTCGAGACCAGCCTTGTCTACAGGAGGAAGTTCCCAGGACAGCCAGAGCTACACAGAGAAACCCTGTCTAAAAAAACCAAACCAACAAAAAGTCAACTGTTTCGTGGTTTTACTGCGATGGGACCTGAGCTGTTTTTCAGTTGGTAAACTCTCCAGCCTTAAGAACGCAGTCTGCACAGAGGAGCCTCGAACAGATGAACTTCACACAGCTGTGCTGCAACACCCAGGGCGATTCCCCAGTGAAAACCTTTGCACCTCTGCGAGTTGTTACAATTTCAAAACAGCAAAACATTTACTGTGATCCAAATTCTTGTACTCCAGCTCCCAGAGTGTGTTTGGAACTATGGCCATGCATCCAGGATGCCAGTCTTGAGCACATAAGCTCGACTGTACTGTACTGGGGGTTTATATGGGTTGCTGCTGTATACAAAAAAAGAGCAAAGATGCCAGGTCGGCTTGGACCTTGCTGCACTCCATCTGACCTCAAACAACATAAAACAGTTTTTCTGTGCAATGCTTAAATTTGCTTTTGACTATCAAATCTATAAAAATATGAATTTTGTTTATATATGTGGCCTTTTGGGGGCCTCCTTTCCCTTGTTTATAGAAAGATGTTTGGAATATTAAACATTAGTCTTATTGGCATTCATTTGGAAAGACTTGGTATCTATATTTAGTTTTGGTTTTGATTTTTTTTTTTTCGAGATAGGGTTTATTTGTGTAGCCTTGGCTATTCTGGAACTAGCTCTTGTAGACCAGGCTGGTCTCGAACTCACAGAGATCCACTTGCCTCTGCCTTTCCCTCTCGAGTGCTGGGATTAAAGGCGTGCGCCACCACCGCCCAGCTTGATTTTTTTTTTGAGACAAGATCTTTCTATGTAACCCTGGCTGTTCTAAAACCCACTGTGTAGACCAGGATGGCCTTAAACTCAGACAGAGCTGTCTGCCTCCCAGGTACTGGGAGTAATAAGATATGAGCGTTTGATGCTGTTTGCTGTTGCTTGGTGTTCATAGAAGTCAAAAAAGGGTTTCTGATGCCCTAGAACTCGAGTTAGATGGTTGTGGTCCTCTGCAAAAGCAACAAATGCTCTTAACCACTGAAACCTTATCTCCAGCCCCTAGTATCCTTGATTCTTAACCTAAATGATGATGTAAGCCATGAATTCCTGTTCCCAGGAAAACGATAGTCGATTAAAAACAAAAAACCAGATACTAGTTGAATTAATAGTGGGTATGGAGGTTTCCAAAATGAATGCCCACTCCACGGCAGCTGGGTGAAGGCCAGCCTGAGCGTTCATACTTGGCGGTTCCAGAAGACCTTGAAGTGAGGTGATTTTGTAGTAAATGGTCCTGCCTGAGTTGGCGTGAGATCTGAGCACATTCCACGAAGTAACAAAAGTGGGTGAATTGGGGAGAGAGGGCAGCAAAGCAGACAACACTACTACAGGAATCGAGGCCTCCCCCAGCTGCACTAGCGCCTCCCAGCAGAGGGCGCAGTCTGGTCCGGAGCTTGTCGCCCTCTGACGTAAAAGAGCTTCCCGGGCGGAGGCGGGACTTCCGGTAGTACGCGGGTTTATAGGGTGTCTTGGCCGGGTTGTCCTTTCCTCGCACGTGCCTGCTCTGCGATGTTTCCCCTGCTTCGCTGCGTGCCCCGCGCCTTGGGCGCCGCTGCCTCGGGCCTCCGAGCCGCCGTCCCGGCCTCGCCGCTCCGACAGCTGCTACAACCCGCGCCCCGGCCGTGCCTCCGGCCCTTCGGGCTGCTCAGCGTACGAGCGGGCTCCGCGCGGCGCTCCGGCCTCCTGCAGCCCCCGGCGCCCTGCTCTTGCGGCTGTGGAGCTCTGCACACCGAGGGTAAGGTTCGCGCATCCAGGCCGGGGTGCTGGACCCCGGCTTGGAACGGATCCCGGGCTGGCATCGCAGGCTCTCCTCGTGTCTTCGAAATATGACTTGGCAAAAGCCCGGAGGGGTTGTAGATTGAAAATGTGGTTGCTGGGCATGCCTTTGGCAAGTGGAAGAAGGTAGTTGGAGATATGCGGAGAGTAATAATAGTCCATGAAGATTACTTTTAGAACGCAGTGCAGCCCAGTAAATATATCCTGGGGTTTTTACAGAGTGGGAAACGGGCGTTTTCAAGCGTGAATTGGGCTAGCGTCTTGGAGCAGCCACAGAAAAAGAATAGGCACCGTCCAGGTCTGTAGGGTAAAAGCAATTGGCTTTTCTCTTTTTGGATCATCTTGGTTTTCCTTTTAGGAGACAAAGCCTTTGTTGAATTCTTGACGGATGAAATTAAGGAAGAGAAGAAAATCCAGAAACATAAGTCCCTTCCCAAGATGTCTGGAGATTGGGAGCTGGAAGTGAACGGGACAGAGGCTAAATTATTGCGCAAAGTTGCTGGAGAAAAGTAAGTACTGGCTCAGGACTTGGAGGAGGCTGAATTCCTCACTCTGCAGCACCCAGTCCTGTCCATCCCCAGACCATCCTGCGCTCAGGGCCCAGTTTTTGAAATTTTCTTAGGTTCAAGGAGTACATTCATGGATACACATCTGCTGTGGCCCAGTAATTAAGGAGACATCAAGCAGCACCAAAATGTGTAGAGAAGAGTTTGTTGGAATGGCAGACACGGGCCTTGGGTTACTGATGACAGTGCTGTGCCCCTGCCTGGATTTAGGCACTGAAATTTAGGATTCTTTTTTTCTTGTTTGGTGTGTTTGTTTATCTGTGTGGCACTAGGTGTCCTGGAACTAGCTCTGTAGACCAGACAGACTGGCCTCAAACACACAGAGATCTGTCTGTGCTGGGTTTAAAGGTGTGCACCACCACCGCCCAGCCCCTAGGAATATTTGAAGTGCTGATAAATTCATTTGTTTAGAATTCACATAAAATTATCCCCTCTGACCTGTATTTATATCAGTTGAGAATGCAATGTATGTAACGTTTAAGTAACAGAACGAAGTTACAGTGTAGACAGGCCTTCAGAGGTAGAGTTTGAAGCCAAGCTTAGCTCACTTCCTCCACTAAACTGCTTTGTTTTTGAAACAGGGTCTCTATCTTGCTGTAAAAGACTGGCCTTGGACTCTTGGTCCTCCTGCATCAGACACCTATTTGCTGAAGTTATGGTCTGTGCCACCACACCTGGCTCCCCTAAAACTGTTAGGCCCTTGTTTCTGTGGTTTTGTTACTCATTCACCCAGTCTTCACCACACCTGGCTCCCCTAAAACTGTTAGGCCCTTGTTTCTGTGGTTTTGTTACTCATTCACCCAGTCTTCCTTAGAAAAGTCCTCCTTGTTTAAGTGCTAGCGTGTGTGAGGCCCACGATCAGTTCTGTTGCCTCATGAGCACAGCGTGTTCTCATGTGTGTTAGAAAGCAGTTTTATTCAGTGGGGTCAATAATCCTAGTTCAAGTCCAGGTTGGGCTGTTAGTAACACCTTCAACCCCAAGAAGGAGGAAGTCTTGAATTCTGCACAGCCAAGGCTACACAAAGAAACCTTGTCGCTTTTAAAAAAAAAAAAAAAAAAAAAAAAAAAACAGAAGGCTGGGTGGTGATGGCACACACCTTTAATCCCAGTACTCAGAAGACAGGCTCTAAAGCTACCGAGAAACCCTGTCTCAAAAAACAGAAGAGGGTCATTGATTCTGGGGTGTGGGCGCTGATGATGGCCTTCCAACAGGATGATAAAGTACTGGTTTCTGTCTCTTTAAAACCTTTAGAATTCAATCTTGGGAATCATTCTCCCCCAACCCCCTACTCCTTCCATTTCCTTCCTACCCACCCAGCTCCATAACACCCCGCCCCTCTTGTTTTTGTTTGTTTTGGTTTTTAGAGATTGGGTTTCTCTGTATAATCTTGACTGTTCTGGAACTCACTCTGTAGACCAGGTTGGCCTTGTACTCAGAGATCCACTTGCCTCTGCCTCCAGAGTGCTGGGATTAAATGCCCCATGCCACCACCGCCTTGCTCTCTTTCTTAAAAACAAACTACCAGGTACACCTTTAATCCCATTGCCAAGAGGCTAGTGTATCTCTAAAGTCAAGGCTAGCACAGTCTTAAGTAATGTGTACGAAATATCATTGGGGCCTTCCTTGAAGTATGATCGATATATCCGTTGATACCATCGTAGAAGACTGGTTTTTCCTTTGCTGCTAGTATCAACTGCAGATATCTTGGCTTGGAGCGGGAGCACACCTGGCTTGAATATAGCCAGTGAATGCCCCATTTCTAAAAACCACAGGTTGACACTTCCACTCTCTTGGACTAGTGGGTGTCACTCTCTGGTAGATGCATGGAGCCCTGGGTTTGATCCCTAGCACCGAGGATCAGGGAGATGTCTCACCCTCTTGATATCATTAACTTTAGGAATTAAGTTTCTACATATATGAGGGAAGAATGTAGACCATGTTCAAACTGCTTGCCTAACGTGTAAGGCTCTGGGTTTAATCCCCAGCACTACACACACTTAGACCTTTTAGTGTTAACACTAAGAAGAGTCTATTTTCATAGAGTTCTTCAATTTCAGACCTTAAGGTCTGTGATCCATTGTAAGGGCCAGGTTTGGTTTTGTACAGCATATTATGTTTTGCCTCATATATATAGGTCGCTTGTAACTTCACATAAATCATTTTAGGGTTTTTCAGCCCATTTTGGAACCAGGAACTCAGCTTAGTCAAGGTTAGGAATGCTTTGTGGTTCTGCCTACAATTCTTTTTTTTTTTTTCTTCTTCGAGACAGGGTTTCTCTGTGGCTTTGGAGCCTGCGCTGGAACCAGGCTGGTCTCGAACTCACAAAGATCTGCCTGCCT
>JAQHUG010000025.1:207526-218592 GCA_028555095.1 Dicrostonyx torquatus
CTGGTTTGGTTTTTTTGAGACAGGGTTTCTCTATGTAACAACCTTGGCTGTCCTGGAACTTAAAGGCCAAGCTAACCTCGAACTCCGATCCACCTCTGAGTCCCAATTGCTAGGATTAAAGGCATGTGCGACCCAATGTCTGGGCCTGTCCCTTGGGTCAACAGAGAAGGAAGTTGGTCCTTTTTCTGGCTAAGGTGGCCACTTAGCCAGAGCTATATGTGCCAAGCTCCAATCCTGCTCCAAAACAGCTACTGGGGAAGGAGCCAGCCATCACTGCGGTGTGGGAATGGAAACAGCTCTGAAGGGCTGGTACAAATCTCTGAGCTGGTACATAGCTGTAACTGGACTCTAAACCACTCTAAACCCATGTACTTTTAGAAGTTGCTGACAGGACTGGTAACTGTTTAATGCTCTATTTGGAGATGGCTGTGGCTATCACACTCTGCACCACCAGGGGCCTTCGATGTGGGTGTGCACACTCTACCAGCACTGTATATACTGACTTGTTCCTGTTTCTCCAGCCGGAACTGACATCAACTCCCAATTTTGTGGTTGAAGTTACAAAGAGTGACGGCAAGAAGACCCTTGTACTGGACTGTCACTATCCTGAGGATGAGGTGTGTGGGTGGAGTATCTTCTGATCTCATGTGAACTAGACCAGGATGGGAAGAGAAGACAGGTAAGAGGGATGGGAACAGGGTAGATAACCACATCCTTACACCTCTGCTGTCTCTCAGATCGGACAAGAAGAGGAGAGCGAGAGTGACATTTTCTCTATCAAGGAAGTTAGCTTTCAGGCCACCGGTGACTCTGAGTGGAGGGATACTAACTACACACTCAACACAGATTCCCTGGACTGGGTAAGTGCTGGCTGAGGTAGGGGGTGCTTGGCTTTTGCAGAGAAGGGTCAAGGAATGGAAGTGACATTATAAAAACAAACAAATGTTTCCATACTGCCCATGTAGGAAGATCAACTTTGGGGACTTGGTTCTTCTGCCTTGTTCCTTCTGTCCACTTTGTGGGTCCCAAGAAACTGACACCCTCCCTCGCCTGCTTAGCTGTCTTGCCGACTCTGTCTGCAGCTCTTTACGCTAGTCGATATTTTTCTTCCCAGGCCTTGTATGACCACCTGATGGATTTCCTTGCGGACCGAGGGGTTGACAACACTTTTGCGGATGAGTTGGTGGAGCTCAGTACAGCCCTAGAGCACCAAGAATATATCACCTTTCTCGAGGACCTCAAAAGTTTTGTCAAGAGTCAGTAGAACTGTCAGAGACCAGGGGCTTTCATTTAAATAGCAAGCTTTGGCCAGTGAACAAAAGCTACCTTGACATCAGAATCATGCTTTGAAATGGCTGTCATCCTAATATCATGGGAGGAAAAAAAGCAAGTTTAAATTATTTCTGTTAATGCTTCCATTTACTATTCATTTGGATATTTTTCTTCTGTACAAATTTATTTGTAGATTTTTGTATAACATAATGATGGACAATAAACTTAATTTTATCTCCAAGGAAAGTCTGGACTTTCTTTTGCCCTGCATCAGAACACCAGGAGCAGAGATGTTTGAAAAGTTTTAATATAAATAAGTTATATACAACAGGCTTGTGCATACAGGAGCCCTCTCAGAGGGAATGAGTTGTTCTCAGCCCAGCAATGAAGATGAGGCCAGGATGACTAGAGGATCACAGCCCAAGTGTCACATGCCTGGGTTAGACAGAAAAGAAGTTAGGGAAAATTACATTCTGGCCATGAACATTCACTGAGATACTTTAGCAATGAAGCTATCACTAATGTAGCTTCCAAGCTAAGATCAATTCCTACAGATGAACTACCAAGTACCCTCAGAAACCAGAAAGATCAAACCCTGACGGACTGGACTATTTCGTAAGCTTGCTTCTCTGTGGCCTCATCCCTAGTATATGAAGGACTCCTGGATTTCAAACCAGTGGTCCTTGATGTCCCTGTGAAATCTAGTGGCACTTTGGAAATTTCACTGTGTTCATATGTACCTCTTAAAGGACTGAACTTGGAGCTTACTCAATATAATTTTTTTTTTCCTCTACAGTTTCTCATCTTTGTGGTGATAACCCTGTACTCAACAGTGGTCTCCCTAGATAACCTGGAGCCAGTGCTGGTCAGCTGAGAGTACTGCTGCCCAGAGCACTGGCATCTCCACCATTCATTTTGTTACACTGCTGTTCTGAGTTACAGGGTACCAACATGTGTGTACAACTTTAATTAAAAAGCTAAGCAGGTATTTACTCAGCAATCAATCATTTTCTGCTTTTTTTGAGACTAGTTAGGGTCGGGCTACTTTGCTCAGACTGGTCTTCAACTCCTGGACTCCAACTACGCTACCTCAGCTTCCCAAGTAGCAAACATTGCCATGCCTGCCTGCTTGTTCTTTAACTGCCATTTCCAGCCTCTTCAGTACTTGGTCTGAAACTGACATTTAAAAGAAGTTGATGCAAGCCTTTAGCCTGTGGCACTGGAGAGGCAGAGGCAGGCACATCTCTGATTTTGAGTTAAGCCTTGTTATGTAGCAAGTTCCAGACCAGCCAGGGCTATGTAAATCACATTTCCCCAGGAAAAGAATTTAACATTCCACTACCATTTGAAATTCTACAAGGATGGGTGGCTGGTGTGCTTATTTCTCTTCATGTGTGTGTAGGATTCAGATTGACAGATGGTCACCCTCAACTGCTCTCTACTTTATTGGCATAGGGACTCTAGCTGGACCTGGATTTCCTTGACTGGCTAGTCTGTAGCCAGCTTGTCCCAAGCATCTCCCTGCTTCTGGCCTTGTGAATTCCAGGATTACAGGTAGCCACCATGCCGACATGACTTTTTAGATGGGATCCGAGGTTCCAAACTCAGGCTTCGTGCTTGCAAGGCAAGTGCTTTCACTGAGCCATCTGAGCACTGCACTGGTGGGCTAAGAAGGCCGAGGCCGAGGCCGGATTTGTTTGGCCTGTGCTTCAGCTCTGCTTCTACTCTTGATCATTTGTGAAAACACAGTAAGTATCTTTATGCACCAACTCAGACAGTGGGGATGAGAATAATCAAACAAGAGGGAGAGAAATAGTCTTCGTCCTCAGAAACAAAGACATCAACAGGTAACTGTAGCAGTGCTAAGGGAAACATGGTTTCAGGTCCAGTTGGAGCCCAAAAATACTGAACAATTTTATGTGCGGGTTCTGGCACATTGTAGCACTCGGTGACAGCCAGAGTTCCCCTGCTTGGGACCTGGAAGCTATAATATGTCACACACAAACACTGGTTCCCACAGCAAACTTAAGGTTCCCAAGACAGGTGGCTCCTCTCTGGTCCTGTCCCTCACACCTGAGTTACTATTTGGCAAGAGTCTTAGACTTTTATGAAAGTTTGCTGAGACAAATCTGCTGTTGTTCCACTGTGCTGCTTATCCTGTGTCTATCTGCAAAGCGATGCCAAGGTGGCCATCTGGCATTCATGGCCATGGCCTGATGTGTGGAGATCAAACCATTGCTGCTGACCCAACAAAAGCATGTAGTGCAGGCTCCAATTTCCAGACCAATGCCTTGGCCATAATTCTAAGCCTATCCTCCCTTTTCTTACCAGGCTATTTAACTGAAGTTGCTCATTCCATATGTTTTAATCATCCGTGAGCGTGTGTGTGTGTGTGTGTGTGTGTGTGTGTGTGTGTGTGTGAGAGAGAGAGAGAGAGAGAGAGAGTCACAGAGAGCCTGTGCACAAGCACATATGTTGTGGAAGACAAAAGACAACTTGCGGGGATCAGTTCTGTTTCTACCACATGAGGTCCACGGACTGAACTCAGGTTGTCGGGCTTGGCTGCAAGTGCTCTCACCTACTGAGCCATCTTGACAGCCCAACATCTGTTTCTGAGACAGTTCCTCACTACGTAGTCTAGGCTGGCCTTAAATTCTTCCTGCCTCAGCCTCCCTCCTAAGATTACAGATATGTGCCACCACACCCAGCTGATACTTCCTGTATTCTGCATCCGCCAAAAAACATAGTATTTACCTATTTCTAAGCCATTATTTTCACCAAGAGGGGAACAGAACCGACTGCTGATGTGCTCTTGCAATTGACTAGGTCCCGAGGAGCTTACCCGGCAGCTCATTAGAAGACTGGGCTTTTCTTCTGGTCCACCGGTGACTGAGAATTCAGGCGTGTGGGGACAGTGTGCACTGTGTTCATTGACATTATCCTCCAAACAGGCCCGCAGCTTCTGCTCTGTCAGCTCTGGAGACTAGGAAAGTTCAACCACAACTAACCTTTTTTAATATTTTTTATTGGTGTTTTGCCTGTATGTATCTGTGTGAGGGTGACGGATCCTGGAGTTACAGACAGCTGTGAGCTGCCCATGTGGGTACTGTAATTGAACCCCAGTCCTCTGGAAGAACAGTCAGTGCTCTTAACAGTTGAACCATCTCTCCGGCCCCAACTAATCTTAAATACTGAAAAAGCAACAGGTTGAAAACCTAAATCACCAATCAAGACAGTTTGATTCTTCAGAGCCTTAGACTTTTGGGCTGGGGATGTAGCTCAGGTGGTAGAGGGCTTGCCTAGCAAGCATGAGGCACTGGACTTCATTCCCAGCACGGTAGAAAGACCAAATGGAATGGCACAAGCCTGTAACCCCAGCACCTGGAAGGTGACATCAGAAGGATCCGAAGTTGAGCTACAATTGAATTTGAGGCCAGCCTGGGCTACTACTCAACTCTGCCTCAAAAAAGGTGATCTGGAGAGATGGATCAGTGGTTAAGAGCATTTGCTGATCTTCTAGAGGGCCTGGGCTGAAAGTATCCACGTGGTAGCTCCCAACCATGTGTAATGCCAGTTACAGGGGATCCAACACCCTCCCTCTTCTTACTTCCAGGGTTCCAGACACACACGTGGTGCACAGACATACATGCAGGCAAAACACAGGAAGTTTATCTGGTGGACATAGTCTACTAGGAACAGGTCTTGCTTCCTATTAGCTAAAATGCTGAGGAGTCCTGCTTTTCAGCCCCATGGAGGCGCTCTGCCATGCTTTTCCTGCCGTGATGCGCTGACCCCTCTGAAATCAAAAGCCAAAATAAACCTCTCGGGCTACTGCTGCTGGGTACCTTGTCTGTGACAATAAGTAACTGGCACAGATGTGCACAACTGACTCCGAACCACTAGAGGTTCTTGAATACAGTCGGTGTATATAGGGAATCTGTGTGGACACTTACGTGAAATGGGATGTGCAGGCCACACGGACACGTGACCACACTGTTCATGATTCTCAGGTTGTACCTAGAGACAGAATTGGAATTCCCAGATCATTGTGGTAACAAGACCTGGCTCCCTATACCTCTCAGTCAATCAACTAAGGGGCAGAGGGATCACACTCACTTTGGAGTAGGGATGAGAACCAATAATGCTAAAAAGATTTTGAAAATTCTTACTTTATGCACACAGGACAGATGAGGGGGTTTGCTTCCCACTCAGCCAACATGGTGTTGAGACAATTTTCATCAAACTGTAAACTCTTCTCATACTCGCTTATGATAGACTTTTCTGCAAGGCAAAAGGCCCAGGATTGTCCTGTACCCATAGAGTGGGTCTATTATCTCTATTTCACAGATAAATGTGAAACCCAGTCAAGAAAAAGCCATATGGAATAAGTCACCATAAGATGCAAAACAGTGTATGCCACATGACACTATCAGACCCTCAAGAAGCAGATGCTCACAAATTCCTGGGCAACCAATAAAGAATGGATGAGAGACGGCCCTGGGGTGTGTATGAAAAGATCTGCCCATGTACACAAAGTGACAAGTTTACTATTCAAGAGGCACATTTCCTTATGCTACCAGGCTAGTCTGAAGCTAGAGGGCTCAGGCTCCTTCCTGAAAACCCAACCTCCTAGATTAAATCACAAGTCCTACAGGCACAGTGTTCAGCTGAACAAAGTTGCAAGAGGTAGGATAAAATAAACACGGGAGCTGCTTCCCAGCTCTACCACTGAGCTATGTGACCTGTGTGAGGATACCGTTTGCTAGCAGTCAGAATGGAGGAAATGGTATCGTGGAATGAAAAGTTCCTGACACAGAGCCAACGGCCCTTACTGTTGGGAAGACAGACAAGAATGAAGAGTTCAGAGACTTCTGGACACTTAAACTGATGGTGGAGGTAGAAGAAGGGTAATTAAGAACTAATCCTAGGGCTGGGGCTTTAGCTTTATTGTTTGCCTCTATGCCCAAAGCTCTAGGTTTAATCCCTAGAACCCAGACAATCTAAAACAACAAAACCAATCCCGAGTGGGGGAAAGGCCAGCACAGCAGTAGGTGCACATTAGGAGGAAAGGACCACACCCTGGGATTACCTTCATCACACAGCTCCTGCTCGATGTCCTGCAGCACAGCTAGGTACTCTGGCAGTCCCAGCTACAAGAGAAAGTAGAGGGAAGGGAGTAGAGCTCGGTAGAGCAGCACTAACCCAGCATCAAGAGCATGGGCTTGATTTCTGAGCATGGCACAGACAGACAGACAGAGCAGAAAGTGGTGTCTCACAGACCATGTGAAGTCCTACGGGGATTTGTAACTGGAAGCTGCCTTGAAGACCCCAAATTTACTTGGCAAAACTGCTCTAGTTCCCATGCAGAATTGGCTGGCAGTATAGTAATGTGGTTGTGCTACACTAACAACAGATAATCAGAGTACCCACCACCAAATTTAAGGGAGATGAAATCAGGCAGCAGTTAGGGAAAAGTCCTAAGATTGGCCATGAGAAAAAGCCTAGTATTTGAAAAGCTATTTGAGTTTCTACAAAACTGGACTAAGACTAACTTGAGAGGCTTTCTGAAGCACTAACTGTGGTGATGTTACACTAACCTTTTAGTATACTCAAGGACACACAGATGCCCCTAAAGATGCGTCATTATTATAAAGTGCTTGGATGTTTTCAAAGGTTTCAAAATGCTCATGCCATCATCTCTATTTTATGCAAATGTAAAAACTAAGGCTCAAAGAAACACGGTAAAGTTGTGATTCAGTAAAACTAAAGAGAATCCCTAAATTCTGATGCCTACCCATAGCCTTGTCTGATACACTGTAATGGTTTTCTATGGACACACAACTCTAAACTTTAATTGGCTGGAATCAGAATGTTGCTGTAGACATCCTTTTCAAAGGGAAGTCCCTAACACAATCATAGTGTGTCAAAATTTCCAATGAGGAAATCAAGAATGCCATTTTCTTTCCTTTTAGACGTGTAAGTTTAGCTTCATTACAAGGCTGTAGCACGCCTACAGTCTAGTTTTACAGAATCATCAATATAAAATAATCTACTCAAAAGTAGAAAAGCCTGCCGGGCGGTGGTGGCGCACGCCTTTAATCCCAGCAATCGGGAGGCAGAGGCAGGCGGATCTTTGTGAGTTTGAGACCAGCCTGGTCTACAAGAGCTAGTTCCAGCGCAGGCTCCAAAGCCACAGAGAAACCCTGTCTCAAAAAAACCAAAAAAAAAAAAAAAAAAGTAGAAAAGCCTGAACCAAAAAGCTGTTAGAATTATGTGGGGGGGGGGGCTGGGAATTGGGTAGATTGAAAAGACTTAGACAGACAGATAGGAAAATGTCACCAGTTCTTCATGGAGTACCCCCTAGCTACAGATCTTTTCCTTGCCTGACCTGAACCAAGGCCTCTGGACAATCCTCTACTGACTGCAAAGAATGCCACTCTTCCTCCATCACTTCTTGCACAAGAAACTTGTCTGAGGCTCTCCCTGGGTTGCCACCTGCAGCCTGGCGGTACTTGTTCAGGAGCCTGTGTCGGCTGTTTCTCATTCTCTCGAGACATCCCTGGGTCAGAATTGTAAAAGAAAGAAAAAGTCAATTCAACCAAAAAGAAAGGCGGGGGGGGGGACACCCTCCACTCAGTTCAGAAAACATCAAAAGAATTTTAGATACAAAGTTTCATATTCTTGAGTACTCATTCACACACAGCTAGGTAAAATTACAGTGCTTTGCTCATGAACCTCCAAATTCCTACATTTCACATTTTATCTTGAATGCAAGCATTGGGTACACAGTAATTGCAAAAAACAGACTGATGGTGCTGGAGAGATGGCTCAGTGTTTAAGAGCACTGACTGCTCTTCCAGAGGTCCTGAGTTCAATTCCCAGCAACCACATGGTTACTCACCACCACCTGTAATGAGATCTGGCGCCCTCTTCTGGCCTGCAGGCATACATGCAGACAGAACACTGTATACATAATAAATAAATATTTTTTAAAAAAAGACTGACGTCAGACATTTATATAGCTCCAAATCCTGCTACTGTACATATGGATATAGACATGATCTTCTTGTACAACAGTACTTCTCACCCCTGATGATGATGATGATGTGTGTGTGTGTCTCCTGTAGAAGTTTAAGTGCACGGCATGAGTGCAGGCGCCCACAGAGGCCAGAAGATTGGAAATGGGGAACCTCTTGAAACTGGAGTTACAGCCACCATGTCTGCTGCAAGAGCATAAGTGCTCTTAACACTTAGCCACATTTCGGTTTTCACAGCTCTGTAGAGCTGCTATTGGCTGAGGTCATTTAAGCAGGTGGTTCAAGGATGCTGCATCTAAGTGTTCTACATTGTACAGAGTAGACTCCCATAACAGAACTTTCTTCTTCAAATGTCAGTACTCACGGTTGAGAACCCCTGCTACACACAAGATTTCCAGCATTACGTTTGCTTTTCTAGACTATACCCACCCCTTTAAAGACTGCTGAACAGGGAGATAAGCTATTTCTTAGAGGGAACTACTTGGCTTCAGAGGAGGCCCGAGCTTAAGGACAACTCTCCTAACAGTAACCGAGACTTTTCTGCCTCTTTAGAAGAGAAATAACTTCTATCTCACAGGACGCATGCATACAAAATGCTTCTCTCTCTTTGTAACCCAACATCATGTGGTGGTGTCACATTATCAGTTACCGATGTCATGGCACTTAAAATTTCAAACAAACTCGAGTCCAGAAACAAAGCTTCCAGGGATGGCACTCACTCCAGCCAAAAGCCCGAAAGGTAGCGGGCGGTGGCCGGGACCCGGTGCTGCGGCAGTAGTCTTGAGTTCGAGAAACACCTCGCTGGCCAGGCGCTCTGGTCATCTGCTTCAAGTCCGACCAGGGCTGAAGCGAGGGCACAGAGGACAGCTGTCCTTGGAACAGATTAGGGAAGTGATTACGATCCACATCTCACACCCACCTGCCTGAAAGCTTCTTTCCAGGGCGGCGAGCCCACCTGTTTGTACAACAACCGGTGCGGTGACCCCGAGGCCTCGGCCATCTCTTAGCGGGAGCCGGCTCCGAAATCCCCGCCTCTTAGCCGCGCGCAAAGAATTCTGGAAGTTGTAGTTTTCGGTCGTAAGACTTTCCTGGAACTGTTTCTAGGGGCTGTCACCTCACGGAGACAGTTTTAGGGAAATCCAAGGAGGGATGAAGTAGTGACAGTTGAGAAGTAGACAGCACATGGACTGAGGGAACGGAGTCTTGAAAGTTCTGGGTTCATTCCGAGGGAGTCGTCAGTAGACACAGGTCTCATTCTTAACCCTACGCGCCGGCCTTTCAAAACCGGCCTTAAGCCAGCGAGGTGATGAACTCCGCCCCGCCCACTCTGGCGTCCGTCTGCGGCGGTGTAAATGGGTTTTCCTCTAGTGATGTCTGCCCTGGATTCCTACTCGCTGATAGGCTGAAGCCGCGGAGTGCTGGTCGCGGATTGGCTACGCGCCGCGGCGGGCTGCACGCCTTGAACCGAGAGCTGTCAGTTCAAGATGGCGGCGGTCGAGGCGTCTGTGGGTGATGGGGAGCTGTGGCAGAGCTGGCTTCCCAACCACGTCGTGTTCCTGCGGCTCCGCGAGGGCCTGAAAAACCAGAGTCCGGCCGAAGCGGAGAAACCAGCGGCTTCGACTTCGCCCTCGTGTCCGCCTCTACCGCCGCATTTGCTGACGAGAAACTTGGTCTTCGGCCTGGGAGGGGAGCTCTTCCTGTGGGACGCAGAAGGCAGCGCCTTCTTGGTGGTTCGCCTTCGAGGCCCGAGCGGTGGCGCCGTGGAGCCCCCTCTCTCACAGTACCAGGTGCGCCAGTCCGTCTCGGAAGCGACCCTTAGCTGGCATCTTGCTCAACTTTGGGGTTCGCGTCTTCCCATCTTGGGGTTTGGCCCTGTAGTGGGTGCGCTCGCGCACTTGAGCAGGCGTCTTTCGGGAACACCCCGCTTCGGGTGGAAAAGCCCGTCTGTCCTGTGTTTAGTCCTCTCCAGCGGGTCTGTTGACTCGGTCGCTGCCAGGCACCCAAAGGAACTCGTGCTGGTTCTGAGTATCAGGGGTTGTGGGGGAAAGGGGACCGTGAAATGGTAAATGATGGGCGCTCTGGAGAAGACAGGATAAAAGGAGTTGGTGCAAATGTTTTTCGTTGTTTGGCCTAAAGAGCCCTTTTACAAGATGTGACACATTCTTTTAGTTGATTCTGAGCTTTAAGACAGATTTAAAAGGACCAAATTATCTGCCTTACATGAATAAGGGTGTCCCTGTATTTCGTTTTGTTTTTGCCCTTTGGGGCGCTCGTTAAAGTTGGGAGGGCTTGTTCGTTTGCTGCAGTGCACGGAACCAACACGCGCGGCGCGCGCACACTCCCATGAACACGTCCGCAGGGGTAATGCACACACACCTTCACCTCCACCGCGAGAAGCACGGGATCCAGCTCTCAACTAGGTCTTCAAAGCTTTTTGTTTTGATGAGCCGATGAAAGGCATGTGAGAGCTGATAGAATCAGAATGCATTTCATTCAGAATGATATAATCAGAAGCACTTGCTGTGCTTTACTGACGTGTTCGTTTGTAGTAAACTGATTTCTTTTAAAGACTTTTTCCCTCAGTAGTGTATGTATGTATGTATGTATGTATGTATGTATACACTGTGTGTGTGTGTTTCTTTATTTAGTCTTTGGGAATTTCACATCGTGTACCCCAACCCCGCTCACCTCCCGGTCCCTCCAAATGTGCCCCACATCCCTGTAGCATCCCCCCTCCCAAATTAATTTTAAAAAAAA
>JAQHUG010000025.1:229426-242636 GCA_028555095.1 Dicrostonyx torquatus
TTTTTTAAAAAAAGATTTATTTATTTATTTATTATTAAGTATACAATGTTCTATCTGCATGTATGCCTGCAGGCCGGAAGAGGGCACCAGATCTCATCACAGACTGTTGTGAGCCACCATGTGGTTGCTGGGAACTGAACTCAGGACCTTTGGAAGAGCAGGCAGTGATCTTAACCTCTGAGCCATCTTCAGCCCCCAGTCTATAGTATCTTCAAAGGCATTTTCCTAGAATCCTAGCTCTAGAAGCTATGACAGGTGGCTCAAGAATTAAAGGCAACCTAGATTACGTAGGACTTTGTCTGGAAGGAAGGAAGAAACTAAACACGTCTGGAATCTCTTCAGGCATTGCTGCTTCCTTTTCAAGGGAAGATTATCTCAGATCAAGAATCACTATTGGTATGTGAGTGGGAAAATGAAAACTAAAGACCTTTATTTGAAATTACAGTAGCTGAAGGAAGACAAAAATTCTGTCAACATTTTCTTGATAATGTTTCATTCTTCCTTTAGCCCTGGGAATATTGGGAAGCTGTTGGGACCATTGCCTATGCATCCTGCAGCTGAAGATAACTATGGTTATGATGCCTGTGCTGTACTCTGTTTGCCCTGTGTTCCCAATATCTTAGTAATTGCGACTGAATCAGGAATGTTGTATCACTGTGTTGTACTAGAAGGGGAAGAAGAAGATGATCAAACGGTAAGTGCCAGGCTAGTATTGACTGTATTTCATATCTTTAATAGCAGGTGTATTTTATGGGCTAATTTGAATGCTTAGTATAAGGAATTCTGGTTTACATATGGCACTTCTGGTATTTTGGAAATTATATATTTCATATAAGAATAGTTGAAGAATAATTAAGAGTCCAAGTGGAGCTGGGTGGTGGTAGTGCATGCCTTTAATCCTAGCACTCTGATCGGAGGCAGAGACAGGCGGATCTCTTGAGTTTGAGGCCAGCCTGGTCTAGAGTGAATTCTAGGACAGTCAGAACTGGTACACAGAGAAACTCTGTCTCGAAGCCCCCCCCCCACTCCCCCTCCCAAAAGTTCAAGTGGAAAGAAGTTAGAAGATTGCCCAACATACTAGTTCATGAAACTGTATGTTTCTGATCTTTGTATTAAGGGTTTCATACACTGCCCCAGTAAATTGAATCCTACAAACAGAAGTCTGCTCTTGTGGCTGGAAAGATGGTTCAGTGGTTATGAGCACTGGCTGCTCTTCAAGAACATCTAGGTTCAATTTGTAACACCCACATGGTGGCTCATAACTATTTGTTAGCTCCAGTCCAGGGGGATCCAACGCCCTCTTCTAGCCTCTATGGGCATCGGGTATGTAAGTGGTGCACAGACATACTTGCAGATAAAACATTCAAACACATAATGAACTAAAAGCTTGGACCATGCTTGTTTTTAAGTTTATTATTTGATTTTTAAATCTACATTTTAAAAAAGAAATTTCAGAAAAGGCCATCTATCTGCTGGAACTGAAGTTGCAGGGGGTTGTTAGTTGTCGTGTGGGTGCTAGGAACTGAACTTGGGTTGTCTGCAAGAGCAGCCAGTGCACTTAACCTCTGAGACACTCTTTAAGCCCTAGTCTTTGATTTTTGAGACAATGTTTTACTATGTTGCTGAGCCTGGCCTTGAATTTACTATATAGGCCAAGGCGCTCTCTATCTCAAAATCCTCCTGCTTTAACTTTCCCAGCTAGCTAGATTACAGGTGTGTGCCCAATTTCCTAGGGATTTATTAACACCACTGTTAATAGTGATTCTGGCCTCTATATTCTTTTTGTTGTTATTTTGATTTCTTGAGACAGAGTCTCTCTGTGTACCCCTTGGAACTTTCTATGTAAACTAGGCTGGCCTGGAACTCACAGAAATCAATCTGCCTCTGCCTCCTGAGTGCTGGGATTAAAGGCGTGCACCAGACTCAGCTTGACCTCTATATTCTAGTCCTTAGTAACAGAGGTTACTTTGTATCACTGGGCTGGCTTTAACCCAGGCTTCTGTTTTTGTTATTTTGTTTAAGGATAATAGGGGAGATAGAGCTTTAATAATTGGCATGAAGGATAAAATTAAACATTTGAAAAGGCTAAGTGACCCAGCTTTTTTGCTTCTGTATTTGTGTACATTTTCAAATTCATATGAGAGGTTGAAATTTCACCCCCCCCCCTTTGTGTTGTTAACAGTCAGAAAAGTCCTGGGATCCCAGGGTTGACCTCATCCCTTCTCTGTATGTGTTTGAGTGTGTTGAATTAGAGCTTGCCTTGAAACTGGCATCTTCAGAGGATGATCCCTTTGCTTCTGACTTTTCCTGTCCAATTAAACTGCACAGAGGTAAGGCATTTACTAAGCGCTGCTTAGCAATGTATTTTATACTAACTTAGCAATGACTGCAATGTAGTCTATTTGTGTGAGCTCAGCTTTTGGAAGGTTAGCACTGTAGATTCTTTTGGACTTTCAGTTACTACACAGCACAGTCTTGCCAAGGCAGATTTAAGTTTGAACATACTCATCAGGCTCCACTCAGATATTTATTTATTATTGTGTGTATGGTATTTGTGTGTCTGTATGTGTCATCAGAGGACAGCTTTCTGGATGATTCTTTCCATTTTACATGGATTTGGGGGATCAGGCTTGTGTGGTGAGCACTTTACCCATTAAGCCACCCTATTAGTGCCACCCAGATGTTTAATGATGCCTTTTTCCTGATCCTAACAAAAGTTGATTTCATAACCTGCATAATGGTACCTACCTATAATCTCAGTACTTGGTAGCCTGAATTAAGAGGTCAAGGCCATCTCATTATATAGTGAGTTCAAAACAGTATTCCTTATAAAATAAGCCTGCAAAGAACATTCACTAAGCAAGTCTAGTTGGTGTTTTGAGCAACATAAACATTAAGTATATGAACTTGATAGATGAATACACAGTGAAGTCAAGTGATGTATTTTGTTTCCTTATAAAGATACTTGTGTCTTAGTTACTGTTGTATTGCTGTGAAGAGACACTATGACCAAGTCAACTCTTGTTATCGTTATGGCAGGAAACAGACAAGGCATGACACTTTATACATAAAGAGGATTTGTTAGATTGGTTTACAGGCTGTGGTATGGCTAGTCCAACAATGACTATATCCCATTGGAAAGTTCAAAACCCAGTAGTTGTTCGGCCCATGAGACTGGATGTCTCAGCTGGTCTTCAGTGTATGTCCCAAAGAAACAGGCTTCAGTGTCAGTGTAAACAAGAGTGATGGCAAGCAGACAAAGAGTAAAAGCTTTCTTCCTTGCCCTTTACATAGGCTGCCGCAGATGGTGGGGCCCATTTAAGGTTTAAGGTGGATCTTCCCACTTCAAATAATGTCATCAAGAAAAATCCCTCACAAGTGAACCCAGCTGCTTCGCTTTAGGTAATTCCAGGTGTAGTTAACTTGACAACCAAGAATAGCCATCACAGCATGTCTTTGGAAATGTTAATTACAAGCATTTTTTTCTTGGTTTTTGTAATGAAAATAACATTCTCTTGTGAAACACATTTCTGACTTATTATTTGTGCTTAAAGCATAATACAGTCACTGAACTTACACTTAAGCTTTTTATGACAAAAGTAAAATGGCTTAAATGTTGGCCTTTTTCAAAAATAACTTTTCTATTACATGTCAGTATTAAAGTTTTTTCCCTCTAGACTTTTAACATCCCAAATGAAAACATGACATCAACTTTACAACATTAACTATGAAATCAAATTTTTAAAAGTGGGACTATTAATAGAAAACTTTAACTTAAGTGGTTATGAATTGTTTTTTTCTCTTATCAACTTTATTATATATATTATTTCTGTATTTTATTTTAATGTTTTTTAAAGGCGTGTGTATGTATGCATATACATGTGCCAGAAGAGGTAAGTTAGGCCTCCTAGAACTGCAGTTAAAAGGGATTGTGAGCTAATCACAGTAAATGCTGGGAACCTCCGGGAGAACAATACATGCTCTCAACTGATAACCCATTTTTCTACTCTATTTTAATCTTTTAGGAAACCTTTTTTTTTAATTAGATTGAGCCATTTTATGTGTATGGGTGTTTTGCCTGCATGTATGTTTGTGTGCCACATTCGTGAAAACCAAAAGAGGGTGTTGGATCCCTTAGAACTGGTGTTCCATAAGGTTGTGAGCCACTGTGTGAGTGCTGGGAATTGAATGAGATGGAAGAGCAGCTGGTACTTTTGATCTCTGAGCCACTTCTCTAGCCTGTTTTAGAAAATCCTAACTGTGGCTAACAGTAAGTACTTGGCTAACATATAAGGTCTGGGCTTAATCCCTAGCACCACATAAACCAGGTTGTACCACGTGCCTATAATTCCAGCACTCTGGAAACAGAGACAGGAGGATCAGAAGTTAAAGGCCATTCTCAGCTACATAGCAAGTTTGAGGCCAGTCTACACTACATGAGACACTGTCTAGAAAAGGGAAGACAAACAAGGTGGCTGAGAAGATAAGGGTAGTTGTCACCAAGCCTGACAACCTGAGTTGAATCCCCAGTACCTAGGTAATGTAAGGAGAGAAGTGAGTTCTGAAAGGTGTCCTCAAACTTCCACACACATGCCCTGGTATATACATACATACATACACACACACACACACACACACACACACACACACACACACACACACTTGTATGCACACTATAAATATAATTTTAAAAAAGAGATCTTAACCATAGAGATAAATATTTATAAGTAACAATAGGTTTTCAAGAGAATGGAATATGGTGGGGTGTAGTTGTAATCATAGCCACTTAGTAGGCTAAAGTAAGATAGGTTCTAGACTCAAAGGAGGTGATATCTTATTTTGTAACTGCCTATTGTTTCATGATGGGACTATGTCCCGAGCAGTGTGCCAGCGTCTTCCTCAATACCTGTGCTATAGTAGTGCACACACTGCACCAGTCCTGCACTCAGCAGATGTGTGCAAGCATAGGTTTTCTAACAGCTATCGTGGTGTTTTTTTAATTTATTCTTATTTTATGCATATTGGTGTTTTGTCTGTACGTATGTCTGTGTGATGGTGTCAGATCTTGGAGTTACAGACAGTTGTGTGGTGCAATGTGGTTACTGGGAATTGAACTCAGGTCCTCTGGAAGAGTAGTCAGTGCTCCTAACCACTGAGCCATTTCTCCAGCCCATTTTTTTTTTATGTTTTTTCCCCTTATCTTTAGACATGTATTACCATGATAGGGGATGAACATGGTATCGGGGCATGAATGCCACAATACATATATGGAGGTCACTTTGTAGAGTCAGTTCTTTCCATTGACCTTTACTTGGGTTCTAGGGATTGAACTTGTTGTCAGGCTTGCGTGGCAAACACCTTTTCTTGTTACTTCCTGAGCCGCGTTGCCAGCCCCAGAGCTACTATTTTTTTTCTGGCTAATGCACAAATGGGAACTGGCCCTGAACAGAAAATCCCCCTGAGCTCTCATAGATTCACACCATATTACACTTTGAACAATGAAACATATTTTGCAGAGACAGAAATTCCAAGGTTTGGTTGTTTAGACAAATGAGGAAATTTACAGTGTGAATCCTGTCAAAGGTTCTCCCATATAGAGCATGCGTGCTTTTCCCAGGCAGCAGTTAACCAGCATCATCTTCTCCAAAGTTCCTGGCAGAGGCAGTGTTCCTTTAGTGAAGTTTTACTTAGTGTGATTTTACTATCTTCTAAGTAAGCTTATTGGTTAGTCCTTTGTAAGATCAGTTCATGGTTTTTATTTTTCTCCTTCCCCCGGTGTTGGCATAACTGGTTTGCACTACCACAAACAGCCTTCTGTGTCTTCTGCTCCACTTTGACCAAAACCATCGGCATATATCTTTATCTGTGATACTAAATTTATTTATAACAAATAAATTTATTCTTGCACGAGGTTTTTTTAAAATATTTATTTATTTATTATGTATACAATATTCTGTTTGTGTGTATGTCTGCATGCCAGAAGAGGGCCCCGGACCTCATTACAGGTGGTTGTGAGCCACCATGTGGTTGCCGGGAATTGAACTCAGGACCTTTGGAAGAGCAAGCAATGCTTTTAACCACTGAGCCATCTCTCCAGCCCATGAGGTGTTTTCTTAACTTGAACCTTGTCACAGAGTGTCCACAAGGGATTTGTTGGCTGGTCTTTTCTTGGGACGTGGCTCTTCCTTCTCTTTGCTTTGCTTGTTAATTTTTTTTTAAAGATTTATTTGTTTATTATGTATACAGTGTTCTGTCTACAAGTGTGCCTGCAGGCCAGAAGAGGGCACCAGATCATTACAGATGGTGGCTTGCAACCATCTGTAATGATGGTTGCTGTGAATTGAACTCAGGACCTCTAGAAGGGCAACAGTGCTTTTAACCTCTGAACCATCTGTCCAGCCCTGATTTTATTTGTTTCTTCTGTGTCTCCTTTAGTTTCTTTCCCTTTTCCTTCCTCCATTTTTGTTTTTCCTTTGCTCCATGTTTATGATGACTTCTGTTGACTACCCTGGGTATTGTTCCCAGTGTGTTTCTTTTAACAAGATTCCAAGGTTTTGATTTTGTCAAGTTGTCATCAGCAGACAGCCTTGGCTTCATGATTACTTCTCTTTTAGAGGGTCTGATCCTTGGAGATTAAAACAAAAACTCTTAGCCCTACAAGATTTTATCCAAAAAAGGTCAGTTCCCGAGGTCAGGGGGCCCCAGTGGGATAATGGCTATCTTTCTGCTGTGTCCTGAGCTGTTGGAGCTTAAGACAGTATGTGTAGAGTTTCATTCTCAACCACCCTTACTTTGAACAATTTTCAGTAAATGTAAAAAGGATGATAGCTTACTTGATGGGAAGTACTTTTAGAAAATGACATTTGGGGCCAAGGATGGTGGTACTCAACTTTAATCCTGGCACAGACAGAAAGGTATATCTCTGGTTTTGATGCCAGCCTGGTCTACATACTGAGTCAGGCCAGCCAAGGCTTCATAATGAAGTATGAAAGGAAATAACATTCAGATTGTCTGTTGTTGTTTTTTTTAATACTTATCAATTTGAAAATGAAATTCAAATTAAAAACTTTCAAGTCCCTGACAATAGTGCACAACCATGAAAATCCTGTAGACAGTTCTATCACCATGTGTTTGTAGGCTACTGGGGTAAATTCTTCCAGTTTTCCAGTGGCTACCTTTGTATCTTTGATGATCTCACGTGCAGATCCCAAGTGTCCTTCGAGATACCACTGTACCCATGAAGCTGGCGTGCACAGTGTTGGGTTGACATGGATTCATAAACTTCACAAGTTTCTTGGATCAGGTAAGTTTACTAATACTGTGTATTTCCCAGTATATTTCAGAGGTTCTGAGAAAAGTTAGTTTGGAGAAGAAAAAATAAAAATAGAATCAGTGAAACCAAACATTCCCTGGAAGGAATATCATCAGAACTGATAAACCCTTAGGTAGACAGACCAAATACTAGAACAGCGAAACTAAAATTACAATAGAAACAGAAAGCAAAGGTAGAGTACTGTTAGGCTTACAGAAACTTAAATTCTAAGGGAACACTGAACATAGCCGTTAGAAGGCCTAGATGGAATAGATGGACTTCAGGACTGACTGGAGTAGGAAATGGGGAGGGAAACTACTTGCCCAAGACCATTTAAAACATTGATTCTTCATGAGCTTCTCTCAGAAAAACAGCACCTCTTACCTCAATCTGTGATACCAAAATCAAACAAAATATACAAACCAGAAGCAAAAATATCTGACAAATATAGATACAAAAAGATTGAGTGGTATTTACTGTAGAAATGGAGCTTTCTTCAGCATCCAGCACTGTTGTGTGATAACATATGGGATACAAGGGGAAAACCATATATTGTTCTTCTGCGGTATTAAAACAATTAAGAATATTTAGCATCTTTTCATTTTAAAAACATTTAAAAGGGCTGGGATATTGCTCAGTGGTAGATCATTTGCCTACAATGTAGAAGACCTTGATTCTGATCCTCTGGACTACTTAAACAAACAAAAAAAAATCAACAAATTAATCATAGAAAGGAGTTTTCTCAAAAAGTAAAATAAAGACTACTTATGAAAACCCGACAGTTAACACCATACTTAGTGACAGAGTAAATGTTTTCTCTTTTTTAAATATATTTTTATTTTTTAGGATTTCATATATGTCTAGTGTCTTGATTATAGTCTCACACACACACACACCTTCCCCTACCTCCTCTCAGATCCACTCTTCAAGCCCCAACTCCTCTCCCAACTTCATGTCCTTCTCTTTTTTTTTTTTTAAATAACCTAAGTCCAAATAGTGTTGCTTACTTTCTCATGAGCATGGAACCAGATAGTAGGACAAGCTCACCACAGCCTATGAAAACTGCCTCATCTTCTTCAGCAGCCAGCAGCTCTCAGTAACTGTTTGAGAAAGGTACCCTCTGTGAGAAGCAGTGGCTTGAAACAAAAAATTCATTGCATTTAACAAATGACAGAATTTTTAATTTGGAGTTTTGTCTGAGCACCACTTGATTACTCTAATACATTCTTTTGTAGATGAAGAAGATAAGGATAGTTTGCAGGAACTTGCTGCAGAGCAGAAATGCTTTGTAGAGCACATTCTCTGTACAAAGCCATTGCCATGTAGGTAAGGACCTTCTTGTAAGGCTATCATGGTTTTCCAAAGCTTTCTCCTGCTTTAGAGTCACCCTGTTTCTTAGCTTCTCTTAGCTAATGTTTATTTTCTCATCTTCTATCACTTCTTCAAAGATGCTTCCCTTAATTCTCCAGTCTTACTCAGGGTTCTTCTGTTGTCTTTGTAATCTCAATATCTCTCTCTATCTCTCTCTCTCTCTGTCTCTCTGTGTGTGTGTGTGTGTGTGTGTGTGTGTGTACGTGTGTATGTGCTCACGCGATATGACTACAGCTCTATCTTTTATGATTTTCTGTTGGCCTTGTGCCTGCTTACTCTATGTAAGCAGGCACAGTAAGAGTGCCTAGTAGATATTCAGTAAATGGTTGATGAGTAAAGAGAGGTGTGTAGAATGGATCCCAGGTTTCTTGTCTGGGTAAATGAATAGATGTGGTACCCTTTGGAAAAAACAGCATGTAGAAGAACAAATTTGGGGAGATGGTGATGAACCTCTAGAGCACCTTAAGTAGAAGAGCCTAACAGGCAACTGTGTGTATGGGTCTGAAGTTTGGAATGCTCTGGAGTAGTGAAAGTGTCAGCATTGGAAGTGTTGCTCTGAAACCTTGCCCAGGAGAAGGTCTGGAGTCAAAAAAGGAGACTCGAGCATGATTGTGAGCAGTGAGTGGAACAGCGGAGCCCAGGAAGGAAATTTGAAACAGGGATTCAGGGAATGGAGGGAACCCAGAGTGGAGGTGTGAAGAATACCAAGGAGAAGCTATGTCAAGACACAGTAACATTGTATAAGCACTGATAGGCAAGAGAGTAGAGACTTGGCACTGTACTGGAGGGATTGAGGAATGACAGCAGGTTGAAAAATGAGCTGTATATTATAGCCTTACTCGGCTAGAGAGATGGCTCTGCAGTTAACGGCACTGACTGGCTGCCATTACAGAAGACCCAGGTTCAATTCCCAGCACCCACATGGCAGCTCACAACCAGCTGTAACTCAAGATACTGGAAATATGATGCCTTCTTTTGGCAAAACCCCCATACACATAAAATAAATAATTGTTTAAAATGAAGGCAAGGCAAAGACATGGCAGTATAAAAATGGGACTAGTGATTACCTATGAATAAGAATGACTGTGATCAGGGACGGACATGCAGGATTCTATGGCTGCTGCTGGCTCCTCACCTTCCTTTTTTCTTCCAGGTGCTATATATTGAACCTAGGGCCTTGTACATGCTAGGCAAGCATTCTGTCACTGAGCTATAACCTCAGTTTTGCCTTTTAATTATTGGCCCAGTACTGGTTACATGGTCTGAATGCACATCTTTGAATATTGATTACATTGTATAATTCACTGAGATGTATAGAGTTTGATTAATATTAAAGTGTGATGTTCATTTGCAAAGTTTGGTGGTGATTGTTTTTTAAGATATATAATAAAGTTTATTTCTAAAAGAAAAATGGATGAAGAACTGGGTCTGTGGCTAACAGCACTTGCTTGAAGATCTGACTTCAAATCTCTAAGTAGATATAAAAAACTAGGTATGGTCATGTACTTCTGTATACCCAGCTCCATTGTAGGAGCAGAACCAGGAGGACAGCTAGGACTTGCTGGTTGCTAGACTCACTCAGAGAAACCCTTGCTCACGGGACTAGAATGAAGCTATGACACACACAGGTGTGTGAACAGGCACTTGTGTATACATTACACACTCATATAAGATTGCTGTTACAAAATAAAGGACAGGTTAAGAGGAGCCAGACTGGGGTGCAGTGAAGCTTCCCATAAAGCCACAGTGGGGAATGTTTTAAATGGACAAAATGAAACAAAACAGGAGCTTGTCTATAAGCTGAGAGATGTATAATATAGACACTTTGAAACTATACAGTTGGTGGCACACCAGATGTGACAGGAGGCAGCACTGACAATAAGGTGCAGACGTATGGTCAGACAGAAAGAATGGACATGCAGACCAGTTAGTAAAGCTTTTTGGTGGGGACAACAGTTCCCACTTGAGAACCATGGATTTTTCCCCCACCTCTGGTGGAAGAAAATCGGAAGGAAAGAATGCTGTACACACAAAATGAAATGATGAGGTCCTTGGCAGTGTGGGGTCACTGGGAGTCTAAAGTGAAATCCCAAAGTCCTGTTCATTTAGGTTTTGAGCAGTTTGTAGGCATTAGGTATACTAGGTTCCCCAAGATAGGTAGGTCTTAAGCAGGGAGAAAGACACAGAAGCTCTGTATCCCTGGGTACTAGCTTAAAGATTAAGTGGGAGCTTGGATTAAACTGATCAGGGTATGTTTCCAAAACATGATGTTTGTGGCTGTTACTACATTGACACCAGGATATTACAGGCCCCAAAAAGCTGTGGACTCTCTAGGCATGTAGTTGCTGTTAGTTCTGGTGCATTTGCTGCTTTGTAACTTAACTATGATTGTCTCTCTCCAGGCAGCCAGCTCCGATTCGAGGATTCTGGATTGTCCCAGACATCCTGGGGCCCACAATGATCTGCATCACCAGTACCTATGAATGTCTCATAAGGCCTTTATTGTATGTCTCATTCTGTGTTATCCCACAACTCTCTTTAATTCTGCCAAATCAAAGCTGGGGAAATGCCCTCAGTAACTGGCTTGAGGCTGTCTATATGGTATATGATTTGGCTTCTGAACTGAGTGGATGTTTCTGTTTTCATAGCTGTCTCTGAAAGGTATCATTTTAGGCATGGTGGTGTCTTGTTTTGCCATCTCATAACTGAGAATCAGAGCTTTTCTGTAAGATAGGGTCTCGTTCTATTAGTCATATTGGCCTAGAGCAGTCCCTACCTCATCTGGGATTACAACAAGCCTGATTCCCTGCACCCAGCTAGAAATTTCTCCCAATTGCAGAGAGGACTGAGGTGCTGAACTACATGTTGTGATTGGATTTAATAATGGTTCATGTCAGGCCCAGATGTAAGGTGTTCTCCTGCATGCCCTCCTGGACACATCAGAGAAGCCCCCTAAAGAACATACTGATTTCCATGTAATAAAAGGCATAGATTTGCACCTCACAGGTTGCTCACAGCTCTGATGCAGATGGAGGTCTGTTTGGTCCCAAATTCTGCACTTAATTTATCTCTGTGCCAGCCTCAGAGGGACATCAAAATATGCAACTCTGGGGAAAGAGTATAAAGCTAACTTCATGTTTTAAGTTGTAATCACTATTTTCCTTTTTCCAACTTGGCCTTGGGAGGCCGAGTTTTATAAATGCAGAAACAGAAATGAGAACTAAATCAATGGGGTATCAGTCTCTTGGTGTGTCCATTTAGAGTAGGTGCATCTAAATACTGAGTGTAAAATGCCTGCATTCAGTTTCTTGTTGCTTTATTTAAAAAAAAAATACTAAAATTTTAGCAACTTTAAACAAAAGAAACAGGCGCTAGAAAAATGTTTGGCAGTGGGCCAGTGAGATGCCTCAGTAGGTAAGAGTGCTCGCCACTGACCCTGACTGAACCTGAGTTCAATCCCCAGAACCCATGTGATGTATTTATATTTTGTTTTGTTTGAGACAAGGGTTTTTTGATGTACCCCTGGCTATCCTGGAACTGACTCTGTAGACCAGGCTGACCTTGAACTCACAGAGATCTGCCTGCCCCTGCTTCTTGAGTGCTGGGGTTAAAGGTATGCACCACCACCACCCGGCACCTTTATTTTTTTAAAAGAAAGCCTAGTTGCGCTATTTGGACAATAAAAAAATCAGTCTCAAAGAGGGGAGAAAACGCTTAATTAGCTGGATACCTTTTAATCATATTTCTGCCAACTGTCCAAAACACAAGTTGTCTGTATATTAACACTCTTGTTTACATAGCTCTTCCAAATTTGAATTGTTGCCTTCAAGGTATGATATATACTGCCGAAGTTCACAGTCCTTGGAGATTTCTCGGAAATTGTCTTTGGAAATACTTGCCCTTGATTGTAATTTTTAGAAATAGTTATATAGAAGCAAATATAGTACACAACAGTCATCTGGCCTCAGACCAGCATTTATCAACCTAAACTATGCCCCAAAAAGGAACGGTTAGTGTTACAGTGCTGGCTTGAGTCCTTCGCAAGAAAGGGGCTATGGAATTTATTTATTTATTTTTTAGTTGCCTTGATCTTTTCAAAAAGATCAAATTTATTTATTTTGTTTTTTTCAAGACAAGGTTTCTCTGTAGCTCTGGTGCCTGTCCTGAAACTAGCTCTGTGGACCAGGCTGGTCTCGAACTCACAGAGATCTGCCTGTCTCTGCCTCCCGGAGTGCTGGGATTAAAGGCATGCACCATCACTGCCCGGCTCAAAAAGAACACACGTTCAGGTTTTGGCTAAGTGTGGCTGATGGCATCCTGTAATGCAACAAGTAGCTATATAATGGACTTGACTTGTTTGTTTTGCAGAAGTACAGTCCACCCAGCATCTCCTCCCCTACTGTGTACCCGAGAAGATGCTGAAGTGGCAGAGTCTCCGCTGCGCATCCTGGCTGAAACCCCAGACTCCTTTGAGAAGCATATTAAAAGCATCTTGCAACGTAGTGCCGCCAACCCTGCATTTCTCAA
>JAQHUG010000025.1:243976-255800 GCA_028555095.1 Dicrostonyx torquatus
AGGTTACTATGAAAAAAGACTATCAACAGCGGAAGATGGAAAAAGTGCTGAGTCCTCAGAGACCCACCATTACTCTCAGTGCCTACCAGCGAAAGTGCATTCAGTCCATCCTGAAGGAAGAGTAAGTTGATGTTTTCCAGTCAGCTACTGTTGTGAGACATTTTTACTTGGCTGCCTGTCTGTCTGGATAAGAATCCTGAGTCTGGGATTTGCCTGCAGAATGGGGGCATGATAGAGGCTTAAATGAATATGGTGGGATGAAAAACAACGGCTGTCCTATATAATTTTGTTGTGTGATCAAGAGTACATCCCATTGATATAGTTAGCATTGTTCCTGGGGCTGTGCTCAGTGGCAGAGCATCTGTCTAATGTGAGATGCCTTGGGTTCAATCCCCAACACCACACAAAAAGCCACTGCTGTTCACCTGAAACCTTTTTAAGCTATTCAGATAATTAATAAAGCCATTCTTAAGTCTATTGCAACACTGAGAGTTTAAATCCTTAGACTCCTGGACATGTTGGCACACACCTTTAATCCCAGGACTTGAGAGGCAGAGACAGACAGATCTCTGAGTTTGAGGCCAGCCTGGTGTACAGAGTTCCAGGACAGCCAGGACTGTTACACAGAGAAACCCTGTCTCAGAGTTAGGGGCGGGAAAAAAAAAATCTTACAGCTCAGTACTAATGGCTTGTCCATTTTTTTGAAGTGAGTCATTTGATGATTTTGCAGGGGTGACCACATCAGGGAAATGGTGAAGCAAATCAATGATATCCGAAATCATGTCAACTTCTGACGCCACCTGATGTTAACACAACTGAAGGCTTACAAACTCATGCTGTAAAACAAACAGGTAGCACTATCTAATTTATAAAGAAGCATTTTGGATAAACTTTGGTGTGATTATTCTTGTTATTCCTTTTGTTCTGTATAATTTGAATAAATTTTTATTCAAAATTTGGCTTTGCTTTATAATTAATCTATGATTTATTTTTCAAAATTCTGGGACTCAGGCTTCAGCTGCACACTGCCAGGTCTGTATATGAAGAATAAGAGTGGCATCTTAAGTAGCAGTACCAAAACTGGGATCAAAGGAATAGGCCACACAGTCTACTCAGTAGCAGCTCTTTTAATTTGAACACTCTCTTTAAGGACATGCCTTCGGTACAGTTAACACACAGAGACACCTGCAGTCGCCCAGAACAGAGGTGAAGATCTACGTACAGTTGCTATAATTGCAGAGTCCTCTGCTGGCCCATTTCCTCACAGTCATCGTTGCCTTTCAGAGCTCAATTTGGCTATGGCTACATCTACTCAGTGAGTTCTGGTGCAAGTTCTAGTACCTTAAAGGAAAAGAAAAATGTGTTCTGCCGTATACATTTAGGTCATCTTTTCAAACCTGCCAATTTGAGTTCTGAAAGGTAAGTATGGTACCTGCCTAGAAACAACTGAATGACAGCCAATTAGAAGCTGCATGGTAAGGAATGTTACAGGTAAAGGTAAGCCAGGTTAGACATGCAAAACAGAGTGCAGCACTGGAACGTGCATGGACCCAGATTTTTCCTCTCTTGGTGAATTCCACCTTCTAAACCAGATCTCATTTATGCAGAACACTTTAAAGGACTCTTTCCTACCTGGTGGTGTAGCAGCAGTTTATTTCATACCACAGACAGGTTGTTGAAAACTTAGCATTTCAGTTTCTGTTCACCAGGATGTGTTTCTCATTGAGTGGATCCCAGCAGTTTGCATTTGCCCCAAGTACAGACGATAAACATCCCCTAATTGTGATGCCTTTATTGCTCAAACCCCAGCTTCTGGAGAAAAGTTGTCTGTAAAGTGCTTGATCTCAAACCAGGCGGTGGTGGCACACATCTTTAATCCCAGCACTCGGGAGGCAGAGGCAAGTGGATCTCTGCAAGTTCGAGGCCAGCCTGGTCTACAAGAGCTAGTTCCAGGGCTTCAGAAAAAAAAAAAAAAGTGCTTGGTCTCAGCAGAACAGCTCACGGGGAGTGACAGTTCAGAATGCAGAATGATCATGAATTTCCCATTCACTATGGCCAACACATATGTAATAACATTATAATTAATAAAATCCCTTTAACTCAGTGAGGATATTGTTTCTTTTAAACCAAGTAGCACTGTATACAAGGGGACTTTAAGCCAATTAATGTTTCCATGCATTGGTAAGCCTTTAGCACTATTCCCACAATCTGTATTTACTGTTAAATTCATAATCGTGAACACAAGACTTACGAAAGAAAATAGCAAAGACCTTGAGGGCAAATTCATAATGACTCGATACTACAAAGCCCATTTATGCTATGAATTGATGGTAGGCAAGTGTAAAAAGTCTAGTTTGCTCATTCCCATAATGTTCTTTTGGGTACGTATGTAAGTCACTCACAAACATTCCTTGAAAGCATTGTGACTTAGGAGCCACATGAGTTACACAGCATAGCTAGCTGTCCACCAGTGCTCAGCATAGCCTGCAGGTGGTGAGAAGTACACAAGCACACTTCTTGGGATTAACAACCTGTTCCACAGGCTGCTTTGCTTCTCCACATAGGAAAGAAATTTCAACTCCAAGAATGAAGTAGATTCTAAACTAAGTTTCCTCAGCTTCACTGTCAGCATGCTCACTTACACCACAGGTCTAAACTTTAAAACAAAGATACAAAGATCTATAAGCCATCACCATTTTAAATGTGACACTTGTATGCCTCGAAGGCAGGCTAAAAATAAGCAGATTTATACATGTGTACTAGATGTCAGACATAGCTTGTTTTTATTAATATTTTTCCACTGATCCAGTAACTAAAACACTTGGAAAGGGTAGGTGGTGCGAATTCTCCTTTGCCATGGTACCTGTGGGCCCAGGAAGTTTATCCTGGTGTGCAGAGAAAGTGCATCCAAGGTTTCTTGTGCTTTTTTTCCTTTAAATTCAACTTCCAATATATATATTGCCTCAGCCAAATATTCAGATTCTCCTAATTTTGTTGAATTCTTTGTTTGCCATGGTCCTATAATTCTCAGGCAAGTTTCAGTAGCATTTAAGGTCCTCCAACAAAGATAAAATGGTAGAAAGAAGAAAAAATGCACTTAGCAAGGGGAATACAGTCAATAGCCAATGGCCTGCTCTCACACTTCATATTTTAATATAAAATACTCATACAGCACACTACACCTCTCTGCTAGCTGAACACTGCTACTGATGAGCCCTAGAAAACAGAAAAGAAAAAAAACTTTTCTCTCTCCCAGTTTGTATGAACTGAAAACGTAATTCCAAACACTATGCGGAAGCTGCTTTCATGTCAGGAAATGTGTTCTGGAATCCACATTGGAGACAGCAGGCAAGGAAACAGCACTTTTCTGGCACCAATCTGATTCCACACCCGTTGGAATCGAGTCCGATGTCCCATTAGTGTTCCCTCTGAAACATCTGCTGGCTGTCCCTGCGCACAGCAGCCTTCTTCCTCCAGACCTGCATTTCTCTAGTCTTCCTTTTGCTGTGACGTCTTCCGTTAAGAGTTAAATAATAATTAATGTTATTCTAAAGATGAGTTAAAAACCCAAAATGCAGGTTACAATCCTGCTACCAGGGTGTCATGTCTCAGGGAGCTGGTTAATGTCTGTCAATTTGGTATCATTCAAAATTGCCCGGATTCTCTCCAAGGAGTCTGCTTGCCGGATCCTCTCTAACTGCACCTGGAGAAACAATGTAGTGATGAGTGCCAAGTGTCGCCTACCTATGTTCCCTCTACTTCGATCATTCTAGTCGACATGCAGCAGCTTAATTAACCAGATTACACTCTTCAAAGAAAAGAGAAAAAAAAACATACTTTTAAAATTCACCAAATTCATCAATTTATATAACAGATTGGTATCCTGCCCCTCCCATGCCCCCTCCAATGCCTACCCCACAATTTAAGGCAAAATTGGCAAGGTGGAAGGGGGCCAAATCTATAACAGATCAAGCTTGTGCTTGAGTGATAAGCAGATACTTGAGGCAGAGGCAATCAGAGATCTCCAGCTACACTGGTGCCCCCTCCCTCAGAGGGCCATGGTAGTTCCCCAAACACCTTACCTGAAGAGTCTGAGAAAGTTTTACAAAGTCTCTCTGGACTTGTTCACTGACATCTAATTCTGTCTGTAACCTCTGAGCTTTGTTCTTCTCTTCAAACATGAGCTGTTCAACAGTAGCCTAAAAAATAAAAGTTTGGAGAGATTAATGCCAAAGAGCCAGATTTCCTAAAATTACTTAGGAACTTTGGTTACTGACTACAGGGAACTTGTCTTCTTTTTTCTTTTTCGTACTAAGGATTGAGCCCAGGGCCATAGCTTGTTGTTAGGCAAGCACCCTGAACCATTAAGCTATATCCCCAACTCTTCCTACTACCTGAGTGATGCCTCCATACTCCACTAATCTTTTATCTTTATTAATTTTTTTCATTTTTTACATCCCAACTGCAGCTCCCGCTCCTCCCACTTCTCTTCTGTCCCCCTTTCCCAATCTACCCCTCCTCCATCTATGTCAGAAAGGGGCAGGCAAAAAAAAAAAAAAAAAAAGCCGGGCGGTGGTGGCGCACGCCTTTAATCCCAGCACTCAGGAGGCAGAGGCAGGCAGATCTTTGTGAGTTCGAGACTGGCCTGGTCTACAAGAGCTAGTTCCAGCACAGGCTCCAAAGCCACAGAGAAACCCTGTCTCGAAAAACCAAAAAAAAAAAAGGGGGGGCAGGCCTCCCATGGATGCCAACAAAGCATGGCATATCGAACTGAAGTAAAACTAAGCTCCTCTCCTTAAGGCTGGGCGGCACAACCCAGCATTAGGAACAGGTTCCCAAAAGTAGCCAAAGGGTTAGGGACAGGTCCTACTCCCACTGCTAGGAGTCCCACAAGTGGACCAAGCCACACGACCATCACATATGTAGAGGGCCTAGGCCCGTTCTATGCAGGCTCCCTACTCTGTCATAGTTTGAGCTCCCATGAACAAGCCAATTGTTTCTATGAGTTCCCTTGTGATGACCCTAACCACCCCGACTCATACGTTTCTTTCCGTTAAATATTTTTTAATTACATTTTTATTTTTCTACTGATTGGGAGCATGTGTGTTTGTGTGTGTGCATGCTACAGCACAGAAGTAGCGGTCACAGGACAAGTTGCTGGAATCAGCTCTCTTTTCACCATGTGGGCCCCAGAGATTAAACTCAGGCTTGGAAGCATGTACCTCTAGCTGCCTCACTGGTTCCATCTTTATTTAAGACAAGGTCTCCTGTAGTGCAAACTAGCCCCTGAACTTGCTCTATTGTAGTTGAAAATGAGTTTGAATTTCTGATCCACCTGCCTCTATCTTGTGAGATTACAGATTGTGCCAACACACCCAGTTTTCTGCAGTGCCAGGCAAACGCTCTACCAGCTGAGCTTTATCCCCACTCCCAGTACCTCTTTTACATTTGTGTGTGGAGTAGGGTGACTAGGGAAGCACTCACAGATGACAATCAGGAGGACAACCTTATAGAGAGCTGGTTCTCTCCTCCCACTATGTGAGCCCCAAGGATCAAATGCCAGTTATCCAGCTTGGCAGCAAGCACCTTTACCTGCTGATCTGTTTCCCCAACCCATTCTCTCTTTCCACAGTGCCAGTTGGGTAGGTTACTTGCTCTAGGTATGAAACCAGGATAAGAAATGTATTCAAAGATCAACAGCTGTCATAGTAACACAGACAGAGACTTAAAAGGAAATTTCCTCTGACAATTACTAGGAGCAAACATTGAATTAATATGGGCCATTCAGCCTCAGCCACCTCCAGCCTTCCTTACTGAAAATCATGGGAGCCTTTTTCTAAAAACAAGAATCTACTGACCACCAACACAGCTCATTAAAACCATGTCTAGGCAATGTACGCCATTAAGCAGCCACGTGCATTTTTATTCTACACAAACTCAAGATAATCTGGAAATCTGCTTCAAGGCAATCTTAGCATTTGATACAGGGATGGAATGGAGTAACGCTTTCAAAACAGTCCCTCCTTTCATCTCTGGGGACTGAACCTCACACATGCTAGGCAAGCAGTCTACCACTAGACTAGATCTATATCCGAGTCCCTACTCCACCTTTTCAATTTTTATTTTTTTTAAAAAAAATAAACACTCCAAATAAGTTGCCAAAGCTGGCCTTAAGCTACCTGGTAGCCTTTTTAAGGCCTTTGAACTAGCAATCCTCCTGCCTTGGCCTCCAGTAACATGAACTGCAGGCAGGCCTACACCCAGCTCAGAGAAATGCTTCCAGCAGAACACTGTCCAAGTTAGGCTCAATATATGTTTATTGCATTTTGTACGTATAAGTGATTGTTTGTATTTGTGTATGTGCACAATGTGTGCACCAGAAAAGTATGTCAAATCTGGAGGTGGAATTACAGACTGTTGTGAGCCACCACTGTGTGCTGGGAACTGAATGCTAGTCCAGTGCAAAAGTAGCCAGCGCTCTTAACCACTAAGCCATCTCTCTAGCCCCTTTGTTTATTGTAATTTTTGTTTGCTTGAGAAAGGACCTCACTAGGTAGATCATACAGGCCCTGAACTCACAGAGATCCACCTGCCTCTGTCTTCCCAGTGCTGGGATTAAAGATCTGCGCTGCCATACCTTAACCTTGTTTTTTAAATTAAATGACCAATAAACATAATTACCTTAGCAGCAGTTTCCTTCTTCAACTGTTCCTCTAAATTAACCTTTATTTCTTGGAGACTCTCAAGTTGTTGTGACTTCTCTCTTAATGTAGATTCCAACTGTGAAAAGGAAACCAAAAGGGAAAACTGAAACTCAGAAAAATTTTGAAGGTCACGCAGCACTATTGAGAGGTGTCTGCAACCCAGAGTGAGTACTGTACCCAGACTCAGGTTTGCTCTTGGCTGTGCCTGAAATGCTCTTCTAAAGCTTCAGAGTATAGTCTTCTTGTTATTCCAAACCTGGTCTTTATCTCTGTATTAGGTACCTATCATGTTCTAACGCTAAAGCCTGAAACTGAGAAGTCAGGAGAAACAAATAACTAATGCATAACAACATAAAAGTAGCAGCATTTAATTTAGGGAGAAAAATTGGATAGTATTTTCTAGAAAAGATGATGACTGACTTTTACTGGGGATTGAACCTGGGGTCTCAGAAGCTAGGCAAGCATGCTATCACTCCTCTCTATACCTAACTCCTTTGAAAACAGGATCTTGCTTTTTTTGTTGTTGTTCAGACTGATTTTGAGCTCTGTAGCCTAGGCAGGCCTTGAACCTGAGGTTTTCCTGTTTCCTCTCTTTGCACTGCCAGCATGGATTAACATTTTCACAGGAGAAGGAAAGGGTGACAAGGTAAAGAAAGTAAAGAGGTGTTCTAAAAACTGAACAGCTGCCCTGCCCAAGGACAGTGAGCTCTGGCTGCCTGCAGCAGTGTGGGACTGTGAGAGACCTCCACACTAAGGACTTGTCCTCAACTGCTGAAGACCTCAAAAGACTGTGACAGCCTGACTTCACAGGAACTAGAACCGGCTCCAGCCCAGAGGTTTCTTAGGAAACAAGTCAGGCTACAACAGGCCAATGAAAAATCACATCGCAGACCTGGTGGTGTAGCTCTGTAGGACAGTACTTACCTAGCATACAAATGAATTCAATTCCCAGAACCACCAAAAAAAGTAAAAAAGTAAAGTCTGAACCCAAACTGGCAGGGGAGGAACAATGCAGCACATGAGCCTGGCATTTTCTTTTTCAGTTCTAGGAAAGCATTCTTCTACTGAGCTACACTCCAGGACTGGGCGCTGGTCATCTCTAGTGTGCCCTGGAGACCTCTAGCAGAGGGAAACAAAGGCTGACTGTGGTAGAGACCTGCCTGGGAGGTCAGGTAGAGGGTAGCACTCTTTCAAGAACCTTGGAAAAATAATGACTTAGCAGAGTAGTATAATTCAAGGAGAAATTTTGTTTTGTTTTTCTTTTGAAAGGCCACCTTCCTATGTACCACAGGCTGGCCTCAAACTTGAATCCTCAGCTTCTTGAGTGCTAGGATTACAGATGTGTGTCCCACATCCATCTCATTTTTTCCCACTTAATGGGAAACAGCTGGGCAATTACGTACAGAATGGGAAGATCAATCAAGAGGTAGACGTTCAAAGCTAGAGAACACAGAGGCCAGTGAAAGCACCTATCAGCATCACACTACGGTGAGAAACAGGTCATCATTTTATCTCAAAGAGAAGGCTGATAATAAAGTAGGAGGGCAGGTAACCGGGAACCTGGGCTAAACCGGCCCTGTCTATCGACTGATCAGTGAAGGCTGAGATGAAAGCGACTAAAGAGCTATTGTGAAGAATGGAAGAGACATAGCTCAGGACAAATGGCAGAATGCCTAGGGACACTGGAGCCCACGGCAGCAAGGGCCTGAGATGCCATCAATTCTGGGAGCATTGGCTTTTTGGAACAACAGGCCTAATTTGGAAATGGGCAACAGTTGAGTGAGGGCAGCAAAAGAAAACTTGGGCACAAGAGTGTGGGTTGAAAGCCCACTAAAGAGCCAAGTAAGGTGCAGCTCAGGAGGAAAAAAAGCAAAGCCTAGAAGTTGTTGCTTCAAGTTTAGGAAACTGGAAGAGGCACTCGAGTAAAACAGGAAGAGAATGGAGTTAAAATGAGAAGCAAAGTACAGAAGCATGTCAAGCAGGACGGCTACTGGAGGCAAAGGTCTTTTGAGTCAAGGACCCGGAAGTTGAGTCAAGGACCCGGAAGTTAGGGAGTCGCATGGGCTCATCTACCACCCTGTTAAGGGCAGTGAGGAAGTATCACGTCCTGTAGGTACCATCCTACCCATACCTGCAGTGCATCAGTCATGGAGGACCACGCCAGGCTGAGGTCCCTCTGCATCTATACTCTGCCCATCACTACAAGCATCACTCAGGGAAGACCACGCCAGGCCACCCATTCTATTCCCACAGGCAGAAGTTTCTCAAAAGCGGGACTATGCCTCACCTATCTTCATTTCTTTGTTCTAGCACAGGATTTAATAAGCAACCAGCATTAATTTAACAGAATTAATCTCAAACTTGTGACTCACCTGTCCCTTTTCAACCTTTATTCTTTCTAATTCAGCTTTTAGACTAGAAATGGAAGCTAGGACAAAAGGGAGAAATATTAGCAATCATTTATTATTTTTATCATTTTTCCCCTTAAAATGTCCCCAAAGGAGTCAGAGATACACTATAGAGGAAAGTGCTCTCTCTCAAACTGTCCCAGAGAACTGACCTTCTAACCAAGCTCAAAGAAAGTTCAACTACACATGCACACTTTGTGGTAACCTAAATTTCTACCTAATGTCCATACCTAACTGTAAGAAAGCAATGTTGTTATCAATATAGTCCTGTAAGGAAATGCTGCCCATCTGACCCTGCCACCCGGTGGCCTTTGGCTCCATCACCATCAGAGCTCAGAAAGAATGTGGGGGGAGGGCATTCACAGCCACCATTCATCTGAACACCTCGGACAAGTGTTCTTTCCTATACTGCTTTCCACACCCACAGTCATGCATTATGCTCAGGGTTATTTACTGTTTGTTAGCTTGCTCTTTGAGATAGGGTCTCCTGCAGTCCTGTACCCAGGCAAGGACTATACCCACAAAGCTACACCCCAGACCCCAAGCGACATTTTCTTCTCACCTATTTCCTCCTTGCAGGTCTCTATTTCCAGCTGCAGAGTTTCTTCAAGGTTTTCTTTTAAACACTGTTCTGCTTGAATCTGTTCTTTTAGGAACAGAATTTCAGCCTTCAGCTTCTCCTCCATGTGGTCTGCTGCTGTCCGCACATGAATGATGTTCTCACGGTATTTTAACACCAGTTCCCGGAGCACCTGCATTCAGTGCACAGAGGTTACTGGATTTGTGAAGATGAGAAAAACTGGAGATTTGTTCCACATGATTGAAATATTTAGACCGTGACTGTCGATGACCACACAGTGTTCTGAAAGCACATGTCTTTGCATATTAACATCTAACATGGCCGAAAAAATGTGTTGTGAACTATGTTTTCACCACAAAGCTGTCTTATGTGCAGAAAAAAAATAAAATGTTATGTAACTTTCCATGCAAATTCACTAGGAAGAATAATGTTATGAAGATAAAAAGAGAAAAACTCAGGAACAAGTGTAAACTCAGGATAAAATACATTGAACTTACCTGTTCACACAGTCAAACTCTCACTGAAAATCTCCTTGAAGTAATGACCCACTGACCCCACAAAGAAGGGCTTTCTAAGGTGACAAGCTTATATGCTTCCCACCGGTGTGTTTTGTTGAGAGAGGCTGGCCTCAACTCACAGAACTCCACCTGTCTTTGCCTCCAAGAGCTGGGATTACAAGCATATGCCACCACACCTGGCTTTTCTTTTCATCAGAGAGGAGAGCCCACACCATTAGATAGCTGGTCTTTACGTAATTTAGTATCAAGTGCTCTGGAGCTGCTGCAGAGCGGGGAGTCACTTAAAGCTGTATCTGAAGTAGAAATGGCAAGCTAGGCAGGAGAGAAGAATGTGCCCTCACAGGCTGACAGGAGGCTGTTTCAGAGGAAAGTCAGGACACAGGAGGTGACTTTCCTCCGTCTTCATCAGATAAAACAGATTTAAAAATTAGACAGGATGAGAGGTTAACTGCACATTTAAAAATACAAGGGCTCCTGAGACAAAAATAAAAAAGGAAACTTCCCAATAAAGAAAAGGGAAACTAAGGAGATAGAAAAAGGAATCTTGCCGGGCGATGGTGGCGCTCGCCTTTAATCCCAGCACTTGGGAGGCAGCAGGTGGATCTCTGTGAGTTTGAGCCCAGCCTGGTCTACAAGAGCTAATTCCAGGATAGGCTCCAAAGCCACAGAAAAAAACAGTCTCAAAAAACCAAAAAAAGAAAGAAAGAAAAAGAAAGAAAGAGAGAAAGAAAGAAAGAAAATTCTATAAAATTCTATACTTGAAAGGCCCAAAAGACACCACCAGTAAACTCTTTCAATGAAATAAAAGTAGAGAGGAAATTTAACACAGAAAAATCAGCCAGGCGGTGGTGGCACACGCCTTTAATCCCAGCACTCGGGAGGCAGAGGCAGGCGGATCTCTGTGAATTTGAGGCCAGCCTGCCAGAGTCAAACACAAAGAAACCCTGTCTCAAAAAAAATAAATAAATAAACAGACAAATTTAGGCTGGGCATGGTGACTCAGGCCTTATTGCTATTATTCAGAAGGCAGAGGCAGGAAGATCTCTGTGAGTTCAAGGCCATCCTGGTCTACATAGTGAGTTCCAGGATAGCCAGGGCTATGTAGTAAGACCTTATCTTAAAACAAACCCACCAAAACCAAAAGAACTAATAATCCAATAGTGTTGTTCCTGGGTGTTCCCCTGTAGGATCAAATCCTTCGAACGCTAGAACAACCCATGTTTACTACAGCACTATTACTCTTAGCAAGCTTTTCTCATAGGTACTCAATAAATAAAGAAAATGTGCCAGAACAAACAAGGAAGAGTAAAATTATGTTATCTGAAGGAAAGCTGATAGAAATGGAGATCATCATACTATGGAAAATAATCTAGACTCAGAAAACAAATACTGAATGTTGTCTCTCATATCAGAATCTAGATGCTTTGTTTTTTTGGTTTTTTTTTTTTTTTGAAAGATTTATTTATTTTCATTAAGTATACAGTGGTCTGCCTGCATATGTCCCTGCAGGCCAGAAGAAGGTACCATATCTCATTACAGATGGTTGTGAGCCACCATGTGGTTGCTGGGAATTGAACTCAGGACCTTTGGAAGTGTAGCCAGTGTTCTTAACCT
>JAQHUG010000025.1:304515-338382 GCA_028555095.1 Dicrostonyx torquatus
GGAGGGAGGGAGGGAGAGAAAGATAAAAATTAATGTAAAAGATGGGGTGGTACTCCACTTCTTCCTGCTATAATTACAGATATACATGCACTGCTAATCTTTTTCCTGTTCTGGCTCTCTCTTTATGTTGATTTGCATCATCTTAGACCAAAACAAAGTAAACAAAACCACCTAAACAAAATTACTGAACATAGTTCCTCAGATCATGTTCCCATTATCAACGTTAAGACTGCTATACATAACCGGGCGGTGGTGACACGCGCCTTTAATTCCAGAACTTGGGAGACAGAGACAGGCAGATCTCTGTGAGCTCAAGACCAGCCTGGTCTACATAGCGAGTTCCAGGACAGGCTCCAAAGCTACAGAGAAACCCTGTCTCAAAAAACCAAAAAGACTGCTACACATTCTCTCACTGTGTTTGATAAAGGTTTAATAGTCTTTTAAGTTAATGTATACTTAAATTTCTCAAAATCTTTCCAAATCAAACATAAGCAAACTGTTTTACAATCTTACATAATACATCAGTTTTCAAATGATACACCATATTTCTTTTCTTATTTTTCGAGACACGGTTTCCCTGCATAACAGTCCTAGCTGTGCTGGAACTAGCTCTTGTAGACCAGGCTGGCCTCGAACTCAAAGGGATTCATCTGCCTCTGCCTCCTGAGTGCTGGGATTAAAGGCGTGCACCACCACCATCCAGCCAATACACCATATTTCAATTGTGAGAATTTGTGTCTATTTTGGATGTTACCTAAGGCTTTTCTGTATCATCTTTCTGTGTTGATTTACCAGTCACATAAGAGAACCTTCTTTTCCAGCCATTGACATTGTCCCACTCTGTCTGGACAAACATGGCCCCAAAACCAACTAAGTGTGATGTCTACTGGGAAGAGGAAGCAGAATAAAGACTGGTTTTGACCCAAGGCTGAGGCTACAGTTCAGTTGGTAGAGGGCCTTCCTAGCATGCAGGAGATCTTAGGTCAGATCTCCAGCACCACATAAACAGAACAAGGTGGTGTTTATCTAAAATCCTAGCATCTGGGAGGTGGCCGGGAGGATCGAATTTCAAGACCACCCTCAGCTACACAGCAAGGCCTTTCTGAGCTGTGAAAGCATGAGAACCTCCACTTGAATCCCCAGATCCTAGAAAAAAATCTAGGGATGTACTTGTAAACACAGTACTGTGGGGGGATTTGGAGATAGGAAGTTTACTGGCACTTGCTGGCCACCAGCCTAGCTCCAGGTTCAAGTGAGAGAACAAAGAACAAAGGACAGAATGATAGAACAAGACACTGCACACCCTCTTTTGGCCTCCCTGACCTCCTCCGGGCTTGCACAAATGCACACAAACACCAAACAAACTGGTGACATTCGTACATACACCACACACCAAAAAAAAAAAAAAAGAAAGAAAGAAAGAAAGAAAAGAGAAAAAGATTTGGGGCTCCAGCTTTTGTAATTACTATTCTAGCTTTCCTATTTTATCTTGAGGAAAACTTGATTAATTACCTATTATAATAATAATATAATTTGTTTTACTTAAAAAAGGCCTCACACTCTCAACAGAGGAATCTAAAATGGCTGAAAGATACTTAAGGGAATGTTCAACATCCTTAGTCATCAGAGAAATGCAAATCAAAACAATTCTGAGATTCCATCTTACACCTGTAAGAATGGCCCAAGATCAAAAACACTGATGACAACTTATGCTGGAGAGGGTGTGGGGAAAAGGGAACACTTCTGCATTGCTGGTGGGAATGCAAGCTGGTACAACCCCTTTGGATGTCAGTGTGGAGATTTCTTAGAAAATTAGGAAACAACCTTCCTTAAGACCCAATAATACGCCGGGCGGTGGTGGCACACGCCTTTAATCCCAGCACTCGGGAGGCAGAGGCAGGCGGATCTCTGTGAGTTCGAGACCAGCCTGGTCTACAAGAGCTAGTTCCAGTGCAGGCTCCAAAGCCACAGAGAGACCCTGTCTTGAAAAACCAAAAAAAAAAAAAAAAAAAAAGACCCAATAATACCACTCTTAGGTATATATCCAAAGGATGCTCAATCGTGCCACAAAGACATGTGCTCAACCATGTTCATAGCAGCATTGTTTGTCACAGCTAGAACCTGGAAACAACCTAAATGTCCCTCGACCGAAGAATGAATAAAGAAAATGTGGTACATTTACACAATGGAGTACTACACAGCAGAAAAAAATAACGACAGTTTGAATTTTGCAGGAAAATGGAACCAGAAAACATTACTTTGAGTGAGGCAACCCAGACACAGACAGTTATCACATGTACTCACTTATAGGTGGTTTTTAAACATAAAGCAAAGAAAGCCAGCCTACAAACCACAATCGCAGAGAACTTAGACAACAATGAGGACACTAAGAGAGACTTACATAGACCTAATATACATGGGAAAGTATAAAAAGACAAGATCTCCTGAGTAAATTGGGAGCATAGGGACATTGGGAGAGGGTTGAAGTGGGGAGGAGGGAGGCAGGGAAGGGAGCAGAGAAAAACGTAGAGCTCAATAAATATCAATAAAGAAAGAAAGAAAAAAAGGCCTCACTAGTTCATGCTGACCTTGACAGTCTGGTCCTTCTACCACTGTTTCCCAAGTTCTCAGATTACTAGCATTTACTATGACCAGCAGAATTTTTTTCATTCTTTTTCAAATGTACTGGTATGACACTATTTATAGTATCTACTATTTTTATACCAGTAGTCACGCTCCACTTCATTCCTGATTTCAGTTTTTTTCATTTTTCTGTACAAATTTCTCTACCTTTTCATACTAACATTCTCTTTGGTTCTTTAACTTCCCTATTTCCTTCCACTAATTTTTCAATTTTTACTGTTTTTATTTTCCCTTCAGAGTATAATATTAAATACTTATATGTGTTGGTTGCCTATCAGAACTAGATGACAAGACCCCATTGCTGGAGACACTACATGCTTTGGTTGTAGATTCATAAAGAAATCAAGATAGGCCTAAGCTCAAAGCTTCCTTTCTACTGGCTAGCTTTCAGAATACTAAAAGTTGCTATGTAGGTTGATGGGAGAAAATTGTCACCAACAGTCTCACTCACTCAGTTGCAGACTCTGAGTGCAAAGTAACCAATCAGACAGGGGAAATGTACCCATGGCTGGAAGGTCATAGGACTTAGTGGAGAAACTAATGTTATTTGGCTAAGTGCACATGGTGTGAGGGTCAAATTGTCTTCTAGATATTTATGTTTATTCCCTAGAGCAGTGCTGCTGTTTGCTTCTTTTTGTAACTGGTAGTAGTGCATAAAGTCATGACTGGGCACAGTACTGCAAGTAAGCTACTGTTGAATACCTCCCTTCCAAGGCCACTTGCAGAAGAGAGGATAAAAAAAGTACGAGCCAGAGCAAGTGGTGGAGTGCGGGGAAACACTGTTTTCAGGGCAGGAAATGGCTGCTGCGGAAGCAGCTGTGACTACCTGCACCATTCTTCATGAAGGCCACTCCTCCCTGTGGATTTATACAGTTAGTTAGTGGTTCCTGGCAGAGGAAAAGACATTTTCCTTAGTGGTACAGCCACTAGTAAGCAGCCCCTATTCCTGGAAGTATCCCTAATTAAACTCACAGACTCACATCAACAAAAAACACATAGAATATTTCACCACCCTAAGTATTTTGTAATTTCTTTTTCCGTCAGTTTTTCCCCTATCTCTAGATATTTTATTTTAAAAAAACATGTGATCAGAGTATGAGGTCCATAATAACATGAATTCTGTGAAATCTGATACTTACTTTAAAAAGTTAAGATACAGAAGGAAAAAATATATCATAATGTTAAAATAAATCATAATGTATCTGGAAATAATACTTTTTCCCATGCATAACCCAAAGCATTTATAGGTTCTAATTTGAGTATGGCTCATAACACCCTTTGTAAGTGTCTTTCTTCTTGTTTTTGTTGTTTTCTATTTCAAAACAGGGTTTCAGGCTGGCCTGTAACTCAGCGATCCATCTACTTCTACCTTATCCCCCCTTTTTTTTTCTTTTTGGACCCTGCCTCTCTTACTATTCTAATTTTACAGCTGAAAAACCAAAGAATATGGCCAGGTAGTGGTGGTACACACCTTTAATCCCAGCACTCGGGGACAGTGGCAGGTGGATCTCTGTGAGTTCAAGGCAAGTCTGGTCTACAGAGTGAGTCCCAGAACAACCAGAGCTACACAGTGAAACCCTGTCTCAAAAAACAAACAAACAAAAAAGGAAAATAAAGATAAGAAATTTTACTAAGTCATCCAGGCTACTAAATGTTGAGTTTTTGACTACTGAATAGTTATTATCTCTTTATCTCTAGACTTCTTTTGTTGTGATTTTTTTCTGTGTATGTACCTACATAAATTCATGTACACCATGTATGTGCTACTGCCAGACTGCAGAAGAGGGCGTCAGATCCCCAGAAACTGGGATTACAGATGGTTGTGAGTGGCCATGTGGGCACTGCAGCTAACCCTGGGGGTACTCTGCAGGAGCAGTAAGCACTGTTAGCAGATGAGCCATCTCTCTAGCACTAATCTCTACTTTCCCCCTTTACCTATTTTATGTTATACTTGCTTATATCAGTTTTCTTTAGTACTGAATATTAAACCCAGGCCCTCAACCATACTAGACAAATGCCAGCCCTGTACCACTCAACTGCACCTCTACTCTCTCACTTTCTTTCATACCAAAGAATTTCCTCAGTGGTAGACCCTTGCCGAGCACATGTCAATAAGGCCCTAGGTTCAATCTCCAGCACTAAAATCAGACATTAAAAATTTAACACCTCATTGTTTCCACTTCTGTTTTTCTTTGGTGTGGCTTTTTAAAGGCAGCATCCATCCTATGTAATACAAACTGGCCTCAAACTTATTATGAAGTTGAAGACGGCCTTGAATGTAATGTCCTCTTGCCTCTACATCCCAAAGGGTTCCTATTATGGGACATCAGTCACCATACCCAGCTTATGCAGGGCTGAGATCAAAGTCTAGGCCTTAAGCATGCTGAAGAGTCACTGCCCCAAGAAGCCACATCCCAGCCCTGCTATCTACATGGTCAACAGAGGTGCATTCTGTCTAAAAAATCTCCTAGAACTATGGCAAGAAAACAAAGTCAACCATAAACAGCTTCTTCTACTAGGTAAGAAAACAAAGGCTAGAAATGTAGCTCAGGTGGGTCTGATCCCCAGAGCCATGTAAAATACGCGTGAACAGCAAGTTCAAGGCCAGCCTGGGTTATATGAAACCCTGTCTTACAAAAATAAACCAATAAAGATGACTTGTTAGAAGAAAAAAAAAAGTTGAAGTTGAAGTTGAGTCTGACTTGGCTAAGCAGGTAACTGAACACGTCTTCATTCATGACTAGGCAGCATCACTGAGGGTTTAAATTACCAAAGGCCAAACTACCACAGAGCTGGTTCATTTTCATTTTGTTTATGAATTTTAAACAGAAGCAAGATCCCTGAGATGCTGGACTCAGTCAGTTCCCACCACTACTTAAGTGATTCTAATTTTGCTCCTGGCATCAGAGCAGATGAGAAACAGCATTTCACAACCTTTGAGGCCTCCAGCTCTTTAATCTTCTCTTCAGCTTCTGTCAGTTTATCTTTCAGAGCTGCAATTTCCTTCTCCATGGGCATCACGACAGAGCGGAGCTTCTCAGCATCTTCTTGGGCCTATGATTACAAGAAAGTAAATGTAACAACTTACTGCTTGCTTTTCTAAGAAACTCTAGTCTACCTATTTGCTAAAAATTAAATACAATAATTATACCACACACTTTATTAGCATCCATGAAATTAAATACCAACTCCCATTTTATTCAGTTCTTTTTCTTTGGATTTTTATTAGCATATATTCATTATATTTACAAAATGAAGGGCTTCAAAATACATGTCATTCCAGTTTATCATGCATTTGAACATATTAGTATCACCACCATCCTAGTTTTCACTCTCCTTACTCATTTGTATTTCTCCTTTGCCCAAATAGCTCCTCCTTGTCTTTTATAAAACACATACACACACCCTAGATTCCATCTGTGAGACAGAGTGATATTTGTCTTTCTGAGTATAGCTTATTTTGTTTAAAAAGATGATATATGGCCCCAGGTTTCTGCAAATACCATATGTGTTCTTCTTTAAGCAGAATAAAGCTTGCCAACTATGTGGGCTAGGGATATAACTAAGTGCTTAAGAGTATGTACTGCTCATCCAGAGGGCCCACCTGCAGTTCCTACCACCCACGTTAGGTAGCTGTGCATGCCTACTGATCGGAGTTCAAACTCCAGAAACCACAGTGGAGAGAACTGACTCCCTAAAGTTGTTCTTTGACCTCCACATGCATATCTGAATACTACTCCACATCATGCACACTTACAATAATAATAAAAAGAGAAGGTCATTAAAATAAAAATAAAATTGAGAAGCTGCTCTAGCCAAGCCATGCCTACAACTGCGTCAAATGCAGTGTGATTTCTCAGATGAAAGTCTCAAACAGGAAGGAAAAAAGGATATGGGGGACACTGGTTGAAAACTAATACAATTTGAATATAAAGAACAAACCTCTGTTAATAATGAATGGTAAGCTAGTATTCATTTGTTAACTCTAACAAGTATAACATACTATATGGTAAAATGCTAGAAAACTGAGCATGAAGTATACTGAAACAATACAATATTCATAAATTTTTATACTTAAAAAAAAGTAATAGTTGAGCTGGCTGGTGGTGTACACCTTTAATCCCAGCACTCAGGAGCCACAAGCAGGTGGATCTCTGTGAGTTTGAAGCCAACCTGATCTACAGAGCAAGTTACAATATAATCAGGGTGGTTACACAGAGAAACCCTGTCTTAAAAAAAAAAAAAAAAACAAACTAGGGGCAGGAGAGATGACTCAGAGGTTAAAAGCATGTATTGCTCTTGTAGATAGCCCAAGTTTGTTTGATTTGCAGTACCTATGTCAAGCAGCTCACACCATAACTCTTGTCTAGCTCCAGGGAATCTGATACTTCAGGATTATGAGGGCCTGAATTCATATGTATGTACCCAACAGAGACACATATATGAACAGTAAAAATTAAGGAAGTACAGAAAATTCAAGGAGGGCCTAGGAGATGACTCAGTCCATACAGTACTCACTGCACAAGCATGAGGGCCTGAGTTTGGAACCATGAAGAAAGCCAAAGGTAGCTACATGTACCTGTAATGCCAGCATTGGAAGTAGAAACAAGAGGAGCTAGGAGTCCACTGGCCATCAGTGTAGCCTAACTAAGGACCCCCAGGTTCAGTGAAAGACCTTGTCTCAGATAGTAGGGTAACTAATGTGGTGGTGCATGCTTTTAATCTTAGCATTTGGGAGGCAGATCTCTAAGTTTCAAAGCCAGTCTCATCTATATAGAGAGTTCCAGGGATGTAGACCAGCCTGGGATGTAGAGACCTTGTCTCAAAAAAAAAAAAAAAAGGAAGAAAAATAAAAGTAGATGAAGGAAAGGGAAGGGAACTAGGAGTTGGAAATAAAGAGACCAAGATACATTGTACACATGTATGAAACTGATGAAACTGTCAAAAACTAAATAAAATAAAACTCTTAAAAAAAAAAACAGCAACCTGCCTGCAAGATATAATGGTGCAATAGTGGCACAACTGTTATGGGAGCAACCAACTACCTTACCCCACCCCAGGTTGGATTTAAAGCCTACTGCATTTAAGATTGAGCCTATAACTGACACTGCTGAAGTGACCTGGGACTACACAGGTCATGGGAAAATTTACTACTATTATTCTGCTAAAGGAACACAGCCACAAAGGACTCCTAATGACATATTGCTATACCCATAAAACAAAGCATCACTCAACCCTCATAAGAAAAGCTTCTTCTTTCAGTTATTAACAGAGAGACCCACAAGTGGACAATGTGCAGAAAGTGAACAATTTTGGAGCACTCAGACCTAAATGGGATGTCGCAATCAAACCCCTCCCCCTCAAGACTCAGGGAACTATGCAGGAAGATTTAAAGAGTAAGATGTGGTAGTTGACTCCAAAGAAACAGCACCTTCTACACACAACAGGGCTGATACACATATGAATGCACAGAGACTGCGGCAGTCAGTACACACAAGACCTGCATGAGTTCAGATAAGACAAAATCCCAGCAGAGAGAAGAAGTGGACACAAAGTCCAACCCCTAACCAAGATGCTATGTGCAAATGAGAGTTTATGTTAGCAATGGAGTGTCACTGGGTATATCAATCACATTTCAGGGCAAGTCTCATGACCAGCAGTGGGTCAACATAAAACAAACTTCTTAGCTTTTTGTGTGTTTTGGTTTTGGTTTGGTATGTTTTGATTTTCATTTTTTGGGTTTCTGCTTTGTTTTTGAGAGAGAGAAGAAAGAGAACATGAAGCTGGGTAAAGAGGAGGGTAAAGAGGATCTAGGAGGAGTTGGAGAAAGAAAACATATGATCAAAACATATAGCATGAAAGAAATTTTAATTTAAAAGATTAAAAAAAAGAGGTAAAACATCAGAGAAAGTCACCTGGCATACACCTCTAGCATCACATGTGAGCACAAACACACACACACAAAAAAAATACATAAATTTTATAAAAATAAAATTTGCCAAGCAATGATGGCACACACCTTTAATCCCAGTTTTGGGAGGCAGAGGCAGGCAGATAGATCTCTCTGAGTTCAAGGCCAGCCTGGTCTACAGAACAAGTACCAAGACAGGCTGCAAAGCTACACAGAGAAACTCTGTCTCAAAACAACAAAATAAATAAATAAATAAAAAATTTTTAAATGGCAAAGAATAGTGATACACATTTATAAGCCGGGCAGTGCTGGTGCAAGCCTTTAATCCCAGCACTTGGGAGGCAGAGGCAGGAGGATCGCTGTGAGTTCAGGACCAGCCTGGTCTACAAGAGCTAGTTCCAGGACAGCTTCCAAAGCTACAGAGAAACCCGGTCTCAAAAATATAAATATATACACACACACACATTTATATAAAGAATGGAAAATGGACTGGTAGCCAAAGATTATTATTAACCATTTTAAAAGAAAATTTAAATTGTTCTATGTTCTTAGATATACATATGCATTATAAATTCATAAAATAAGATTTAAGGGCTATAATGTTCTCAATGAGGGTCAGTGAGTTGGTCCAACATGGGCTCCTCCCATTGAGCCTCAAGACTGGAGTCAGTATCTACATGGTAGACATTGCATGGTATTGCTCAGGCATAATACATGTAGCATTTGTCACACAGAAACCAAGGTATGCTAAAAAAATAAAATAAGTATTCCAAAATGTGTAGACACATCTCCATCCAACAGGAATACACTGGGCATCTATGATGCCACCCTATGCACCTCCTACACATAAATAAAGACCACAACCTCGTGGAGTTAACATTCAAGTGAGCAGAAAAAAGCAGTAAACACACACAGTAAAAGATGAACTCTGTTTTATGAGGAAACATGCTGCACGAAAAAAAAGAAGAAAAAAAACCCTAAAGCAGGGTTCAGAAATCCGAAGAGTCCTAGAAACATGCGGGAAGAGGCAAGTAGGTTGCCATCTTAGGTAAGAGAGGTAAAGAAGAGCTCATGAAGAAATGACATCTCATCAAAGATCTGAAGATGGTCAGGCAGTCAGTCACAGGTACTGTGGAGGGCAAGGGGAAGTGCTGTCTAGTCCGTAAGTAACTCCTCAATATAAAGAAAGTACAACAGCGTTCAACTTTCAGTTCTGCAGCAACACTTTTAAACACTTTGCTTTGAGACTCAGGTAATTCTGTAAGTGAATATACTCCTGCATACCTTTTTCATTTCATTTTCTAAATTTTCTTCCTCTTGACCTTCAGACAACCTTCTTCTCAAATCAGCTATTTCCCGCTCTGCAGTTTCTCGATACTGTGCCCACTGTGCTCGCTCCTGCTCCAGCCTCAGATGAAACTGATGCTCATAGTCACGAACTGTCTCTATAAAACATCACACATTCCATCCATGTCTAAGCATCATGGAGCAATATCCAGTATACTGAAATTATTTAAGCTATGTAAAGAGCTTGAGACAAATTGTTAGAAATAAAAAATTCTAGTTCTTATTATGAATTGAAATAAGGGTTTTATTACTTCATCATCATTAATCTTCACAATAGACCTGCCATATGCTATTTGATAAGAAACCCTAGGGAAGGTTCAAAGTACAGCTTTCAACTTCCATCTAAGACCCACTCCCAAATCCATGTTCTCTGGCACTATACTGAGGCTACCAAAGCAAATACAACATTTCATTATAACCAAATGAATGTGCAAGGAAATAAATACTATTTCTGGGATATTTTGCTAAAGTCTAAGATTCTAAATTGAGACAAATTCTATAGTTTTTACAAAGTAACATCAGATGTTTAATACAGTCTTGAAACATCACCTGACAGGCACTACTGGTGGCCCATCAAATTTAATGCCTTTTTTTAAAGATTTTATTTATTTTTATTTTACATATATGTTTGAGTGTCGCCTGCCTGTACATACTGCACTATGTACATACCTGTTGCCTGCAGAGGTCAGAAAAAGATGTCAGAGCCCCTGAAGTTGCAGTTATAGACAGTTTTGAACCACTCTGTGAGTGCTAGGAAATGAACCCAGATCCTCTACAAGAGTAACAAATGCTCTTAATCACTGAGCCATCTCTCCAGTACAATTTCTATACCTTCTTCATACTAACAAGACCAAGCTTTGGGAATTTACAGTGCTCAATAAAAACCCTCCACTTTCTGACTGAGTAAATAGCTTAGTGAGATCACTTGACTCACATGCAAATGGCTCTGGATTAGATTTGATTCCACAGCACAAAACTAAATACACAGACTTCCATACATGTTTCAATTTTCTTTTTCTTTTTTTTTTTTTTGATTTTTCGAGACAGGTTTTCTCTGTAGCTTTGGAGCCTGTCCTGGAACTAGCTCTTGTAAACCAGGCTGGCCTCAAACTCACAAAGATCCGCCTGTCTCTGCCTCCCGAGTGCTGGGATTAAAGGCGAGCGCCACCACTGCCAGGCTTCAATTTTCTTTAGTTAAAGCTGACCACATACTTGGCTAACAAACTGTGAGGAAGAAATAGCATGAAGATTTCTAGAAGAAAATGACTTATCTAATGTAGACTGGAGGAGGTATAACCATTTCTCAGCCATGAAGCAAAGATGAAATTTTAAAGAACATGGTAACTATATAGAAACAGACAAACAGAAAAGTTAGGTATATAGGTGGATCCCAGAACTATTTATGACCACCCCTAGCTTACCTAGAAATGACGTGATTCCTATGAGAAAAAGGAACCCCTGAACAGATAACCAGTACAGCCAGGCTTATTACACAAAACCAGAATAACCCTTAGTGACACCTACAGACTCAGAAACGGAGGTACCCTTAATTGCATCCTCTCAAAGAACACTATGTAAAAAATGTGATACAGCCGGGCGGTGGTGGCGCTTGCCTTTAATCCCAGCACTCGGGAGGCAGAGGCAGGTGGATCTCTGTGAGTTCGAGACCATCCTGGGCTACAAGAGCTAGTTTCAGGACAGGCTCCAAAGCTACAGAGAAACCCTGTCTCAAGAAAAACAAAAAACAAAAAACAAAAAACCAGACGGTGGTGGCACACACCTTTAATCCCAGCACTTGGGAGGCAGAGGCAGGTGGATCTCTGTGAGTTCGAGGCCAGCTAGTTCCAGGACAGGATCCAAAGCCACAGAGAAACCCTGTCTCAAAAAACCAAAAAAAAAAAAAAAAAAGTGATACAAATGCAAAGCCCTCGCCCCAGGTCAGGGACAGGGCCATTAGCTCACATTTGCAAATATTAAATATTCCAGGATCCCAAAGATTAGGGTAACACCTTGTTTCACTTTGTCATCATTCGTAACAATGAAGGAAGAAATGAGGCGTTTGTGCAGGAAGGAAAAAGGCTACACATACTATCACACTTCCTTTAGACTCAGGCTGGCATTTCATAAAGTCCAGCTTAGCTTTAAGGACATTCTTGTCCATTAAACGAAGAATTCACATACAAAGATACATTATACTTAAAAATTGAAACAAATAAAAATCCAGATTTAAACCCTGCTTTAAATCTTATGAGTAACTACAACTTTCATTTAATACATTATCTCTCTAACACCCACTGCACACCCTCACTATTAGATCTGTTGAAGACACTGCTTATGTACCCATCACGATACCTCTGGCTTCCCTTTCATCTGACATCTTGAAGATGACAAAATACATAAGCCACAACTGAACACAAAACGTACTTTAAGGTCATTTGAAAATGGAGTCAAGCATCAGAATTTGTTGATCTTACAAAGTCTAAAACCTGATCTTTACCTTTCATCACAGCCTGAAGTGAAGCAACCTCTTCTCTCCACTGCCTTTTCACTTCATCTATAGCTTCTTGTTTAGTATTCTCAGAAACTGTGGCAATTGCCTTGATATTCTCCATCTCTGCCTGAGCCTCCCACAGCTGTGTCCGAAGGTGACCCAGATCATCCTGTGCAGCTTGCAATACTGCATTTTGCCTCTTCAGATCCTCTGGGGGAAAAGTAAAAGATTTTCCATTAATGTGTAGTTCACTTTACCAGACTCAAAAGAAATGAAGAAACTGGATTTTAGAATGCTAACACAGATTATGAAGGTATTTAAACAGAATGTGTAGTAGGTTTCAAAAATATTTACAAAGTGAGTTCCAGGACAACCAGAGCAATTACACAGAAACCATCTCAAAAAACCAAAATTAATTAATTAAATAACACACTGGAGAAGGTTACAGTTTTGTGCTATATTTAGGCTTTTACCACCCACTAAATGGACATAATCAAAAAACTTTTTAAATTTCTTTTTATGTGTACATCAGAGCACTGGACTGAGCTCCCCAGGTCCAGTCGAAGAGTAGAAGGAATGAGAATATGAGCAAAGGGATCAAGACCATGAAGGGTTCATCCACTCAAACGGTTTTCCTAAGCTAATGGGAGCTCACCAACTCCAGCTGGACTGGGAAGGAACAAGCATAGGACCAAACTAGTCCCTCTGAAGGTGGTTGACAGTTGCATGGCTGGGGCAGACTGAGGGGCCACTGGCAGTGGCACCGGGATTTATCTCTATTGCATGTACCGGCTTTTTAGGATCCTATTCTCTTTGGATGCATACCTTACTCAGCCTAGATATAGTAGGGAGGGCCTTGGACCTTCCACAAAGCAATGTGCCTTACCCTCTCTTAGGATTAGATGGGGGTGGAGTGAGAGGGTGTGTGGAGGGAATGGAAGGAGGGGAGGGAGGAAGAATTTGGATTAGTTTTTCTTTTTTTTTTTAAGAAAAAAAAAAGATTTATTTATTTATTTATTTATTTATTTGGTTTTTCGAGACAGGGTTTCTCCGTAGCTTTGGAGCCTGTCCTGGAACTAGCTCTTGTAGACCAGGTTGGTCTCAAACTCACAAAGATCCGCCTGCCTCTGCCTCCTGAGTGCTAGGATTAAAGGCGTGCGCCACCACCGCCCAGCTAAGATTTATTTATTTATTAAGTATACAGTGGTTTGCCTGCCTGTGGGCCAGAAGAGGGCACCAGATCTCATTACAGATGGTTATGAGCCACCATGTGGTTGCTGGTAATTGAACTCAGGACCTTTGGAAGAGCAAGCAGTGCTCTTAACCTCTGAGCCATCTCTCCAGCCCCGACTGGTATTTTTTTTTTAAATCTAATAAATTTTTTAAAAAAAGACAGTATTCTGAGGTTTGAAGAACAGTTCAAGCTTGTGTTAAAGACTATTTTTAAGAAGGTAATGTTTGAATTCAGCCACTGTTCAGACCACATTTCTGTAGTAGCCTTTTCTCTCTCACAGATACTAAAAGGTACCCTTACCTCATAAAACATGATATTCCCTAGCTAACAGACTTGTAGGTGCCAGGACCTATCAACTGGGAAACTGAGTTTACATCAAAGAAGGTGTTGGTGGCCACACATCCTGCTCCCCACCCCCTTCCCTGACTCCTGGCCTGTCTGCGAAGAAGAATAAACTGAGAATAACACAAAAAGCGGCAGGCTAGTGTTGTATACACCCCAATTCCCCACATACTCAGAAAGGCAAAAGAAGAGTCTCCCACTTCTGCCACAGGGGCATACTACAAATCCAGTCTTCAAAGATCCTGCAATGTTGTCTGTCTTTGGTGCTCAGGCCTGAACTCTCCTTGGAGACCCCACTATGTATTAATAATTTTTCTAATTAACTCTTTAGTCCTCAGTAATCCATCTTGGTGTTCTTTCTGACACTCCCAAGAACCTTCAAATATTCAATTCATATTATGTCCTAGTAAAGTCTAATTCTACACCTAGTATCTTCAAACCTCTTCCAACAGAGGTAGTACCCTTTCTGCTTTCGGGTCATTTTATATAGTTTCTGTATGAAAAAAAAATATACAATTTTGTATTTTTTCTGTCCTCATTAATCTCTTAAGACCCTTCCTCCATTGAGATTTCTTTTCCTTCTTCTTCACAGTCTTCTACTGCCATGCCATATATGTCACATAAACACACACACACCCCACATGAGAGGCAATCTGATACTTTTTTTTTCTGAGCAAAGATGTTTTATAGGTGCCCTTTATCAAGTCGGCAAACTTCCCTTCTGTTTCTAGGATACTGTTTTTAATCATGAACAGGTAAGCAGGTTTACAAATTACTTCTCCTTTATCGACTGAGAAGTTTCTGTGTTTTGATTTATTTAAAGATTTATTTATTTATTATGTAACAACATTCCTTCTATGTATGCTTGCATGCCAGAAGAGAGCACCAGATATCATTATAGATAGTTGTGAGCCACCATGTGGTTGCTGGGAATTGAACTCAGGACCTCTGGAAGAGCAGTCAGTGCTCTCAACCTCTGAGTCATCTCTCCGTGTTTTGATTTTATCTTCTGTTTCGTGATTGGTCTCACTACTACTATGGTTTGGATAGGTATGGCCCCCTTAGACTCATGTTTTTGAATTGCTTGGCCCATAGGGAATGGCACTATTAAGGTGTGTGGCTTTGTTGAAGAAAGTATGTCACTGTGGGGTTGGCTTTGAGGTCTCATATGCTCAAACTACACCAGTGTGGCACATAGTCTCCTGCTCTCTGCGGATCAAGATGTAGAACTCTCAGCTCCTTCTGCAGCACGATATCTGCCTGCACGCTGCCATGTTCCACCATAATGATAATGGAATAAACTTCAGAAACTCTAAGCAAGCCCCAGTTAAATGTTTTCTCCTTTATAAGAGTTGCTATGGTCATGGTGTCTCTTCACAGCAATTAGAAACCCTACCTAAGACAACTATGTAAGCTCTGGCTGTCCTGGAACTCTCTATATAGACCAGACTGGCTTCAAAATCACAAGGACCAACTGCCTCTGCCTTTAGAGTGCTGAACTAAAGGCAGACACCACCATGCCCAGCCTGGTTTCTACCCTACTGACTGTAATTTATATTACAATGATTGTTTAACCAACTTTGCAATTCTAGGATGAGATCCAATTGGTCACAATCTTATTTTTTCACAATGTTTGATTTTCAAGCATTTAGACATCTGTGTGTTACTAAGAAATGCATGTGTTAAGCCGGGCAGTGGTGGCACGTGCCTTTAATCCCAGCACTCAGGAGGCAGAGGTAGGCAGATCTCTGTGAGTTTGAGCCCAGCCTAGTCTACAAGAGCTAGTTCCAGAACAGGCTCCAAAGCTACAGAGAAACCCTGTCTCAAAAAAAAAAAAAAAAAAAGAAAAGAAAAAAGAAAGAAAGGGATAAGGGTGTTATAATATCTTGTTTTCATCTTAACTAGGTTTTGTCTGAATAATACAACTTATAGACTATCCCTTGAAGTTTTTTATAAAAATTTGGAAAATCGGTACTAATTCTTCCTTCATATTGGATAAAATGGATTATAATCAATATTCAATAACACTAAATATTTTAATGTTAAATAATATCAGTGAACAATTTTCTAAACATAATTCTTCAAAAAAGGGAAAATCTTAATTATACAACTAATTTCTTTCTTTTTTTTTTTGGTATTTCGAGACAAGATTTCTCTGTAGCTTTGGAGTCTGTCCTGGAACTAGCTCTTGTAGACCAGGCTGGCCTCGAACTCAGAGAGATCTGCCTGCTTCTGCCTCCCGAGTGCTGGGATTAAAGGCGTGCGCCACCACCACCCAGCTATAACTAATTTCTTTTTATTTTGTTGTACTGCCTATGATGTATTGTGGGATAATCCTTCCATATACTGTGAATAGGCATTAGTCTCACTGGTTGATAATAAAGCTGAGTTGGCCTATAGCAAGGCAGAATAAGACTAGGCAGGAAAGCCAAACTAAAAATACAGACAGGAAGAAGAGTCCAGACAGAGAAAGATGCAAGCAGCCTCAATGAAGCAAGATGTTAGAGGACAGGTAAAGTCACCAGCCACATAGCAAAATATAGATTAATAAAAATGGGTTAATTGAAGTTGTAAGAGCTAGTTAGTAATAATCCTGAGCTACAGGCCAAGCATTCTGTAATATAAGCTTTTGTGAGTTTATTTGGGACCAGTTGGTCGGGACAAAAGAAAAGCTCCATCTCCATTTACAATGAGGACCTCTGGCAAAATAATAACGTACTGATGATAGAATACAGAAGTTCTTCAAAAAATTAAAAGTAAAACTGTTAAGTACTCCAGCTATAACAGTCCTACTTGAGGTTAACAAATGCTTGGCTTGGTTTTTAATTTTTCCATGTTTTAATAACAAATATTAATTGTACACTAATTGTGCATAATGAGTTTCACATCATTTTCATACATGCATATAATTTTGACCATATTCTCTCCCCTTTACCCATTCTCATCCCCTCCCATTCCTGATCACCACCATCCTCTTCTGAATCATTTCCCTTTCTACTTTTGTCTTTATTTCTCTTTCTTTGTTTTGATGTTCCAAGAACTTAAGTTTGCCACAAGGACATGTGCTCAACTATGTTCACAACAGCATTGTTTGTCACAGCCAGAACCTGGAAACAACCTAAATGCCCCTCGACCGAAGAATGGATAAAGAAAATGTGGTACATTTACACAATGGAGTACCACACAGCAGAAAAAAATAACGACAGCTTGAATTTTGCAGGAAAATGGACAGAACTAGAAAACATTATTTTGAGTGAGGTAACCCAGACACAAAAGACAATTATCACATGTACTCACTCATAGTTTTTTTATGTTTTTAAACATAAAGCAAAGAAAGCTAGCCTACAAACCACAATCCCAGAGAACTTAGACAACAATATGGACACTAAGAGAGACTTACATAGACCTAATATACATGGGAAAGTATAAAAAGACAAGATCTCCTGAGTAAATTGGGAGCATGGGGACTTTGGGGGAGGGTTGAAGTGGGAAGGGGAGAGGCAGGAAGGGGAACAGAGAAAAATGTAGAGCTCAATAAATATCAATTTTAAAAAAAGAAAAAATATATACCAAAAATGTTTGTCTATTAGTTTCTTCTAGAAGGTATTTTTAGTATTACCTTTATTTTACATATATGAGTATTTTGCCTACATGTACATATATGCACTGGGCAGACGTCTGGTGCTAGCAGAGGCTAAAAATGGCATATCTGCTGGAACTGGAGTTAAAGATGGTTGTGAACAGCAATCCAGGTGCTGGGAACCAAATCTGGGTCCTCTGCAAGAACACCAAGTGTTCTCCTCAGCCCAAAAGATATTTCTTAAGACTTTTTAAAGAAACTTTTCACCAGGCGGTGGTGGCGCACACCTTTAATCCCAGCACTCGGGAGGCAGAGGCAGGCGGATCTTTGTGAGTTCGAGACCAGCATGGTCTACAAGAGCTAGTTCCAGGACAAGCTCAAAAGCTACAGAGAAACCCTGTCTCGAAGAACCAAAAAAAGAAAAAAAAGAAAAGAAACTTTTGTCCAAGTGAATTGGAATGGATTTTGGTGTATTTTTTTTATTTTTGTAGTCAAATTTATCAGTTTCTCAGCTGTGCATAACTTCTGCTGTCCCAAACATTTCCTATTTAGTTCTCTTCTAACAAGCACAGGTCTACCAGTCACTTCTGTGAGTGTGCAGGTGACAATGTTCTCAGCATTTATGTACATCAAAGATGTGCTTTGTCCTCACAACTCAAGAACTCAGCTAAATATTAAAATTCTAGGTTGACAAACATTTTTATGTACCCGGATGATGTTATTCCACTGTCTTCTGCCAGTGGAGAGGTTGATATGGCATTTCCTGGGTTCCCTTGCTATTAATGAAGCTGCTGTTCAGACACGCTCTTGCTATCCACCCCTCAGCTAGTCTCCAATTCAAGACCCTTCTGACTCCACCTCCCAAATGCTGGATTCACAAGCACATGACACCATGCATGGGTTATTCTCTACTTTTGTTATTTATTTGCAAGTTCTCTAATTAGTTTTTCTTATTTATCTTTATTTCTTCATTGTTTTAACTGTAATTTAAAAAATAATCTTTGTTTCATACCCCTATCTAAGTGAACATATGTTACCTGGACCATATACAGATTCCTAAACCAAGCTTTTCACAACTGAAATTCTAATAACATCAGAGCACCGTGTAAATATAACCACACGCAAAGTCCTTTTGGACACCACTGGAAAACTCAACCTTCATTTTTATCATTTCCTCCCACAATCTTTCATCTGGAGCCTCAGAGAGCAGGCGCTAACTACACTCCAAACTGAGATTTCTAAAGCATAAACACTGCTGCAGTGCTAAGCACTGACTGAAGCTGGCTAAAGGAAGAAGGCACAGTAAGAATACCTTTTCAAAGTTTAGTAGAAAGTCAACAAGGCTTTCTGAAATTTTATAATATTCCCAACTGAAGTCAGCTTGAAAAAAACTGCACACTAAGACAAAAACTGGCAGCAAAAGAAGCTAAAAAGCCGCCTTATCGTCTCTCTTATTAGTAGTTCTCATCACTGTCTGCGTCAACAGCTCAGCAATCTCCAAACAAGCGCAAGCCCAGCACTACAGTAGCAGCAGAGCCGTCCCTTCCCGGGGAGCAGTGTGTGGGTCTGAGTCACCTTGACCTAGTTCACTGAGACAAAGACTGCTGAGGGCACCAGCACCGCACTCACATTGTGCACGCCTGTGATGATCACAAATACGGGCCTCCACCTTATAGTAGGTGTGATAATATGAGCTGATACTTGAAAAGAAGTTTTAAAGATGATTTTTATTATGATATGGGTAAATGTCCAAGATAAAAACTAAGTAATCAACACTGATGTCTTAGATAACACATGTGTCGCCTTTAGGAAAGTTAACCAAGAAAGGATCATAGAATTCCTTTTTGTGGTTTCAAAACAAGGTTTCTCCGTGTAGCCCTGGATGTCCTGGAATTTGCTCTGCAGACCAGGCTAGCCTCGAAGAGATCTGCTTGCCTCTGCCTCCCAAGTGCTGGAATCAAAGGTGTGTGCCACCACCACTCCGTACTCCCAACCTTCCCATACCCCCACTCCATACCCAGTTTAGAGCAAGTATTTTTAACTAAATAATATCAAAGCTGTTTAATTCAGATATAAAACTGATATCACGTCAGACAAGAGAGGTTGTAGGCAATGGGATGGTTCAGTGCGTAAAAGCACCTGCTGCTCATGCCCGATAACCTAAATTTTTTTGTTTGTTTGTTTGTTTTTTGAGACAGGGTTTCTCTGTGGCTTTTGGAGCCTGTCCTGGAACTAGCTCTTGTAGACCAGGCTGGTCTCGAACTCACAAAGATCCGCCTGCCTCTGCCTCCAGAGTGCTGGGATTAAAGGTGAGCGCCACCTCCGCCCGGCCCATGACCTAAATTTGATCCCCAAACCTGAGAAATGGTAGAAGCAGAGAAGGAGTCCTCTGGCCTTTGCATGCATGAACTAGCACATGCACCCACTCCCACACACATAATAAAAAGAAAACCTAAAAGTTTTACTTGAAAATAAAAGGGGGAATATAAAACAAATCAAACAATCTTTCAAAACTAACTTCAAATTATTGAATTAAGAAAAACTAGGACACAGGTTCAATCTCCAGCATCCACACGAAAGCTCACAATTGTCTGTTAACACCAGTCTCAGGGGATCCTATACCCTCTTCTGAGCTCCATGGTCACTAGACATACACAGTACACAGACATATATGCAGGCAAAGCATCCATACACATACAAATAAATAAATAGATAAATAAGTAAATAAATATAAATTTTAAGGTTTTTTTTTTCTTTAAAAAAAAAAGGCCAGATGATGCACATACCTTTAATCCCAGCACTCAGAAGGCAAAGGCAGGTGGATCTCTGTGAGCTCGAGGCTAGCCTGGTCTACAAAACAATTTCTGGGACAGCCAGGGCTGTAACACAGAGAAATCCTGCCTTGCAAAACCAAAAATCAGGACTCAGTGGTTAAGAACACAGACTGCTCTTCCAGAGGAACTGTTTTCAATTCCCAGCATCCACATGGCTGTTCACAACTGTCTCTAATTCCAAGATCTGGAATACATGCAAAATACCAATGCACATAAAATGAAAAATAAATGTTAAAAAAAAAACCTGAAGAATCTGTAGAGGATGACCAACATATTCATGTGAGAAGTAAAGGGAGGAAAGAAATGCCATTACCCATGACTATACTCAATTTGAACTTAGCATCAGAGAAATACCAGAAGGATCGTGTGTGTGTGTGTGTGTGTGTGTGTGTGTGTGTGTGTGTGTGTGCGCACGCATTAAATGTATTAGCAGGTCATCTTAACACCACATCATTGCTCAGAGTCTACCTTAGAGACTAGAATACCTCAAGAATAGAATGCTTGACTAGAATGTACATGGCTCCACATCTGATCTCCTGTACAGCAAGAAAAAAGGAGGGTACTGTTGACAGAGGTTTCTGTCCTGCCCAGTCCCGAAGCTGTTCAGTCCCAAAGAAACACACAGAGGTCTACACTAATTATAAACTGGTTGGCCTATTAACTTAGGCTTTCTTATTAACTAATTTTTACATCTTACAGTAACCCATAATTCTTGTCTGTGTTAGCCATGTGGCTTGGTACCTTTTATCAGCAAGGCCTTCTCATCTTGCTTCCTCTGTGTCTGGGTGATGACTGCAGACTGAGCCTTTCCTCTTCCTAGAACTCTCCTGTTCTGGCTGCCCCACTTATACTTCCTGCCTGGCTACTGGCCAATCAGCATTTTATTAAACCAGTACAAGACAAAACTTTAAAGAGTATAAGACCATTGTCCCACAGCAGGTACTTAACAAATTTTCATGAACATATGTAAAACAACCAGAGACCAGGAACGTAGCAACTTAGTAGAGTGTTTACTTGGCATGCAGAAGATCCTGGGTTCACTTAAACTAAACACAGTAATTACTGCACATCTGTAACCCCAGTACTTGGGAATAGAGGAGGAGGGAGGGGATGAGGAATACTGAGAGAAGAAGGAGGGGAGGGAGGGGATGTGGGGTACTAGGAGAAGAAGAGGAGGGAGGGGATGTGGAGTACTGGGAGAAGAGGGAGAGGGAAGGGATGAGGAGTGCTGGGAGAAGAAGGGGAGGGAGGGGATGTGGGGTACTAGGAGAAGAAGAGGAGGGAGGGGATGTGGAGTACTGGGAGAAGACAAGGAGGGAGGGGATGAGGAGTACTGGGAGAAGAGGGAGAGGGAAGGGATGAGGAGTGCTGGGAGAAGAAGGGGAGGGAGGGAATGAGGAGTACTGGGAGAAGAAAAGGAGGGAGGGGATGAGGAGTGCTGGGAGAAGAANATGAGGAGTGCTGGGAGAAGAAGGGGAGGGAGGGAATGAGGAGTACTGGGAGAAGAAAAGGAGGGAGGGGATGAGGAGTGCTGGGAGAAGAAGGGGAGGGAGGGAATGAGGAGTACTGGGAGAAGAAAAGGAGGGAGGGGATGAGGAGTGCTGGGAGAAGAAGGGAGGGAGGTAATAGGAGTACTGGGTTAAATGAATGTGCCTCCACACCTAGTTGCAAGCATAGTTTTGTTATAAACCACTGACAAAATTATTTTTTAAAAAGCAGCTGGGCGGTGGTGGTGCACGCCTTTAATCCCAGCACTTGGGAGGCAGAGGCAGGCAGATCTCTGTGAATTCGAGACCAGCCTGGTCTACAAGAACTAGTTCCAGGACAGGCTCCAAAGCCACAGAGAAACCCTGTCTCAAAAAGCCAAAAAAAAAAAAAAAAAAAAAAGGCTTTCAAGCCCAAGATGTTACTTAGAAGTTTAAGATATAGCCTAGCATGCATGAAGCCTGGGTTCAAACTCGAGTACCAATCTAATGACCTAGCACTCAGGAGGTAAATAGGAAAATCAGAACTTCAGGGACACCCTCAGTTATGTAACCAGTTCAAGGCCAGTCTGGAACACCCAGCAATCTATCTCAACCAAAAATTTTCAATTACAAAATACAAAAGATACTGTGTTAGATTAGTGACTCTCAAAGTGTGCTACCTAAACTACTAATAACACCATCCCCAAGTAACTTGTCAAAAGTGTTAATTATGGAATCCCCAAGTCCTAGTAAATCAGAAACTCTGAAGCCAAATCATCTTGGAAGCTTGTTAAAACACCAACCGTCCAACCCCCAGACCCACATCCCAGTTTCTGACTCAGCAAATGTGAGATATGACCCAAATATGTGCACTCCTAAGAAGTTTCCTAGGTAAGCCTAATGCTACTGCAGCTGTTCTACAATGACACCATGGAAACTATCTCTCTACTGCTTCTAGGCCAACCGCTAGAATGTAAACACCTCCCCTGACCCTCTTAAAACAGATCCCACCAGAGTTATTTTACTTAAACACTCATCTTTAACAACTGATGACACAATGACTCTACATGCTTTTCTCACCTTCAATTCAATCAACCTCAAGCACCACATGAATTTTGCTCCCATTGTATGCCCAGCATCTAAATACAATGTATTCCCCAAAGCAGGTACTCAGCAGTGAAATGTCAGTTTCTACAAAACATAGCCAGCCAACTACAACTAAATACCATCAATGTCAGAAAACAAACGAATCTTAATGATGGATTTTCCAATTCTTCCCCAACTCTACTGAGAACCCTAGTTCCAAAAAGCATTGTTTTTATTATTTCACACACACACACACACACACAAACAAAACAAAAGACAGTGTACTATCAGAAATTTAACATTTAAGACAGTTTTGGCAGGGAGTTGGGAAAGAGACTGGTGAACTTACCCTCTTTAGCCAAATATAGCTCCTTAAATTTTGCTCTCTTTTGATTAAATTCTTGCTCAAGCTGCTGCTGTGCACGTAAAAATTCTGCATTAATTTTTTCCAATTCTGCTACCCGTTGCTGAAGAGAAACTGGAAAAAGAAATACTAGTTAACAAGTAATAAATTTGTTTACATATAAGTTTTAAGACTAACTAGTCACTTAGCTAAATACTGTTTGATACATATGGAACTCGTAGGAAAGCTGAAATCCATTATATTCCAGGAAACTAATTTTTTTTAAGAAGCCAGACACTTCTATTAGACTGTGATACACATACTGTGAATGAGTCATATAAAATGAAACAGAATCACAGAGAACAAAGCCAATTTCAATACAGGAGCTCCCAGTGCTCTTTAGAACACTGACAGAATGTTAATCCATGGTTCTAATTGTTAAATATTGACTTAGTTAAACTATTTTTCCCAAAGCTAACTCCACTGTCAATGTTGCTACTTCCTGTTTCTTTGTTATGAGCAAAATTTAATGTGTTTCCTGGCTAGGACAGCCACAACTGGAACTATTCTTCCAGTTCCAGAAGACCAGTTACATTACATGGAAACTGTTACCATAAGAAAAGGACAAAACCTGTGGTTCTGCCGGGCGATGGTGGCGCACGCCTTTAATCCCAGCACTCGGGAGGCAGAGGCAGGCGGATCTTTGTGAGTTCGAGACCAGCCTGGTCTACAAGAGCTAGTTCCAGGACAAGCTCCAAAGTCACCGAGAAACCCTGTCTCGAAAAACCAAAAAACCAAAAATCAAAAAACAAAACAAAACAAAACAAAACCTGTGGTTCTGTGTCACAACCCCAATACTGTCAAATCATCTCTTTTCAGGTGTTGGCTACAGTCTGGCAAAGTATAGACATAATTCCTTACAAAGGGGCTCAAGATTTGGCTCTCAGACTGTCTATTCTGGTCAAGGTCAGGGCTGTTTGGTGAAAACACAAACCCTTAACTCAGCCTTAAAGCTATCATAATAATCCCTTCATGAGATATTTATCAGCATTAACCAACCACTGTCCAGTTACATTGGCCAGCTCTACCATACACTACCATAAACCGAGGTGATCTGCCCATCTCTGAGCCACTCCTTACCCTCAAGCCACTGATCAATTCACAACCAATTTTACAATACAGATAGAAAAGGCTAAAAAAGTATACCAATGGTTAGAACTATAGCTCATTTCCTTCATTTTCTCTTCAAAGTTCTCTTCAATGAGGATATATTTCTCTAGCAAATTCTAAACTAAACCTTGTATTAGTTCATTCCCACACTGCAATTCCAGAAATCATAATCCTTGAGGGGGTACCAATAACTAACTCCCTTATTGTCATCCTGTTCTTGTATAACTTTCAAAAGAATCTATCTCAAGTACTCCAAGCATATTATTGCATTTCTACAAAACAGAAAAGCCAAAATAACAGCTTTTCACAAGCATCCTTTTACCATCACACCTAGAAAAGTCAATTTACCTCAAACAGACAGAAGTTTACAAGTATATCATAATATATTAGCAGACAACCACAATGAAATTAAACTGAAATGTTCATCAAATGGAAGTGCTATATTATTTTTCTATCATGATGACTAAATAGTTCACTGTGACTAAACTATAGTTCAAAAAGTAATTAACATGGAACATAGGGGAAAATGATAAATTTTAGCTGTCATTTTAAAACTAAAAGTATTTAATGGGTAAGGAAATACAGAGATGACCCGGGCAGTGATGACGCACACCTTTAATCCCAGCATTCAGGAGGCAGAGGCAGGCAGATCTCTGTGAGTTCGAGACCAGCCTAGTCTACAAGAGCTAGTTCCAGCGCAGGCTCCAAAGCCACAGAGAAACCCTGTCTCGAAAAACCAAAAAAAGAAAAAGAAAAAAAGAAATACAGAGATGGCCAGGCAGGGGTGGTGCACGTCTTTGATCTCAACACTCAGGAGGCAGAGGCAGGCAAATCTCAAGTTCAAGGCCAGCCTGGTCTATGTAGCAAGTTCTAGGACATCCAGGAATACACAGAGAAATCCTGTCTCAAAACCCATACCATCCCACCCCCAAAAAGAAAAAAAATACAGAGACTGAGTTACTCTGTAGCCACAAAAGACTAAAAGTTACTCCTGACCTGATGATTTTTACTAAGTTCCAGTCTTACTGACACCCAGGTCAAAACCCTCCCTGCTATACACAACTAGTGTTACCACCACCTTCCAACAATACTGATTCTTTTGGGAGTAACCCACATAGAGTTTCAGTTTATCAGCTTCCACAAACACAGCCCAAACACTATTACCTTCATTTGAGTACTAAGGGGGAAACCGTCTAATGCCAAGGCCACCTCATTCGCTCGCTTGCTCATTTATTTATTTACTTATTTATCTATCAAGGACAGGAAAAGAGGAAGGACAGGGTCTCATTATAACCAGCCCAGGCCAATATAGATTTGTTATGTTACCAAGGCTGACCTGGAATTCAGTAATCCAGCTGCCATGTACTTGGATTAAAGGTGTTTTCCATACCACCATGACAAGCCTCTGTGGCTCCATTCATTCATTCATTTTGGTTTTTCAAGAGAGCAGCTACTTTTAATGCTTGTCATCCAAAGAGAAAAATGACTGCCACTTACTCAAAATGTCTGAATTAAGCAATAATAATACAGAAAGAAAGGGAGGGAGAAAAAAATCATAAATAAGGAAAAGATCCAATAATTCTCACATTTTTGATCTTTCCTAGTTTTTCTGTTGTTTACTGAGACAGTCTCAACTCTTAGCCTTCTTTCTTTTTTCCCCAAGTGTTGGAATTGCATCATCACCTTGTCTAACTTAATTTTCCCTAATTTTCATATGAAGAAATGAGCAATAACTGAAAACTTCAAGTTGTGTCCTACTATATATGTCTAAAAAAGAAAATATTAAGTTCAATGACACAAAATGAGAAAGAGAGGAGAAAGCAATCTGGGTCAAATTTTACTGTAACTGGAAACTTTTGTTTGAAGATTTTCCTCAATGCAGGAGAGAATGGGGAGAATCTCAACACTCCCTGAAATCCACAAGTCTTGACTTGTACTGTCGTCGGATTGTTAAATGAAAGTATAGAACTTTAAGACAATTCTGAGCCCTCTTAGCCTCAGTGCCTTAGTGCCCCCCCCCTGGGAATCTAACAACTATCCATCACGTACTGAAATGTTGGGAACTTTCCATCTCCCTTGAGTCCTTATGAGTATTCTCCAAATAGAGCTCCGTTCCTGAAATTGGGACAAGATAACCCACAGATGTCCACAGATGTTTTGACTCAGTCCCTGGGAAAGGGGCAAAGTGACCCTCAGATGTTCCCTCTTACCTCACCTGATCTGGCAAACGCTCTCCACCCAATTAATTGGTAATAGCCCTTTGAATAAGACAATCATAATAATAGAAGAACAACCCCCAGACTCCCCCCCTTGTTTCTGTGGCTTTTTGCTTTAAAAGTAGCCTGTACCAGCTATTCAGGGTCTTTCTGGCTTCTCAAATGCTGAAAGATCCTTTCATGACAGAATTAATAAAATCCGCATGCTTTTACATCAACTGTGGTATGAGAGATGGTCTCTTGGGGCGACTCCTCCTCGGTGATTGGAGTCTAGGATCCAACAAAAGTACTACAAGGTGTGTGCTCACAATTCAGCTACTCACAAGTCTAAAACAAGAGGACCACTTCAGCCTAGGAGTTCAAGACCAACTGGGCGACATAGCAAGACCTTGTAAGAAAGAAAGGAGGAAAGGAGAAAAGGGGAGGAGGGTGAGGGGGGAGAAAAAGCATAAAATGAAATTATTAGGTATGGTAGGTATATCCATTTAGTGGAATACCAAAGCCATAAAAATGTATATAGTAAATGAAATGAACAAAATACAAAATATATATGGTACACTAGGAACCACATAAAAATATAAAACAGACTGGAAGGAATATGCCAGGTCATGGCAGTGGACAAAGTAGCCAGGCCACACATTTGCCACACATAACTAGGAAAAAAAAAAGCTTTGCCAACATCAGCCTAGATCATGGCATGCAGCCATCAGGAGTTGGCAGAGCAGAAATTCTCTAGGCAACTTGGAAGGGTAATGCATATGGCCAAAGACATCCTGAGGGAAACAAGGCTGCATTCTGATGAACTGAACTAGGTACTAGAGTTGAACTGTAAGATACCCACCCAGCAGACCACAGAGCTCAAGGAAGAATGCACAAACAGCAATAAAAAGAGCCTCAAATACATCACACACAAAAAATGCAGTAGTAAAGCCAATGCTTGGGGTTGAAGAGATGGCTCAGGGATAAAGAGCATTATCTGCTCTGAGAGAGCCAGTTCCCAGCATCCCCATAGAGATTCAAAAACCTCTGTAACTCCAGACCCAGGGAATCTGATACTATCTTCTGATCTCCTTGGGTCAGGAACATACAGGGTGCACATACACACATGCAAGCAAAATATTCAAACACATAAAATATGTAAATCTAGAAAAAAAATAAGACAGGTGGTGGTTGTACACACCTTTAATCCCAGCACTTGGGAGGCAGAAGCAGATGGGTCTCTGTGAGTCCGAGGTCAGCTTGGTCTACAAAGCAAGTTCCAGGACAGCTACATAGATAAGCCCTGTCTGGAAAAAAAAACAAAATTAAAACAAATAAGCAACATAAAAATAAATAAAAAAATAAAGCTCCTATGTTGGGTTAAAGGTATAGCTCCGTTAGCAGAGTACATGCCTAACATGCACACATCCCTGGATGTGACCAAAACCCAAGATACTGAGCATGGTGGCAGAAGCCTGTGATCCCAGTACTTGAGAAGTGAACACAGAAGTACAAATTCAAGGCTAGCCTTGGCTATGCAGCAAGTTCAAGACCAGCATGAATTATAAGAGACCATGTCAAAAAAGAAAAAACCCTGTGTTAGCTAGTCACGGTTAAGTCTACCACTCAGAAGGCTGAGGAAAGCTCAAAAAGTCCAGGCTGTCCTGAGCTATATTTTGGGACCCTGTCTCAAACAAACAAAATCTTGGAAGGGGGGAAAATGGCTCACAGGTAAAAGTACTTGGTACACAAGCATGAGGACCTGAGTTCTAATCTCTGGCACCTACATAAAGAACTAAAAACTTTTAACATTTGAAGACAAATAAAACAATGCCTATGTTGTTTACCATAACTGAACCTGGGTCCTCTGCACAGGGGCTCTGATACGCATTTTTACAAAATGGTATGAATTCCTGACCATAGGAGACTTGATAAAGAGGCCTTCTTCCAGGTCAGGTGGCAGTGAGCATAGCTCTTCCTCAACTCTCGTGTAGCAGTTGTCAATGACGCCAGTGCCTCTGGGAACAGAGGTGCAGTACACCAGCAGGGCTGCACCAGGCTGTTACCTTCGCATAGGGCAGTATGAGACACACAGGTCATAATCCTCCAAAACCTCCTTACAAAAGGACAAAGGGGAGACTAGCCAAAATGGCCCCTCAGAGATGGTAGCTTTCCTTGGCCATCATTATCTATGATGGTGACAAATGCCTGCACCTGGTCTGTTGGCCAGCTCAGCCTGCTTCTTCTATACTAGCATGATCTCAAAACTTCACTCAACGGGCAGCAATACATGTCCAAGGGCTTGTACCTCTCTCAGATGAGACAGCCCAACTTGCTAACAAGCCTCTAGGCTCTCACACTATATTCTAGAAGTTTACCCATGTAAACAGTCAGACAGGGTGGTATGCCAAAAGCTGGGGAGGCAAAGACAGGAGGATCCTAGGACTCAGTACTGGCTAGCCTAGCTGGTGAGCTCTGAGCCAAAGAGAGACCCTGTATCAAAGAAAACAGACAGCATTACAGAGAATGATACTCACATGCACACATGCAAATATTTAAAAATAAAAAAATAAAAATCCAGGAAAGGGATCAGAGCTCAGGGGATAAGGTGCTTGCTACACAAGCCTAACAACCTAAGTCTGATCTCTGGAACCCACAAAAACCAGATGTGGTTGTTGTATCCATAATCTCAGCATTCCTAATTTGAGATACGGAAACAGGAAAATGGGCTGGAAGCACACTAACCGACCAGATAGAGTATACAGAGCAGCAGAAGCAAGAGAGGCCCTGCTTCAGGAGGGTACAGTAAGAGCACCAACTCCCAAAAGCTGTCTTCTGACTCCTACATGTGTGCCATGGTGCACATCATCATCATCATATTTACAATCCAAGAGGGGGAAGACTTATAAATAAAATCCTAGACATCAGCAACCATGGCATGTGGAAGGCGGCACATCTGCATATTAATGTCTTTCACTTTTTTGCTAGTTTGGTTTAGCTTTGAGATGGTTTTTCAGGCCCCAGTTGTCCTGAAACTCAGAGATCTACCTGCCTCTGTCTCCTGAGTGCTGGGATTAAATACATCAGTTTAAGGCTAATTATTTTTATGTCTCATTACTTGTGTTTGAGAATTTAAGTTTAAATCACCTAAAAAACAATGTACTCGCATAACATCAATTCTCTATCATTCTAGATACACAATTCATAAAAGGAGAATTGTTAATAAAACTATCTCATATCAATTCCTTTAACATAAAATAATTAGTTTAGAATAATCTGAAGTTACTATCATTTACAAGAACAAAAGCTGGCTGCAACATAAGCTACCCTTCAGAACCATGTCTGATTAAATTCTAAGACAAATCAATTTCCCTGTATGCAGCTAACACAGAAAATGCAAAATGACATTTTTATTCTCTCTACATTTGTGCTATAGCAAGGCTACACTGTAGTATCAATTCTACATTAGGAATTACTTATCAGAAGTTCATAAATAAATAATAATAACACAAAGGCTATATTTTATTTACAAGGAAATTGAATGCATTATTTGTGAACTTTTCAGAACTATCAAGGTCATAGGTAGAGAGAGATTAGAAATTTGATTAATAGCTATCATCCTGCCTACAAGTAGGTGAAGATTTATCTAAGGATGGGAATGTGAAAACTAAAGAAGTTTCAAGGAGAGAACATAGATGTTAACATTTGCTGGGTAGAGAAAATCTCAGCTCTCTGGAATCAATGCTCTCTTCTGGCCTACACAGGCACCTACACTTTCATGTGTACAGACACAGATAAACATAAAATAAAAAATAAAATCTTGCCGGGCGGTGGTGGCACACGCCTTTAATCCCAGCATTCGGGAGGCAGAGGTAGGCGGATCTCTGTGAGTTCGAGACCATCCTGGTCTACAAGAGCTAGTTCCAGGACAGGCTCCAAAGCTACAGAGAAACCCTGTCTCGAAAAACCTAAATAAATAAATATCTTAAACAAACACACACACACAAAAAAAAAACATTTATTTTCCTAAGTTAATAACCCAATAAAAGCCGGGAGGTGGTGGCGCACGCCTTTAATCCCAGCACTCGGGAGGCAGAGGCAGGCGGATCTCTGTGAGTTGGAGACCAGCCTGGTCTACAAGAGCTAGTTCCAGGACAGGCTCCAAAGCTACAGAGAAACCCTGTCTCGAAAACAAAAACAAAACAAAACAAAATAACCCAATGAAAACATGTTTTCCTTCTTATACCTGTTACTAGGACACAAAGCTAGGGTCCCAGTGCATGTTTTAAAGTCTTGTCTTTGATAAGAAGGACATAGCGGGTAAAAACATATGTATTCACAGTGAACTTTATCTGAATAAATAAATACTCAAAAATAGCCAAGAAAACGTCAAAGAATGATTAAGAATTTTTGGCTCTTTAAATAGTAAAACAGGGGCTGGAGGGATGGCTCAGCGGTTAAGAGCACTGACTGCTCTTCCAGAGGTCCTGAGTTCAATTCCCAGCAATCACATGGTGGCTCACAGCCATCTGTAATGAGATCGGGTTCCCTCTTCTGGCCAGCAAGCATACAGACAGAGCATTGTATACATAATAAATAAATCTTAGAAGAAAATAAAAAATAAATACTAAAACATTACAAAATAGAGAAAAACAATAAATGTAACTGTGCAGTATGACTACAGTATCATCAAGTGAATACTGAATTAATCCTGTATGATGAAAAAACAATAGCTAGCCATTTATCTTATTCCTTACATCAAAATAAAATCTCAAAAATCAAATATTTAAAAGTAAACAATAGAAAATAGCAGATAGAACATAAACTTTGACGCCCCAAAGAAAAACACTGATAATCAAATCACATAAAATTGAAAATGCTCCCATATACCATAACATCTAAGTCAAAATAACAAGCTGGCAGAAAAGTTTGCTGTTCTTGTTGCACATAACAAAGGTCAATTTCTCCACACAGAAAAAAGACTCAAGTTCAATGTCATACAGGGCTATAAAGACTTCACACCCAGCCGGGCGGTGGTAGTGCACGCCTTTAATCCCAGCACTTGGGAGGCAGAGGCAGGTGGATCTCTGTGAGTTGGAGACTGGTCTAGTCTACAAGAGCTAGTTCCAGGACAGGCTTCAAAAGCCACAGAGAAACCCTGTCTCGAGAAACCAAAAAAAAAAAAAAAAAAGACTTCATACCCTAAATGCCAGACCATCCTGGAAAAAAAAAAAAAAAAAACTTGGTATTTAGCTAGGTGGTCCATGGCTTTAATCATAGCTCTTAGAAAGCAGAGGCAGGCAGATAGGCAGATGTCTATGAGTTCTAGGCCAGCCTGGTCTACAGAGCAAGTTCCAGGATAGACAGGGCTACAGAAAGAAACCCTGCCTCAAAAAAATAAAATAAAATAAAATAAGAACTTGGTACTTGCATTAAAATGTTTAAATGTGTACAGCAGAAATGCCACTCAAAGACATGCACACGAACATGCAAAGATAAGCAGTGCACAAGGGTGCTCTCTACAGAACTGTGATGGCACAGATACCACGAAGGGAAAGCTTTCTACATTACAGTGTATTCTGTATAAAACAAAACTGATTTATTTTAAAAATATTCACAAATGGGTGTACCAGCAAGCACCTGTTGCCCCAACACATGGTAGGGTAAGAAGGATCATTTGACTCCTGTACTCAGAAACTAGCCTGGGCAACTTAGTGAGGTCAAGTTTTAGAAAACAAAAGATGGAAATAAAGACATAATAATCTCGTGGCTTATAGCTTTTTAATCTCTGTGTGTGTTTTGCTTTCACATATGTATGTGTACCACATGTATGACTGGTGCCAAGGAGCCACAAGTGGGCATGAAAGCCTCTGAAACTGGAGCTACAGACAGTTGTGAGCCACTGTGTGTAGGCAGACATTTCTGTCTGGCCAGCCAGCTCCCAAATAATCACATGGAGATTTCTTATTAATTATAAAAGCTCAGTCATTGCTTAAGCTTGTTACTAACTAGCTCTTATAACTTAACTCATTAACCATTTGTCTTTTTGTGAACTGTCATCCTGACTAAAGTGAAGTGTTATTTCACTATAGTTTTAACTTTGTATTCCTTAACTAGTGATACAAAGAATTTTTTCATCAATCACTGTATGTATTCTTTTGAGAAAAGTCTGTTCCAATATTTTGTCCTTTTTTAATTAGGTTGTTTTCTTACTACTAAGCTCCTTATATTTGGGGAGTATTAATCTTCAACCAAATGTATCACTTCTGGATAGTCTCCCATCTATAAATTTCCTTCTTCACTCTACTGATTTCTTCTGCTGTATATCTTTTTAATTAGGTGTAATCTCATTTACCTGCTTTTGCTTTCATTGCATGTGCTTTTGAGATTATATCCCAAAGAAATCATTGCCCAGACAAATATGGGTATTTTCTCCTAAGTTTTCTTGTAGCAGTTTCATAATTTTGTCTTACATTTAGGTCTTTGATCTACTTTCTGTTTATTTTTCACTGTATAAGGATATACAGTTGCCCCTAACTTCTATTGAAGCAACAACCATCTTTTGTTCATTGTTATGTTGGGTTTTTTTTGGGGGGGGTTGTGTTTGGTTTTAATAGACAGCTACAGAGCCAGTCCTCAAACTTAGCTCTGTAGACCAGGCTGGCCTCAAATTCACAGAGATCTCCCTGCTTCTGCCTCCTGAGTACTGGGATGAAAGGCTTGTGCCACCACTGCCTGGCCATTGTTATGTTCCTACCACCTTAGTGACTATAAGAGTATGGATTTAATAATATGGATCAATTTGTGTCCGGTTTGTTGTGTGTTCTGGTGCTGGGGATTGAACCCAACTCCTTGCACACACTAGGCAAGAACCTACATTCATCCCAAGCCTATGGGTGTTTTTGTGCTAGGTCCCATGCTGATTTAATTACAATAGTTTGATAATGTTAAATATAATACTGGAGTGGCAGCAGATGGTACAGGAAGATGACATATAATTACCCTTAAGGAATGAGGTTTATTAGGAGAAAAGGCCTTCAGTTCATGATCTGGCCTCAAGGTAGTAGGAAGCCCATTAGAAAGAAAAGGGTTCAAACTATGCAAGAGGTCATGATAGGCCTTAAAAGAAATGAAATTTCCCTTTAATTCCTGGAGAAAAGGTTCATTAAGAAGAAAGCAGGGCAGTACTGAAAACAGCCTGGTACGGGCATAAGAACAGACAGGA
>JAQHUG010000025.1:384628-399385 GCA_028555095.1 Dicrostonyx torquatus
AGGAGTACACCACCACCAGCCCAGCCTAAGGTCCATTTTTAATCTATATTTCCTTAGTTTTTATTTAATTTTGCTATTATAGATTTTTTTTCTGCTGCCCAGACTGGCCTTTAACTCCCATTTACTCAAGTAGGCTTCCTGCTTCAGCCACTTAACTTCCCTAGGACTACAAAATGCACCGCGGCGCACACACTACCTCTGCCCTGCCCGCATCGGTGCCGAGATGTGGGCTGTACACTCACCTACCTCCCCATTCCCTAATGATTGCATCCTGATGTGTGGACCAGATCACTTCAGTTTGACACTGGCATCCCAATGGGTGGACTGAAAGAAATGAAACCAGTCAGAATGACCTAATCGCTTTCTGCCTGAACCATGCTATTTAGCTAGGCTATTTTGAAAAATACTTCATACATGACAAGGGCCATCACAGGAGTTGATAACAACTGGGAGAGCATTGCTTCAAGGACAGCCAAGAACTGACCAATTAAAAATGTGTCCACAGTCTGCTTCATCTACACACCGCAAGGACAGATAGGGATGGGCCAACTGAGAACACGGCTATACTTAATTTACATAATGATATCGTGCTTTTTAAATTTGCTGTCCTCAATTAGGTCTGGGCATGAAAATCAGATGAAAACTAGTGGTCCTCAAGATTGTTCTGTAATCTCTGGGAAGGAGCTCCTCCTGTCCTCACTGTGTTGAGTGTGCTGGACGAGTCCCGTGCCTAGGCTCATATTTTTGAATAAACCTTGCTTTTGCATCCAAGTCCTGGATCCCTGGTGGTCTCTTTGAGGGGCAAGAAGTCTGGCCATAACATGGACCAGATCACTTCAGTGTGACACTGACATCTTGATGTGTGGACCAGATCACTTCAGAAAGACAGGAGCTTTCTTTTCTTTCTTTTTCTTGGTTTTTCGAGACAAGGTTTCTCTATGTAGCAGCCATAGCTGTCCTGGAACTAGTTCTAAAGACCAGGCTGGTCTCGAATTCACAGAGATCCATCTGCCTCTGCCTCTCAAGTACTGTTATTAAAGGCGTGCTCCACCATCACCTAGTGATTTCTTTTTGAGGTGGAACGTTTATGTTGTCCATCTCCTGGCCTCAAGTGATCCTCCTGCCTCAGCTTCTCAAGTATTTTAGGTTATGAGCATATGACATCTCACCCAGTTCACCACCATAATCCTTGATGGGCCATATTGTGATGTATTATAGTTTAAAGATGCCCAAACAGATTCTCTGATTATAGTATCCAATCATCACGACTGCAGCCTCCAAAATATTGGAAACATGGCTCACAATAATACACAGATTGAAGACAAATCTTCAATTTTGTTGAGCGCTAAACAAGGACAGGTCGAATCTAATGCTTTTGTTAACTCCTGGTGGAAGTCATTTGCCAGCCAAGTCATGAGCCAAGATGGACGGAAGGGAAGTTTGAAGTGGGTGTTTCTACCCACTGTCACTGCTGACACCTCAGGGTATCTACTCCCCCATCCCTGATGCTCCTCACCCTTCATAGACAGTATGTTTGAGAAAAATTGTGATTGTAACACGATCCATACAAGCAGTTATGAACAAATATTGGCATAAGGGGTGGTGGGTGCCCAAGAAAGTGTTGCTGGTGCCCAGTTGTGTAGCTGCTAGCCTGGTGGTGTCCCTGGCCTCAATCCTCAGCACCGAAAAGGAAAGCAGGTGGATAGGAGAATCACCTAAGTCTAATCATTCCCATACTCAAGTGGCTGCAAATCTCTTAACAAATCCAGAGCCAATCTTAATTTTCCCCATACAATGCCTGACTCAGAGTAGGTGCTCAGTAAATACTCAATGCATTTTTTGAGAGAATTGATGAATAAAGGTCTTCATGATCAGGAAGTGCCAGGCTGCCCAGTCCTATGTCGGTCTCACCCTGAGTGACCAACACCCTCGAGGGCACCTCCAGCCCTCTGCCTGCCTTCACACCCTTCTCTGCTTGTTCCCACTAACCTTTCAGGACCTCCGTCCAAGTGGGTTCTCTTCCTGAGAGCCTTCCCTCACTCACCTTCTCCCAGCTCTGGGGTAAGATTCCCTCTTACACCCTTTATGTTTGTGAGCTTTTTAGTCTCCTGAAGGTGGGTGTACAAGTCAGCAACCTGGGCTTCCATGGCTGTTTGCTTGTGTGCATGAATAAAAGGAGGAAGAAATAAATCACTTGGCCTCACGATGTATTTGGATATCAGTTAATTATTGTGATGTCAATCAAAGGCTCACTGCAGGTTCCTTATTGAACAGAATGTAGGAGGATCCATGGCTTAGGGTTTTTTTTTTTTCGGTTTGTTTTTCAAGACAGGGTTTCTCTGTGTAGCCTTGACTGTTCTGGAACTCACTCTGTAAGCCAGGTTAGCCTTGAGCTCCCAGAGACCTGCCTGACTCTGCTTCCTGAGTGCTGGAATTAAAGGCATGTGCCACCACTGCCCAGCTCATTTAGTGATAAGTCACCTCACAAGACACTAAATTTTGCCTCTGGTTTAGGTCTCACCCCTCAGTGTACTCTTTTTCCTCTCTCCCCTCTCCTTTTAGATCATGAACTTGTACTTTACAGGTCACTCCTGTCAGCGGGATCCAGATTTGCAAGACCAGCAAGAGAACAAGCCCTGGTCTCTTGTCCTAACGTACAGGAAACCAGCCAGTCGGCCAGAGTTATATTTAGATTCCTGTCGTCCGATGGGGTTATAGATTAATCAGGGCATGGTGGCAGCTGCAACCCTTAGGATATAAACTGAGGTGGGACAAGATGTAAGGAATCTGGCAGGACATTGACCCAAGGCTCATTAATCAAGTTCTGAGCGAGGGTGACAGTGTGTGGCTTACATTACACCCAGAGTTGAGAGCAGACAAAAGAACTTGACTCTAGACACTGGACTCCAGCTCCTAGATTGCACAAGGTAACAGAGGCACCCCTGGCATCAGCAGGAAGAGCTCTAAGTCCCTTGGGGCCCTTGCTGTCTGGAAGGCTGTAGATGCAGCCTCCCAGGCCCCTCCCTGTTAGGTAAGCCTGAGCTGAGCAGCTTCTGGTGCAGTCAGCAGAAAGGGCTTCAATCACAGGACACCACTCACAAAGAGAAACCAGAGAGAAGCAGAAGTGCACTTTTTTTTTCAAGCCCCAAAGGGCTTTCCTTGCCCCAGATTTATCAAATGGTGAAGCTGAGGGCTTGTGCAAGGAGCCTGGATCACGATGGTTCCCATTGCTTCCTTCTAGCTCTAACATCCATCCTCACTCTCCGATGGGACCATGGCAAGAATTTCCTGTCCTGCTCCTCGCTTTGCTCTGGATCCTTCTAACAACCAAATCCCACCTGAAATTCCTGGGCACTTGCCTCTCATCTTGAGGTCATCTATACTGCTGCTTCTGGCCTTGAAATCTTCTATGTCCTGACCACACACATATATACCAGCCTCACTATTTTCTTTTGGTGTGAAATAAACTACAGGTATCTATAATTTGAAAACACATATGATAAGGTATATGTGTACATTCACAAGGCCATCATAGTGGTCATGAGCCTTCATCCCACAGCCTCCTCCTGCCCTTTGGGAATAGAATCTTCCCCATTCCTGTAAGCCTCAGCCACAGTACAACAACCACTAGCCTGTGGCCTGCTGCTACTGTTTGCAGCTACTGTTGCTTTATTATCTATATGCCTATTGGGTTGATGTAGCAGGCTTTCTCAGACCATCAGTCCCCAAATCATGACAAGGAGATTTAGGATTAGCTGAGTGCTCAGCCGTAGTTAAAGCTTGTCTCACTAGCTTTTATAATTTAGTTTAACCTGTTTCTCTTCATTATGTTTTACCTTGGGGCTTTTTACCTTTCTTTCATTCTATAAGTCCTACTTTCCTGCTTCCTCCGTGTCTGTCTGGCATCTCCCCTCTTTCTCCCTTATTCTCTACTCTCTTGAGCCTAGATTCCTTCTCCTACGTATTCTCTCTGCCCGCCAGCCCCATCCATCCCTCTACCATCTAGCTATTGGTCATTCAGTTTTTTATTAGGCCAATCAGGTGCCTTAGGCAGGCAAGGTAAAACAAAGGTAACACATCTTTACACAGTTAAACAAATGCAGCATCAACAAATAGAACACACCTTGCCCAGTGAAACAGTTATTCCACAACAGGCTGTCTCCTTTTACTCAGTGTAAGTGTTCTGAGAGTCATCCATGATGCTAAGTGTATCAGTAACGCCCTTCTGAGTGTCATCCATGATGCTAAGTGTATCAGTAACGCCTTTCTTTCTATGGCTGAGTAATATTCCTTTGAACGAGTACATTATCATGTATCTATCTGCACATTGACAAGCATTTCAAATGTTTCCAGTTTTTTTCTCTTTCAAATAATGCTGCTGTGAACATTTGCCTTTGTATTTTTCCACTCCTTGGGCAACCGAACAATAGCTAGTCGTGCAGCAAGTGTATGTTTAACTTTTTATGAAACTTCCTGGGTGGTTTCATCTTCTACCTACTGCACATGACAGTCCCAGTGTCCCTAGATCCTTGAAAATTTTAATGGTCAGTTGTCTTTTCTTTTAGCCATTATAGATGTTGTGATAGTTAATTTGATTACCAATTTTGATTAGATTAAAAACACCTTGGGGGCTGGGGAGATGGACAGCAGTTAAGAGGATTTAATGCTCTTGCAGAGGACCTGAGTTCAATTCCCAGTACCTGTCTCGGGTCTTAGGTAGTTCACAACTGTCTGTAAAGTACAGTTCTAGGGGATCTGATGCCCTCTTCAGGCCTCTAAGGGCATGTGTGTGCATGCGCGGGTGCAGGCGTGCACACACATTTTTTTTTTTTGAGACAGGGTTTCTCTGTGGAGCATTGGCCATCCTGTAACTCACTATATAGACTAGGCTGGCCCCGAACTCACAGAGATCTGCCTGCTTCTGCTTCCTAAGTGCTGGGATTAAAGGCATGCACCACCACTGCCTGACTATATATTTTTTTTAATTAGAAAAACACCCAGAGGGCTTATAAAGTACGTGGTCACACCCAGGTATAATCACTTTTCCAGGGATAATTAAGGGTCGTGAGGGTTCTGGTCTGGTAAATAGTTTAGTCCACTGTTGATACACTCAAAATCTGAATAGCTGTTTGGGAGGTTGTGGAACTCTCTGGCTGGTTGGAGGGGGAGATCCTGAGGTGTAAACCTGAAACTATATTTTGACCTAATGCCTTCTATGAGCTGCTTCTTTGCCCACTTCCTGTCCACTACGAGGTGAAGACCTTTGGCCTCACCTCCCACCATTTTGCCTCATAGTGGGTCCTGAAACCCAGAACCAAGTTACTATGGACCAAACCCTCTGAAACTCTGAGCCCAAATAAATCTTCTTTCCCTTGGGTTGTGTTGAGCATTTTGTTACAGCCACCAGAGCAAAGCACGAAGTAGGGATCTGGGTGAAGTTTTCATTCCCGTTTCCTTAGTAACAATCTTGAACATTTTCTTTTATGATTGCTTGTCATTTGTATGGTTTCTTTGGTGAAGTATATGCTCAAATATCACACATACTCCCTTTTGAACTATTGAGACTGGGGCTCAGGTATCCCATGCTGGGCTGGAACTCCTGATCCTCCTGCCTCTGCCTCCTAAATGCTAGGATCACAGGTGTGCAGCCACCATACCTGGTGAGAGTTGTATAATTTCAAGTTGCACATTTGGTATTTAATTCTATGATTCACTTTGAGTCTCTTTTGTTGTTTTGTATTATCATATTCCCTGTGGTTTTGGCACTATTTGCTTTAAAAAAAAAAGACATTTTCCCTACCAAATTATCTTAGTATCTTTATTGAATTAGTTGACAGTGTATGTGTGGGTCTAGCTCTGCTATCTCTGGTGTTCTATTCTATTGAGCCATTTAAAAAGACAGAAGAGGTATTCTTACTGCAGGAAATCACCTTTAATGCTTTGCTGGAGGTCATCTGTGTGCACACAGTAGCTCTTGGACTCTGCTCTTTCCCGCTGATATTTTTGTCTCTGTTCACACCAGTTAACACACAATTTTATGACCGTGGCTATATCAGTGTCTTGAGTCAAGTTGCATTAAGACCTCTGACGTTGCCTTCTTCACCACTGTTTTGACCATTCTGACGCCTTTGCATTTCCACGTGAGTTTCAGGACCACGGCCACGCTGTCATTCTCTTCCTTATGACTTCAGTTGGAACCATGCTGATTTTGTAGATCAGTCTGGGCAGGATTGCCATCTTACTGCTATTAATTTTTTGAAAAGTGTTAGTGAAAACGGTCTTTCTCCCTCTATGATATGACATCACAGACAACACAGAAGCCTTGTAACACCAGGTGTGGATTCTAACCACTGGCAAGCAATGCTTAGCTGTCACCTAATGTACCCCAACTCAGACACCACGCTCCTCAGACAGTGTCAGGTCCCATAGGTTGGGAACTCAGTTCCCGGACTGCCCTCCTCGCCATGTAGATGCCACTCTGACCAGACACAAACCCCTTCTTTGAGTTCAATTTGCTTGAAGCATAGGCAATCCAGCTGAAATGTGATTGGATGAGAATAATATGATGTCATGCTAATAGATTAGATGGGGACACAGTAAGGCTGGTCTGCAGTGATACTGACCTCCCTGGGTAATACTCCTCCTTCCAGGGTGTGAGCAAGATTCCTCTGGAACAAGGCAGGCTTTAGGACCTACCGTCAATCAAGGGCAGGTCAGAGAATTTCTTCATAGCTCACTCCACATGAGAAAGGTGAAAGATAGTCAGAGTTCCTGTGGCCTGCCTTGGGAAAGAAAGTCCCAAGTTTCATAGACAGCCTTAGGGAGGGGGTTAAAAATAGACACCATGACATCATGCAACCTGTGAATGCACGTAATGCTCCACTTGTGGAGGGGTTTCTTTCTTAGCAAGATTTTGTAGTTTTCATTGTAAAAAATCTAACATATTAAAGGTAGTGTGGGTGTGGGTGTGTGTGTGTGGGTGTCACATGTAGGAGATCACCCACTGGGACCAAATGATGTTAGATCCCCTGGAGATGCAGTTACAGGCTTTTGTGAACTGTTTGACGTGGATGCTAGGAACCAAACGTGGGTCCTCTGAAGAGCATTAATTGACCTTGACTTCTGAGCCATCTCTCCAGCCCTTGTAATAATATTTTTTTTTGAGATAGGGTTTCTCAGTAGCTATGGAGCCTGTACTAGAACTAGCTCTTGTAGACCAGGCTGGCCTGAACTCACAGAGATCCGCCTGCCTCTGCCTCCTGAGTGCTGGGATTAAAGGCATGTGCCACCACTGCCTGGCCCTTGTAATAGTATTTTTAAATTTCATTGTCTGATGGATCATTGCTTACATGCAGAAAAATAACTTTATTTTATAACCCACAGCACCATTAAACTCACTCATTAGATTCTTATATCTTTTCTATATGTCCAGAAATTTGCACCTAGCAAGTATATCCAATGGGAATAATACTGTAGGGTTTTTCTTTTAATTTTTTTCAAGTGTAGATTTCCTTTACTCTTTTCTCATTTATTGTTTTGTTTAGATTTTAAACAGAAAAATATTTTAACCTTGCTTTGATCCTGATTCAGAGGGCTAAAACATTCACTACTTCAACATGAAGTCTGATATTAGCTGTAAACTCTCTATAGTTGCTCTTGTTCAATCTGAGAAAGATTTCCATCATAATTCCTTTATGTTTATCTGTATCTTTATCTCTTGGTTAAGTTCAGCTTTCATCTGATAGCCTTAGACTGACGCACTTCCTGTCAGTTCAGATTAGTTCAGATCAACTAATAATGCGATTTATTTATTTATTTTTAGTTTTTTTGAGACAGGGTTTCTATGTGTAGACCTGGCTATCCTGGAATTCGTTCTGTAGACCAGTCTGACCTCAAACTCACAGAGATCTGCCTGCCTCTGCTTCCTAAGGACTGAGATTAAAGGTGTGCGCCACCACCACCCAGCTTTACTTTTGTTTTTTGAAGCAAGGTCTTGGTATGCAGCTAAGGATGGCCTGAAAATCACCACATAGCTCAGGTGGCTTCAGAACCTTCTCTGCTCATCTCCTAAGGGCTAACATTACAAGTGCTCACCACCACACACAACTCTAATAGTCTCTCTTAGGACAAAACCCGTCTTCGCTGTCCTGTGAGATAATGTCACCGAATATAGAATTCTAGACGGGTAGTGTTCCCTTTTCCACTTAGTGTTTGTGATTGCAGAACGGTATTCTATTACTTTCTGGGTCACATCTCTTCTAACAAGAAACTGCTGTCTTTTGTTCTTATGACACTCACTCTGCTTTCCAGGCCTGCCCTGAACTCCAGGACTCAATTGCTCTGCTTAGCCTCCAGGAGCTGGAACTCCGGGCATGCACCACTGTACCCGACTTACCAGAGCATTTTCTGTGTTTGGAATCTCAAACCGTTACACAAAGTGAGACAAATGGGTAAGGGTAGCGTGAGTGTGTGAGAGGATTCTGGCAAGGCTTGCCTTCCCCTGTCCGGATGCTGAGCTCTCCCAGTGGTCAGCAGTCACAGCCTTCCTCCATGCTGCCCCTCACTCCCCAAGGCTGGACACTTTTGTGCTTCCTGTCTATCTGCTATGGGAACACAGAGAGAGGGACTCTGATGGGCTCCTTTCCAGGTGGAAGGGGGTTAACCAGCAAGGGGACAAGGGCAACATCTGGTAGAAATATTTGCACAATTTGGCAATTTATAATTTCCATGGGAAAATCCCAGGAAGAGGCTGGATAGAGGAAGGGCAAGGGTACCACCTAAACTGTAAGGTTTGTTTCGTTTTAGTTTTTCTTTGTGTAGCCTTGGCCGTCCTAGAACTTTCTGTGTAGATCAGGCTGACCTCAAACTCACAGAGGTTCTCCTGCCTCTGCCTCCCAAGTGCTGGTATTAAAGGCGTGGGCCACTAGAGCCCACCTTGTTTGTTTTTTGAGACAGGGTCTTTCTATTAGTCCTGGCTGTCCTGGGGCTCTCTTTGTAGACCAGGCTAGCTTATAACTCCCAGAGCTCCTCCTTCTTCTACCTCCCAAGCTGACTGTATTCTGAGAGTCTTTTCAGTTCAGCAGGTCCTTCAGTGAGCTCTTTCCACTCAGCTTCGGCAGCATCAGCCTGGAGATGACAGACAGTATGCTCCAGGCCTATATTCCAGGTGAGTCCAAAGTGGCTCCCCTAGTAGGAATTACTTCACAGAACCCTAAAGTTCTTCCTTCAGAGACTCCTAGAGCTCTTCTGTCTCCAGCTCTAGAATGCAGATACCCCATCCCAACTGGGCTCTTAGAGCCTCACCAGCACAGAAAGCATCCAAAGCTGCTCCAGGGAGCGTGACCTAAGCCAGGTCCTCCCCTGTGGCTTTGCTTCCATCCAAAACCTGGCTCAAAGGCTCTGTGATTCAGCCTTCCATCACAGATTTCTCCTTCTTAGCTGTCCCTGAAGCAAGTCCCTCAGGTCCCTTGTATCCGAGGTCATTGGAGAATTCAGAAGGAACCAGATAATATGTGTGTATGCACATGTGTGACAGCACACATATGGAAGTCAGAGGACAATTCGAGGGAATCAGTTCTCTCATTCCACGATGTGGGTCCCAAGAATCAAACACAGGTTGTCAGCAATCTCTTCAAGGTCTCACAGTGCAAAAGCAGCTCTTGTCTAGCCAAGGGAATTCTTTCCTGTTCTATAACAATTGAGCTGATTTTCTTTCCCATCATTGTGAGCTTTCTGTTGTGGGATAATCTTTTTGTACAATGTAAAGATGTGTCTTTGCCAAGGCACCTTCAGACGGGTTTAATAAAGAGCTGAGTGGCCAATAGCTAGGCAGAAAGAGGATAATCAGGATTTCTGGGCACGAGAGGAAGAGGAAAGGGAATCTGGGCACATGGATTCCACCAGCGAGATGCAGAGCAAGTCGGACACACAGTACAGAGGAGAGGCGTATGTATGTATACACCGAGCCACATGGCAAACAGAGGTTAACAAAAGCAGATTAATTAAGTATAAGAGATAGTTGGGGGAAATCTAAGCTAAAGGCCAAACTTTCGTAATTAATATTAAGTTTCTATGTCATTATTGGGGAGCTGGCAGTCCCACAAAGGAGAGTCTGACTACATTTGAGAAAGCTTGCTACAGCTTTCAGTCACTGTAATGAGACACAGAAGAAAACAACTTTTAAAAAGCGAAGTTTGGTTTTAGTTCACAGTTTCTGGGTTTCAGTCCATGACTGTTCCACCCCATTGCTTTGGAATCTGTGCTGGCTAGTGTGTGTCAACTTGACACAAAGTAGAATCACTGGAGAAGAGAAGATTGTAATTGAGAAAATGTCTCCATAAGACCCAGCTGTGGGAGAGCGTGTAGGGCATTTTCTTAAATAGTGATTGGTGGGGAAGGCCCATCCCACCATGGGTGGTGCCATCCCTGGGTAGGTGGTTCTGGGTTCTATAAGAAAGCAGGCTAAGTAAGCCATGAGGACTAGATCTCCTCCATGACCTCTGCACCAGCTCCTGCCTCCAGGTTCCTGCCCTGCTTGAGTTCCTGTCCTGACTTCCTTTGATGATGAACAGCAATGAGAAAGTGTAAGTCAAATAAACCCTTTCCTCCCCAACTTGCCTTGGTCATGGCCTTTCATCACAGCAATAGAAAACCTAACCAAGACAGAGCCCGAGTGAGCGATGGAGGAAGCCGCTAAGCTCATGATATCTGGGAAATGGAGAGAAGGAAAGAGAAAAAATGAAGGACCTGGCCTTGATATCACCTTTGAGGGCACGCCCTCAATGACCTTCTGCTAGGTCCTAACTCCTAAGGATTCTAACATGCCCAAACAGCTCATGGGCAGAGGTCCAGCCTTTAATGAAGTCTTTGCCAGTCATTCAACATCCTAACTATAGAAACATCCCACTCTGTTGAAAACAAAGAGTTTGCTTACATCCACACATTCATTTCAATATTCCTGTCTGCCAGGAATATCGTTCTGGTCTCTAGACTTGCTTTTTGTTTTTTTGTTTTGTTTTGTTTTGTTTGTTTGAAACAGGGTTTCTCTGTGAAACAGTCCTGGCTGTCCTGGAACTCGCTATGTAGACCAGACTGGCCTCAAACTCACAGAGATCTGCTTGTCTCCTCTGCCTCCCAAGTGCTGGAATTAAAGGTGTGCACCACCACTGCCTGAATTGGACTTGCTTTTAAATTTGTGATAACATGTAGCTGGTTCCCTCATTGGCTAATGAGAATTAAATAATAAGTGGGTGATGTGGTAATTTGAATATGATTGGCCCCATAAGCTCATAGGAAGCTGCACTATTAGTAGGTGTGGCCTTGTTGGAGGAAGTGTGGCATCACTGTGGGGGTGGGCTTTGAGGTCTCCTTTGCTCAGGCTTCACTCAGTGTGACTCTCAGTTCACTTCCTGTTGCCTGCAGATCAAAGATGTAGAACTTTCAGCTCCTTCTCCAGCACCATGTCTGCCTGAATGCTATCATGTACCTGTCGTGATGATAATTGACTGGAGCTCTGAACTGCAAGCTACCCAATTAAACGCTGTCCTTTATAAGGGTTGCTGTGGTCATGGTGTCACTTCACAGCAGTAGAAACCCTGACTAAGACAGGTGGCATTGTGAGATTCATGATGTTTTGTAGTCTTAGTTATGATCTTATCTCTTAATTGAAAAGCATCTTTTAACATTTAATATCCATAAAAGTCTGGCATTCCAGCACTGGGAAGGCTCCCTCATCAAGGCAGAAAACTGGTGGCCTGGCCCCTTCTGGTCAGATTTATATATGTTCTGGTCCCCACAGAAAAACAGGTCTGTTGGTGAACAAGGCATGAAGGCAAATTTGTGACTTTTTCCAAGGGTTTGAGGAAAGAGAAAGAGAGAGAGAGACCATATCTACACATTCACCTTCTTAGATCTGAGCTGGTGAGGTGAACACAGGGCAGATCTGCTTGGCTCTTTGTTGGGGACAAACAAATCAATTGTAGGTGGCTGAAGGACAGGCTCCCCCTTCCGTCTGAGTGCTGCAACCTTCCACACCTCTCCACAGTTCTCTGAAGACCAGTTCTTGTTTATGTGACTTAAAAATGGACCCAAACACTTTCAGACAATGAAAGGAAGACAATTTAAGCCCCTAGAAATCCTATCAACTTAGAGGGGACCACTGTCCGCCGGTGCCGCCTTCTGGAAGTTTGTGAAACTTGCACACCTGTGGTTTTGTAGTTTTCTTAATTCCTTCAAGAATATGCTGTAGGAGCTCAGCCATTAGGAGCATGTGCTGTCCTTCCAGAGGATAGAGTCTGTTTCCCAGCACCCATGTCAGGCAGTTCAGTGACCTGTAAGGTTGGCTCCAGGGAATCTGATGCCCTCTGCTGGCCCCCATGGGCATCTGTATGCATATGGAATACACATACACACACACACACACACACACACACACAAATGCAAGTATAAATACATCTTTTTTAAAAATGTGCTTTGGTCACTTTCTAGGGAGTGAATATAGAATTGATTTATATTATTATTGCTTGAATATATATATATATTCATGTGACTATTGCATTAAGTTTTTTTAACTTTTAACATTATAGATATGGGGCTGGAGATATGGCTCAGTGGTTAAGAGCACTTGCCTGCCCTTCCAAAGATCCTGAGTTCAGTTCCCAGCAACCACATGGTGGCTCACAACCATCTGTAATGAGATCTCATGCCCTCTTCTGGTCTGCAGGCATACATGCAGACAGAACAGTGAGAATACTGTATACATAATAAATAGATTTTTAAAATAACATTATAAATACAGCAATAGGCACCAGCAGTAAGCTCCATTTCTGGCTTAGGATCAGGGTCTGGAGATGCCGTGTCAGTCCAGGAAGGTGGCAAAAAGAAGCCCCTGAAACAGCCCAAGAAGCAGGTAAAGGAAATGCACAAGGAAGATAAGGCTTTCAAGCAGAAACAAAAAGAGGAAGCAAAAGAAACTCGAGAGCTAAAAGCCAAGGCTGCGGGAAAGGGACCCCTGGCCACAGGTGGAATTAAGAAATCTGGCAAAAAAGTAAGTTGTTCCTCATATCTGAAATGATGGTGACCCTCTTCTATTCCTATTTAAACATCTGGATTCCCTGACATAACATCTTTGCCATCTACAGCTAGAATGAAGTGTTATCCTGGAGCCTGTTGTACATTGTAATAAACTTTTGTAAAAAAATAATAAAAAATAAACAATACAATGAAAAAAGCCATTATAAATACAGCAATTCTAGACCTCTGGCTTTTGGCCACCTATGTTCACAGTGTAGATTTCTGACCCTGGGTATAAGGTGTTCCCATTTAGTTTGGGTAGTGCTATGGGTTAATTTGTATCACTTCCTGCCCCACAAAAGAGTATGTTGAAGTTATGACCGTAATGTCTGTGGATGTGACCTTTTATCTTTGTTTTTTTTTTTGTTTGTTTTTTCAAGACAGGGTTTCTCTGTGTTGCTCTGGCTGTCCTGGAACTAGCTCTATAAACCAGGCTAGCCTCAAACTCACAGAGATCTGCCCGTCTCTGCCTCCTGAGTGTTGAGTGTTGGGATTAAAGGTGTGTGACACCACTGCCTGGTTTATGCAAATGTTATGCCTTCCAAACCTAGTAAAACCTTTTTTTACGGAAAGGTCTTGAGGCATCCTCAGAACTTAAGAGGCTTAAGTAGCAGACCCCTTTTCTTTCTTTGTGGTGGTTCTTTTAAAATGAGCCAATCATGAAAGATTGTGTAGTTGGACCCAGTCAATAGGGAAAAGTCAGTCACCACTAATCAGAATAAAAACCAAGAGTACTCCCTGTCCCAGTGTACTTGCCCTTCTGCCTTCGGAGTAACACAACCTCTTGATCTAGAGTAAAGCTTTGCTGGGTGTTGTAGCGCACGCCTTTGATCCCAGTACTGGACAGGCAGACACAGGCTGATCTCGTGAGTTCAAGGCCAGCCTGGTCTACATAAAGAGTTCCAGGACAGTCAGAGCTATGTAGATGTAGAGAGACCCTGTCTCAACAACAACAAAAGGTAAAAGAGTAACTTCGACTGAAGTGGTGGCCTCTTTCTTTGGATCCCAGAACACATTTCTAACAACTGAAACAAGGTCTTTGCTGACCTGATGAAATCAGGAGGAGGTCAGTAGGGAGCCCTTCTCCAGGATGATCAGTGTCCCTTTATGAAGGAGAAATATGAACAGAGATACAGGCAAGCACAGAGAGAAGGCCATAAGAAGACTTTGAGGTGACAGTGACTGAGTTGTACTGATACAGTCTCAAACCAAGGAATGTTGAGGACCATCAGCTGCCCCCAGAAGCTGGGAAAAGGCTGAAGGATTCCAAAAATCTCACAGAGGTCTGACATACCTTGATTTAATAAGAAGCCTCCCAGCTTGTGGTAATTCATTATATTTGAAGAGTGCCAACCCTCTGCAGGAGGGCTTTATCTGTTTACATTCTGCGGCTGAAGAGATGGCTCAGCCATTAAGATCACTAGCTGCCCTTCCAGAGGACCTGGGTTTAATTCCAAGTAAACACATTGTAAGAACCTGACTTTGCAAACTCCATTTTAAAGAAGTGGCTCCATCTTAAGCCATATAGTAGCTGGGGGGTGAGCCATTTCAGCTCCAGAAATGTGCTGATGTTGCAGAACTTTGAACAGATACCCTAAAAATGGTCAATTCAGAAGACAAGGAGCAGGGCCATAAAATTTAACGAGGTCCAGATGTTCCTAGGAGGCATCCTGTCCTTGAAGATAC
>JAQHUG010000025.1:406378-419403 GCA_028555095.1 Dicrostonyx torquatus
CCAGCAATGCAGAAGTGTTCCCTTTCCCCCACACCCTCTCCAGCATAGGTTGTCATCAATGTTTTTTATCTTGGCCATTCTTACAGGTGTAAGATGGAATCTCAGAGTTGTTTTGATTTGCATTTCTCTGATGACTAAGGATGTTGAGGATTTCCTTAAGAAGCCATCTCTTAAAATAGCCTAAAGTTGCTGGGCTGTGCTGGTGCACGCCTTTAATCCCAACACCTGGGAGGCAGAGGCAGGAGGATTTCTGTGAGTTTGAGGCCAGCCTCACCTACAGGAGCTAGTTCCAGGACAAGCTCCAAAGCTATAAAGAAACGCTGTCTCGAAAAACAAACAAACAAAGCCTCAAGTCTATTAATGTTTTCTTTTCTGTTCTTTTTTTATTTCGTAGCAAACTTTGAAGTCTTTCCCTTCTCTTGACTATTATTAAAAGGAAACTACACATATTCTCTTCTATTCTTTTCATTTCATTTGCAGCTACATGTGTGCATGTATGTGGGTACAAGTGTACCTGCACCTGCACTTGGGGAGCAAGCTCGTGGAAGCTCATGGGTGTAGAAGTCGGACTCAAGTGTGGTTCCCCAGTAGCCACCACCTTGTTTTGAGACGGGATCTCCCACTGAGACCTGAGGTTTACCAATTAGTTTAGGAAGGCTGACCCGCAAGTCCCAGGAATCCACCCCCTCAGTGCTGAGATTACAGACCTGTGAGCACTCCCTCTGTGGGTGCCAGCTGCCTCCGTACTGCATACCACCAGCGAAGCCTTCGACAGTTTCATGATCCAAAGGCACAAAATCATGGGATGAGGAAAGGACTAGAATCCTTCTGGGTGTCATCTAATCAGACAATCTCCCACTCTGTAATTTTACATATATGTGTTCAGATAGTTCCTTGAGATGACAAGAGTCCCCCTACTTAGAAGAGAAGTACCACATATGACCACCAGAGGGCGCATGGCACCACTCCATTCTCCAGAATCTAGAGCCCTTGGGAGCTCCTTTAGCTGCAGGTGGCATTCCAGAAGTGCAAAAAGAAGGCTAAGGATGTCTGCCCCAATTTCCTGCCCTCTTTGTGTGGTATAAAGACAAGATGTGAAGTCAGGGGAAGTGGGCAGATGGCAAGGAAATGGAGAGGTCCAGACGCCCCGATGTAAACTGTAAACTGCTTGTAGATACCCACATGCCTAATATGCTCTATCCTGGTCAGCCACACGATCTTCTCCCGTGCCACTTGGGATTTGTTTGTCCCCATGCTTTTCACTTCTTGAGCTACTATGCATGCCTGAATGCCTAGACTATATGGTACTACTTGGATCCATTCGGTTCTGTAACCTGCACTTTTTTTTTTTTTGGTAGACCAGGCTGACCTCACAAGAGATCTGCCTGTCTCTGCCTCCTGAGTACTGGGATTAAAGGCCTGTGCTGCCACCACCTGGCCATAACATAACACGCATTGCTGCGTGTGTGCAGCTGCCCCTGGAGGCCAGCGCTGGAGTTGTGAGCAACCGAATGTGGGTGCTGGAGCAGGATCTGGGTCCTCTGCAGGAGTGGCACTGCCAGAACTCATTCTGTAGACCAGGCTGGCCTCAAACTCACTGAGATCCCCCTCCCTTGGCCTCCTGAGTGGTGGGATTAAAGGCGGGTGCCACCACCACCCAGCTACATATGTATCTCAAATATACGAAATTTTTATTTATCAAAAAGTCAAGATGGGGGTGGAGCAGAAGAAAGATCTCATAGCAGAATCTCTAGAGCAACTTAATGTTTATCTGTCGGAAACTTTGCTTTTACAAACAAGAGGACTAAGTTGGCAGGGAGGGGTTTGCATGGAAGTTACTGACAAATTGAACCCAGAATTTTGGTCTTCTGCCTCCTAGGGCTTGAACTTGCTTAAATTGTTGGATACAGTATGTCTATAGAGTTTGCAATGGCACAGCTGCATTGGTGACCTCAAAGGATGCAAAACACTGGATGAACAGAGCACAAACCAAGGATCGTATCTTCGCTAGCCTGGGCTAAGCCATACCTACAGGAGCACTGACTCACTTCTCAGGAGGTAGCTTTAAATTCGCCTGTTCAAAGGTAGGATTTTTGTTTGCTTGTTTGTTTGTAGATACAGCATTTGTATGTCTCACTACTACATTGCCCCTGCTGACCTTGAACTGGCAGCAGTCCTCCTGCCTCTGCCTCCCTTATACTGGGATGGCAAGTATGCACCACCGTGCCTATCTTGGGGCAACTTTTGAGCGACTAAATTTCAGATGTGTCTATGGGGACGAGCACAAGGTTCACAAGTGGGCGGTCTGAGCTAAAGGTCACCTCACCAGCATGTAAAGCTCAGCCCATGGAATGACCTTCGCAAGCTTCAGGATTCTAAGAAATGAAGGAAATAATCCTATTAAGTGAAGATCTTTTGAGATAAGCAGTGTGAAACACTGAAAAATTAGCTCGCAACAGCGCTCAGCAATGGCTTGTAGCAATGCAATGATGTTGACCCAGAAGGCTTGGGAGAGCTGCTTAGATGCACTTTCCTCCCAGTTCCAATCCCTTGATGCCACGCTAATATTTTGCAATTGGCCATGATCGGGGTATTTTTTTTTTATTGTAAACACTAGCGAATGCTATACACCAGGAATCTCCTTGGCAGGTAAGGGAACCTTTCCCAGTCACTTTGGTGGTAATCATTGTTCCAGGGTGCTAGAGCAGCCCCCCCTCCCTTGGAGGGTGACCTCAAGCACATCTGTACCACCCTGACGTGACTGCTCATGGTAAGATCTTACTTCTGCAAAGTGGTTTCTTGTTTCCACACCCCAAGCTTCCATTTTCAGAGTCTGTGAGCATCCCTGGGAATTCTCTCTCACAGCGTGGTAGGGAATGACTTAACTCAATCCCAACGGTCCACTGCCTGGGTGTGGTGGCATGCACCTGTAATCCCAGTATGTAGAGGAGGGAAGATCACACATTCAAGACCAGCCTCGACTATACTCTCTCAGAAACTGGCAGCCTTTTCCTTGCCTCCTGAGCAGAAGCTGGACCAGCAGCTCTAGGGGTTCGAGAGTCACTCTTGAAGAGTGGTGTATCTATTACTTGCCTCCCATCATGCCTCTCTGGGTGGACTCAAGGACCTGTCTCTCTTCTTGAGCCCCACATGACTGTGCCTAGAAATATACAAGGGAGACTTACCCTATGGGAACCCCTCACTCACTCACAGTGGAGCCTGACCCGTCCTGGAACGCCCTTCCACCCTATGATCTTGTGGATCTCTGCTGGAACCACAAGAAACCCTGGGAAGATTCTAGCTTCAAGAAAGCCCGGTGTAGTCAGCTTCCCTGGAACGGGGATGACAGCCATGGGTTGACCAGAAAGAGGAAGTATGGTCAGGCTGGTGCCTGTTGCCTTTCAGGGTGAGTGAGGGTACGTGGGCGAGCGAGGCCTCACCCCAGCTTGAGCACAGCCCTCAGTCCACGGCTGTCACCCCAGCTGCTTGCATCGAACACCCCAGCAGTCCAGGTAAGTGCTTCATCTTTCCTAAGGACAGCATCTTGTTTTTTCCACTGTAGTCATCCATCTATGTTGGTGTTAGACATGTGGCCAAATCTCTCAGGCAAGGCTGAGGGACTGTCAGGGGCAGCTGGAGGAACAAGGGCCTTGAAAAGTCCGCTGTGCCATTGCTGCTGGGTGGTCTCAGCCATCTCTTTACTTCTCCAGTGCACGTGCCAGGGATGATAAAGTTTATCTCTCAGGCTGATTAGCAGTTGGGAGCGAGATGTGTAAAGTGTAAGGTGTTACCTCTGTCTGGGTAATGATGGTGAAATTTGGTATTCAGTAGTTAGAGGACCTCACGGCTCTGTGCTGGGACAAGCAAAATGCTAACGTCATAAACTCAGGCTCCATCTTGGTGCAGTTGGATGACAGAATTAGAACGCCATGGCTCTTGGTACTTTTGTCTCTCAGTTTCTGGTGTTTGGGATTTACAAGGCACCTACCTACCTTCAGAGGCCTCAGGACTTGGGTGTTAGTTAAGCTAGTGTGAGATCTTGATTGAGCTTTTTCCTGGCAAATAGGTACATTCCCTAACTGTTTGCAGACAAATTTGCTAGGCAAGCAATAAGCTATTGATGGCTGAGCATGTATGAACAGAGTTCAATCTTATGAGAAAATAAATCAGATTCAAGATTAACAAGATTACCATGCAGCTGTCCTGGTTTGATAAGTTATCAGCTTGACAGACATGCATGCAGCAGTATGACAGTGTGGCCAACTGCCAGTCCAGTACTGGCCAACACATGCAAGGCATCACAGCTAGCCCCTAACAAGGTTAATTAACAAAGATGACCACTCATAATGCGTAAGTACTTCACCTTGTCAGCTCTACAGGATTTGCGTTCTGACCCGGCATCATTTTCAATAGAACACTAACCACGATGTCCTCATTAGACAGTGGGCCAGAAGGTAAGCCAGTACAGAATACAGAGTAAGGATACGATCACGGTGTGTTCCCCTACTTCACTGCAGCAGAACAGAAACTTCTTCACGGGGTTTTCTATGAAAACACTTTGTAGGCAGGCTTTTAATCCCAGTACTTGCGAGGCAGAAGCAGGTGGATCTCTGTGAGTTCAAGGTCAGCCTCTTCTACATAATGAGTTCTAGAACATCCAGGGCTCTATAGAGAGCCCCTGTCTCAACCCCTGCACAAAAAAGGAGTCATTTTATAATTCTGTATATAAAACAATGTCAGTACATTCATTTATCAGGAACTTGATCAACCGATTTACTTTAGTAAAATATCGCGTATTATTTAAAGAGGCGTGGGCTGGAGATGTAGCTTATGTCTCTGGAGGCCTAGGGTTAATTCTCAGCACTAAACAAGCAAACACAGAAAACCTCACAGAGATTCACAAAGGAAATATCTACCAAGCAGCACAAAACAAATACATAAATATGTAAACATGCTTTACATACGTAGATATCTTCTTTAGCAACAGGGTTAATGGACATAATGTATATTTAAACAACAATATATGAATATCAAGTTACTGAAAAATTATTGGCCCACATATAGTATTAACATGTGTGAGAATTATAGATGCCCCATAATAAATTTAATTGGTGAAGAAGCTAAATCAGTCATAATACATAATTACAAATCACCAAAATTCCTTTGCTTGCTGTCCACATCCTCCCCTGAAGTCCCCCGCAGCCTGCACACCCTCCTTTACCCTACAGGCCATCGCTATAATAAGCTCTATGCATATTAGACTCAAAATAATTTTTTTAGATCTTAAAAAAAATCAAACCAGATGTGGTGGCACTGGAGAGGTGGAGGCAGATGAATCTCTGTGAGTTTGAGGCCAGCCTGACCCATATGGAGATTTCCAGAACAGCCAGGTACACTGAGAAACCCTGTGTCAAACAAAACCAAAGTTCAGGCATCATAGCCATGACTGCTCCTTCCAGACTGACAGCCTTTCCTCTAACTGGAAAATCCCACACTTCCAAGAGCAGGGTGTGGGCCTTCCAGGAGCCGCAGTGTCCAACTTTCTAGTGGAAAATTATTCGGCATCCTCAGCAAACTCTAGGAGCCTGATATTTTAGTTCAAAAATATCACCTTGTAGTAGCTATGAATAATTTAAGAAGCTACTGGTGAATGACTTTACATAAAAATGGGAGTTATACATCGTATTTTATCTGCCAGGAGAACTGAAGACTGACTCCAAAAAATGGGGTGCTCAAGACCCTCTCAGAGTCAGGCAGTGGGCGGAGGGAAGGACTGGAGGACAAGAGGTGTCTGCACCAGTATCCCCTGCCTCTGTCTCCATGTCCCTCCTTCCAGCCATCAGAATAAAAGGATTTCCAAGTCTGGGTGTGGAGGGTTGACGTTGTCTCCATTCTCCTTCAGTTGGACTCTAAACTGTGAATTATGCTTCTATGGGAAGTGCTTCCATTTTTATTGATTTTTACATAATATCTAAATAAAAAAGCACAATGCTTGGTATGCAAATGCAGACTCAAGATAGGCAGCTGGCTCTTGTCCCTAGGGAGTTCCTGTGTGTGAGCATGAGGGCTGTCACCACCTGGAGGCCCCCTGGTCAGTCCCCCGGTCAGTCAGTTCAGGACTCTCAAGCATGGCTGCTTTAAGCCAACAGAGTGAGTCCCAAGCCAGGCCAGTGAGAATGCAAGGACTCCGAAACTGCAGGTCCCTTGCAGAGCAAAGGCTCAATGGGACCCAGGAAGTATGGGGGTTGCCAAGGCTGTCATGGTAGGCAGGTGCCCACTGGGATGGATTTGGCCATGCTTGCTGATCTTGGGAACTCGTATTTCACTCTGCTCAACTGGTAAGGAGCTACAGAAAGACAACAAAGGGTCGTATTTATTATGTGACAACCAACAGTGGGCCAAACAGGTGAGAGGGGACAGCAAAGTGACCGACTGCCCAGGTGACTGGAACCTGGGTTGATGCTCTGGAGTAGAAGGACAAGATGATAGATACGAAAACCAGGGAAGGAGGCGAGATATGGAGGCTGAGGGGAGTAGAAAGATGGGGCTGAGCTTGCCTGCCTCCCACAGAAATGGAAGACTACAGAATGAGCAGAGACACTGGATTCTTTTTATAGCCCTGTCCTGTCCACACTCAATTTTAAGTTGTCATTAAGTATCCACATGGTCATTTCCAGGATACATGTCATCCAGGTGGTCAGGTAGGAATACGGACTCCTGACCATCATCAAGGACAGACTGGCAACTAGACAGGAACCAGGCAGGAGCAGCTCATGCTGGCAGGCTTAGCTATGCCTTTGAAATCAGCTCCAACCCTCATCCCATGCCCTGCTTTGGAGCCTTCCAAGCCTGGCTAGCAAGTGTGGGGAGCCACTTAGGAGGCATCCCTTTCTTCCTAGTCACAACTTCTGTGGAGGACACTGAGCTGACTACTCACATATGAACCGAGGCCTCTCCCTAGTTCCCACAACATTGAAACACATATACTCGAGAAAGCACTGGTAGATGCGGAGAGCTCATCAAAGGACTGGGTGGGTGACCACCAGAGGGATGCACCATGCATCTGTGACCAACTACAGACTGAATGCTGTACAGCCCTTCCTTCGTCACTGCATCCCTGAGCACCTCTACCTAAGGCTTCTCCAGGCTTCGACCAGCAGCTGGCTTCTGCTTGGCTTCGTCCTATCCCATTTCTCATACTTGTCCTTCTAGGTCCTAGCTCACAACTCCCCCTTTATAGCCCAGAGGAACCCAACCCTCCCCGGGTTCTACCAGCAGCCCAGCTAATGCCGGTGGGTATTTTGTAACCTCCCAGGGAGCACGGCTGCCCTTCTTGAAGTGATGGCAATTGTAAAGAGAACTTTGTGGTTTTGCTCTTGATAATGCCTGTTATCCTCAGAGCTCTTTCGCACGTGTCATCTCTTGGAAAAGTTTCAGAACCTTAATGGAGACATTAAGGGTCTTGCTCCAGAGACAGATGCTGCTGCCCAACAAGTCAGTGCCCAGCAAGCTGGGAGAAAGAGACCTACTCACTGGGTGCCCAGCTCAAGGCTTCACATTTCTGTGAGTGTGTGGGACTTTCCACATTGCAAACCATCTTCCTTCTTTCCTCCCTCTTGCTCTCTTTCTTTGTTCCTATCTTCCTTCCTTTTTTCCTGTCTTTTTCCTTCCTTCCTTCCCTCCATCCCTCCTCCCTGCTTCCTTTCTTCCTTCCATCCTCTCTCTCTCTTTCTTACAGGGTCTCACTATGCAGTCCTGACTGGCACAGAACTTGCTGTGTTGATCAAGCTGGCCTGGAGCTCACAGAAATCCATATGCCTCTGCCTCCCAAGTACTGGGATTAAAGTCATGAGTCTCAGGCATTTCTCATGAAGGATGAAGTATTGTCACTGGCTCCCCGGAAATGCTTTCTGGAAAAGAGCAAATTGAGGCTGGGATAGCAATTGCCCTTCCTTGCTTTCCTACCTTGCTCAACCTCCATCCCTCTGTGGAATGTCTTGCTCAATCCTTGCCCCTAAAACTGTGCATCAGGCTCCTTGGGGCTCCTGAAAACTGTCCTAGTAACTTGAGGAATGCAGAACCTCCAGGGGGCAGCTAGAATGTCCCTGCCTCAATTCTCGCAATGGTCTCTTCTTCCCAACCTACCTCCTACCCCAGTGGTGGGTGGCAATGGAAGACAGGGGGTCCACCTAAGGCCATGTGTTCTAAAGAGGTGGTTTGGGAGTAATACTACACAGGACGGGAACTTGAGGCACTCAGTCGAAACTATTACCAAGCATGGATCTGACAACTCACTGCACAAAAGCCAAAATCAGGACAGGACAGGTGGGAAAGAGATCCATTTCATTCACAGAACAGGGGCCCTAGAAGATGAATGCTGTTGTCCTCAATGCCTCCTCCCAGGGAAGCTGGATGCATGAGAAGAATTTCACATGGGAGGAGAGGAGGAAGTGTAGAGGGCAGTGGGCAGGTGGCTACTGCTGCGTGGTCTTCGTCATTCAGGCATGCGGTTCCTTTCCATGTTCTTCTGGCCATAAGACTGCAGCCTCCTACAGCTGGTTCCTAATGTTCTCCAGACAGCTCCATTGTCTGCAGGTTAAACCTTGGAGCAGTTTACCTAACGGAGAGGAGGGGAAAAATAAGTTTTGCTCATTGTGGAGTAACTCATATGTTCTGGCTCTGTAGAGCTAAATAAAGATCATTCGCAAGTATCCCTTTTTTTTATTTATGATGCTGAGAATCGACCTCTGAGCTTTTGCGTATGAGGCACGCCGTTCACCGTGGAGCCACATCCTCAGCCCCGGTGGTTATCGTCTTAGTCATTTAGGGGTAGTTTATGTTTAGATGTTAAAGTGTCAGGCTAAGGGAAGAGAACTAGCCTTGCAAAGGAAGAAGGTGGCTGTAACTGCAAAGGGTGCCTCACAAAGGCGTGGCTGCTGTTCACTCCCAGGCTGACTCCTAGGCTGCATGGCCCCCAGGGATGTCTATCCACAGAGGGGAAAAAGGCTCTCGTGTCCTTTAGTCATCCATGCATCCACAGACACGCGTGAATCATTTGCTGTGCCCGGCTGATCTCACCGGGAGCTTACTGGTAAAGAGAGAAACAAGGGCCCTGCTGGTATGGTGTTTATGGGCCAGCGAGGGAGACAATGACCAAATGAATACACAGTAGACAGGAAAAGTTGCCATAACTGTATAGGTAGGGAAAGAAGTGTTTCGTTCATCCATCATAGACTACTGTGGGTCGGGGGCGCTCTTCCTGTGGCTGGGGAGCACTCAGGGGGTTCAGGCAGGAGGGAAGGGAGGCTGCAGAAGTAAAGAGACGCAGGGTGAGAAAGCTGGACTGGAAAGTGGGGGCGGACTTCGCTGCTCACTTGGGAGCACTGTCTCAAAGCCCTGGTCTGCCCCAGTACTTTGTTTCCTACCTTGGAGGTAACGGAAGTTTTGAGTGTGAGCTCCCAACACCCTATCTTTTCTTTGGTTCCGTTCAGCATCCCTCTTCCCTGACCCTTGTCCCAGTTTGAAAGCGTGGCCTGCTATGGATTGTCTCCGTTCTGAAGCCTCTCCTCTCTCTTCCATCCCTACATTTTATTTTTCTCCTCCCTTCTGGAACCTTCACAGTCAATAACAAGATGAGGCCCCCGTTATAAAGAAACAGCACTCACTGGGCCTCAGACCCTTTGCTTCTTGAAATTCAGGGTTTCCCATTCCAGGAGGACACCTTCCCCCTTCATTTCCCATAACAATCCCTCCTCTGAAGTTCTTCCTCATTCCATCCCCCACCCCCATCTCCCCCAAACTACAGATTTATAGATTCTATAAATCTCTGAGACTACGGGCGGGATGACTCGGACCTAGGGAGCAGTGTGCATGTGTTCTGAACACTGGAGCAAGGACGTGTTATTCATTAGGGAGGGGACACAAAGCAAGGAGGACACAGAGGCTTCCTGGGTCCACTTTATCCCCTAGGAACTGCATTTCAGCATCCACATTACATCAGCTATGACTGTCCTCCAAGGACCCTAGAGAGCCGCGTCCTCGAAAGGAAAACAGAGGCCTGTAGAGTAACTAAACTCATGGAACGTCAGCACAGAGCACACACAGCAGTTCTGTCATTCTCACTGTTTGTCTCTTTGAGACAGGGTCTCACTATGTAGTCCCGGATGTCCTGGAGCTAGATATGTAGAGCAGGCTGGGCTTGAACTCACAGAGCCCCACTGGCCTCTGTCTCCTGAGAGCAAGGGTCAAAGGCGTGCACTGCCACCCCTGGCTACAGTTGGGTATTCTAAGTGTCTTCATACTGAGGTTCCCAGTATGGGCAGCAAGCTGCAGTGAGACCCTGGAGTCTTGCGAATATTGGAAAATTTTAGCAATGGTTCTGCTTTCAGTTCTGTTATGAAGAGAAGGATTTTGTGGGTTTCTTGTCAAGGTGGCAGAGGAAACAGAGTCCACACTCTGGTGTCTGAGCTGGAATCTCAGGTTGCCAGTTTGCAAGTTTCTTAACCTGAGTTCTGCTTCCTCTTCTGTGAAACGGAAATGTGGTCATCTCTCCGGTCACAGGTTCTACATTGATGGATGCAGCCAACAGAGGACTGAAGATTTTCCAAAACACCAAGCGCCTGTGCGTGGAACGTGTGCACTCTTTATCCCCTTGTCATTGTCCCCTCCACAACACAGTGTAGCGCTGTCTGCAGTGTTATGAGGAGCACAGGTGATCTCAAGTGTGAGCTGGTGTGAAATGGACATGGCCTTATGTACAGCTGTCTTCTCTACCACGTCACACATACACTGGTTCACATGCACGTCGTAAGCATCTGTGGATTTGGGTTAGGGTGAGACCAGCATTGGTCCTACAGTTCTGCTCTCCCGGGCTAAGCTCATTCTGGGCTCCACTTTGGCTCTGAGAGCCCTGCTTTGAGGACCCCTCCTGCCTTGATGACAAAGATTACTTCTCCAGTGTGTTAGCCTGAGAGAGAGACCCTGCTGCTTCATGACCAACATGACAACACCAGCACCAGGCGACTGACTTCTCACCAAAGATGACAGAATCAATCCACTGTTTCCCAAACTCCTTCTTGAACTATCACAAAGATGGGAAAATACTTTTGAAATGAAGCAATATAAGCCCATGTTTCAGATTTAATTCAAAAGGAGTGAGCATGGTGTCATCTGTGTCATAGCCCTTCTCTTCCTCAAAATGCACACATCCAAATGCCCAGACCCTGATTATGCCAGAGCTCATAGTCAATGGGAATCAAGACATCTAATACCAAGACGTGGAACTCATCCTGATACAGAGAAAATGCAAATGGAGGCTTTTCTGTCCCATCTGGTCCAGTGGAGCCACTTTTAAAATAATCACTCTGAGGTTTAATATTAGTTACAAACCATTCTGCCTATTGCTCAGGCTTTTTACTAACTAGCTCTTGCCACTTAAATTAACCAGCTTCTATTAATCTATATTTTGCCACCTAACTTCGTGGTGTTACCGGTTCTCTGGTATATCTTGTTGCTCCAGTGGCTCCCTGGCATCTCTCCAGCTCCACCCTTCTTCTCCCTGTTTCTCTGCTTGGATTTTCCATCTGACTCTATCCTGCCTGGCTAAAGGCCAAAACAACTTCTTTATTAACCAATGGTAATAAAAAATATATTCACAGCATACAGAGGGGCTATCCCACAGCACATGATTATGCCAGAGTTCATAGTAAATGGAAATCAAGGTTTCTAATTAGCTGACTGAGATGCAGAAATCATCCTGAGTCAGAGAATGGAATCAGTGTAATCTCAAGAGTCCTTGCCCAGGGAAGAAAGGCAGCAGAAGAGCTTGGAGGGAGATGTGGCAACAGAAGAATGATCAGAGCATGGGACAGGGCTGGCTTTGAAGAGAGGAAAATGGTCACCAGCCGTGAGTTACTTGTAGAAGCCAAAGAGATAAGAAAATGGATTCTCTCTGAGAGCCTCTGAAACCCAAGGCCATAGATAGCCCTTTGGTTTTAGACTGAGAAGTGAGATATTCATGAGCTTCTGATCTCCAGAACTGAAAGATGACTTTTTAAACTTTTATTTTATGTGTATGACTGTTTACCAGGACCTACATGCATGCATCATGTACGTGCAGTGCCTGCAGAGACCAGAAGGCACTGGATTCCCTAGAACTGGAGCCAGCCATGTGGGTGCTGGAAATGGAACCCAGGTCTCTAGAAGAGCAGCCTGTGTCCTTAACCACATCTCTCCAGCCAGCATTATAACATCTTTTAAAGCTACATAGTCTCTGCTGCCAGGCTGGCCCCAGGCTCCTGGGTTCAAGTCATGCCCCTGGCCCAGCCTCTCCAATAGGCTGCCCTTGAGAAGTCTATTGCCCTCTGAGATATGTGGCCACAGCCTTGGGCAATCCTATCAGGCAGGCATGAGTTTGTCCCACACTCAGAAATCCTGCAACCTACAGTTTTATCTACGGCTTGGCCTCATGCTATGACCAGAGTAAGATTTAGTTTCTCTCTCTTTCCAGGGCCGGCACCACCCCATCCCCCCCCCGTGCATGTAATCCCCATATATCTTCTCCCCAGAACATCTCTCCTGTCTGGAAGCCACCTTAACTCTTGAACTAGCCTGGTGGTCTCAGGTGACATCAGATGGAAATGGAATGTGATTCTCTTTGGTCTCAGCTTCACAAATTACTCTGTCCATTGAAAAAACATTTCCCCACAGACCGCGGTGGAGGAGGGGGTGAGAAAGTGTCTCTCCACAGTCCACGGAGGAGGGGGGATGAGAAAGTGTCTCTCCACAGTCCACGGAGGAGGGGATGAGAAAGTGTCTCTCCACAATCCATGGAGGAGGGGGGTGAGAAAGTGTCTCTCCACAATCCACGGAGGAGGGGATGAGAAAGTGTCTCTCCACAGTCCACGGAGGAAGGGATGAGAAAGTGTCTCTCCACAGTCCACGGAGGAGGGGGTGAGAAAGTGTCTCTCCACAATCCATGGAGGAGGGGGTGAGAAAGCATCCCTCCACAGTCCACGGAGGAGGGG
>JAQHUG010000025.1:468470-486911 GCA_028555095.1 Dicrostonyx torquatus
ACCCTTTGGGAGCTGGAGAGATGGCTCAGCAGTCAAGAGAATTGGCTGCTCTTCCAGAGGACTGGGGTTCAGTTCCCACTACGTACATGGTGACTGACAACCATATATAACTCCAGTTCCAAGAGATCTAACTCCTTGTTCTGGCCTCTGTGGGCACCGAATGTACATACACACATGTGGGCACTGCATGCACATAAACACACATGGGTACTGCATATACACATACACAGTTGAGCACTGCATACACACACACACACACCAGATATAGGACAAAGTGAACAGCATACTCAAAGCCACACACTAACAGCAGGCATGATGGCACACTTGGAGAAAGGCAAAGCAAGGTGGGAATGAAACCTGTACAAAGTCATATTGAGACCATAAAAAAACACAATGAAGTTTAGAATAACACACAAAAGAAAGGCATATCGAGAAAGTTACAAAGACATGCTTTATTTGCTTAAACTGTGAGGGAAGGGAGAGAACAGACGTTGACATACCTTCAAAGGTCCTGCAGGAGTTCTCAGGTAAAGTGGGGCTTTCAGACATGAAGTCTATTTTATTTCTTGAAAGTGGGTCTGCAGTTCATTCATGACTTGTCTTTGGCAGGATTCTCCTTGCGCTAGCCACAGTTACGGTGGGATGTTGACGAGGTAAGCAAACAAGGAAAGGTGAGGAAGTTTCCTGAGACAAGTGAGGTCAGAGGACACACTGTGACATACCTAAGAGACTACTTCCTCCCGGGCAGCACACACAGATTCTTTTGAGAACATAAGGCCTTCCTCCCCTTCTGAGCATGCTCGGGCACAACAAAGCTTGTCACTAATGTCATGTGAATGGATTAAGTAAAAGGCCTTTTCTTTGGCTAAGCAGTGATGGGTTTAAGGCAACACAGGGGTGAGAAGGGAGCCCAGTCTGTGCTTGCCTACTGTGCGCAAAGCCCAATGAGATCTCCAGCACCGCGTAAACTGGGTGTAGTGGTGCCTGGGGATGTGGAGGAAGGAGGTTCAGAGGTTCAAGGTCATCCTCAGCCACAAAGGGAGTCCATGGTCAGTCTGGGCTATCTGAGATGTAGAAAGAACAAAAGAAGGGAGGGAGGGAAAAGAAACTATGTGTTGAAGTTGAGTGGAAGGATTGGCTTTTTTGAAAAATCAAAAACCAAAACAACAGCAAGGAAAACCCAAACTAAGCCCTGAAAAGGGTCGGGCATGGTGGCATACCCTTAATCCCAGCACTTGGGAGGCAAAGGCCAGCGGGTCTGAGTTTGATATCAGCCAGGTCTACCCAGAAAATTCCAGGTCAGCCACAGCAACGTAGAGAGACTCTGTCTCAAACAGAACAAAACAAAACCCTGCACTTCTGGTTTCACCAAGAACTTCTCAGAGTGAAGTCTAAACGGAGAGACATGAGAACCTCCACCTTTACACAGCATGCTCATCTCCAGGGAAGGCCGTGGTCCTCGTGAATGTGTCTTGTGAAGATTCCTTTGGGGAATTTGAAGAGTGCTGATGTCTTTTTTAGACAAGCTTTCCACTTGGCTTTTTTAATTTTTATTGTAATATTCAATCACATTATAAATAAGCTTTATTAGATGCTGGCTCTATATAAGAACTGGAAAGGGATGAATTTGGAAGTAAAGTAAGGGACCACAAAAATCCTAAGTTACAGAGGTGAGTGATGTCCTGGGGCAGGGGTGGGCACAGCTTACTCTGAGCCGAGCAAAGCAACAAAAACAAGGGAGACCACACTGCACTTGTAACCACCAGAGAAAAGCAGCCAGAGAGCTTCTCCTGCCAGCATCTGGCAGCAGAGGGGCTGCCTGCAAAGCTCCGGAATGGACCCAGTAGCTGCTAATTTGACTGCTTTTCTCTCAAGCCAAGTATAGAAACCTGAAAAGAGCTCTTGGGGTAGAGAAAGCCTGCCCTGCAGAACTGGGCTGTGATGAGTCACAATTGCCAAGATATAGTTTAAAATCTTTATATTCACATCTGTGTAGTAACTGGTAATTTTTAAAAAAAGTGTGCAAAGGGCTTAAAATTAGGCATTAATGAAGGAGCCTATCCACAGCACAGCGGCTAATAGACCCCTGGACTCTTAGCTCTACACTGAACACGATCATGGGTGAATCACCTAACATTTCCTACCCCACCTAAACTCATTCATCATTTAAGCTGGCTTAAGAATACTTGCACTGAGGAAAATTATGCAACTCTAATTTTCCAAAAATCACTCAACTGGACATTTAACACCACAAACTTTATGATATGTAAATTGTCTCTAAGTAAAGCTACACCCACATCATAGAGGTATCACGGGAAATAAGTGTAAGCTGACAGCACACTGCCTGGCACACAGTTACTGGACAGCTCATCGGGATTCTGTCTCTGGAAGGGGATGGGGCTAGGGCTGAAGCTCAGAGGTGGACTGTTTGCCTGGCATACACAAAGCCTTGGGTTATGAAACTCAAGTACTGAAAAATAAAGAATTGGTGATTAGCGTATTTTCTTAGAGACTGCCTGAAACTTGAGAGATCATTTCATTCAACATCTCTCATTTTGCAGATGAGAAAACCAAAGACCAAGAACTAAAGGGTTCATTAAAGGGAGAGTTCTCAGATAAGAATCCAGGCCAGCAATGTTTTCTTTAGTGCAATTTCTGTTCCTACTACACGCATCACACATGGAAACATGAGAACTGGAGGACACAGAAGACATGCAGAGATGTTGTAAAAAGAATTCTTGTCACATAGCTGTCACATCTACAGCTATTACCCAGAGCCCCCAGCTGGTGGTCGTGAGAGTTCAGATGTTGGAAAGGCCAGGCCTGGTGCCTGGCAGAGATAAGGCACACCATCCTGTTCACTATTTCCTGTCAGGATAGCAGCAGCAGAAGGAGCTGGGACCAAGTGCGTGCAGCAGACTCTTTGCAACTCAGGACAGCTGCTGCTGGGCCTCTCCTGCCCGTGCTCAGTAGCCGGCTTCAGCTGTCTCTCTCTGGTTCTTCCTCCAGGTGTTCAGGCTTCCACTCCATCCTGTAAACTGTTTCCTTTTCGTGGAACCCTCTTCAGATAAGTAAGGAAGCCTAGCAGATGTGAAAAGATGTAGCCTCCTGCTTTCTCGTTAATGTTGCCATGTTCAAGGGGACTTGATAACACAAGTGGAAGATTTTAAGGCGGGGGGGGCGCTTACTAAGGTACCCAAGGCTACACAGTGGGCTGGAGAATAGGTCATGATTTTCTAACATCTCAGGAGACAGTGAGTCAACTTTGTAGTTCATATCAGTGAATCCTGTCCCCACTTTCACAAAGAGCAACAATTTAGACATAGGTGCAGACCCCTGTGGGGAGGGAAAGAAGGAAGGAAAGGACAGAGGAGAATTAAGGCCTGAAACAACTTTTATGATTTAATTCAGAACACAAACTTCTCAATAAATAATTCATGAAACTGCCCCAACACTTCTTCAAGCTACCACAACAAAGCCCAGGGCATGGGCAGAGGAGGACCTGTTCTTGCATGTGACCCAAGGACCTGGGGAACAGAGTGTGAAGAAATGAAGAGCCTGACTTCAGCCATCCCACACAATCCTCGCCTGCAGGTCACTCGACACAGTGGACGCTCTGGTGTCGGAGCAGGTGGGAGCTCCGACTGAAGGTCTTCTGGCATTCCTGACACTCGTACGGCTTCTCTCCAGTGTGGATTCTTTGATGGATGGTGAGCTGCGAGTGCTGGCTGAACGTCTTCGCACACTCCCGGCACTCATAAGGCTTCTCTCCAACGTGAATCTTCTGGTGAAGCAGCAGCTCCGAGTTATCCCAAAAGGTCCTTGCACACTCGTGACACTGGTGGGGTTTCTCCCCAGTGTGTATTCTCTGGTGGACGACTAGGTGAGAGGTCCGTCTGAAAGCCTTACCACACTCAAAGCATTCGAAGGGTTTCTCTCCAGTGTGAATCCTCTCATGTCTAAGAAGTTCTGAGTTACCCCTGAAGGCCTTCCCACATTCCTTGCATACATAGGGCTTCTCCCCAGTATGAATTCTAATATGTCTGATAATCTCTGAGTTCTGCCCAAAAGTCTTCCCACATTCATTGCACTCGTAGGGTTTGTCCCCTGTATGAATTCTTTGATGACGGATAAGCTCAGAACTCTGACTGAAGCCTTTCCCACATTCGTTACACAGATAGGGCTTTTCTCCGGTATGGATTTTCTGGTGTCGGATAAGGCCCGAGCTGTGCTTGAAGGCTTTGCCACACTCATTGCACTCATGGTACCTCTCTTCGGTGTGAATCCTCTGGTGCTGAATGAGCTGGGAGCTGACCCTGAAGGTCTTCCCACACTCATTGCATTCGTACGGCTTCTCTCCAGTGTGGATTCTCTGGTGCAGGATAAGGGCTGAATTCTGGCTGAAGGCTTTACCACATTCTTCACATTTATAAGGCCTTTCTCCTGTGTGAATTCGATGATGGTGGATAAGATGTGAGCTCTGAATGAAGGCTTTCCCACACTCATTACAAGCAAAGGGCTTCTCTCCAGCATGAATTCTCAGGTGCCTTCGAAGGCTGGAGTTAGTTGCAAATGTCTTTCCACATTCTTTGCACTCAAAGGGTTTCTCTCCACTGTGAACTCTCATATGCTGGATGAGATGCGAGTTCTGATTAAAAGCTTTTCCACATTCTTTACATGTGTGAGGCTTTTCTCCCACAGAAGTCCTCTGTGCTTTATGAAGCTGCACATTCTCCATGAAGCTCTGGGCAGAAGTAGCAAACACGCTAACCCTCTCTGCTGGAGGATCCCCACAGCAGAGCACCACACTTGAGTCCCTCTCTGCTGGAGGATCTCTATGGCAGAGCACCACACTTGGGTCAGGACTGTAGCCACTGTCACTCCCACTACTACCCTGCTCTTTCTCACCTAAGGATGATGTCTTGAAGATAATTAATCCTGATGCAAAGTCTCTCTCCTGAGGAGACATCTGTGCTATAAACTCTTGCGAGGACTCTCTCAAATGTCCCTTTAATACGTCTTTTTCACTTGCTGCTCCAAACCCATGACCTTGGTAAACCTGTGAAAGTTTTTCGAACAATGGCCCATGTGGCTTGGATTCTTCAGAAATTTCTTCCTTGGGAAGCACCTCCTTTTTCTCAGTCCCCATATCACAGCCTGCAATGAGAGGGTGAGCGTGTAAAGCTGTGCCCTATTTAAATGATACCACGGTGGACATGCTAAACAGCAGACACCGACCATAGAAAGTGAGAAAAACTGTCTGCAGCAGAATGCAAAAGACAGAAAAGGGACTGGATGGTAAAGAGAAACTGGCAAAAGCTTTATGACACTAACAGTGAGTTAGGGGAACTCAAAAGTGCTGAAGAAACGTGGGAAATTAATGGCCATATTAACAGAATATATGGAAAGGGTAAGAAAAAAGCAAAGTGACAAGTTAACAGAAATAACTTTTGAATTTAGGATGAAATAGCCACACAAGAGGACATATTCTTAGTCTAGTCTGCATTACCCATCTGCCCTACAGAGCAGACCACAGTGTAGACAGGTCACCTATTCAAAGGGTTGACATGACATAGCTATAATCAAAACAAGAGTAACTTCTTCCCCTTTACATTTGGATAATGAGAGGGTCCATCTTTAAATCTCCCCCAAATGACAAATGAGTTGTATCAAATGTCATATGGATCCCACTCAGCTCTAGTGATCAATTTCTTTTCTCCAGCATCAAACTGATCAACCTTTTGAAGTTTGATAAAAAGAGACAGACACGGTGGCAGGCGCATGTTAACCAGCACTCTGGAGACTGAGACAGAAGAACCATGAGCAGAAAGCCAGCCGAGGCTGTGCCGTGAGATAATGACTACAGCCAGCTGAGGCTGTGCCGTGAGATAATGACTACAGCCAGCTGAGGCTGTGCCGTGAGATAATGACTACAGCCAGCCGAGGCTGTGCCGTGAGATAATGACTAAAAAGGTACTTTAAATGTCGGGGAAATTAATGGCTATATTAACAGAATATATGGAAAAAGGTAAGAAAAAAGCAAAGTGACAGATTAACAGAAGGTTAACTTCTCAGAAGTCTTTTTCTGATGTTTATTATCTATCCTACAAATATTTTTTCAAATAAATTTTAGTGTGACTTCATAAACTATTCAAACTTAGTGTGTGATAAAGTGTAAAGAAGGGCTGGACTGGAGAGATGGCTCAGTGGTTAAGAACACTGGCTGCTGCTCTTACAAACCACCCAGATCCAGTTCCCAGCACCACAGGATGGCTCACAACCATGGACAACTCTAGTTCCAGGGTATCTGATACCCTCTACTGGTCTCCTTGGGCACCAAGCATGCACATGATACACATATATGCATACATGCAAACACTCATACTTGTAAACAAAAATTAAATCTTAGAACAAAAGAAGAGTTAAGAATCAAAGACAGTGTCAGATCACACTTAATTTGAGGGATAATAATCATATGGGTAATGATGCACCAAGCTTTGGGATCCTGAAGGGATAGCTAGTTTAAGCAGGAAGGTGGTGAATGAACTCTGTTTTGGACAAGACTGGTTTTGAGATATCCATATAGAGGCAGTTTTCATACTGGTCTAAAAGCTTAATACTAAAGTCAATACTAGACACCGATTTGAGAGGACTCAGCATGAGCATCATATGAGAACTACCAGAGACTGAAGACAGAAATTTAGAATCCAAAATCAACGGTAAGGAAAACCATTATTGTATTCATTCTACTTCCCCCAACCCCTTCAAGGTCTTCCTACCTTTCTCCACCCTGCTCTCTGGCCAAGAACACTAACTTGTATGGGATACAACAGGCCCTTTGGCTTCCAGATGCTTCTACCAATGAGGAGACCCAACAGAAGACTGGAGAGAGGATGGTCAGTGTATTTATTCTTCTGGTTCCTTCCTGTGATACTGCCTTGAGTTATTGGTGTCCCTCAATTAAAAGTCCTCTTAAGGAGTCTATTCCACCCAATTCTTCAACACTTTGCCCAGCCCTGTCACAAACAATCTCTTGGCTACTAAAACTTCCTCAAATTAACCTAATTTGAGAAGGCTATGTTCTTATTCATCCTCTGAGAATAAAGGGGTAGGTGGAGAAGAGAAACCTGTCAACAGAAGAAAAAATGGTTAGTGAAGAGCCACAGTAACCGTGCCACAGAAGTCACCAAGGCAGTGGCAGAGGGAACTGAAAAGCATCTAATGTTGTCAGGTATGGTGGCACATGCCAAGAATCCCAGTTACTATGAAACCTGAGGTAGGATGATTTTGAATTGGAGGCCAGTCTGGGCAACTAAATAAGACATACTCTTCCCTTATTAAAAAACAAAAACAAAACAAAACAAAAAACCTGGGAACATAGTCCAGTGTCCACATTTACCAGGCACACAAGGTCCAATGGGAGTTGATTCTCAGAACCTCAAAACAAAATTGAACACCATTTAAGCATATGGGAGATCCAGTAGTTTAAAAACTAGAAACTGTTTCCTAGGACGACAAAGGAACCACAGATGAAACAGAGACACAGGGACAGGAACAGGGACTGAGAACGGATTTGTTGCAATATGAGAGTGTTACAAGGACACGGGTTTTCTCAGGTGACAGATTTGAAAATGTCCGCACTAACTAGGGTGGTACTGGTAGAGCAACAGGGCTTAAGGAGTAAGAAAATACGAGGACAGTGAAGACTGGAGAGCCCACCAGGTGGAGAGACTGATGAGTCAGACGATGAGGGAGATGCTGTGGTGTAGACAGAGACTGCATTTTCCTCTCCCGGCCGCCCAGACACGAATACTCACACAGGAACTATAATTATAACACTGTTTGACCGGTGGCTCGGGCATATTTCTAGCTAGCTCTTACATCTTAAATTAACCCATTTGTATTAGTCTATGTATTGCCACATGGCTGTGGCGTTACCTCATTTTTCTCATGTCTTGTTTCCTCAGCAGCTGACTGGCATATACTTGACTCCACCTACTCTCTGTTTAGACTTCCTGCCTGGCTTTACTTTGCTAAGCCACTGGTTGAAACTATTGTATTCATCAACCAATAAAAGCAACACACATACAGAAGGACATCCCACATCACTGTGGTCCACAGAACCATACGGTGAGAATACAGCTAACAAAATCACAAGGTTAACACCCGACTTGCAAAGCTCTGGGAATATTTGCCTTTTGAATAGTTGCTGTCATTTCTGTAAAACCCTTGTGAAGCCACAGTGCTTCCCTGCTGTGGGAAAATGATCACATACCCTGTAAAGATTTATCAGTTTGTATTTCTTTAATAAAACATTGATTGGCCAGTAGCCAGGCAGGAAGTAGAGGCAGGATGACTAGGCAGGAAATAGAGGCAGGGCAATGAGAACAGGAGAATTCTGGGAAGAGGAAACCTCAGTCTAAAGTCATCAACCAGATGCAGAGGAGGCAAGATGAGAATGCCTCACCAATAAAGGTACCGGCCTCTGTGTATTTCTTTGGGACTGAACGGCTGCAGGAGCAGGGGGGACAGAAACCTTGGTCAACACTCCCCCTTTCCATAGTGGGATTCATCACAAAGAAACCTCAGCAGTGTATTAATCAATTATTGGGCATAACTCCCCTCTGTACTGGTAACTGAATGACCTTTCCCACACTGTGGGGTCCTGATGTAAAAATATACACTCAAACCTTTGTTCTCACAGTCAAAACTACATCAAACCAGCCCCAGAGAAAGGAATTTCTTCACACCTGGGCATCAGCGGTTATGAAAGCCTCACTGTATAGCCTGGCATCTAAGCAGCAGTCTCCAGACGTTACACAGTGGCAGCTTTTCACTTTAACCTAGTGATAAGAGATTCTCTCTAATCAGATAGCATTTGGCAAAAATACCAATGCAGATCAAGCACCATCCATTTTCCTCCCACAGCTTACACTGATTGCGATGGCTCCCATAATGCTGTATTCCCAGCCACCAAAGGAATAAAAGTGCTCAGAAACTATACAGCAAGGCTTTCTTTCCTCCCTCTTTTTCTACATGTATCAATTACAAATTTTAGCTTAACTAACCACACAAATGTAGTTAACACAAACTCCCTCTCCCCTCTCCTAGACTTCGGAGCCTCATCTTCTATTTACCCTTGACAGATATGCCCCGGGCACTTCACAGTTATGCCCAACTCTGAGACACAAGTAAGTCTTATCTACCATCTTGGCCCTCAAAAATGCATGCCTGGTATCTTTGCTATTGCCAAAGAATTGCTAATTGTGTCTGTGTGGGTAAATAAACTGGAAAGCTTGTGGGATCAAGAGAACACTGGAAGAGAGAACACCGAGAGGGAGAACACTGGAAGAATAAACGAGACATAATGAGAAGACATGCGATGTGATTTAATCCTTTTACCCTCAGATATCTGTATCTAAATCCTGTACTTGCTGTCGCATTCCTTCTGGATCTGAGAAAGGGGCTGGCATCCCAATAAACCTTGACAGGGAAGGAAAAGTGATTTTGCAGGTGACCTCTGTACTGACCTTTTCTCTACCTACCCTCCTGTCAACCACAAGACGCTGGTGACCAACACCAGCCCACCTGGGGAGATACCCACCAGAAAACTTGATCTATCCTGGAATCCTGAAGGTGTGGAAGATCTTTATCTCCCCCTAAGTGAGCTAGAAGCCCCCAGTATCTTCTTATTTTCCCACAAAGCAAGGAAAGACCCCAAAGCTTGATAACTCCTTTTTTGTTGAAATATTTCAAAACTAAAGATGCTGTCTTACAACTGTAAGAATACATTATGGAATTGTAACTATCTTTTTCTGAGACAGAATCTCACTATATAGACTAAGTTGGCTTCAGATTTACAGAGCTCTGTCTGTCTCTGCCTCCCAAGAACTGGGGTTAAAGGCATATATCACCTACCATGCCTAGCTGTTAGCTATCTTCTCCATCCACGGCATCATTTCATTTGGGAAGTACTATCTTACATAAGATTTCTTCTAGTGCCTTTAACTTCAGCCCTTAAGAGGACAAAGCAGAAAAACAAAAAGAGAGAGAAAGAATGGGAGGAGGACGACAAGGCAGAAGAATCATGAATTTGAGACCAGTCTGGATTACACAGTGAGATGCTGGGTAAAAAAAAAAAAAAAAAAAAAAAGTAAATAAAAAATATCCATTTCCACAAGTAAATGCCTTTATAATACCCAGCCAAGAACAGGTTTCAGGAGCTGGTATTTCAAGTGGCTATGTATTTCCCAACCCCCTCTGGACTTCCTTTTCAAATCTTCTTGTCTCCTGTATTTGCTTATCTTTTATTTTTGGTTTTGATGGAGTCCTCCCACCCCCCCACAAAGTTCTAATGATTAACCCAAGACTCAACCACTAAGCAATACCTCTAGCTCTTCTGAGTGTTTTTGTTTATTTGCTTGTTTTTTGAGACAGCGTCTCAGTATGTAGTCACACCTGGCCTAGAACTTGATATGTAAGTTAGGCTGGCATGGAACTCACAAAGATCCACCTGCCTCTGCCTTTCAAGCATTGGGAAAAAACACATGTGTCATCATGCCCTGTTTCCTTTTTATTTTATTCTGAGACAGGCTCCCTCTAAATTTCCAAATCTGGCCTCTAACTCACAATGCTACTTCTTTAGCCTCCTGAGCACCTGGGATTACAGACAGGAATATCATGTCCAGCTCATCATTTCTAGTTGTTTTTGTTTGTTTGTCTGTTTAAACAAAATCAGCGTTATCTTTGCAATGCACTCTGGGAGAGGAGTCTCAGAAAATCTCATTCAGAAAGTTCTGATACACATATCTATTAATAAAGTGTCTAATAAAACTTGAAAACACCATATATTTTTAAGCCCGGGTAAGCTGAATTCCACTATTCATCTGGCAAGAAGACTAGCTCTTCCTGGAAGCCTTCAGTAACGTCTATAGGAGGAGTCCCTTGTCCTCTGAAGCCATCCAGTTTCCACCAGTCCCTTTCTCACCTCTCTCAACTACAGTTTCCACCTCACTTCCTGTTTGTTGCTCTTCTCAAAGCCTCCAGAACGAATGCTCTCACAATCAAACCTGTTCCCTTTCCCACCTCTACCTCACATTCTCCAAAACAACTGGCAGCTGCAGACGTGCTCAGTGTCCTGCAGTCCAAACATTGTCCATTCTTTAGTTTCTCTGCCTTTCCTGGAATTCTACTGCCCACCCGTGCCCTTAACAAACACCTTCAAAATGCAGCTGAAGTATGTACCATGCCCTCCATTTGTTTTCTGATCTGCAGGCCCTCGCAAACGTTACTTCTCCATGTATCCATTATGCTACTGTGCAACACATTCACTTTCCTCTAGCACAGTGGTCCCCAACCTTCCTGACGTTACAATCCTTTAATACAGTTCCTCATGGTGGGGTGACCCCCAACCATATTCTCATTGCTTCTTCATAACTGTAATCTTGCTGTTATGAATCATAATATAAATATCTATGCTTTCCGGTGGTGTTAGACGACCCCAGTGAAAGGGCTGTTCGACCCCCACAATGTTGTGACCCCGCCCACAAGTTGAGAACGGTGCTCTAGATCAGGAGCAAAGATGATATTACCCATCTTGTTAATCTCATATATAGCATACAATTCTTAAATAAAGAAATTTTAAAAATATATATATATATAATATATACCATCTTGTTAATCTCGGTGTTTGCACACTTCGGATACCTGGTAAATATTCAGTGAAGGTTTGTGGGCTATCTGGGTAACAAAACTGCGGTTGTCTTGATGGTGAACCAGACAGTCCTACCTAAAGAGACCAGAGCAGTGTGTGTATTATAACTTATTATATGTATATAGCAATTACTTATTAAAAAATAAGTTCTTTGCCAGGCATGATGACACATACCTTTACTTCCAGCACTTGGGAGACAAAGGCAGGTGGATCCTGAGAGTCTGAGGTCAACCTGGTCTACATAGTGAGCTCTAGACTAGGCAGAGCTATACTGTGGGACCCCATCACACAGTCAAACTAAAAAAAAAAATAAAATCAAACTAAAACAAAAGAAGTTCTTCTCCCAAGACACTATTATCTTCCTCCTCTGGTACCCAGGATCAAGGGAACTCTGTTAATTCTGTGCTTAATTTGGTCTCCCTTATTATCATTTTTAATTATGTGTAGATGTGTTGTGTTTCTGTATATAGGAGTGTGCACATGAGTGCAGGTGCCTGAGGGAGCCAAACCCCCAGAGCTGAACTTACAGATGATACGAGTCGCCTGAGTGAGTTCTGGAAACCAAACCAGGCTGGAAGAGCAGCAAAGTGTTCTTAACCACTGAGCCATCTCTTCACTCAATTCTATCTTCTTTAATCTTTATAAGCCAATAAATATCCTATCTGTTAGCACGGGTCACAACATGCCACCGGGGCCTTAGTTTTTGCCCGTCATTCGTTCTAGCAGTATCCTTAGGGAATGGAATACCAAAGTGGTGGGGAGTGAGAAGGGGACGGGGGAGGGGGGGGCGGGATAAAGAAAAGAAAATAGGCACAGGTCCTAGGCATGCCCACGTCGGATCCTGCTTCTCCACTTCCCTGGCTGACAAGGCCTGGAAGCAGAATTGGGGACGGTCCCTGACAATGCCCAGGTTCCACCCTCTCCGTGGGCATGGGAGTAAGGGCCCCCGGTGCCATAAAATCCAAGGTCACACAGCAAACCAGAGTCAGGACTCCGGCTGGAGGCTAGGAGCCCGGCGCCCTCCTCCCCTGGGCAGGACGGAACCAGAGAGGCCTCACCGCTGGCGAATGCCGCCCCCGCTCACTCCGCCGGGCCGGAGCGCTGCACCACGGCGCGCACAGAACCGCAGCTGTTGTCTGGTGTCACGGGCGACGGACACTGGCCACTTCCGGTGCCGCGCGGCACTGCGGCCAATCCGCGCGGGCCGCACTCTCGTGAGGAACAGGTGGCCAGCGGGCCCACGCCCCCTCGCCCGGTCTAGCTTCCCTGCCTGCTGCTCTCGCCCTAATTCACCCCATCGCCACTCGGCTGGCGAGGGCCGGTCGGCTCCCTGGAACGTCCCAGGGCACCTCGCGATACCCACTGTGACCTAGACCACTGACGCGCGGGGTCCTCCGGGTTTCCTAGAACGGCTCCCGGGATGCACTTCCGCTCCGTAGCAGCCGCTCTGCGCGCCCCTGCCGTTTCCGTGGGCTGGAAAACTTGCAACTCCGGTTCTGTTCCCGTGGGAACGTGCAGAAACACACACACACACACACACACACACACACACACCCTCCACGTCTGTGCCAGTTCACCTCCCTCGGAGTCTATCAGCACAGGGTGCGCTTGTCATCTTCTAGGAGCGAGGCGAGACCTGCTTTGAGGTCAGGAAAGACTTCAGGGAATGGTGCTTTGACAAAAATCTTAAGGTTGAGTGTGATTCCCCTAGCTTGTTCAGGCAATACGAATTATTTGCTGGCCTTCCTCTCTCTTGAATAAATTTTGTCTCTTCTTGCCTCAGGACGTGTGTGAATATGAATGTGGTGATCCTCCTGCCTCAGCCTTCCAAGTGCTGGGATAAGCAACCATGCCCAGTGAAATAGACCTTTGTCTCTGTTCTTGTTTTTGAGGCAGAGCCCTAGTCTGTAGTTCAGACTGGCTTAGTATAGTAGTTCATGCTGGCCTCGAATTTGAGGTAGTCCTCCTGCCTCAGGCTCCCTGATGTCCTCCTTGTTCAGAGTGCTAACAGTGAGTGGGGAAAAGACCTTGTTGTTGTTGTTGTTTATTTTTGAGACAGGATCTCTCTCCATAGCCCTGGCTGTCCTGGAACTCACTATGTAGACCAGGCTGTCCTCCAACTCATGGAGATCTGACCACCTCTGCCTCTGAGTGCTAGGATCAGAGGTGTATACCTCCATGCCCAGCCTACAGTCATAGGATAACCTTAGGAGTTACACTCAGGAATCATTTTCTACTTCCCTGTCAGTGTAGCTGCATTTGCTGCTGCAATTTTACCCTTCTCCACTCCTCCCAAGCCTTCCTCAAACACAGTCATTGCCGTACACACACTCACCCCGGACTCCAGACCCAGGAGCGGAAGACCTTTTATCTAGTACACCCGCATTAATGAGCATTCCCCAAGAGCCTGGATCAGTGCAGCAGTGGCTGTGATGTCAGAGTTCTAGTGCAAAGATTCCAGTCCCAGGATCCCAGCCAACTTCTTCAGGTACCTGTCCCCAAACAACAGTAGAAAGTGGTGAAGGACAGAGAAAGATTGGGTCAGTGATGCCACATTGTAAAGGAAAGATGGATCCAGCGAACCCCCCAAGCCCATCTTTGGGGTACCAGTATGAGGTTCAGGTTTAAATAGAAGCCTAGGGGCAGGGTGAGAATTATTGGTGAATGAGCAGTCTCCATCGGTGTGGTCTGGTTAGAGATCTCCATTCTGATTCTTTTTTTTTTTTTTTTTTTTTGGTTTTTTGAGACAGGGTTTCTTTGTAGCTTTGGAGCCCTGCGCTGGAACTAGCTCTTGTAGACCAGGCTGGCCTCAAACTCACAAAGATCCACCTGCCTCTGCCTCCCGAGTGCTGGGATTAAAGGCGTGCGCCACCACCGCCTGGCTCCATTCTGATTCTTCAGTCTGTATTGCTGGTGAGATCAGTTCCCATGAAATGCTTGCTCCTATCTTATGAGAGGACAAAATATCAGCACTTCTGCTGTCCCTGCTCTCTATGGTGACTGAAAATTTAAGAAAATTACTAGAGAAGCAGGCAGTGGTGGCACACACCTTTAATCCCATCATCTAGGAGGCAGAGTCAGGCACATCTCTGAGTGTGAGGTCAGCCTGGTCTACCTAAGGAGTTCTACAAGGCTATATAGTAAGACCCTATCTCCAAAAAACGTTTTAAAAATGTTCATCTTATTGCAAATTACATCCTTTGAAGACTGTAACTGAGGAAGCTTAAATGTACTAGTACTAACACCTGAGTGCAGCTCTCCCTTGAGAAGCCTTGGCGCCATGCACTCTCCTCTCCCCTAATAACCATTTCAGTCTGCCTTCTATTGCCGGGATAAACACCACGAGCAAAAACAACGTGAGGAGGAGAGGGTTTATTTGGCTTATTCATGGGCACAGTGAGGAAGTTGGGGCAGGAGCTCGAGGCAGGAACCCGGAGTCAGGAACTGAGCAGAGGTCGTAGGAGAGTGCTGTTCACTGGCTTGATTTAGGCTCATTTTTAGCTACATCTCCTGTCCCATCCTGGACTACCAGTCTGGGGTGGCAGCACCCACAGTGAGCTGGGTCCTCCCACCTCAATCACTAACCGAGAAAATGCCAATAGAGGCTTTCTCACCGTTGGAATTTCCTCTTCGCATCTGACCTTGCCTTGTGTCAAGTTGACATAAAAACTAACCAGGACACCGCAGAACAATAAATCTGCTATCTTTGTTTCATGCTGACTCACCCAAAAATTCTTTTCTGTGCCGAAGTAAAAATCCTGGCTTAACCTGAGTAGGGTCCCTAAGGAGGAAAGGGCATTGCAGGGTGCTGACTATACCAGCCTGTGCCTCCCTGCTGCTGTGACACTGACAGGCTCGGGATCTCTAGAGTTTATAGGTAAGCGTGAACAGTTTTGTTCTTGAAAAAATAACGTTGTAAGTAGGTACCTTGCGCACACTTCTGAATTCTCAGAGGTACAAAGGAAATAAAAGATGCTGGGGTGATGGCGGCACACACTTTTAATACCAGCACTGGAGAGATAGAGGCAGGCAGATCTCTGAGTTCCAGGCCAGCCTGGTCTACAGAACAAGTTTCAAGGCAGCCAGAGCTGTTACACAGAGAAACCCTGTAACGAAAAACAGGAGGGGGGAAAGGGGGGATGGATAGATGGAGGGAGGGAGGGAGGGAGGGAGGAAGGGAAGATGAAGTGCTCCCCCCCCCCCTTTACCTCTATCTGTGAAACGTGGGAAAGAGAGCTTCGAGCCCTGGCTGTCTCTCTTGACTTTTGAGACCAGATTGGTGCAACCTAGGTTGGCCTAGAGCTCCTGACCCTCCTGCCACGCTGAGTGGGGATTATAGCTGTGGGCCACCACCCCTGGCTCCTTTCTTACATTTCCAAATCCTTTCTCAAATGAGTTGATGACTGTCTCGGATTTAGTGCTATTCACAGTTGCAATCACCTGCGGGCCATATTCCCAGAGCCATGGAACTGTTCTTATTTCCCATCAGCGGCCTCTCAGGCTTCAACGGTATCGTGTTAAGATTCTAGAAGAAATGATCTAAAGGTTTGAATGACCTTGTGACTCTCCTGTCCTTTGCTGTTTCTTCTCCCACAGGCAGATAGATAGCCACAGCTAGGGGCTGACCCAACAGAAGGGCCCAGGCTTAGGCGGCGCTCTCTCTCACTCCCTTCTTAGGGCTTAGGCGGCATGCTCTTCCTGTTGGCTATGCTCTCACCACCCGCACCAGCTTCTTATTTCTCACCTCAGCTGTCTCCACGCTCTGAGTTTCTTCTCTCAGCTAGGCTGGCCTCAGGATATCCTCCACTCCCAACAGTCTGTATTATGACACAAATGCTTCCTGCTTGAAGGAACTTAGCCATCTCCTCAGGCCAGATAGCACCCGGAGGACAGGTTGCTCTCCTTAAGCTCCCCTCAGGATGTAATCTGTCTCCAAGAGCCATCAGAACGTACGGAATTGAAACACTCCAGTCTCGTCTTTGCACACTTTGCAGGTGCCGAGTTAGGCTGCCCTGAGTCCTTGGTACCCAGCCCCCATCTGCAGCTGTGAAGAGGTGCAAACATGAAGCCAGGGTGCAATTTCTTCCTAGGCTTAATGGTCACACCAGAGCGACTAGTTCTGGGCCTCACCCAGAAGAAGAAAACTCTGTTTTCCTGTGCCGAGAGAGGCAAGTTCCCCGGCCTGGAAGGTGGCCTCGGGGTCTAGTTGGAAGGAATGTTCCTTGTCACCCAGGTACACTGCACCTGTGGGGTTACTCCAAGCTGCGGGGGATTTGAACAAGCTAGGAACAGCAGTTCCTTCTCTTCATCCCAAATACAGTCACACTGGGGATTAGGCTTTCATACAGACCTGACAGGGAGGATGGCTGATGATTCACACCACCACGGCTCATCCAACTCAATTAAAATCAAACCTCTAAGATGGGGGAAGATAATGGTGCACTTTATTTTTTGCTCTAGTATTTGTTTTTAAATTTTTATTTGTTTTATTTTATATGTATGAGTGTTTGGCCTACATGTGTGTTTGTATGTGTACCATGCGTATGCAGTGTCCACAGAGGCTGGTCGCAGGCATTGAGTCCCCTGGAACCGGAGTTACAGTTTTGAGCTACCTTGTGGGTTCAGAGAACTGAACCCAGGTCTTCTGAAAGAGCAGTGCTCTTAACTTCTGAGCCCTCTCTCCAGCCCCATGCTGGTGCTTCTTAAAGAGCTTTCCAAGCAGGGCAAGGTGGTGTGTAGCTGTAGCCCAGTTACTGGAGAGGCTAAAGCCAGAAAAATCCTAAAGGAGTTTGGGAGAGCTTGGACATATAGAGACCTCATCTTGGAAAGCAGTGAGGAGGGGTCTAGGAGAGGAGAGAGGGGAGGAAAAGAAGAGTTACAGTTTCTCCTCCTATAAGTCTGAGAGACATAGGATGCACCATGACCGGCACTCGGCCAGAACCTGCCAGACGAGGCGCTGTATGGTGGCAGCTACCACGGAAATTTGCTGCTTGGGAAGACAAATTTCCTAGAAGTAGAGAGCGAAGGTTTGAGGAAAGCAGTGGGGCGGGGGATAAGGATGCTGTGTGAGGAAGATTTTCTGGTATGGAATTTAGAAAACAATCCTGAAAGAGGAGGGCACCTTCACACATTTAGGTGTTTTCTCCTTGCGCCTCAATAAGAAGACAGTTCCCTCACTGGGCATCAGGGGGCGCGAGGAGACTGTGAACGAGAATCGCTCTGGCTGTGCGTCTTAGGGCATTTCTCAACCTGATGCCGTATTTTTGTTGTTGTTGTTTGTTTGTTTTGTTTTGTTTTTTGTTTGTTTTTGGTTTTGCTTTTTTGTACAGATGAAATGTTTTCAGTCAAGGGCTTAGCATATCAATGAATGCATAAAATTCAGTGTATGAGCCAGGCACAGTGGTACCTCTGCTCCTTGTTCCTGAGGATGCTAGCCAGAGTCAGGAGCTCAAGACCAGCCTCAGCAAAACCTCAAATACAACAATGGTAAGTTCAGTAAACAGAACGCCACACCTCTACTAGACTGCTTTTTAAGCATTGTTGAGAAATAAACCCAGGGCCTCTGCAGGTGCTAGGCAAACACTCTGCCCCAGTCCTCTAGATTTTTCTTCAAAGTGTTTCTCTACCAATGGACATGTTAAAGCTAAAGTATTAATGAGCTATGTTATAACAATATGTAATCATATTATAAATACAATCATAACTGACATCCCAAACACAACAGGCCA
>JAQHUG010000025.1:511993-527701 GCA_028555095.1 Dicrostonyx torquatus
ACACACACACAGAATTTCTCTCACATACACACACAGAGACACACACACTCTCTCTCTCACACACACACATACCACAGAGAGAGAGAGAGAGAGATTTTGTTACACTATAGGTCCATCTCCTACATCAGCCTTCCAAGTAGCAATGTTACAAAGTCAGTAACAGAAAAAATTGAATTTCATATATGGGTTTATTTTCTAGAAAGTTCGTCCCTTGGGGATATCTTTTCGATGGGGTGGGTGGCAAATCTTTAGGACATAAGCTGTAGGGTTTCACTGTTCCCCAGGTGACTTGCAGAAAACAGACCTAGATGTAGAAGAATTAAGAATTGAGCCTCTTTCCAACCTTGGGGAGGAACCAGGTGGAAGGGAGGAAACAAAAGATAAGGATTCCGGTTGCATCTTGTTTGCTCCTCTCACACTTGAGGCAGGTGTTCAGAGAGTGGCAGATGGAAGGCCAGAGTGGGAGGCAAAAACTGAAGACTGCAAAATTCGTCTGGGTCGACCTATACACAGACATGGGGTATGTCCCTGAAGTCAGGAAGAAGAGTTCATCAGTCCCAGCAGTTCATACATGAAGAACCTCACCAGCTCACTCCACGGCCAGCCTTCCTTACTCATCCTCAGCACGACAATGTTAAAGAATGCTGAAACCCAGAACCCCAGCTCTTTGTGTTATGGTGACCCCCAACCATAAAATTATCTTATTGTGGGCTGGTTAGTGGCAGCACACACCTTTAATCCCAGCACTTGGGAGGCAGAGGCAGGTGGATCTCTGTGAGTTCAAAGCCATCCTGGTCTGGTCTACAGAGCAGATCTTAGGACAACCAAGGCTACATAGAGAAACCCTGTCTCAATAAATAAGTAAATAAGATCAATAGAAATAATTTTGTTACTACTTCACAACTGTAAATTTGCTACTGTCGTGAATCATAATGTAAATATCCAATATTCAGGCTATCTGATATGTGGCCCTTGTGGGGGCCTCAGCCCATAGGTTGAGAACTCCTAGCCTAGACAGAGATGAGCAGAGGATGCAAATGATCAGGAGTGGGAAACTCAGGAAAACATCCTTTCCATTGCCTGCCTCTCCCCAATACGATGAAAGAGCAAATGAGTTACTGACTCCTTGGCTGCTAAATGAGGACAGTGTTGGGGTCCTTAAATGAGGACAGTGTTGGGGTCCTAAACTCTCTCACACCGTCTCTAGAAAGTGTTATACACTGGGACGCACATGGTCCTATGGAATCAGGGTAGACTGAGTTGCAAGGAATAAATAGATCTATTTAGTCTGTGATGGAGCCCAGGGGACCTGACCACCAAGACATAAGAAGGGTTCAGTAACTCTGCAAGTTAGATCCTTCCATGCCCCTTCCCAACCCCTTCTGTGGAAATTCAAGGCTTTAGGCTCTTGCCACAAAAAGCTACAGTGATCTAGTGTCTCCTTTTCAGCCTTCAGATCTCACACCTACAGACAACATGACAGGCCCCAGGGATATCTTCATTTAGGTACTTCCACATCCTCCTTCAAGTATCCATCCTTCAGTACCTCCCCTCAAAACCCTGCATACAATAGACTCTCATGGTCCAACAAATGGCAGCCACCCCGGCAGTCCTCTCTCAATAAGCCGTCACAGCCTGCTCCTCAACTCCCTTCTTGTGGGGCTGGCCTGTCAGAGACCAGCTTCAACAAAAATACCACTTGCCAGGGTAGGGGCATGGGGATTAGAAGAGTCAGTAAAGGGTATGAAGATGCGAGTGAAAATAATAAAACAGAAAACATAGGATGGTACCTGGAGGGAGCTCCAGTGAATACTGAAATCTTCTGCAGTTAATTTTCCATGCACTTTTACACCCCAGAACGTTAGGGGAAGAAGACAAAAGACTGCTCTAAACGTAATGCAAAGGACAACTAGAACTATTGCTTGCTTCAATACTTCGAGCCACCAAGCAATTAATCCAGGAGAAAAGCATTCTGTTGTTCAGGCAGTAAACCCACCCTAGACCAAGTATCCTGAAGGCAGCCACTCCCAAGGTCAAACTTCTTATTTCACAAGAAGGAACAGAAGTATGCTTGTGAATATCCTGACCAGCGGTGGAGTGGACCTACCTTTCCAGGCCATCTTAATGTCAAAAACATTCAGCAACCACACCCTAGGTCAGGGTGTGTAGCCACACTTGTCAACAACTTTGAACAAGCTAAAACTCTCTGACCTCAGACAAGGTGGAAACAGGCTCTCATTTTGGGGCCTCCACACTGGCCTCTGTCACTGCAAATGCAGCGTTCCTAGCCCTCTGCCTCTCTCCAGCCACACAGCTCCATCTCCGACCACACAGTGCCTCTTGTCTCACACTCACGCCAGAGCAGCTCATGAGCTTTATCACATGTGTGTCCCCCCCCCCCCCATCCCGCTCTGCAAAGACCAACCCACAAGCAACTGTGTCTCTAGACTGCTGGTAACTAACTGGTCTCAAGTAGGCAGGGTGAAAGCTTCTGGCCAAAGGGCTCTGGAGCTAGACCATTGCCAAAGCTCAGATCCAGGCTCTGCTCACATCCTGTGAAAACTTAGGCAAGAAGCTCAATCCTTTTCTGTATAAATAGAGCAATCAATAGAGTGGCCCCTCCACTGGACTGTCAGAATTAAGTTTGTCCATAGTTTTTAGATATGTAGAACAGTGCGTGGCATATAATGAAGAGAAAACCATGTCGGGGAAAGAATATTTTGGGAGTGCCAGTCTTCTCAGAGTACTAGAAACATGAGGTGACATTTCTGTGGGAGCCTAAATTTGAACATGTTTGGGTGTGGGTTGGCTGTAATGGATTAAGTAAGATGCTGCAGGTTCCTGAGTGGCTGCAGCAGGCAGCGGGTCTCCGAAGGCGACTGGTCCCAGGCAGGGAGCCACGCTGTGGACAAGAGACAGACAGATAGGTACACCATGCAGAGTGAGTTTGGATATTTATTTAGTGAGTTATGGAAGGGAAGGGGAGAAGGAAGAGGAGCAGAGAGAAAGAGAGAGAGAGGGAAAGAGAGAGAGAGAGAGAGAGAGAGAGAGAGAGAGAGAGAGAGAGAGAGAGAAGGAACGGGAAGGGAATGGGCATGGCTTATCTCTTAAAGGGACAGAACAGACCATTACATTCCCATCCCTTTTTTTAATAATAAAAAAGCGGGAGTTTAGGCATAACAGGTTAAAGGAATTGGGGCGGTGGATTCTCAAGACTGCATCCTGCTTATTTGTGGGTGTCGTCTTGGGGAGGGGAACCTGAGAAAGCTGGGTACTGGTCCCAGTCTGGTGTAGCTGGTCTGTTTGTTCCTGTTGGTGTTTGTGGTATGGAAATGTCTGGTGTCTCTTACACCTGTTTAAGGTATTGGCAGAACAGAGGACAAAGTTAAGTTTAGGAAAAAAAATTAGGACCAGGGAATTGAGAGGGATGTATCTGACCTGTTTAAGGTGCATCCTTCCATTTGGCTCCCTGGAACTCACAAAAATTTTTTGGGCTTGTGAAAACAGAAATTTTAGACATTAACATTGTATAAACAGTAGCATATTTATGTCAGAATGACTGACAGATATTTTTGCACAATGAAAAGTATTTTTTAAGACTATGGAAGGCAGCGTGAGAGAGAAATTTGATAACTCATATTTGTCTTCACACCTTTATAACTTGCAGGTCTTGTATTTGTATTTTACTGAAATTTGTTTGGTGAGGTTGTCCTTTTACACTGACAAAACCTTTCATCTGTCAAACTGCATCAGAGATCTTTGAGAAGGATAAAATTTTACTTGAGTTATTGATTGAAAAACGACAGAGAACTTACTTGGTTGGCACCTAGAGCCACTCCTAGGGTCCTCCATGATCGCAGAGGGTTGTATTTGTCTTTTGCTGTTTAGCACAGGGCCTGCCAGGCTCCAGAAGATCCTGTGGGCTAAGAAATCTGTAGAAGACAAGCCTACTGTGACCTGAACAGCTAGGCTGTCGATTCCAGCAATTCTTTCCACTGTCTGGCAATCTTAGTTTAGATGAAAGGCAGTTTTGCCCAGTGGTCATCTACTGTTTATACAATGCATATGTCCAAAATTTCTGTTTTCACAAACCCAAAAAAATTCTTGTGAGTTCCAAGGAGCCGAATTGAAGGATCCACCTTAAACAGGTCAGATATACCCCCTCTCAATTCCCTGGTCCTAATTTTTTTCCCTAAACTTAACTTTGTCCTCTGTTCTGCCAATACCTTAAACAGGTGTAAGAAACACCAGACATGTCTATACCACAAACACCAACAGGAACAAACAGACCAGCTACCCCAGATTGGGACCAGTACCCAGCTTTCTCAGGTTCCCCTCCCCAAGACGACACCCACAAATAAGCAGGATGCAGTCTTGAGAATCCACTGCCCCGATTCCTTTAACCTGTTGTGCCTAAACTCCCGCTTTTTTATTATAAAAAGGGGATGGGAATGTAATTGTCTGTTCTGTCCCTTTAAGAGACAAGCCACACCTACTCCCTCCCAGTTTGCTGAGGCAAGCTGATCTTCAGCTTCCAGCCTGAGTCCTTTCCTTGTCCATCTCCCTCTCAAAGTGAAGAGGCAGCTTCTGTCTCTCCCCACTTCTCCCCTTCCCCCTTCTGTTTCTCTCTCTCCCCCCTCCCCCTTCCTCTCTGCTCCTCTCCCTTCTCCCTTTCCCTTCCATAACGCACTAAATAAATATCCAACCTCACCCTGCATGGTGTGCCTATCTGTCTGTCTCTTGCCCGCTGCATGGCTCCCTGCCTGGGACCAGCCGCCTTCTGAGACCTGCGGAGCAGTCTCGGAGTGTGCGGATCCATCTGTCTCTCCTTGTGGGACTCGCTGCCCCTTGTGGCCCACTGCAGCCACTTGGGGGACTGCACCATCTCTGCCTGGTACTGGCTGCTCTCAGGACCCGCTTCCCACTGCCTGCCCCCAGAACCGGCAGCATTTTACTTTTACCATTACATTGGCTCTTTAGCAGAGCCTACTTGCACATCGGAACCACCTAGGACATCTGTGGCTTAAAAAAAAAAGAAAAAGAACTGCAGTGATATCTCAGAGGTTAAGGGCACTGACTGCTGTTGCAGAGGACTGGGGTTTAGGTCCCAGAACCTACATATATGGTGCACACAATTTGTATAACTCCAGTTCCAGGGGGTCTGATACCCTCTTCTGATCATTGTGGTATCAGAAATCCACATGGCACACACACACACATACATGCATGCACAATATTCTTACACATACAACAAACAAAATAAATAACTCTTTAAACAGCTGTGCGCCTAGACAACTTGCTGCGGGGTGCGTACCTGTGAGGTAGAGGCAGGAGGATCACCGGTCATTGTCAGCTATATAGGAGGAGTTCAAGATTAACCTGGAGTACATGAGACCCTGTCTCAGAAAAACCAAGTAAATGAATAAATATGAAGGGACATTTTAAAATTCATTTTAAGAAGAAAGCAATAGTTACTGGGAGGGAGGGCAAATTACTTTCTCCTTCACTTTTCTTCTTGTTTAAAAAAAAAGTGCAGCATGTGGCGCGTGCACGGACGCTCACATGTTAACAAATGTCTGTGGAAAGCCAGAAGAGGGCGCTAGATTCGGGGGAGCTGCTTGGAGTTTCACCCTGTGGGAGCTGGAAACAGAAGTCTTGAAGTAAACTTTAATTGAAACTGAGCTCTCTGTTTAAGAATAGCAAGTGCTCTTAAACCACTCTGAGCCATCTCTCCAGCCCCCTTCTACTTTGTTAAGTTTCAAACAAAGCAAAACTCAGAACAAACCTCTTCTAGTAGGGAAGCACCATTTCCCCTAAGTCTGGCTGATCTTGTAAACTCCACATAGCAGAAGTTGCTCAGGGAAACGTCCCTTCTCTTCCACTTATTGGGTTCTCAAGAGCACTCATTAAGGGGACGAAATTCTAACTCCTAAGGGAGTCAGGTTTTCCCTTCGGAATAACAAAGATGAAGACTGGTCCCGGAGGAAGAACTTCAGCAAGTTCCTTTCCTCCTTGTCTGGTCTTCCAATCTCATCCCCAGAACCCGTTATAACCCAGCAAGAAGAAGAAGCACCAGCCTGATCCTCGGAACGAGACAGGGTGGCAGGCGTGGAAATGGGGACGGTGAGGTTGTCACTATGGCCACGGGAGACGCTCGCGGGCCACGCGCTCTCTCAAGGCTCTGAGAACGCGAAGCACAAGCGACGTTCCAGGGAACCTGTGCCTTTTCTCCCTCTAGCGGACTACAGGCGACAAGCGAGCCTGGGGGAAGGGTAGAGTTAGGGGATGCCTGTTTGAAAAGGGTTGGGAACTTAGACATCTCTTTAGGATTCACCTTGTTTTGCAACGCCTATGTCTTTCTCCGGGCTTTATTTCCCCTGCAGCTCCTTTGAGTTATTAGAGCCTTTGGACTGAGGAGGCCTACAGATGCACCCAGAGCACACACCTAATTAGTGAGGTGGGGAGCTGAGGCCTGTGAGCTCCATTCCTCACAGCATGCAAATTTCTCCCTACAGGGCCTGGACTCCAGGGAAGGAGAGCCGCTTCTCTTCAGCTTTGCAAGAGCCCAGAGCATTTCTCATGGTCATTTACCAAAAGAAAAAACAACAGAACTTCAGTGGGTCAGGTCAGTGGGGTTTTAGAAGAGGCTCTCTGTACCGACCGCCAGGACTATTCCTTAAAACAGCTTGCGGCAATGAGACTTTCTCAGTCTAGGCCCCATGGATGAAGGCAGCAGGCCAGAAACCAGATACAACCTATGAGTAACTGCTTCTCACAGCAAGGCTTGCCCTGTGTCTGAAGACATTCCTTCTCCAGGAGGAAAAGGACAGAGAAAGTTAGAGTCGAGGTGCAAATGCCGAGGAAGTTCTCATGAACATTGCAGGTCAATGGCAGTTTCCGTGTGTGTGTGTGTGTGTGTGTGTGTGTGTGTGTGTGTGTGTGTGTGTGTGCGCGCGCGCGCGCACGCGCGCGCGCAATCACCTAGAGCTGAGAGAAGCAGTTTCTGAAGCTCACATCTGGTGACCAGACACTTCCCGAGACACTCTACCAGACGACACTATCTCCTCTCACCTTTCAAGAATGACAAAAGTGGTTCATGGGCTGGTGGCACACACCTTTAATCTCAGCACAGGGAAGTAGGCAGATCTGTGTGAGTTCAAGGCACAGCTGGTCGACATAGCAAGGTCTAGGGCAGCCAGGGCTACATGATGGAACCCTGTCCCAATAACAAACAAAGAATGGCAGGAGGGGCAGGCAGTAGAAGTGAGAATGAGCTCACTAAGGCAGAGAATGCTGGGTGTTTGATCTGGAGATGCAAACACCAAGCCGTCTTTAATCAAGTAGCTAGAGTTTTCTTCTTGGTTTTCAGTTTTTCAAAACAAGGTTTGTCTGTGTAGTTCTGGCTGACCTGGAACTCATTCTGTAGACCAGGCTGGCCTCAAACTCAGAGATCTGCCTGCCTCTGTGTCCTGAGTGCTGGGATTAAAGGTGTGTGCCACCACTGCTGGGCTCTTTTTGTTTGAAACAGTCTCACTGTGCAGCCTGGGCTGACCCCAGCATGGGCTCGGTCTTCAACAGTTGCTCTGGCTCAGCCTCCTGAGCATGTACACTTATGCAGCCACCACGTCAAGTCAGATATTAATGAGGCAGCAAAATGCCTAGGGTACCAAATCCATGCTAGTGAGTCATACTAGTTCAAGTAGGAAACTTAAAACCAGTCTGCCTTGGGTAGGGCTCCCTATAGTTTTCTGGGCATCTGAAGATGACGCCACAGACTCAGGTTTCCACAGATTCTGTATGAGGGAATATGGTGATGCTGGTGATGTGATTGGCCAGGAGAGGTGGAACTCTGGGGATGGTAAGAAAATACCCACGGTCCCAAAGCAAAACAGTATCAGGTAGCTGGTGACATTAGCTCTTTAAAGGAGCCAAGCAGGGGGCAGCGAAATGGCTCAGCAGGCCCCTGCCTCCTACTCCAGGCCCTGCATGCTGGAAGAAGCCTTCCAACCTTTACTTGCATGCACACAAAATACAGTTTTAATGTAACAAAAATAAATAAAAGCAATCTAGGCATGGCAGTTCACATCTTTAATCCCAGAACTTGGGAGACAGATGCAGGTGGACCTTTATGAGTTCAAGCCTAGCCTGGTATATTTTAAGAGTTCCAGGCCAGAGCCGGGCGGTGGTGGCACACACCTTTAATCCCAGTACTCAGGAGGCAGAGGCAGGCGGATCTCTGTGAGTTCGAGACCAGCCTGGTCTACAAGAGCTAGTTCCAGGACAGGGTCCAAAATCCTGATTCGAAAAAACCAAAAAAAAAAAAAAAAAGAGTTCCAGCCAGGGATACATAGTGAGTCCCTGTCCCAGTTCAAAATAAAATAAAATCAAAGCCACCAGGAGTGATGACACATGCCTATAATCACAGAATTCAGAAGACAGGAAATTTTGAGAGTAGCTTGGTCTACACAGCAATTTCCAGGTCAGCTAGGGTTATACAAAAAGATTCTGTCTCAAAACACAAAGGAAAGAATGCTAGATAGGTAGTGTGCCCCTGTAATCCCCAAATTTGAGAGCTTAGGATAGGAAGACCACAAGTTTGAAGTCAATCAGGACTTCATAAATGTCTCCTACTTCAAACAAAACAAAAAACAAAGCAAGCCACTTATATTTTTTTAAAGAAAATAACAGTTTTAAACTAAACCTAGACGTTATCAGTGTAGAAAGTAATGGAAAATGGTGGCGGTGGGGGATGCCAAAGATTTCTAAACGTATTCACAACACAAAAAGCTCAGGTGACAGAGAGTCCAAATGTGCAACTAACCGAAAGAACCCTCTGAAGAGGGAAAGGAAGAAAGGCAAACGGAATTGCCACAGAAACCAAGGGTGACATTGTAGCAGTGCCAAATTTGAGAGCCAGAAACCGGACAGACTGCTCGGCAACGTCCCGTGATTCCAGAGCAGCAAAATAGTGGCTCTCACTTCTGCACAGCACAAAGGGGGAGAGACCAGAAGCTAGAGGCAGGCACTGGAGCACAGGACAGTGTGGATCCTGGAAGGAATAATGTCCATGTCCTGGAGGGGTGGATGGAGTCCAGGCTTCAGTCGGGCTGGCCTAGGTTAGATCCCTAACTTCCCCACTGAAGAACTATGCACTTGGATAGTTTATTCTAATCAAACCCAGCTTTCCATCTGAAAATGGGAACAGAGTTAAGGACTAAACAGGATACATACACAGGTTGGCACATGTCATGAGATTCATGGGCACTTATCTGAACAAAATCTTGTCCATTCACATTATCAAAGACAGATGTGGAAAACTGAGGTCAACTTTGTTCTAAAAGGCAGTACCTATTTACTTAACACAGCCCTTACAGAAAAGCCATCCGCTGTAGCTGCCACTGGCATTCTTTCCCATCTTCACTGATTCCTGCTTTGCACCACACAGCTTGCTCTGACTGCAGGGGTCTTTGTAGTCTATCATTTTCTTGCTTGCACTTACTCTCCCCAACCACATCATAAACCACTCAAGTAAACACTGCCACCAAACTATCCATTACCCTCCAGGTCCTAAATCACAGTCTACAGGTTTCTGGAAACCGAGCAGTCAAAGGTGTCAACATCAAGGAAGCCAGCAGCAGGGTACAAAAACAACTGCAAACCTCATCCTACCCCTGCTTGGAGCCCTCCGTCAGTGGAGGAACTACAGTCTGGCTGCTTGGCTGCTTGCACAGGTCTGACCTCAGGATGCTGCGTAGCATCAGCTCAAATCCAAATAACAAGATGAAAACACAGGGACTCCAGGACTTAGCAAGCTCAGGGCTATGCCTGATACGATTTAATCTGCAAACTTATCATATGGCATTGCTGTGTGTGCACACAGCTCAAACCAGAGCCTTTTAACAGGCAGTTTATTTTCTAAATTATTATGGTATTATTTATTTTTTTGGTTTCGAGACAGGGTTTCTCTGTAGCTTTGGAGCCTGTCCTGGAACTAGCTCGTGTAGACCAGGTTGGTCTCGAACTCACAGAGATCCACCTGCCTCTGCCTCCCGAGTGCTGGGATTAAAGGCGTGCGCCACCACCATCCGGCTTATTGGTATTATTTTAAATCAGGGCTGGACATTTCAGTGGTTAGGGCACGTACTATTCTTGATGACACAAGTTCAATGCCCAGCACACCATCAGGTGCTCGTTCACAACCGCCCACCAGTCCAGTCCCATCGATCTGACACACTCTCCTGTCCTCCACAGGCACTGCGCTCGTACACAAACCCATACTCATAATTTAAATTATTTTACAAGTTTTAACAGTTCTGGGTTGGTTTTTTTTTTCTCCTGGAGGAGGATGATAGTTTAAAATAGAGTCCTCGGGCGGTGGTAGCGCATGCCTTTAATCCCAGCATTTGGGAGGCAGAGGCAGGCAGATCTCCGAGTTCAAGATCAGCCTGGTCTACAAGAGCGAGTTCCAGGACAGGCTCCAAAGCTACAGAGAAACTCTGTCTTGAAAAAACAAAACCAAAAACCCCCAGAGTCCTGTGTAGCCTAGGCTGGCCTTAAGCCTGTGACAATCCTCTGTCCTCAGCACCCCAATGCTGAAATTACAGAAGGACAACACACCACCCATCTAGCTAGAAAGTGATTGTTTTGAGACAGGGTTACTCTGCGTAGCCCTGGCTGCCCTGGAATTCACTCTGTAGACCAGGTTGGCCCCAAACTCAGATATCTGCCTGCTTCTTCAGGGGTTAAAAGTGTACACCATAGGCTGGGCAGTGGTGGCATATGCCTTTAATCCCAGCACTCAAGGAGGCAGAGGCAGGCGGACCTCTGTGAGTTCGAGGCCAGCCTGGTTGACAGAGCAAGTTCTAGGACAGCTAGAGGCTAGAGATACACAAAAGAAACCCTGTTTCAAAAAACAAGTGTGCACCACAAACAATGCCTGGCTTAGAAACTGAATCTTACACTGCTCTCGGGAGAATGTGCCCCTGCTGAATGGCAGGTAACACGGGCAAAATGAAAACACACAATAGGTGCAGGAGTCTGATCACTCAACACCCAGAGAAAAGGGAAACTTGGGAGACCTTTCAGACAAGTGAAGCGAGTCAATGAGGCAGAACCCCAAATCCTTGGCATTAGCACTGACAGGCTGAGAGACCCCCTTCTCCCATTACACCCCTTCTCCTTTGTCATGGACACCGAAACTATCCGACCCGGGCTAAAAAAAAATGAAGAACAGACTGTATCCTGAAGAGAGGGGACAGGTTTTAAATTCAAGGAAACAGGATGGTAGCCTTTGCCTGCTCAGGGTGGTGACGGCACAGGAACACACATGTAGAAATGATGAGAGACGACACAGTAAACGATGCATTTTACTCATCCAACCTGTACCTCTACTAAAACCCCGCCAGCCACAAGCTCCCTGTTTGCTAGCCTTTATTAACAGGTCCCGCATTCTTGTGGGACTCCAGCCAAACCAGACAGGTCCCCTTAATATAGCAGGAGGCCTGGAAGGGGAAGGGAATGACTTGGGATTCCACCACACCTCCCTGGAAACAGAAACTCACCACAGATGGACAGACGGACGGACAGACAAGAGCCGGGGAGGAGAACCCACTGCACTCTCGGTTCTCTCCCCTTTGCACCCACTCAAAAACAAAGTCAAAACACTGGCTATGCAGACCCCAGCCCACCCACCCACCCATAGCAGCGTTTGTGGGGACTCCCTCCACCCCACCCCTTGCAACGGGTGGCCCCAAGGCGACTTCCTATGGTTCTTCCTTTACTTTGGTTTGCTCCTGGCCAACTCCACACCCTCTTCCTTCCCTCAGCCTCCAGCTCAGTCACTCAGCATCTTCTATCACCTACTCGGACCTTCTCTTCCTTGCTCTCTGCTTTCTGGTCTCCTTGCCCCAGGGCTTCTTAGGGAAGCAGCATCTCGGGCACCTTCTTCCTAGCAAGGGCCCCACTAGGCAGGCCCTGTCTGCCCAGCACGAGGGACTCACACAGCTGCTCCACTCTCTTTGAGGTCAGGGGCTGAGCGCTGCCGTCTCATTCGTGGAGGGGTAGTGTATGGTGGGTAGCGGGGCCCTGGCGGCTGGGCTGGGTAAGGTTGGGGCTGCTGGGGGTAATAGTTGTGCTTTTTGGGCTGAAAGTGCTGGGGCTCTGGCTGTGTAGAACCCCCTCCCCGAGATCGGCTCCCTCCATCTAGGGAATTTCTGCGTGGACGGTGGGACCTTCGGGGACTTGGAGGTCTGCGGGCAGGGGGAGCTGGGGGGGCAGTGACCTCTTCAGGGGGTTGGGGAACAGGAACCTCTCCACTCCCGACTCCCGGCCAGGACTCCCTGTGCTGAGGGTTGCTTTTGAAAGGGAAGCGCAGCTTGCAGTCATGGGGGGGCACAAAGCGGGCTGGAGGCCTGCGCAGTCCCCCACCCCGGCCCCCGGAGCCCTGCAGTCCCTGCAGCCGCAGCTGCTCCTGCTTGAGCCAGCGAAGGCGGCCACGACGGAAGGCAGGATCCTCTTCCATCAGCCTTGACACCCGTTCCCAGCTGGACAGGGGTGGGGAGGTGGGCCGGACAGCTGGTGAGCGGTCATTGGGCACTGCCTCCTCTCCTGCCTCTGACCCTTCTTGTGGTGCCCAGGTGACCATACTGGATTCTTCATTATCATCCTCCAGATCCTGGGAAAGGGAATAAGAGAAGACAGCTGAGACTACAGGGCATGTGGATTCAAGATGTGCCTTAGAAGAACCTAGAGGGACCGGACAGGGTCTAGAGCACTGTTTGAGGATAATGAAGCTAGGACAATGGCTGGAGCCTGGGCTCCCCACTAAAGGGTAAAAGATCAATCCCTCTGCCACCTCTTAGCTGTGTGGTCTGTCTTTACTAGTACCCTGTCTTCACCAGCGGCCCCATCTGTATAAAGACACCAGCAATAACAGCACTTGCTACCGAGTGCTGTAAGGACTGGATGAGCTCCACTTCGGCAGGGAGAATGGAACAGAAGGACAGGAAACCAGTGAAGGGCAGCCACACTGAATTCACCGAGAAGTCGATACTTCAGTCAAGGCCTGTAGGAAGTGAGAAGCACGCAGTACGGCTGCTGAGAGAAAATCAGTGAGGACAACAGACCAGCAGGGGCAAAGGCCTTGAGATATGAGCATGTCCAATAAGCTGGAGAGGCTGAAGGGAAGTAGGTGAGGGGACAGGACTAGAAGCCACACTGGAGAGGAAGTCTTTGGTGTCCCTTAGAAGGTGGCTGGAAGGAGCAGAGAAAGCTTGTAACCTAACCTCAGTGACTAGCACACTACCAGGCATACGATGAACACTCAGATGTGCGTAGATTGGATGAATACATGCAAAGGAGGGAGAGATGGCCAGTCTCTACCAGAGTGATCAGAGGGGAGGCCAGTTACATGTACATGTAAGAACAGGCTTCAAGTAACCACTGTGTGCTCTCCATTAGTGGTTCTCAAACACCGCTATAATTCAGAAACACCTTGGGAGCTTATTAGCTACAGATCATCAAAGATACAGGTTAGGTATGCAGGGTAGTGGATATCACAATCGGTATGTTTGTTTTTTGAGTTGTGGCTCAGGCTGGTCTTGATCCTCCTGTGTCTGCCTCCCAAGTGCTGGGATTATAGGCACACGTCAAGCCTACCCAGTCCAGAATCCGTACTGTGTGTGTGCATTTGTGCAGGTGTATGAGTATGTGCGCATGTGCGCGGGTGCAAGTCTGTGTGTGGGCCGGAAGATAACCTGGATACCCTCCTCAGGTGTCTACCTTGTTTTTAGAGACAAGGTCCTTTACTGCCCTAGAACTCACGGAGTAGACCAGGCAGATGGCCAGCAGGATCTAACTCCTCTCCTTGCCTACAGCACCAGGACTGCAATGTGCAGCACTGCATCCGACTTCTTTATATGGGTTCTGGGGACCAAACTCAGATCCTCATGTGTAGGTGGCAAGCATTTACCAACTGAAGGCTGCGCAATCTATTTCATTTATTTATTTGCCTGAATGTATGTTTATGCATCGTGTGTACAGCGCCTGCAGACCAGAAGAGGACAATGGAGTTCCAAACAACTATGAGCTGCCATGTAGGTGCTGGGAACTGAACTCTGGTCCTCTGAAGTGCTCCTTCAGCTTTACTGGCTGAGTCATCTCTCCAGCCCATGTAGAATCTATTTTTACTTATCATTCTGGAGATTGGGAAGCATGTGATTCATAAACTCTATCAAAAAGCAAAACCTATCACCAGACTTCAGTAAGTCTTTTCAAAAGGCACAGAAAGGCTGGGATATGAGATAGAAGCTGCAGGATCCTAAAAGGCCAGCAAGAGCTGAAGGGGAAGGAAGAAGTGGCCAGCAGGCTTTTCTACCTGAGTCAGGGGGATGACCCTCTCCATGCGGAGCATCCGGTCCCGCAGGGCCTGCAGCTCACGGTCCTTGCTGCTATTCTGTAGCTTCACTTCCTGCAGAATTCCTGTCAGCTTGTCGATGTGAGCCCGGAGGTCTTCCACTTCTGCCCCACGGGCTCCTTCCTCACCGCCACCTCCACCACCTCCACCTCCTTCTTCTTCACCCACAGTATCCCACACATCCCTGGCTACAGCTCTCCAGGCATCACCAGGGCCCTCAGGCTTGCCATAGGTACGACATAGCTCCCTCATCTTGAGGGCAGCCAGGGCCTCAATTTCTGCTCGTCCATGACGGAAGTCAGCCAGGGCTACCTCGTAGCATATCTCCTTGACTGCTTGCATCTTCAGGTCAGCCATGGTGGCCCATCGGGGGTCTTTGCCCTGCAGGCGCCGCCGCTGAGGGATCTGATAAACTCTGCGAGGGGCCCTGCGCTTGCCACTGCTGGGTAGGCCACAGCGCTTGACAATGGTCTGAACTGTGGTAGGGGGCAGCTGCTCCCGCAAGGAGGAAATCAGCCGCCAGCTCTCCTCACAAGAGCGCTTGTCAGAATCTTCCCCACTGTCGGAGTCCGCATACTGGGGTGAGCCAGAGAGAAGAGAGGAAGAGAGCTAAGGACACCTCAGAGACCACCCTTGTACTAAAGACCCCTCATTAGTATACCTGGACTCAAGACTCTTTCTACCTCTTAGGAACTGTGTTCCTTGCAGGGACAGATCTGGACAGCAAAGCTATGTCTGATGGATTAACCACTTATGACAGCAGCTGGCAAGCCCAAGTAAGAGCAGCAGTTAATTGAGTCTGGGGTTTTGTGCATATATGGTCATGCCACTTAATACAGAGATGTGTTCTGAGAATTGTGTCCTAAAGTGATTTTATCATTGTGTGAACATCACAGACCGCACTGACACACATCAAGGCAGCTACACATTATTTGTCGATATGATCTCATGGGACCACCCCTGTATACATGGTCTGTCATTGACAGTACTATCATTACGCAGCAAATGACTACGTATTACTCTCAGGATGAGGTTAGAGACTTAAAAGTCCATTTAAGCAACAATCTTACATGAATAATGGTATTTGGAAGTGATTTGAAGGGGCCCAGGGTCACGGGAGTCTAGGGAGCCTCGTCAACTGAATGTTACTTCCCTGTACATGGCAATGTTTTCTTCTAGTTCACATTTCTCTCCTAACTTTTCCTCCTAGATGCCACCTACGATACCAAGAGCAAAGCTAGGAGGCTGTTCATCTGCCCACTAGCCCACGCCAGGCTCTGTCCACCCTGCTGTGC
>JAQHUG010000025.1:528174-581571 GCA_028555095.1 Dicrostonyx torquatus
ACTTGCCCCTCACCAGCCGCTGCTGCTCCAGCAGAAGGTCAGCCTCTTCCTTTTCTTTCCGGTATTGATTCTCAAGGTCCTGAAGCCTGGGGTCAGACAAAGGGAAGGAGAAACTATGAGGGTCTCTGGAAGCTACCTCGGTGGGTATCACTGACAGCAGGATGCTGGGGTCCCATGGCTTAGAGACCCGTGCGGGATTCCCTCGCACCTCTTCTCCATCTCCAGCTTGATATCTATGCCTTGCTGCTCTAGCAGCTCCTTCTGAGCAAAGTTCCAATCCACAGGCTCAGAGGGAGGTCCTGCGGGTGGGGGAACCCCTCGTTCTCGCTCGAGCCGGGCTTGCTCCGGGTGATTGAAACGGAAGACATGGTTCTTGCCCATTACAATCCTGTTTCCTGGAAATGACAAGAGGGAAAGTAGCCTTGCTCGCCCACGGCAGCAAAGCATCCCCAGGTCCAAGCACAGAGGTCCTGCCCTTGATTCCAGGACCTCTGTCCTACTATCAGCAGAGCCGGGAGCAGTTAGGGTCAGCACCTTTGGGAGCACTGTGTACTAAGGTGAGCTGCTGGAGGAGAAGGTACCCGAGAACCAAGACATCCCCCCTTGGTCTGTGCTGCACGCTCCTTCCTATGTCCATGGTCTTCCCCAACTATCCCAAGGTCCTAGGTGCCCAGAAAGCCTTGCCCTAGCACCTTCTACAAAGGCCATGTCCCAGAACTGTACTCTGCGACACATCTCTTTTGTGTGTGTGTATGGTACTGGGAACTGAACCCAGGGCCTTGCGCAAGCTAGGCAAGCGCTCTACCTCTGAGCTATGTCCCCAGCCTCTGCGACGCGTCTTCTACCTGACTTCAGCACCAGTGGCTCCGTCACAAGCTTCCCATTGACATATGTCTCAGCTCCTTCAAAAGGCTCCAACGTGACCATCACTGCGTGGAGGAGGGAAGGAAAGGAAAAGATTAGCATCTCAGAAAGCTGTGCTCTGGTCAGATTCCCACCTTGTCTCGCCCCAAAGCACACATGCACCACCCAGTACCTGCAGGGGTGCCACAGCCCCTCTGGTGGCAGGCAGCACAGGAAAAGAAGAGCAGAAGGAGGGTTAGAGACCCTACTATGACTCCCAGAAGCCTCTGCATTGGCTCCGACTGACCCACCACCATGCTTCCTAACCACAGGTTAGAAATTATCATTCTCAGAAGATTCTTTACCCACAGTCGACTGGACAGAAGCCCCATCACTCTGCCTTCCATGTGTCCATGCCTACTCGCCTTGTTAACATTATCCAAGCCAGGCCTGGATGCCTCCAGTAGGCATGCTGCCTGATGCATCTTACAAATGGCTGCCATCTGAGTAATCTTCTCAAGTCACAGTCATCATAGGCTAAAATAAAGTTAACCCAACTCTAGACAGACATGATGCCACACATCTGAATCCCCATTGTTAGGAGGCTGAGGCTCAAAGTGAGAGGTTAGCTAGCCTACACTTCACAGTGAGTCTGCGCTCAGCCTGGGCTACATAGTAAGACCCTGCTTAAAAAACAAGCCAGGCGGTGGGGGCGCATGCCTTTAGTCCCTGTACTCAGGAGGTGGATCAGAGGCAGGTGGATCTCTGAGTTTGAAGCCAACCTGGTCTACAGAGAGAGTTCTAGAATAGCCAGGGCTACACAGAGAGACCCTGTCTCAACAAACCAAGAAAAGGGGTACTCTATTTTCACTGGAGAACCCCCAAGTTCCAAAGACCCAGTGTCAATATCTATGACTGCTGAGCCAGAGACAGTCAGCAAATTACCTAACTTTAGGGATTTTCTATAGATTGGAATAATGAAGTCTTTAGATGAAAATATAATAATCATAATATGCAAACATGACTTTTTATTTATTTGGTTTTTCGAGACAGGTTTCTCTGTGTAAACAGCCCTGGCTGTCCTGGAACTTGCTCTGTAGACCAGGATGGCCTCCAACTCACAAAGATGAGTTTACTTCCAAGAGATTAAAGGTATATGCCACCAAGCCTGGATCTCAGTCCAAAATGGTTTTTTTTATTAATATTATTTACACTAAAAGTAATCAAAAAACATGGAAATGAGGATTAACTATAGCATCACACTGCTGGTCTACTACTGATGCAGAGAGAGGGTTAAGCCAGCACAAAGCCCAGATTAAGGACAGAATTTCCGTGAGGGTAGAGGTGGGTCACTTAGATGTCAATGGGCAGAGGGAGACTGGGAAAGACACACCAAAGGGCATCACTGCATGTCTGAGAACTGAAGACATGGGGTTGGGGGCAGCCTATCTTACTTTTACTTCCCACTGTGCCCCAATACATAAACATTCATTTCCCAAACATTATGTTCCTAGTACATGTCAGGTAAAAAAGATAAAAGTCCAAATTGTTGCTCTCACAGACCTTACCCTGGCTGGTAAGGCAGATGGTCAATAGGAGAATCTCAGGCCAGTAAGATGACTCATCACGGACAGGCATCTGCTGTCATGCCTCGACACACACACAGACACACATATACACACACACAATATAATATTTAAACAGGATAATCCAAAACTTTTTTTTTGGAGGTGGGGTGGCTCGAGAATTTCTCTATGTAGCCCTAGCTGGCCTGGAACTCACTCTGTAGACCAGGCTGGCCTTGAACTCACAGAGATCCACCTGCCTCTGCCTCCCAAATGCTGAGATTAAAGGTGTGCGCCACCATTGTCCAATTCTAACAATTTTTTCTTAATTTATTTATTTTTATTTTATGTGCATTGATATTTTTCCATGGGTGTCAGGTTCCTTGGAATTGGAGTTACAGACAGTTGTGAGCTGCCAAGTGGGTGCTGGGAATGGAACCCAGTCCTCTGGAAGAGCAGCCAGTGCTCTTAACCACTAAGGCATCTCTCCAACTCCCTAACATTTTTTAAAAGCAGATAATATAAACATTTCTCCAAAGAATGGGAAGAGGGGTGGTGTTATGGAAAAACAATGGGACCATGGGAGGTGACTACTCTAGCTCAGTCAGGGCAGACTCTACTCCTCTTTCCTGAGACAGGAAGGATGGCCCTGGACTACTGGTTTTCTGCTCTCCACACACACCCACCTCCCACCCCCGGGTGCTGGGATCTTGGGCACATGACACCACTCTCAGCTGTGTGCAGCACTGAAACTCAGACTCTACCACCGCACCTACATTCCCAGCCTCTTCTCCCAGTTCCTGAACCCACAGGAATCCAGCAGCTAAGGGCACAGCCCCTGAAACCATAAGTCTGTGCTGGGATCCAATTCTGCTGTTTTCTAGGGCAAACGATCTAACGGGAGAGCCCCTGCTGTGTCACATGTAGCTGAGCAAGACGACTCAAAGAGGAAAACAGAAGGACCATAAATAACTGCGGCTGCAGGTCCCTGGTGCCTGCATCTTCTTTGTCATAAGAACAACAGCTCTGATGAACCAAACTATCACAGCCTACTTCTGGGACACAGAAACACTGGCCGGTTTCCACTGGGATTTATCTAACAGTCTTGTACATGCTATGCCTGTTACCTCCTCCGACATGCTATGCACTCCTGGAATATAAGCTCACCTCACAAGGCCTCACAGACTTTAATTTCTCCCTTCCCAAGCCTATGGCCTGAGATAACCACAGAACAGGAACTTGGCAGTAACTCACTGATCTGAGCTGAATCAAAACGGCTTTCAGCCCTAAACGCAGGAAGCACTTGTTCACCACTGGGGACCTGAACTAGACCAGTGTAACTGCGTCAATCTGCTGACTCTGAACCAAACTGAAATAGAGTGTCTTAAACCTGAGCTGTAAGCCACATGATAGATTTTTTTTCCTACTCCTCCTTTCTTTTTAAAGACAGTTTCTACACACTGCCTGGGTTGGCACCAAACTCCTGGGCTCCAGTAAGCCTCTTGCCTCTGTCTCTCATGTAGCTGTGACTCCAGGCAAGTGCGCAGGTCTGGCTTGTTCTCAGTGCCTCCTGCACAAGCATGTGGACCTGAGTTTTGCATTCCCAGTACCTATGTAAGAGCTGGCTGTGGTGATGGAACCAGAGAGCTGGAAAAGTGTAGAAGGTGACTCTTTGGGGCTCACTGACCACCCAGCCTAGCCATATGAGCAAACTTTCAGGTTCACTGAGAGACCCGTCTCAAAAAAAAAAAAAAAAGTAGAAAATGATTAAGGAGGACAACTGATGTCAATTTCTGGCCTCAGTACGAACACACCACACGCACACATGCACACTCCCACATACATACTCACACATATCACACTTACACATAAAGTGCAGAAAGCCAGGTACAGAGCCTGTTTTTAGGAGGCTGGGGGAATAGGATTAAGAGTTTGAGGTCAATCTGACCTACAAAGAGAGACCCCAAAGCAAACAGAATATGCCCTGGAGTGAAGGGCTCACTGGGAGTACACAGGGCCCAGCAGGTACATAGCTGAAGCCCAGGTTGGATCCCCAACAGCGTTAAACGAACACTCTACACTGCACAATGTTTGGTTGTTATGCCAAACAAGCTATCACCCTCAGAATCTGGGGTTCTTTTTTTTTTTTTTTTCCAGACAGGGTCTCTCTTTGTAGCCCTGACTGTCCTGGAACTTGTTATGTAGATGTTGCTGGCCTCAAACTCACAGAGTGCCTCTGCTTCCCCGAATGTGGGATCAAAGGCATGTGACACCACACCTGACTAGAGCCTGCGATTCTTAAAAACTTTACAGTTATATTAAGGGCTAACGTTTCCAAAACCTTTGGAACCACAGAGACACCTAAGTCCTTTAGTTCTAAGAAACCTTGTCAACATAGCTGCATCAACCCATTTCCCACAGAGACAAATTCAGATTTCCCATCGCAACAAATATATGATTCAAACACAACACTCACAGTGCTCTCTGGGGAGGGGGAAGAATTAAGGAGAGCAGATGTCTACGTCTTCATCACCCAACCCCTCTGTGGTGGACAGCAATGTGTTACTTGCATCTCAGGACTCCAGCTGCTCCCCAGTCAAGCACAAAGCCAGCCCTCCACCTGCATGCTGCTTACCCATGAGCTCAGAGCTTTGGAGGGAGAGGCTGCACCCCTCCTTTGTATGGGCTCAGGATTCTGTGTGTGGAACACAAGACCCCTTTCTACATTAGCCACTTCACTCTCACCTCCCAGCCATTACCTTCTCCATCAGGCTGGGGGATGCTTCGGAACAGACAGTGTTGCTCCCGGATGAACTGTCCAGTCAACTTGATGTCCACATCTACCTGGCCAACCCTGGGGGAGCAACGGTTGTTCAGCATTTGCCAAGCGTCTCCTGGGTACCACCAGCTCATCCAACTCAGCGAGTCAAGTGCCATTCTCATTTCACAGACAAGGAAACTAGGGTTCAGGGAGGGGAACTTGCCAAGATCATGTAGCTGGATTCGAGCCCAGGCATCCCTGATCCTTAAGACCATGTCCTATATCTGCACATTATGCAGCAAAGGGGAAATGCCAGCCTGGTGTAAATGGGCATCCTTATGCCTTTAACTATATAGGAGACTTTGAGCTCTGGGGTTTGGTTAGCAGTTCTTCAAACCACCTGGGCCCAAGTCTGGAGCCAACAATGTGGGCACTGCCCCCCCCTTTTCCCTTCCCCCAAGGTCTCAACAGGGACTGGCAAGGAATGGTGTTGGGGCTAAGGAAGCAGCAATCGGCTTCTCATCAGTTCTGCCCGAGGAAGCGCTCTTCCCCGAGGAGCCATCCCCATCATGGTGCCAAGAAGCGCCAGCCCTTCACCAAACTGAAGACTGGTTGCTGATCAGGGGCCTCAATTGTTTGTCAAGATAGGAAAGCAGGTGGGTGTGCGCACCTATGATCTCAGTATCTGGGAGGCTGAGACATGAGAATTTTGAATTTGAGGTTAGCCGGGGCCATAAAGCAAGACCCTGCCTCAGAGAGAGGGTGGGAGTAGAGAGATGGCTCAGTGGTTAAGAAAGAGCACGTACTTCTCTTACAGAGGCCCTAACTTTGGTTCCCAGCACCCATGTCAGTCAGCTCACAGCCACCCACAACACCAGCTCCAGGGAGCCAACGTCCTCTTTAGGCCTTGTGGGCACACCTGCGCACATGTGGCATTCACTAACAGACACACACATATAAATAAACATAAAATCTTTGAAAAGAAAAGAAAACTAAAAGAGCCATCAGGGAGGCAGCTGTTCAAGATCTGGAGTACCTCCAGCAGCCACCAGAAAGGAGAGGATCACAACGATCAACATGTCAGTCCTGCCGTCACACCCTGGAAGGGGAGCCATCCTGGAGACTACTAAGCACATTTACCTTGTGACACCATCTTTGATGTGGTAGAGCAGACACTCAGACATCAAGGGATCCTCATTCAGATTTACCAGATGGGGAGTCTGTGGGTAGAGAGGAAGAAGTGGTCAGGGCCAAAGGCTCATAGCAACCAGCGCGAGTGGCCCGAGAAGGGGGCAAAGCAGACATCTCTCTGGTTTTGGCACTGCCCGGGGCTCATCTTGCTCTCACTCGAGGGGAGGGGAGGGAGGCTCTCTGCCCTCCTTCCTGCCCTGAGGAACATCTCTGGTTCCCAACTTTCACACAAGCATCTTCTCAAAATCAGGCTGAAAAAGCCATCCTCACCACCATGCCCCAGTCAGTAATCCATCTTGAAGCCTGTCTCCTTGTAGGTGCCCCAGCAACACAGACTCCCTGACTAGAAGCCTTGGATTCCACTTACACCACCACTTTCCTTGTGTCCTTTCTATTCCCCAGTCCCATCACTTCTTCCCACAAAATCCACCTTGCAACTTCCGGAGAGAAAAAGAAGGGGCTAGGTCAGAAGACTGGTGTTCCCCACCTTCCATTACACCTTGAATTTCCAAGAACACAGACTACTCTTAATAATTTAAAAACCAAGTGTCACTTTCCATTTTAAAATCAAACAAGAGTCATGAGTGGGCCAGGCTGTGGTGGCACATGCCTTTAATCCCAGCACTCAGGAGGCAGAGGCAGAGGGTTACAAGTTCCAGGACAGGCTGAGGTACATAGCATGGCCCTGTCTTTAAACAAGAAAGTGTGTTTCTTTATCTACCCTAGAGCCTACTCACCTAAGGCCAGGATCACTGACCCCTACAACTATCCCTGCCCACAGCCTCCCAGACCAAATCTACCCAAGGGTTTCTTGGCTTCTGGCTATCTCAGTATAAAAATCTATCCTAAACAGCTGGCTGATCACCATGCTGCTTTGTGCTGGAAATGCAGCCCACTCCCTGCCTTTGTCCGTCACTCCTGCCCTCCCCAAGTGTGCAACTCTGGGTAGCACACTAAACTTGCTCCCTCCATTCTCTTCTAAGCCACATGCTGCCCCCCCCCAGTAAGAGACCCTTCCCTATGGCTGCTGCCTGGGCCCACACCCCCTTGTACCATCCCTCTTCAGACCTGCATGGCATTAGGGGTTTCGGGCCTCCCAGCCACACTTCTGGACGGCCATGTTTTTTGTTTACCCAGAGACCTCTCAATCGACACTCTCATTTGACTCCAGCTCTGCACTACATTCTGGCTTCCCTGGGCCTCCTCCATATCAGAGTCCCATCCCACACACCCAAGTTTTGAGGGATTTTCCCCCAACTCTGTGCTCCTGCCCAGGGCACTGCTGAACACTCCAGAAACAGGCCTTTTGCATCCCAACGGCTGAGGAAGCTGCTACCCCTGCCAGGTCCCCACTCCCAGCACAACCTATGTTACCATCTCCACCCACACACTCCCACCTGCTACAGTCATTAACTACATGTCCTTCTGGGTCTGTCTCAAATGCTACTTCCAGGAAGTTTTCCTAAACCCTCCAACCAAGGAAGCCTCCATGCTACCAGCTTCTAATTCACTTTAGGGAGGTTCTAGGTGGGACAGGAGTGAGTCAGATGCAGTCATGGCTGACTATCCTGTCAGGAAATCGAAGCCAACTTGGGGAGGCAAGAATTGGTATGGAAACACCACTCATTACAAAAGGAAAAAATGACCTGGGCATGAGCATGCTTTAAACCCAGCACTCAGGTGGCAGAGACAGGACCTCTGAGCTGGAGGCCAGCCTGGTCTATACAGTGACTTCCAGGCCATCTAAAGAGACATAGAGAGGCCCTGTCTCTAAAAGAAGGGGGGGCTGTGGGGACGAGTGCCTCATAGAAACTGTTGACTTTCCCACACCCTTGCCTGGGTTATTTGCTCATTGATTTGTTCCCAGGGAGCTGACCCTTACACCTATTCTGCAGCAACTCACAGGCGAAGAGCAACAAATGGCAACTAGGGGAGCTCACAGCTTTGGAGACGGCTGTGGGAAAGGCAGTACGGGGCAGGTCTTGGGGAACGAGGAAGGCTCTGACATGTAGAAGGAAGAGGTTCCAGAACAAAAGTTTGGCAGAAGCACAGAGACCAAAAAGCACAGGGCATAGAGGGAAAACAGGTGATTTCTCTGGGATCCATTCTGCAGTGCGAGCTCACCAGAACACCTGTCTGCTTCTCCCTAGGCATCTCAAAACTGCTGCTGCCAGAACTGCCTTGAGGGACACACACATCAGACCTGTCCTGGGCCTGGAAGACACTGATGGGCCCTGAAGCAGAAAGGGATCTATCCCTAGGGAGAGGAAACATGATTTGGGGCAGTGTTTTTCAATTTCTGCTCAGCCCAGGAACTCTTTGTTCAAAGAAACCTTATCTAGAAGCCTAGAATATCAAGCAGATAAGCAAGGAGCCAATCAGAGCCAGATGAGGGTAGCCCCCCCCCCCCGACATTAGCCGTAGAGAAGAGAAGAGAAGGAAGCTCAGATTTGAAAATCAGATTTATGAAGTCCTTAAGCTTGGTAATAGGGGTCACAGAAAGAAGAGGCTTTCTCTAAAAGTCTTTATCCAAGACAAACTACAGCTTTCTCCAGCTCTCTGCCTAACCATTCCTATGTTATAGCCAGCCCTACCAAACCCGTTCTGCCAGTCTCACTGCTCTCCTGTCTTAAACACCTGAGAAATGTCCACCCCGCCACCTTAGCACAGTACAAACAAACTATCCCGAGACTCCTGTTCACCAAGTCTGATCCACAGAGCTGAGCATATTGGAAAGAATGAGAGAAGCCAGAAATGGTGGCACATGGCTCTATCTGTCACACTTGGGAGGTGGAAGCTGAAGGATCAGGTGTTGAAGCCAACATTAACTAACTACACAGTGAGTTCGAGACCAACCTGAGCTCCATGAAACATACCTCAAAAAGCAACAACAACAACAAAACTTAAACTGGCAACAACAGGAATCAAGGGTGGGGACAGAGTACGAGAGGAAAATAGGTCCTCTTACAGGTTGCTCTTGGTGTACAAATTGGCCTGGTTATCATCTTCTGAGGGTACTTCAGTGACATAGATAAAAATTTTACTTCTATCTACACGTTTATTAATTAGTTATGTAAGGGTGCACTAGTGCCACAGTGTTCATGATAACATCAGAGGACAAATCCCAGGCGTCAGTTCTCTCCTACTTCATGGGTCTCAAGCTCAGGTCCTCAGGCTGGATGGCAAATGCCTTTACCTGCTGAGCCATCCAGCCAGTCTCTAGATGACAGTTTTAACCCACAGCTGGGTGTGGCAGCTAAGGTCTACAATCTCAGAACTTGGGAGACCCAGGAAGGAAGACTATTGTAAATTGGAGCTTGAAGTAGCCTAGACTGCATACTGACTTCTAGGCAAGCCTGAGCTATAAGTATAACTGATCCTCTGTCTCAAAAATATCTAAAATAAATATGAAGCACAATCTAAAATAATCACATAAAAGTACTAAGGAATTTTTAAAAAGACAAAACCGGCCTGCACTGCTTAGCGATTCTGAAATAGGGAATAAAATCAGAAGAGCTAGGGTGGAAGGACATGGCTTGGTCAGTAAACTGCTTGCCATGCAAGCATGAGGAGCTCAGCGTGGATCTCCATTGGCTGTGTAAAACCAGGGGCGGCAGCATGTGCCAGAGGCGGGTGGGTCCTTAGGGTGTCTGGCCACACAGTCTAAGTAGTTAGTGAGCTCCACCGTTACCCAGAGGCCCTGTCTCAAAAAAAAAAAAAGGTGGAGAAGCGATTGAGAAAGACAGAGATGTCTGGCCTCCACCCCTGGTCCTTTCGTGCATGCATGATGAACTGTAACTTGGAACTGTGGGCTGATTAAACCCTTCCCTTGCCCGTGTTGCTTTTGATCAGGGTGCTTTATTACAGTAACAGAAATCAAACAAGAACGCCACATTAAGGGTGGAAGCAGAGAACAAACCACATGAAGCTGTCACTGACCTCCATGTGAGCACAATGGCACGCATGCTCTGACACCCATTTTGTGCACGCTCACACACAATAACAAAAAGTTTTAAATTTAAGGGGTAGGGAAGGAGCAACAAGCTTGCTTAGGAAGTAAAGATCCTTGCTGCCAAGTCTGACAATCTAAGCTCAATCCCCAGAACCTATGTGGTGGAAGGAGAGGATCGGCTCCTGCAGATGTCCTCTGACTTCCACACATGGCACCATGCATACGTGTACACACACACAAATATGTAATAAAAGAAATGAGGTAATGAGTTCCGGCTGAAGAGATGGTCACCTGTTAACACTGACTGCTCTTCAGGGTTTGAGCCCAGCGCCCACATGGCTATCCCACAGGGACTCAACATCCTGTTCTGAACTCTTCGAGCACTGCATACACAAAGTACACATACATACATACAGGCAAAAACCCCATAACACATAAAAAAAAAATCTCAAAATAAGGTTATATACAAATGGGCACTTAAAGCTCAGTGTTTCCTGCTTGCTGAGTTTTCTAGCTGCTCTTGACCTCACCAAAAAGCCAGCCCTTTGTGTTGGCCCATCACCTCTTTGCGAACCTCTGACTAGCCAGAGCAGCACATCTGAGCTAGGGCTTGATCCCGGCCTGCTCTGCACCATGCATCAGGCAGGCCAGGCTGGTTTCCTGGTGGGACTAGAAGTTCCTGCTCGGCTCAAACTGGCATATCAACCTCCATCAGCACACACTAGTCAGCTATGCTAGCTTGTTTTTGCTGTAAATAAGTGGGTCGTTGTGTTGTTCCTGCCCCCAATCTCTACCTCTTTCTTCTTTTCTGGGCCTTGACTATGCTAGGCAAACACTCTAACACTGAACTAGAACTCCAGCCTTCTTTTTTCTTCTTAGACATGATCTCACTACGGAGTTCTGACTGGTCTGAAACTCACTACATAGACCAGGCTGACTTTGAACTTATAAAGTTCTGGGATTAAAGGCATGTGCTACCACACCCTGCCAGCCTTTATTTGAGACAGGATCTTACTATAAAGCTCAAACTAACTTTAAACTCACTATGTAGTCCAGGCCGCCCTTGAACTCCTCCTACCTCTGCTGCCCAATCCCCAGGTGCTGAGACTATAGACATGTGCCATCCCATTTGGAAGCTATGCTGACCTTTTATTGTCAATGTTCCTTCTAATTGAGCAGTCTCATGCCAGTTGGTGAAGTATTTCAAGTATTATTTCTGTGCCCAAGTGGGCCTGACAACTTTTTTATTTTATTTTAATTAATTAACATTATTCACTTATTTAATTAATTATTAATTTATTTTTGAGACAGGATTTCTCTGTGTAGCCCTGGCTGTTCTGGAACTTACTAAGTAGACCAGAACAGCTTCAAACTCAAAGATCTGCCTGCCTCTGCCTCCCAAGTGCTGGGATTAAAGGTGTACGCCACCACTGTCTGGCCTGGGCCTGGCGACTCTTGCCTTGCTTTCTTCCTCTTCAGTGAAGCTCTACCATGCAGCTACTATCTGTCTGGCACCAACAAGTCCCATGTAGCCTAACATGCGTTATCTGTTTAGCCTCACACTGTCCCTACCCATCTCTACCCAAGTCTTGTCCATTTTGCAAACTCTACCTTACTGACCAACCTCGCTGTTGCATCTCTAGGCCACACGGATGCTTCCAATGAAGACCAACCCTCCAACACCTCTAACCAAGGTCACATTTACTCCTCCATCTCTTTTCCAGTCATCTTCCCTAGTTAGCCTTTTAAAATGTACTTTTCTTTAGTCCCAGCAACTGAGAGGCAGAGACAGGTAAATATCTGTGAGTTTGAAGCCAGCCTGGTCTACAAAGCAAGTTCCCAAACAGCCAGGGCTCTGTTACACAGAGATACCCTGTTTATTTGTTTTATTTTTGTTTTTTAGAGATAAGGTTTCTCTGTGTAACAGAGCCCTGGCTGTCCTGGAACTTGCTTTGTAGACCAGGCTGGACTCGAACTCTCATAATCATAAGTGCTATGATTAAAGGTGTGCACCACCAAGCCCAGTTCAGTTAACTTCTCAAGTAGCTAGCACACCCAGTCCTCTTCCCCTCTCCCGAAGAAGCCATTTGCGTGCATGCCTACACACATGTATGGAAAGAGCTAGGCTTTACACAGCTTTGCAATTCTTCGAGGGCAGGGACTGCCATCTTCAACAACCCTTCAGTAGCTGGCCACAAGCATTTAATGAGCACTCAAGTCTCTAGCTGACTACCTGATGGACGGAGAGGGCAGAGATGGCCACATAATAGAGGCAGAAGGTGGGGAATGGAATGATGATGAGGGGACAAGTCAGAGGCACAGAAGCAAAGGGTTAGGGTTAGGCTTTCACCATACCACATGCAACCCTCTTCGTCAGTCATCCAGAGAGCGCTCTAGGCCTCACTGCCCAACCCTTCACATACCTTTTTAGGAGAGAAGACACCCACAGTACCACCATCCTCCCGGACAGCCACGCCCATCTCAGCCAGCAAGGCTTCTCTGTGAACAAGAGAAAGGCAAATGTCAACCTTATCATTGCTGTCCCCATCTTTCCCTGCAGAGGGGCCAGCTGTGCACCGTGGCCCTCATACCTCTCCATTCTCAGGGCTTCTGTCTTACGGAGCTTCTCCTCCCAAGTCTCATTCAGCTCGGCAATAATCTTCTCCGTCTCCTGGGGGCATTAGGACAGACAGAAAGCAAGTTCAGGACAGTCCTGGACCAATACCTACCACAGAGACAACCATACTCTTGAGGCTCCTACTTCCACTTCATTCTTGGCTTTGGAGAAATAAAATTGGAGCAGCACCCAGACCACCACCCCTTACTGGTGCCAGCTTCGCTACCCACCTGCAGCCTCTCCATGGCCTCCTCAGGTCCAATCTGGGGCTCAGCACTGGGGGAGAATGAAGGCTCCAGCTCCCCATTATGTGGAGGAGGAGATGAGGGTGAAATTGGGGTGGGGGGAGAAGATACAGCTGGCAGAGCACCTCCAGGACTCCCCTCTTCCACCTTCAGACCTGGAAGGGAAAAAGCGAGAAGGAGGCTAAGATAGAACTGATCAGAAGGCCAAGAGGGCCACAGAGAACTGCGGGAGACATCTGGGCAGCTTGCCACCAGGGAGGTGGCCCTCCTTAGCGACAATGACAGCAGCTGAGAACCCAGGGATGGAAAGCCTCACTCTTGCATGAGATGAAGCCGCCCATTCTTTCCACCAGTAACGACTTCTACCATCAGAAAGCTCTTAGCTGTATCAAGCTGAAGAGGCCCCACACTGTATGCGCCTAGCCATTTTAGTTCTGCCCCTAGGATACAATGCCACACACTCTTCCTTTACGAGACAACTTATCTACCTTATCCTCCTTCTCTTCCCAAGAACTCTTATTCTCCCCACTGTGCCCTTAGCATGCTCTCCTCAGTGAGATGTACTTTAAGACTGGCACAGGGTGAGAACCTGATCCAGTTAACATGGATTATGTATCTTCTCACTCACACTCACTTGGATATCAATTCCTTTTTAAAAAAATAAAAAAAATGGAACACAGGGCTGGAGAAATGGCTCAGTGGTTAAGAGCACTGGTTGTTCTTCCAGAGGACCTGGGTTCAATTCCCAGCACCCACATGGCAGCCCATAACTGTCTATAACTCCAGTTCCAGGGGACCTGATACCTTCACACCGGTGCACATAAAACAAAGTCAAATAAAATTTTAAAAAATAAAAACAAATAAATCATTAAAAAGATTTTATTCTATAAAAAAATAATATGGAACGCTTCATGAATCTGTGTGTCATCCTTGTGCAAGGGCCGTGCTAATCTCTGTATCATTCCAATTTTAGTATATGTGCTGCTAAAATGAGCACACGAACATTAATTTCTTACCAGTGAAGCTACGTTTAGAAACCATCCTGTTGTTGACTATTAAGCTATGGTTGATTAAAACCCTGTTGTTTCCAGGCATAGTGACACATGCCTATGGAATGCCGAGTGACACACTTGGGAGCCTGAATGCATGGTAAGCTTGACTACAGAATGAAACCTTGTCTCAAGACAACAAAGGGCACCGAGGCATAGTGGCTCACACCAGCACTTGGCAGCCTGAGGTAGGAGGGACTACAACAGTGGTTCTTAATCTGTGGGTTGTGACCCTCACAGGAGTTACATATCAGATATTTAAATTATGATTAATAATAGTAGCAAAATTACAGTTATGAAGTAGCAATCAAATAATTTTATGGTTGGGGGGGTCATCACAACATGAGGAACTGTATTAAAGGATCGCAGCATTAGGAAGGTTGAGAACAGTTGGACAACAGAAAGGTCCAGATTACATACAGTGAGATCCAAAACGAAAACAAAACAAAACAAAACAAAAACAGAAGAGGGCCTGTCATTTTATAAGACCTTCTCCAGGACACATTCCTCAGTGTCTTTTAAACTTCTTATGTGAACCATAAATTTGTGACTTGCTATATACTCTTTGCACCTGGTGTTTATTTGTTCTAGAAGCCTGTCTTGAGTCTCCCCGAGAAACTAAGTCTGTCCCAGCTCCATAATATCAAAAGATAGAAGTGCCTTCTCCAGATATGTGTCCACATGACTGAACACACAACGGGTTTAATGGTGAATGGACCTTCCCACATCCCAGAACTGGGCAAAGGCAAAGAAGGACAGACAGGGTGAGCTAAGGGGCCTCCCTGGCTGTCCCACCCCAGTAGCCCTACCTCCTAGAGCAGAGGCTGAGAGTCCCTGAGCCATCAGCAGCTCCCGCAAACGTGCCACCTCCTCCTGCAGCTCTCGGATAAGCCGGGCATTGGGATCCTCATTGATGACAGCATTGCACCGGATCTGCTTGGTACGGTCTGCATATCTGGGCAAGGAAAGATAAAAGTGCTGAGAGCAGACCCAGGAGACCCTTGCTATGTGTCTACTCATTTCCTGCTCACCTGCTCAGATCTCAAACATTGTGACAGGGCGGGAGGCTCTCCTTCCCTTATGACTAATCAGCCTCTGAGCTCCTGGCACTTTTGGTATGCTACCAAAGCTGAAACCCCACCTGAGGGTGCTGAGTGTCTCCTCGTAATTGATGTCAGCAGGACTCAGAGCTGCAATCATTGCCGTGCGTGAGTTTCCACCTATGGATGGAGAGGATGAGAAAGTAACAGATGAGCTGGAGACTAAGAAAAGTCATATTGGACTGGATGAGATACTACATGACTGTAACATCAGGGCCTGGGAGGTGGAAGCAAGAGGACAGAGTTCAAGGCCAGCCTGGGATACATGAGACCCTGTCTCTAATTAATTAATTAACTGTATTTAAGTAATAATAAATAAGTAAAGTTAGACTGGGTTATAAAGCAAGGGAGCCCCAGTACAAAGGTCTGAGAGGCCAATGTCTGAGGTAGGATAAAGCTGAGAATTGTGAGCTAATCATGAAGTCCAATAATGCAGGGAAAGGTGAAGTCAGAGAGACATCAGGTATCTGTGAGCAGTGACAGGCCTGTGGGAGGGAGATAAACTCAGCAGTATTTGGGGTCAGGGGTAAACAGGTCAATGAGGTCCCTGGTTCGGCAGGGTATAGTCATGATGTCAGCACAGTAAACTTCTTTACAGGATGACCCCTCAGTCAGGGGGAGAACCGTGGGACAACATGGAGTAGACGGCCAGAGATTCTGTCAGATGGGGATGATAACAGGGTAGCAAAGGCAGGGAAGGAACCCCTCACCCAAATTCTCCTTGAGCAGCCAGGTGAGCACAGAGTCTCTATAAGGGATGAAATCTGACTTCCGCTTCTTTGATTGCTGAGGGATAGGAGAGGAAGGCGATGAGTCACTCCCCGTACCTTCTCCCCACAGACTCTCCTCTTCCCGACCCTGGGGGCTTACCAAATCTGCCAGGGCTGAGATCACCTTCCCCAGAGTAGTCAGGGATTTATTGATATTGGCGCCTTCCTGGGAAAGGACAAGGAATGTGGAATTGAGGCCTTCCTGTCAATCAGATCTCTACCAGCAAGGGTCCAAGGGGATGATCGGCACCCTCCCTCCCTCTACTGTCCCCAAGGTTTCCATCCATCCCTCCATCCCTCACCTTTAGACGCATACCCCGGGCCCCTGAGGAGTCAGCCCGCTCACTCCCAGCGAGGTCCACCAAGCTGATCTTACTGACCTGGGGTTGGAGGAAAGAAGCAGGTTGTGGCTGGGGTGGGTAGGGGATGGGAAGGGAATTAGGGGAATGGCCAGCAGAAATCTGGGTGTTTAGCGAAGGCCAGAGAAACCCGGGGTCGGGAGACAAAGGGAGAACAAATGAGACAAGAGTGAGGACCTGGCCACGGACTCATGTGTTCACTTATTCACTCACGAATATTTATGGATTAACTTTGTTCCAAGACAAGGGACACAGTGCCCTGAGAGCCTTTAAGGGCAAGTGAGCAAACAGTAGAGGGGGCTGTGGAAGTTCTGACGAGGCACCACCGAGCCCAGGTGGGCAGGGAACGTGCAAGCCCCTTCCAGCACATCATTTGAGAGAGGTACCCATTTGAAAGAGTCACTACCTTTTCCGAATCCAGGCCAGTAAGCTGGTCATGGGAGCGTTGAGTGAAGACAATAGTGAAGACAGCATGGGAACGGCTGCTGGTCTCATTCATGTTGGTGGCGGCCACAGTTCTGGAATTGAAAGGAAAAGTCATAGGTCCCTGCCCTCCACCCTCACAATTTTTAGATCCCTTCCTTCCCAGGTAAGCCCCTCTCACCGCGCCTTATTTCCACAGTCCATGAGGTCAGCAATGTCTGCGTAGGAAGTCACAGCCAATTTAGACAGGTCTTGCACATAGGGGCCCAGTATAGGATGCTCACGAACACGCAGGGAGCCCCGACTCTTGGGGTTCAAGAGGTCTCGTACTCGCTCGCAATAGATCTCCATATAGCTCACCTAAGTGGGAGAAGCAAACAGGAAGTGAGGAAGCGAATAGTGATGCTGCCAGAGAAACTAACCTCTGTTGAACAGGACAGTGACCTGTAGCTCAGGCATGGCAAGCATGGTGCTAAGGCTGAATACACTAGCTCCCTGGTCCTCTCACCAACCCAAGGAGGTGGGTCTAATCATTAGCATCCCATAGAAGAACACGCTCGGGAGCTATGAGCTGAAATCACTGCCCAAGGTCCCATTAGTCACCAGCACAGGCAGAAATAGGCCCCAAGCTGACTCCAGAGACAGACCTCAGTGTTAATCATTGTTTTCCTACGTTCTTGTCCAGGGGTACCAGGTCTCCTGTCTACCTGCACCAAGACTGGGGCTCACCTCCACTGAATAGGACAGCTGAGCGCTCTGGTTCACGTTAACGCGAGAGAAGAGGTCCTCACAGAGCTGCAGGGGGACACAGAGAAGATCCTGTTCAGGGCATACCTGCAGCTCCCAGCCCCAGGCCAGACTTTGTCCCAAATGACCCTTTCCATAGCCCCAAGGCAGGAGTCAGTTCCATTTTATAGATATGAAAATAATCTCTCAAAGGTTCGCATTTGTTTAGAGTTACAAACTAGTATCCATCAGGCTAGGATGCAAGCCCATGTATCCTGTACTCTGGTCTATGGACAAGGCCACTATAGATCATAGCCACAGAGTCATTCACAACTATGGCTAACACCATCTAATACTGAAAGCCACAGGGGAAACCAGTTATAAGACAAAATAAAATAGTAGTGAGCTGTAAAGCCATTGCTCCTCTAATACTAATGCCTTGGCTCATCTTGTGGAGCCCTGTTGTCCTGGTGGGTAAAGAGCCTCTCCCTTAGAAGGGCCCAGCCAAGCCTTATACTCCATAACATTTCCAATCACAAACAGCTCCAGTAACCTTTCAACCCTTCCTTCTTCCCCTGTGGCAACTGAAGATGTTCCTCCCCTGGCTGCCCAGTTAGGTCCCAGAATGTACCTGAGGCACAATGCCCTGCTGCCCCGGTTCCTGCCGCCCCATCATAGTGTAGGACTTCCCGGCCCCCGTCTGCCCATAGGCAAAGATGCACACATTGTAGCCTTCGAAGGCATGCAGCAGCATCTCCTCTCCAATGTCTCGATACACCTGCTGTTGAGACGCAAACTGTGGATCCTCCACCTAGGGGAAACGGAGGCAGAGAAAGACAGGAGCCCTGGATGAGGTTGTTCTTGGTGTCTATGGCCTGAGCATCCTGACCTCTCAGTGACTGCCCAAAGTTCCCGTGTGCCCCTCATCCCCACTACATCATTCCAGTCCCCTGCTGGTCCTAATTACCTGGATGGATTCCCTTTGCCCCTCTAGATTCTAAACACAACCCAAGAGTACGATTCATTCCACCCAGCGGTACCCGTCCTCCCAGGCCAGTCCCCTGGATACCCTTATTTCCCAGCAATATCCCTGCTTCCCAGGACTCAAATCCCCCATCTCCTATGGCTAAGCTCTTCCTCTGGCCCCAACAGCCTCACCGAAGTATGTGACCAATAAGAATAGTCGAAGGTGAAGCTTTTGGGGGCATCTTTGCTCTGTTTGGGATTGATGATGGCTGAAAAAACCAAGAGGAAAGTCAAGGTCAGGTATGCTCAACCTCTGCCCACTTTCCCATAAGCCCAAGGATCCAAGATCCCACTCCCCATCTCTGTCCTAACTCATTTCTTCCCTTTAATACTCCCCACCCCCTCCAGCCACCCAAGCTAATTTTGGCTTCACAGGACCCGCCCCCACTGAGCTGCCTCCCTGGATTGGGCAATGGAGGGCTGCTAGCCAACATTCCCCCTCCCAGGGACAGGAACATGGAAAGGCCAGTCTGCCCCCCCTTACAGCAAGCACATGCTCTATGCCCAGCATGGCCTTCCTCCCAGGGCAGCCCAGCAGGCCTGGCCTGGCCCTCTGATGCCCAGCTAGGCCTCTGGACTCACTCACAGGTGGTGTTGCCCTGCATGCTGACCACACACTTGGCATCCTGGCTGGTCTCACGGGCATTGAAGGGCCGAACCCTCACTGCCACTTTCACAGAGGCACCAGCCATAGCTTCAGAAACTCCTGCCCTCCTCAGCTGCAGGACAGAAAAAAGGGTGGTCAGAGCCACCGGGAGAATTCAAGACAATGCCTTTCTGCTTCTTTAGTCCTGTCTACACACTTCATCCCAGCTAGTTACCCATGCCCTCAAGGACCCCGTTCCTGCCTTTCAGGCCTTCCTCCCAAATGTCATTCCTGAAAATATTCCCGCTTCTCTCCCTAACCAGATAGAGACTTGGGTCATCACCCCAGAGTTACCTGGTGTCCTGGCCCCAGATCACAGGTGCTGTATCAGTTCTGGCTGCCACCAGCCCTCTTATGGGAAGCCCCATCCTACTCTTGGGGCCTGGCCACACCAGCACAGCTGTAAGGGAAACCCAGATTGTGGGGAAGAGAAGTCAGGAGACACCTGTAGCTCCAAAGATCTGTCTGGGGTTCTGTGTTTCGAGAGCAGGGGATACAGAGATGTTAGGAAAGTAAGGCTAGCCGCCCCTCTGGAGTGGCTGCAATGTGAAGCCAAGGGCACAGACAGTGATATTTTTATTCCTAGTCACTCACAAGTTACTGAGCGTTCAGTTAGTGGAGAGGGAATGAGAGAAGGAAACACAGATTGGACAGAGGGTGATTCAGACGGAAGAACACATGGGCAGAGACACTGAGGGTGACAGAAAGGGAAGAGGAGGGACAGAAAGTTACAGACACCAAGAAAATGAGAGAAATCAGACAACAGACAAGATTGAGGTCAGGCTGTGAAAGAAAGCCTAGCAGAAGAAAAGGAAGAAGCAACATAGAGATGTTGAAAAGTAGGGAGAGGGTTCTGGGGTGAAAGTACAAACTGGAAGCTGATGGAGATGTAGGATGAGACAAAAACTCCAATCATAAAACCCTAATCTAGCAGGGCGGTGGTGGCGCATGCCTTTAATCCCAGCACTCGGGAGGCAGAGGCAGGTGGATCTCTGTGAGTTCGAGACCAGCCTGGTCTGCAAGAGCTAGTTCCAGGACAGGCTCCAAAGCTACAGAGAAACCCTGTCTCGAAAAACCAAAAAAATAAAAAAACCTAATCTATAATTCTTCTCCGGGGTCACCTGGAGAAGGGAGAGGCAAAGATAGATGTGTTCCTACATAGAGCTGACAACCCCCATACTTGAGTCTGAGGGTCCAAAGGCTAGAGGTACAGCTTGGAACAAGGATCCACAGGGCCTGCCTTGTGATCCCCAAACCCCTTGCCCAGCCCCCAGTACTTCCTCCTCAGGATCTAGGACAATGGGTAGGGAGGGTGGGGTCATCCTGTATGCATAACATCAAACCCCAGGACTCCGTGGTAGGGAGACCCAGAATACCTGTATCTTGGGGGGGGACTGCGGGCAAGGGTTGGGGGTTGGGGGGCTTCCTGAAAGGAAAGCAAGGGGAAAAGGAAACAGACTGGACACAAACCCAACCTGGGGTTAGTGCTACAGCGTTCACTAGCCTGGGGAAGGTGCCAGGCTGCAGCCTAGGAATGTGGGTGATCCGGGTGCCCACACCCTATCAGGAGAGTCTAAGCAGCCCACGCCTACGGACAGCAGCAGTGTGAAGACTTAGGAAAGGGTTCAAGGATGCCGCATCCCCACCTGCAGTTCCCAAACACCTCCAACTTCTGTCGTGCTAGGCAGGGCAGGGGAGGGGTGAGGGGGCTAATTTATCCCACCACAGGAAGGGAGTAGCCAAAATCAGAGGCTGGCGCAGGAAGAATAGCCCTGACCCCCAAAACCCTGACTAGGGGAGGGAAGGACACCAAGGCGGGCACGCAATGTGACACCACCGATGCTAAGAAAACAGGGAATTGGGTGGCAAGGCTAGGACACGGTGGAGTAAAGAAATAGAGAGTAGGTGCAGAGTCTGCGGGTACAGCCCTAAGGGCTCACTGGGGAGGAGGCCGCGGCTGGGGTGGGGCCGGCCGACCCGAAAGAGGGTCTCGGGTCACCTGCACCTTGCCCACCCACAGTTCTCCAACAGGCCCCAACTGTCCGCTCTGGGCGGCCATGAGTCCCCAGTCCTCCAGTCCAGCCAACCGACGGCTGCCCGGGGCCTGGCACCTCTCTGCGCCTCCGCGGGATAAATAGCACATGATCCGAGCTCTCGCGCCTAGCCCGCCCGGCCCGGTCGTGCAATCGGGACCTCGGAACCCCGGCTCCCCGCCCTCCAGCGCATTCCTCCGCGGGCGTCCCCTCCCTGCCCCCCACCGGCTCTCACCTCGTCGCGGCAGGACTCCCCGCGGAGAGCAAAGGGACAAACTTTCCTGGATGCCTGAGACCGGAGACGGAGAGACCCGGGGCCAGTTCGGGGCTTCCCCCGCCCCTCGCCGGGTCCCCGGGCGGCCGGCGGCGGATCGCGCCCCGGGGGCGGTAGCAGTAGCGGCGCCAGCGGCCGGCGCCCGCCCGGGCAGCGCGAGCTGGGGCGGGAGCGAGGGGCGGGGGACTGACGGGCGGGCGCGCGCGCGGACGGACAGGCGGGCACGCGCTGTCCCGGGAAGGAGTCACCGGGTCCGCTCTAGTTAAAGGGGCAGTGCACTCTGACAGTAGGGCCCACCGGGCAGACACAGGAAAACCGCGCTGCGGACACACAGGGAAAGCAGAACGCCGGAACGTGGGAAAACTAGCGCTCCTGAGGAGCCGGGGAAGGTGGGGGCGTACCCCGGAGGGGACTGAGGTCGGAGCCGCGCACGTCGCCGCCGTCAGAGGCGCTCCTAGAAGGCGGGGCTTGTCGTCAGACCACGCCCAGGAGGCGGTCCGGTCAGCCTGGCCTTTAGGCGAGCGGGGCGAGCAGAGCGACCACGGTCATCACGGAGCTGAGCTGCTCCTTCCTGCCCGACCTGAGGTTCCAGAATTTGCTTCGCAGTTGCCTCAGGTGATGGGGCCAAATGCACGCGTCGCCGGCCTAGCCGCTCGGAAGCTCTCTTCCCTGATAGCCTTCAAGTTTGAGTCCCCGCCTCAGCCCCAGTCAGCCCCCTCAGGCTCAGGTGTCTTCTTAGGCCGCAGCTGCCTTCTGAGGGCTGGAGACCTCTGCCCACCCAGCCTGGTCTGCGCATGTCCCTCCGCATCATAGGCTCACTACCTCACGGCCCCTCCTATGCCCTCCTGCTTATTGCCAAAGGTTTGGCTGTGGGCCCCAATCTACCTGCCAAAGGTCGCCTCAGGCCCAAGCCACACCCTCAGGCCTTGGTCCTCCCCTCCTAGCACTTTGCCACCGCCAGGCTCCTCAGCCAGGGCATCATCCTTCAGATGCCCATCTACCCTCTTAGCTGTGTCTTGCTGCCAAGGTCTTGATCCCTTGGTCAACTGTTGATTCTGTCTGACTGCCTCAATCTGCCTGGCGCTTTAGATCCAGGTCACCCACTCAGACCTAACTATCCGAAGGCCGCAAGCCCCTCAGTTCCCAATTGCGCCCCTAGTTCTAGACCTCCTTACAACTCAGGACGTCCAGTTTAGACCTCAGAGGCCCTCTCAGCCCAACTCTATCCCATCTGCCACTTCAAGAACACTCCTGTCTTTTATCTTCCGCAACCATTTTCAGCTCCGTCTAGCTACCCTTACTGGTTTTGTGGCTTTTATTTTGGGTTTTGTTTTGTGACCGGCAGGGACTCTCTTTGTAGCCCATACCCCAGTCTGGACTTAAACTCTCAATCCTGAGTTAACTTCCTGAATGCTGGAATCCCAGGTGGTTGTGAGCTGTATGACATGGATGCTGGGAGCCAAACTCAGGTCCTCTGCAAGAGCAGCAAGCTCTCTTAAAGACAGAGCCATCTCTCCAGCCTTCATAGCGAGTATTTTAATTTTTTTTCTATATAATCACCCCCAGACACACCTTTCACCATATCTAGGTCATCTGTCCCAAATGCTAGCTAAGTGCAACTGAGGTTTTATTTCGTTTTTATGTGTGTTTTGTTTGCATGTACATATGTACACCATGTGTGTTCCTGGTGCCCACAGAGGTCAGAAGAGGGTGTTAGATAACATTACAGATTTTTATGAACCACCATGTGGGTTCTGGGAACTTAACCCAGGTCCTCTGCAGGAGCAACAAGTTTTTTTAGGAGCTGAGCCATCTCTCCAGTCCCACAAGTAGAGTTTATTAAGAAAAGGTTCTGTGCCGGGTGGTGGTAGTGCACCCCTTTAATTCCAGCACTGAAGAGGCAGAGGCAGGCGGATCTCTGTGGGGATAAGGCCAGCCTGGTCTATAAAGTGAGTTTCAGGACAGCCAGGACTACACAGAGAAACTCTAGCTCAAAAACAAAAGCAAACAAACAGAAATGTTCTAAAATAGATTTAACCATCAGCATTAAAAGAAAAAGGGAAGGTACTGAAGAGTTGACTCTGTGACTAAGAGCCCTTACTGCTTTTGCAAATGTCATCTTCTGCCCTCCTCCAGCTCCTGCATACACAAAGTAAACATAAACTCAAAAGGCTCATGTATATACACAGAAATCAAAAATTTGTAAGTCTTGGAAGAAAGAAGAGCTCAGGAAAAGGATCATATACACACAAGTATGGGTTCAGATTTCTCAAGAAAGTTTCTATGCAACGTGACTTCACAATTCACTTTACTATAGACCAACGGCCCTCAACCTTCCTAATGTGACCCTCATGCTATGGCGATCCCCCAACCATAAAATTTTGTTGCTACTTCATAAGTGTAATCTTCTTGGCATGTGATTAATCATAATGTATATATGTTTTCTGATGGTCTTGACTACAGCTGTGAAAAGATCATTGGACTCCCCCAGGGGGTCACGACCCACAGGCCAAGAACCACTGGTGTAGACACTCTCAGTTGCTCCCTCTTTTATTGTCATTTCTCCCATGGTTTCGCTAACCTTTCATATCCAATTTATTACCAACCCTCAATTCCTCCACTTCTCTGTCCCCAGTCGCCAGTTCTAGTCCAACTGTTGCCAAAGGCCTCCACCCCATCCAGCTTCCCACCTGCCGTGCTTTTAGTTCCATCATCTTGTATTACAAGTAACTTATCTTGCATCTGTAACTTTCACTTACACTATACGTTTAGCTCCAGAAAATATTCTCCTTCATATCACCCACCTCTCCTGCTGATTTTGTCTCCAACTTCACACGTTCAGTTAATAGTATAGCACTATTGTCTCTCTTAGGGTTATGAAGCTCTCTTTTTTCAGGATGTTCGGTACCTTTCCAATCTCTACACTTGTTCACGGTCTGGTCTCTACAGCCATTACATGAGTGAATGATTCATTACCCATTATCCTCCCAGCACCAAGGAGGAGATTCAGTCCTGCTACCCAGCTAAGTCCAGTCATGCAGGGACAGGAAGATGGCAACAACATCCTCCCTTTTGCCAAGTGAGTCTTCCCTGTTGGGTGGGAAGGATAAGGATGGGATGGAGGGAAGACGTGGGTTCTTCACAAAAAAGAATGGAGTAAGAAAGAACAGGAACCTCAGTGTCCGTGTTTAGGAAATGGATGGTTTGTTAATTTATTCAATAAATGGTTTACTATTATTACTTTATTTTAAATTGTCCATGGAGGCCAGAAGAAGGCTTGGGATGCCCTAGAAACAGAGTTACAGCAAGTTTTGAGCCTGCTGACATGGGTGATGGGGGACGAACTCAGGTCTTCTGCCAGACCAGTATGTGTGCTCTTAACCACTGAGCCAACTCTCTAGCCCCAATAGTTTTGAACACTGTAATGTTCTAGGCACTATAGTAGGCATTGGGGATTCAACAATTAGGAAGAAAGGGGACCTCCTCTCAGAGAGTTCGTGGTAGAGCAGAATGTATAAACAAGCATCATTACACCTAGTTATGAGAACTACACAAAAAGACACGTAAGTATAAAGTGATGGCAGATAGAGGAGCTGGAAGGAAGGCTAGTGTCACTGTAGACAACTATTTTGTAGAAGGTAATTTGAAATGAGATTGAGCTTGTCTGCAGAAGGGGGATGGTGGAGGCAAGAAGGGAATAAACGTGGAATGTTTTAGTAATAGATGAGACCAATGTAATTGAAACTTGTTGACTGAAGAAAACGTGAACAATAAAGTTAAGCGAGTTAGGGCCGGGCGGTGGAGGCGCACGCCTTTAATCCCAGCACTCGGGAGGCAGAGGCAGGCAGATCTCTGTGAATTTGAGACCAGCCTGGTCTACAAGAGCTAGTTCCAGGACAGGCTCCAAAGCTACAGAGAAACCCTGTCTCGAAAAACCAAAAAAAAAGTTAAGCGAGTTAGAAAAAGCCAGATCGTAGAAAACCTTGCAGTCCACAGACAAAACTGCGTTTTTATCCTGAAGATGGTGGGAGTAGAAAGTTTTCAGCAAGGAAGTGAAATAAACACACTTTTTTCTTTTTTGAGACTGGGCTTCTTGGCTGTCCTAGCACTTGCTCTGTAGACCAGGCCAGCCTTGAACTCATAGACATCTGCCTGTCTCTGCCTCCTAAATGCTGGGATTAAAGGTGTGCGCCACCACTGCCTGGCCCTCCTTCGACATTTTTATTATGGAAAATTTCAAATAAATATAGTAGAGAAAGAGTATTTTGAACTGATGTTCTCATTTCATGGAGAGTCAATAATTTTCATTTTATGGATATTCTTTTTACCTATCTTTCCCCCTCAATTTGGGGAAGGGGGGCTGAGACAGGGTTTCATAAGCCCTGGCTATCCTGGAACTAGCTTTATAGACCAGGCTGGCCTTGAACTCACAGAGATCTGCCTGCCTCTGCCTCCTGAGAACTGGAATTAAAGGCATGCGCCACCACCGCCCAGCTCCCCCTCAGTTTTTAAAAATAATTTATTTGTGTATATATGTGTAAGTTTGTGCACACATATATGAGCAGGTGTGTGCACCATGTTGCACACATGGGTGCCAGAAGGTGTGGAGTATCCTCTATCATTTGCTACTTACTCTTCTCTAAATTTTTAAAAGATTTTATTAATCTTACTTTATGTGTATGAGTGTTTTGACAGTGTGTAAGTGTACCATGTGGGTTCTGGGAACCTAACCTGGGTCCTCTGCAAGAGCAACAAGTACTTTTAACCACTGAGCTATCCCTCCAGCCAAATCATATCTTCCTTTGAGGCAGGGTCTCCCTCTAAACCTGGAGTTCACATTTTCTCTGAGTGGAAGTCTGCACACCCCAGCAGTCCTGTCTCTGAGCCTTCAGAGGGAGGGTTACAAGTGTGTGAGGGACACTAGCTTGTTACATGGGTGCTTATGATTGAACAGGAAGCATTAATTTTAAGCCATATCTCCAGCCCCTTTGTTTGTTTTAGAAGTGGGGTCTTACACAGTTTAGGCTAGACTCATACTTACTATGTAGAAAAGGATGACTTTGAACTCCTGACCCTCCTATCATCGTCTCCCAAGTGCTGAGATTATACACATGGACCAGAGAGTGTTGGATCTCCTAGAGGTGGAGTTTACAGGCAGTTATGAGCTATCTGATATGAGTGCTGGACACTCAACCTCAGTTCTCTGAAAGAGCAGTAAATGCTCTTAACCACTAAACCCAATATGATACTTAAAGGATTATTTTTGCTGGACTCAGAAGGCAGAGATAGAGAAAAAAAGATTACTTTCTCCTGTTCTGTGTAGTAGCATTGGGGAGAGGGGAGTAAGAACTGAAGCAGGGGCGGGAGAGATGGCTCAAGCAATTAAGAGCATTTGTTGGATATAAATTCAATTCCCAACATGCACATGGCAGCTAAAAACCGTGTATAACTCCAGGTCTAGAGGATCCAATGCCCTCTTCCCGCCTCTGTGGGCACTGTATGAATGTGATGAACAGATATATATGCAAACAAACATCCATACACATAAAATAAAAAAATATACATCCTTAAAAATAAAAAGAACTGGGGCTTGTGGGATGTCTCAGTGATTAAGAGTGCTGGCTGCTCTTCCAAAGACCCAGATTCAGTTCCCAACACTCACATGGAATCTGATACACTCTTCCAGACCCTGTGGGCACTGCATGCACATGATACACTACACATACAGGCAAAGCACACATACAATATGAAATAAAAATAAAAATTCATTTTTTTTTTTTTTTTAGTTTTTGGTTTTTTGAGACAGGGTCTCTCTGTGTAGCCCTGGCTGTCCTGGAACTCACTCTGTAGACCAGACTGACTTCAAACTCAAAGATCCATCTGCCTCTGCCTCCTGAGTTCTGGGATCAAAGGCATTCACCACCACTACCTAGCTAAAATTTTAAAATAATAATAATAATATAAATAGGGAGAGCAAAATAGAGAGACCATTGCCATAGTCCAAGGAGAGAAAGATGATAGGTGATTGCAATATGAGAATGAAAATGGAAAAGTGGACAAATCTGTGTATTGTTCAGATATACAGCTCATTGGATTGGCCAATGGACTAGATACAAGAAATGAGAGGAAATATAGCATAGCAAATTTTTGGCCATAGCAGCTAGGCAATGGGGTATATCTTTTATCAGGTTGAAGGCTGAGAAGATGTTGAGTGGAGCCTAAGGAGGAACTGGGCTTGAACAGATTTTGGAGTATTAGCATGCTGGAGATATTTAAAGTCATGAAACTGAATGAAACCACCTAAAGACAGATAGAAGTGAAGAATATAAAAGACTCCCTGATACTTCAGTTAAAGACTAGGAGGTTGGGCCAGGCATGGTGCACACCTTTAATCCCAGCACTCAGGAGGCAGAAGCAGACAGATTTCTGTGAGTTCAGAGCCAGACTGGTCTATATAGCAAGTTCCAGAACAGCCAGAATTACATAGTGAGACCCTGTCTCTCAAAAACAAACAAAAAAAATCAGAAAATTAAGCATCATTCAATCTGGGGGCAAGGAAATAATAAGTACTGTTCATACATATCTCCTACAAGGGCTATTGATCGTTCTTCGATACATAAGACACAGTAGAGTAAACAGAGTTTCTCTCTCTTGGATCTTCATTAACTTAAAGGAACCTTGTCTATCAAAATCACCTGAGTAACCAAAGCCTTCCTTTTTAAAATAAGTTTATTTATTTATTTTTGTGTTTTCCAATGGTCTTAGGCGACCCCTGTGAAAGGGCAATTTGAAACCCCAAAGGGGCTGCAACCCACAGGTTGAGAACACTGCTCTGAGACATGAGCCTACCTTGTTCTCGTCTCAGGAGTTCCAGAGTGGTCAGCCGATCTTCACCCTGCAGCCGGCCTTCCCAGAGTAGCAGACCAATGCCTCAGCCTTACGGAGACACCTTCTGGGAGAATCTTAGCCGAAGGTCTAGGTGAGTAGAGCAGAAACGGGAAGCTGGAGGTGGGAAGGTGAGGCTATACTATTTTAAAGAATCAAGCATCCTTACAGCAATAAGCCCATGTTTGGAAATAAGCCATTTCCTACTTTGATGAAACTGTAGCTCCAACAGGAGATTGGAGAGTTTGTGAGAGAAGTGGTATGTATTAGGGTGTCTTTTCTGACTCCAGCTCCTATTTTTTTTGTTCTCAGCTCCAACTGGATGGAAGAACAGTACATTCCACCAATGCTGGTATAACAAGCCCTGCTCCTCAACCTTCTGTTAGCGTGTGCTTGCTGCCTTCCTGTCCTTATTACCCTTTCTCTCTGGTATTTCCCAACCAGTATCTAAGTGGGCCCTGTTTACTGTAAACCAAGCATCCTGTTTTCCAGATTAGACCCAATTTCCAAAGACCCCCAGATTTTCTAGTTCAGCCCAAATTTCCCAGAAACCCACATCTGTCCACCCATTTAGCAACTGTTCTTCCTCCTTGGCACAGAGGGCCACTGGGTGCTTGCAGCCTGGCCTGCACCCTCTTGAGGGGCTTCCTCCTCCTTCAAAGCTCTGGAGAAGAAAACGAAAGAAGCTACATTCAGAAAGAATGCAGACGGGCCCTGGAAACATTCCGGCCCGTGTTAGAGCGGTTGCCTATCATCTGGAGGACCTGAGGAGGCGGCAGAGAATCATCAATGAGTAAGGAGGCATGGTGTCTGGCCTCTGGGAACCAGGCAGGAATTGGTGGAGGGTAAACTAAAGAAAGTTGAGAGCTTTGAGAGAATTCATTGGTACTTGAAAAGGAACCATGCCCTGGTGTGATTCAAACATAATTTCCTTATTTTTTGCATTTAATTATGTATGTACATATATACTGCATGTCACAGCATGTGTGTGGAGATCAGAGCACAGTTTATGGGAACTGGTCCTCTTCTTCCATCATCTGGGCCTGACTTAGATCATCAGGTTGGTGGCAAATACCTTTACCTGCTAAGTCATCTTGCTGGTCCTCAAACATAATCTCTATAATATGAAAGAAACAATTGAGGGATAGAAGATAAGTGAAATGGGCCATAATGATTAGAGAGCACATCACTAAATGAAGGAAATTAGGGGTCACTGACAGGCCCCTGAACTGAAAATTCTTCTGTCTGTGGAGAGCAAAAAGTCAAATGGTACCACCTATGAGTCTCAGCAAGAAGTACTTCAGACCAGAAAGGGAAAGAATGTAGAAGCTGGAAGCCTGACTCCAGGCACCTCTCTCCTAAACCTAATGTCTCCACAGACTGAAGAAGGCCCAGTGGGGAAGCTCTGAGGCTCCATCTGAGCTCCCCCCAGTACTTGAAGAGGGCTATGGATTCCTCAGCACTACTGAATACCTTGACGTGGAAGAAGAGAGGGGAACCGATCCACAGGAAGAGAATTATTTTGTCACTCCCAGGGATCAGGTATGATTGAAGATGAATTTGGTAGGGGTAGGGTAGAGGGTAATATCAATTCATAATCTCGAATGGGGAGGCGGCAGAAGCCAAGAGCTATTGAATAGCTGAATTTAAAAACGAAACATAGTCATGAACCCAAGCTTGGGGAGCAGAGCGTGCCTGAATTTGGCCATTAAGAAATCTGGAGACCTGTTTTTCCATTCTTGCCCCACTCTCCCTTCAATTTTTCTCATTTACAGCTGCTTTGGTCTCCCTGGACTCCCTTAGGCCAGGGGGGGACTTATGCCTCTGGGCGGCTAAGCTCTCTGGCCCACAGCACTGTTACAGCCAGGAGGAACCCCACTTACAGTTCTCAGAGGATGGAGCTGGAGCCTGAGGAGTAGTGGAAAAGCATCCATGCCCAAGCTTCCAGACCCAGGACCAATCCAAGCTCGAGATTCTCCTCACTGAGGGCGGCAAGAAGATTGTTCCCTCTCCTAACCCTAACTGTTGTTCACAGCCTACTTGAGTTCCTATCCAACGGTCCCATCCCCTCACAGCCGGACTCTGGTCTTGTGTTCTTTCTGTTCTATTATTAAAAAGCCTGGAGTAGTCTTGTTTCTGCGCGAGGCAGTGAGAGGGGAATTGGAAAGGAGGACTTCTTTGATTTTCTTGAGGACCCAGTTACAATGAGTCAAGCAAGGTCCCCAAATTAGACGAGTCTTGCCCGAGACAAGAGGAGTTCTGCCCAGGTCCAGCCTCCAGGGCTCTGGCCCTGTACCTCTGCCCAAGCCCCATCCTCCTGTGCCCACAGTCACATCAGTCAGCTGAGCTTCCGCCTCCGGATCCCGGTCCCTCGGCTATATTGCCCCTTTAGAGACAATCCTGCAGCCTGTCGCGTGGACTAGCCCAGTGAACTGACCCCAGGTTCCCTTGTCGACCCCGTTCCCTTAATTGGGAGGCCCCGCCCCGTGCGCACTGACGTCGAACGCCGCTGTCAGCCGGCGCTAGGGGGGGTCGGTTTGGGGTAGAATGGCCGCTGCCGCCGTCACCCGCGGGACCCCGGGAGGTAAGAGCCAGGGCCTCTCGCCCGCCTCTCCACCCCCGCGCCAGGGGGCGCAGCTCCACGCGGTCCGGGTGTGGAGCACGGCGCCGGGGACCACCGTCCCTCCTCCCCGTTCGCCTCCACCTTGTTGCTTCCGTCCTCCTTACCCGCGCCAGGGGGCGCCGCTAGGCGCAGGGCCCATCACAGACCAGAGAGTGCGGGGACTGCCCCCCGATTCCCGCACCCGGCTACTGCACTGCCCCTTGCCCGCCAGGTGTTCATGAACTCTGTTCTGCTGCTTCTCCAGAACATCCGGGTTTCCGGGAGGAACCCTCCCACCTCGAAGATTCTCCCAGGACCCCCGCCCCCTTTGGGGGGAGTACCCCACCCCCAGCGCCAGGCGTGTCATAGACCTGAACCACCCTCAGTCCTGCATTCTCATCCCTCTCTTGCTCTGCACCCTGGCAAGCTGCCTAACCAGGGCTGCGCACCTGCACCCTATGGTCAACTCCTTATCCCAACCCTAGCCTCACTGCACACCACCAATCCTGAATGGGCTTCCACCCCCTCTCCATCCCTGGACACCTGGCAGAACTCGCGCAGAGAGCCTCCTCCAGCTCCCATCTGTTCCCCAAGAGGGCGGAGGCTCAGACTGGAGCCAGAGCAGTAGTAGACGGGATATGGTAGGCTGGAGGTTGGGGAGGTAGGAGTGTTGAGGTGAAGTGCTAACTGCAAAGGGGAAGCTGGAATATCCTACCCGGAACCTTGGTCCAACATGTCTACTCCAAATTCTCTTAGCTCATGATCAACCTGAGAGAGAGAGTAAGTGAGGTCAATTATCAGATCTGCCCTTCCCCTTAGAAAAAAATCAAATAGAGAAGCAACTGAGGGTGTGTCTTCTAAGGCCCAGCTTGTCACCAGGCTTACATCTGCTTTCCTCCAGCATCCGTCCAGGTTGTCTTGCCAAGCCATCCTCTGAGGATTAGAGCCCCAGCTCCTACAACTGGCCCACCCTTAGCCCCAGCCTTGCTCTCCCTTCCCAGGTGCACCCTGAGTTTTGTTTGTTTTTTCCGTGGGGAAAGATCTAATACCTGACCTCACCTCCTCTCTCCTTCAGGGTGGTCAGGGCATGGGAGAATCTGGGTTAGCCAGCAGAACCCAGCCTTCTGCCCCGGGGGAATGCTCCAACACTGTCAGCCTCCCCCACTCATCCTTTTCTTCCTGATCACTCTGTTCTGTCTTGTCTCCCCCCTCATGTTGGTTCCTGGCACTTATGTCTGAGTTCTCTTTTATCTCTGTTCTCTGGTTCTGCTGTCATCTTCTAGTCCAACCTTTTCTTTATCCTTCCCAGATATCAGGAGTGAGTTTATAGCCCCTTCCTTACCCTACCTCAGGCTCCTCATCTTGAATTAATATGGGGGCCTCTTCCATGACCTTGTTCTCTCTTTTCCCAGCACAGACTCCCCCTCCCCCCGGCCCCTCAGGCCGGGGGTGACCTTGCCCCCTGGAACCCTCACCATGAATACCAAGGACACCACTGAGGTTGCTGGTGAGTTCACAAAACAGGTTCCCAGTTTGGGCACAATCCTCTATGTTCTCCTGCTGTTCTTTGCTCCCCACCTCTCTAGTCCTGGTCCTAAGTCTTCCCCGGTGCTCTTGGTTACACTGCGCCTCTCTCCTCCAGATTGCCTCTAACAAAGCCCTTCTTTCTGGTTCCCTCTAGAGAACAGCCACCACCTGAAGATCTTCCTCCCCAAGAAACTGCTGGAGTGTCTTCCTCGATGCCCACTGCTGCCTCCAGAGCGGCTCCGATGGAATACAAATGAGGTTTTCCTAGGGAACATGGGGTTAGGGCTGGAGGGGAAAGGGGAACCTGCCTCTGCCTGTGGACACTCACTACCAAACACTAGTCTAGGTTTTGGGGATCACAGAATTACAAAGCCTTAGACCTTTGAGGAGTCCATTTCTCTTTGGTATAGTCAGTCCATCCATATAAAAACAAAGCTTAGTAGTTCTCCATATTAGCACTAGGCTGTGTGTCTGGCCTGTACTATCTCATATATTGTAGATGGTAATGAAGATGGAAGTGATTTGTTTTGTTTCTGTGTGTTTTGGACAGGGTATCATGTAGTCCAGGCTAGCCTCAAACTTGCTATGTAGGTAAGACTGGGTTTGAACTCATTTTTTTTCATATTCTCTCTCTGTCTCTCTCTGTCTCTGTCTCTCTGTTTTTTTTTTCTCTCTCTCCCCCTGAGATAGCATCCCATGTAGCCCAGACTGACTTCACACTCACTGTGTAGCCAAGGATGATATTAAATATCCAATGCTCCTGCCTCTATCTCCCAAGTGCTAGGATTCTAAAGGTGTGCCACCAAACCCAGTTAATGTGGTTCTGGGGAATGAACCCAAGGCCTTGTGCATACTAAATAAGCCCTCTAAATAAGCCCTCTACCAACTGAGTCCCAACCCTGGCTTTGAACTCCTGATTCTCCTGCTTCCATGTCCTTAGTACTAGGATTTCAGGTGTGTGCTACTCTGCCTTACTTTATTTTTTTCTTCCTTAAACAGGGTCTTTCCATTTAGCCCAGGCTAACCTTCTTCACTTGTTGGCCTGTGTGGTGGTGGTGGGGTATGGGTGTGTATATGTACATATGTGCAGGCGTGTGTGGTTACATGTGTTTGTGGAGGCGAGAGGTCTGTGTAAATGTCTTCCTTAGTCACTTTCCATGCTCTACTTAAGTTTTTGAGATAGGGTCTTTTTGTTTTTTGAGACAGGGTCTCTCTGTGTACTGTGTATAGCACTGGCTGTCCTGGAACTCATTCTGTAGACCAGGCTGGCCTCAAACTCACAGAGATTCACCTGTCTCTGCCTTCCAAGTACTGGGATTAAAGGTGTGTGCCACCACTGGCTTTTCAATGAGCTTTTAAGCTCACTGATTGGCTGGATTAGCTGGCCAGCCAGCCCCAGAACCCTCTTGTCCCTCTTTCCCCGGCATTAGGATTGCAGGCATCAGGCATGCACAGCTGTGCCCAGCGTCTTAGGTGGGTGCTGGGGATCTGAATTTATGTCCACACTTGGACAGCAAGCACTTTTTTAAAATATTTATTTATTTATTATGTATACAATATTCTGTCTGTGTGTATGTCTGCAGGCCAGAAGAGGGCACCAGACCTCATTACAGATGGTTGTGAGCCACCATGTGGTTGCCGGGAATTGAACTCAGGACCTTTGGAAGAGCAGGCAATGCTCTTAACCACTGAGCCATCTCTCCAGCCCCGAGAGCAAGCACTTGACTGACGGAATTGTTTCTCCAGCCTAAAGTTGGAGAGTCAGGAGCTGATACTGGGATTATAGGTGTCTCAGAGCCTCTGCTTTTTACCACCTTCTGCAGGGCACAGTTCCTGGGATGTCACTTTCTGTGTTCTGTATATGTATTTGTATTTCCTCGTATGCAGTTAGTGGTTTACAATTACTGATTCAGTATTAGAATTGTAGCTGGGCGGTGGTGGTGCACACCTTTAATCCCAGCACTTGGGAGGCAGAGGCAGGCAGATCTCTGTGAGTTCGAGGCCAGTCTGGTCTACAGAGCTAGTTTCAGGACAGGTTCCAAAGCTACAAAGAAACCCTGTCTCAAAAAAAAAAAAAAAAAAAAAGAGAGAAAAGAATTGTCTGTAAAGCTGGAGGTGGCAGCTCACACCCACAGTCCTAGCACTCAGGAGGCAGAGGCAGAAGAATTACAACATACTTGTGGCCAGCCTGGTCTATATATCATGTACAAGGCAGGCCAAGGGTATGTAGTGAGACTGTGTACTGTCAATAAAAATGGGTGTGTTTGCATATGGTTATTGTAGGCGCTACAGAACCTTCAGGAAGTTCAGAGAAGCAGCAGGTCTTCACAGAGCACCTGGGAAGCACGTATGATACTTGTGATTTCCAGACACAGGCATTCATATGGTACTTTAGGCATGTAGGGCAGTAACGTGAAGAATGTGATTGTTGGAAATGTGTTCAAGAAGGAACCATGAGCCCATCTGGCAGGGTTAGTGGGTTGAATTTGAGTAAATAGTAGGAATAATAGTTTGATACTTTTTCTGAAAGCCTTGGAGTCAGACAGAAAACCTGGGGTTCTTGTCAGAGTCAAGCCATTGACATTTCACAGAAAGAGTCACAGAGAAAGTACCTAACATGGACAAAGGGTAAACTTGAAGCTGGCCTCACAGTATAGGCTCCAGTATGGAGAGAGAGGGGTAAGAGGTTAGGTTGGTTTTTTTTTCCTCCTGGTACTTGAACCCAGGGCCTTGCTCATGCTAAACAAGTGCTGTTTTTTCTGTTACGGAACTATATCCCCAACCTGAAGTTAGGGTAGAACCTACTGTTCTTAAGAGAACTGTGAAACCTTGCTAGGCCCAAATACCTGCCGTACCTCTGCAGGGGCCCTGAGCCATTGACCAAGGGGGTGACCCAAGTGCTTCCTCTCCTATAGGAGATCGCATCCTACCTGATCACCTTTGAGAAACATGATGAGTGGCTGTCCTGTGCTCCAAAGACAAGGTGAGAATGTTCTCCAGTTTGAAAAATAACAGGAATCCTGGCCTGTATTCACAAAACTCACGTCTCCCTGCCCTCCTTCCAGGCCTCAGAATGGCTCCATTATCCTCTACAATCGTAAGAAGGTGAAATACCGGAAGGATGGTTACCTTTGGAAGAAGCGGAAGGACGGGAAGACCACCCGAGAGGACCACATGAAACTCAAGGTCCAGGGCATGGAGGTAAGAGCATCAGACATCCACACATCTGCCCTTGCCCACACTCCAGCCTGGCAGGCAGGGTTTGGGGACACTGTCAGCCTCTCCTGCTCAGCCAGTCTTCTCAGTGACTCTGGATCAGCTGACTGATTGCTGAGCTCTCCCTCGGCTTCCCATTTGCCCTCTATAGCCCAGCCTATGGCACCAGTGTATATACCCCTCTATAGCCCAGCCTATGGCACCAGTGTACATACCCCTCACATCCTTTGCTTGCATTTCCCTCAGGGATCTCAGTAATTATGTTCTAAACACGGTTTCTCTTCCCAAATCATTGTTCTTCTGCACTTTCCCTCTGTCCTTAGATTTCTTTCCCATATCTCAAATTGGGCCCTTTTTTTTTTGTAAGATCCCCAGCTCCTCTGTTCTCTTCTCTCTATCCCTTAACTATGACTTAAGGCCTGCCAGAATTTGGAAGGGGTAGGAAGAAGGTGAGGGTAGGGAGAGGGCTGAAGAGGAACTGGTGGAAAGATTGGGATTCCTGCAAAGGGACTGAACAGAGGAAGAGTTGGGGAGCAGACTAGCCCTCCCCCCACCCCAGCCTGTCTCCTGGCAGTGTCTCTATGGCTGCTACGTTCACTCTTCCATCGTCCCCACATTCCATCGGCGCTGCTACTGGCTGCTCCAGGTAAGAACCAACTGAGAACTCAGGGAGCCAGATTTCTGGCTCTTTGAGGAACATGGGGTCTGAAAAGATGAAGTGGAATAGCTTCTGAGTGGGAAAAGAAGAGCTAGAACATGATGGAAATTGGGGGTAACTAGAATTGGGGGTAATGCTCAGAAGAAAGTGAGGGCTAGGAAGCCAAGGCCCTGACTCCTAGGCCCATGGCGTGTGCCTTTGTGCTCTCAGAACCCTGACATCGTCCTCGTGCACTACCTGAACGTCCCAGCCCTAGAGGATTGTGGAAAGGGCTGTAGCCCCATCTTTTGTTCCATCAGTAGCGACCGGCGGGAGTGGCTGAAGTGGTCACGCGAGGAGCTATTGGGACAGCTAAAGCCCATGTGTAAGGAGCAAGCATGGATCGAGCTCTCAGGGAGGGGAGAGTGGAGCTTCCCAAAAGCACTAGAGCTCCGTGCTTGAGCCCTGTGGGTAACTGTTTTCCTCAGAGCCAGGAGGGAGCGTTCCTGTTTGGAGGCCAGACACCGAGGCTGTACAGTCTAAGATGTGGAATATGGAGGGGGGCAAAAGACAGCTGTAAGCTGTATGTCTGAGCAACTTCAAGTTCAGCATGCCAGGGCTTTAGGGGAGCCATTGAGGTCCTTTGGAAGTCTCACAGTGTTTCCCCAAATCTCCTGTAGTTCATGGCATCAAGTGGAGCTGTGGGAATGGGTCAGAGGAATTCTCTGTGGAACAGCTGGTGCAACAGATCTTGGACACCCACCCAACCAAGCCAGCACCCCGAACCCATGCCTGTCTCTGTAGTGGGGGCCTTGGTAAGTGAAGCCTGAGTCTGGAACTATTTTCTCATTTAGCCACATTGCTTAATAACTGACTTGATGGAATTTGCATACTAATTTGCAAGTCTTTGCATGTTCAGGAAGATGGGCCAGATGAGCAAAGAACTTCCTGTCTGGCAGCTCTGGCCCCAGAATATATACGCTTCTGTCCCCGCAGTCCATGGCTCTCCGGCTTACTACCTCCTGCCCCTACCATCTCACACCACCAATCACACTCAACCTTAGCTTTGATCCTCGTTAGTACCCCTTGGTTCTTTAGTCCTTTTGCTCTGCTTTTACCCTCTGCTCTCAGCTACTGCCTCAAGCCAGGGCTCCTCCCCTAGTCTGTTCCTCTAGTCCTGTTTATTTTGAGGAGAAACTGAAGGGAGGGGGAGACTCACTTCTGATGCCTTCCAGTGGTCATAATCAGTATTACACTGTGGGTTTGCTGGTTGGGGGCGGGGCTTCCAGGAAGGGACTGCTGGAAAAGAATGTACCATCCCTTCTTTTCTTCCTACTCTTCTCCATTCCAGGTTCCGGGAGCCTCACCCACAAATGCAGCAGCACCAAACACCGCATCATCTCTCCCAAAGTGGAGCCCCGAGCTTTGACCCTGGCTTCTATATCCCACTCCCAGCCCCCTGAACCTCCGCCACTGATAGCACCACTTCCTCCAGAGCTTCCCAAGGCACATACCTCCCCATCTTCCTCTTCTTCCTCTTCCTCTTCCTCAGGATTTGCAGAACCCCTAGAAATCAGACCTAGCCCTCCTACCTCTCGAGGGAGTTCGTCAAGAGGAGGCACTGCCATCCTCCTCCTAACAGGACTAGAGCAGCGTGCTGGGGGCCTGACACCCACCAGGCACTTGGCTCCCCAGGCTGAACCTAGACCTTCTGTGAGTGTGGCTATGGTTGTAGGTTCTGAACCTTCTGCCCCACCAGCTCCTCCCAGCCCTGCCTTTGACCCTGATCGTTTTCTCAACAGCCCCCAGAGGGGCCAGACATATGGAGGGGGCCAAGGAGTAAACCCAGACTTCCCTGAGGCAGAGGGCACTCATATTCCCTGTCCTGCCCTGGAACCTGCTGCTGCCCTGGAGCCCCAGGCAGCTGCTCGAGGTCTCCCTTCACAGTTGGGAGCAAGTGGGAGAAGAGGAAACCAATTCTTTATCCAAGATGATGATAGTGGGGAGGAACTCAAGGGCCAGGGAACTGTGCCACCTGTACCTTCACCCCCTCCTTCATCCCCATCTTCACCTGCCACCTTGCAGCCATCAGGCAGGGTAACAAGAGGAGAAGCCTTGTTTGGGGGCTCTGGTGGCGCCAGTGAGCTAGAGCCCTTCAGTCTTTCATCATTCCCAGACCTTATGGGAGAACTCATCAGTGATGAAGCTCCAAGTGTCCCAGCCCCAACCCCCCAGCTCTCTCCTGCTCTTCACACCATCACAGACTTTTCCCCAGAGTGGTCCTACCCAGAGGTGAGTCTTGGATTTCTCTTCTCCCACTTGTTTTCTGATTTTTCAAAATGCATTTTATTAACTCTTACCCCATGGTCTGTGACCTTCTTTCTCAGTTTTCATGGCGTGTGTGTGTGTGTGTGTGTGTGTGTGTGTGTGTGTGTGTGTGTGTGTGTGTTTTAATGTTAGGACTCAAATCTAGCGTGTTAGGCATATGCTCTGCCTTTAGGTGGTCTCCCAAGTTCTTCATCCCCCTGGTTCTCCTAACCTTTGTGTTTATGTAAACTGTAGCATTTCTTCTATTTTCATAAGTCCTCATTCATGCTCCTCTCCCCCTGTACCCCCTCCAATGTGTTATCGTGGTTTTGAGAGCCCTTCAGGGACCTCATTCTCTTGGTGACTGTTTTAGGGTGGAGGGCCATAGGGCCACTAATAACTAATGCTAGAGACAAAAAAAAAATGTACAATGAGATATGACTTCAAATTCTGGGCAGCCGGAAATCTGTGATCAGCAGAGAGAAGTTCTACTTCACTTCAGGAGGAAAGGGGACTGCAGTAGAGTGAAGTAGCCCAGCACACAGCTTTCTGATGAAAGTCATCTGATACTCTTGCAGACGTCCTGACTTGTGTTTCTTAGTAGATTCAGAATAGTCCAGTAAAGGGCTGAGGGTGTAGCTCAGTGGTAGAACACTTGCCTAGCATATACAAGACCTTGGGGTGGATCATCTGCACTGGGAAAGATGTTTTACTGGGCACATTTTAGGTGGTGCACATTAATAGGAGACAGAAGCTAGATATATCAGGAATTCAAGGCCATCTTTGGCTACACAGGACATTTGAGGCCAACCTAAGCTACATGAGATCCTTTAAAAAAAGAAAAGAAAATTAGTTCTGATGAGATAAATAACCACTTGTCAGGAAGGTGGGTCCTGTTCATCAATGAACCTCTAAACTCTAGCACAGGGTCTGCTGTGCAGGATCTAAATAAATGAGTGACTGAAAGCCCAACTCCAGTCATGCGGCTCTCTGACTTCTGTCTGCAGGGTGGGGTCAAGGTGCTCATCACAGGCCCTTGGACGGAGGCCGCGGAGCATTACTCCTGTGTCTTTGACCACATCGCAGTGCCAGCCTCACTTGTCCAGCCTGGTGTCTTACGCTGCTACTGTCCTGGTATGGAGATCGGGAATAATGAGGGAAGGGACTGCCATTATGGATAGTTAAGATGGCTGAGGACCTCCAGGCTTCCAGGAAGCACTGGAAACCACAAAGGCCTCTTCCAGCCCTGAGGCTGAGTGTCCAGTTCCCCCAGCAGACAGAAGAGCACGGTCTTAGTGTTAGCAAATCTAGAATGCGATCTAAGATGCCTAGTTGTTATCTAACCAATGACTTTAGCTAATTCCATACCTTCCTTGTGATCTTGGTCTCCTTCCTAAGGTTAAGCATGTGACCAAAGGGATCTCTAATGTCCATGCTGTCTCTCTCTGTAGCTTAGTTGGAACCAGGGTCTTCTATACTAATCTAGGGAGAAAGTTCATCAGCCACATGGACCTATTTAATTAAAATTAAATAGAACTTAAAATTCATTTCCTCAGGCACACTGACCGTATTTCAAGTGCTTACCCACCACACATTTTAGGGCTCCCAAGCTGAGTAGATAGAGAACATACCCAACATTGTAGAAAGTTCTGTGGACAGCGCTGGTCTAGACTGACTTCCCTATCTTTTGCCACCACCCTTCCCTGCAACCTAGGACTCAACAGTTGTCTTCCTCAGGGTACTCCAGGTTGGCAGTGTTGTTGTTTAGGAGTATATTCTCTCCTGGTCTTCACAGCCCCAGTCAACCACGAATGAAGGGAAAGGAGAAGTAAGACCAGAAAAGGGAGAAAAGTCTCAGGCCCTGGTCTCGAGGTTGAGGCCTGGTGATTTTTTTCCTCGGGGTGATAAACATTGAGACTCTGGATACAGCTCTTACTGGACACTGATGATGAGCAGACAACTTCCCTTTCCTGCATTTCAGCAAGGGTCATGACCTCTGAACTCTGGTCTAAAGGATTGAAGGAGTTAGCCTCTATCATGTTTGCTGACTTAACTCAGAGTCTGCAGCCAATAATTCTCTGGTCTATAGATGTATTAAGTTCCCCCCACCATCAGTGCAAAGGCTATACACACTGAAGCTAGGAGTCTCTTGGCCTGTAGCAAGGGAACAGGAAAAATATGCACTAATTATCACTGGCTCCAATACAGCCAATCAGCCAGGAAAGGAGCTAGGCAAAGAGCCCTTCTCCCTGACCTACTCTCCCCAGCCCACGAGGTAGGGCTGGTGTCTTTGCAGGTGGCAGGGCGCGAAGGGCCCCTCTCTGCTTCTGTGCTCTTTGAGTATCGAGCCCGCCGATTCCTGTCTCTGCCTTCCACGCAGCTTGACTGGTTGTCACTGGATGGTGAGTACCAAACCCTGTGACCCAAGATTTTAGGCATGACATGAGAATGCATGATGCTATACCTTTCAGGGTACCAGGAAAGCCCAGTATTGCTGCCATTTCCATGTGTGTGTGTGTGTGTGTGTGTGTGTATTATTAATGTTTTTTAGAAAGAGTCTTGCTATGTAGCCTTGGTTATCTTAGAACTTCTTTGTAGATCAAGTTGGCCTAAAATTTGCTGCCATTATTTTGCCCCTGCTTCCCAGAGTGCTGGGATTTACAGGCATGTGCTACCATGCTCAGCTTCATTGGTATTTGTTTGTTTGTTTGCTGTTGTTTTGGGGGGTTGTTTTTTTGTGGGAGGACAGGGTTTCTCTGTGTAGCTCTGGAACTCACACTGTAGACCAGGCTTGCCTCTAATTCAGAGAGCTGTCTGAATCTGCCTCCCAAGTATTAGGATTAAAGGTATGTGCCAACCACTGATTTTTTTTTTTTAAGTCTATGTTTGGAGGTGACAGTAGTCATTTTTTTTAATGTGATAGCAAATTGTCCTTATTTCTGTGAATTTGGGAGCTAACTTTTTTTTTAATTTATACAGGTGTTTTTATGTGTCTGTGTACCCATAGAAGCCAGAAGAGGGTATCAGATCATCTGGGACTAAAGTTACACCCATTGTAAACTGCCTTGTGGATGCTGGGAATCAAACAGGGTCCTCTGGAAGAGTAGCCATTGTACTTAAGATGACCTCGAGTCATCTCTCCAGTCCCCTAGTTTTGTTTTTTGGCAGGGTCTCATGTAGTCTAGGCCAGCCTCAAACTCATCTTATACCCTTGAATTCCTGGATCCTTCTGCATTTACCTCCCAAGTACTGGGATTATAGTCATTTGGTACCACTCTCAGTTTAAAATTGTTATTGTTAAATAAATACAAATTTGAGTGAGGAGAAGTTGTGTATACTTGTAATTATAGCTACTTTGGAAGTTGGAGCAGGAGGATCTCAAGTTTGAGGCCTCCCAGGCTAAAGAGATGGTTCAGTATTTAAGAGCACTAAGTACTCTTGCAGAGGACCCAAGTTTGATTCCCAGCACCCACACAGTGGTCCACAATCACCTGTAACTCCAGTTCCAGGGGATCAGATGTCCTCTTCTGGCCTCTCTGGGCATCAGGCACACAAGTGGTGCACAGATACACATGCAGGCAAAGCACTCATACACATAAAATAAAAAATTAAAAGGAAAAAGTATAGGTCATTTATTTTTATGTTTTTCTTTTGGATGGTAAAGTTGTATTCATTATAGGACTATTGGAAATTACAGAAAATCCATACAAAAAATTGGAAACGTGTGATACTGTCGGCAGAGCTATTACAAAAGTGTTCTCTTTTGCCCATACAGGTGTGTGCACAAATATGCTTATATGTGTTCTAGTTGGTCCTCTTTCTGCTCCTTTACTTGTTTTCCTTTTCAGGGGCTTTGAGAACTATCTGACCCTCTGCTTTCTCAAGGTTTACTTTTTCTCTGTTGCTTCTTGGTTCTTCTCAGTTCTCCTGCCATCCCTCCTTCTCTCCAAGGAGGCTTTCATTCCTATTCTTGCCTCACTCTTGGGGGCAGGTCACACTTACCATACAGTCTGAGTAGATGTGTCAGATGTGAGTAAATGTCTGAGGTTTTAGTCTTCTAGCTTTGGGCCTCGGTAGCATCCTCAGCTTTGATCTATGTGCTCTGGCTGGTCATCACTTACTTTTACCCCATTCTATCTGTGTGTCACCTCTCTGCCAGATCTCCTTTCTTCCTGCTTTTCCTTGAACTATATCTGGTCTTGCCTATTTTCTTTCCTAATTGCTTGGTTGGGACTTTCTGGATCTCTTCCCCTCTCTGTCCTGTCTTGAGTTTCTGCTCATCATTCCCTTCCATCATGACATTGTAGAACATCCCCCATCTTCATCATTTTTCTGTGCTTGTTTTCTCTAGGCTCTAGTCCCCCTCACTTCCTTTCCTTGTCCTTATTTGATCTCAAAAGGGAACAGATACAGCTTGTGTTTGTGTGTGCATAAGTTTGTGTATGTGTGTGAATTTGTACATGGAGTTGGGAGGAGGAAGAATGAGCATGGCTATCCATCTCTGTCACCTCTCCCCAACCATCCTTTGTGCAAAGCTGCAGAGGATCTGCTGGAGTAGGCGGTGCTTTTTCAGCTCTAGTCTTCAAGTTCTTTGGGGGTTAGCCTAGAAGGGGGACCTCGAAGTACGTCAGCCCATCATGGGGGACAAAGGTAGTATCAGGAACAAGAACTTAGGGTACATTCTGTTTAGGAAAAGGCTGGAGGAGGACATGCCAATATGTGGCTTAGTTAGCTGAGGACCAGATGGGCACTGGAGAATTCCTGATGCCTCTGTCTTGGAGGAAACAGCCTTGGTTCTTTTTTCGTTGTTGTTTTTCAAGACAGTGTCTCCTTGTAGCTTTGAAGCCTGTCCTGGAACTAGCTCTTGTAGACCAGGCTGTCCTCGAACTCACAGAGATCCGCTTGCCTCTGCCTCCCCAGTGCTGGGATTAAAAGAATGCACTACTATAGCCCGGCCAACCTTGGTTCTTAATTCTGGTTCTAGTCTATGCATGAGATTAATAGCCTTAGTTCAAGAGCTGAGCCTTCCTGGTTAGTTTTGTGTAGATGAGTAGATAAGGAGGATGTTGTATAGGGTGAAGAGAAAACTCGATCATCACATTCTTTATCCCCCAGACCTTGGGTACAACCAAGTAATGTTGGTAGCACCACCTAGATCCTGTCTACTCAGCCTCCCATGCCCACCCCACAGACAGCCAGTTCCGGATGTCCATCCTGGAGCGGCTGGAGCAAATGGAGAAGCGGATGGCAGAGATTGCAGCAGCTGGGCAGGCACCTGGCCAGGGTCCAGAGGCTCCTCCAATTCAGGTACTTCTACAACAAAGAGCACAGTCTACAGTGGGGGCATAGGATCTCCATAAGGAGAGTGGTTCTAGCATATGACATTCCTCACTCACCTGTCCCCAGCCTCATCAGCCAGTACTCTTCCCTCTCAGCATGACAGGCTTTGGACTATTTCTGATCTGAAGGGTGGAGGTGAAGGTGAGGGTGGAGGAGGAATCAGGAATGTTGGGCCCAAGAGCTCTGTGGGTCCTGACTCTCTGAGGAAAAAGGACTGGGGGCTTTGAGAAGATGCTGAACATGGTGGCACCAGTCAGTGCTAGTATGGAAGCCCAGTGTGGGCAATGGTGTGCAAGGGACTCAAACTAGGAGAACCAATGAGCTATCAGTGGTAGTGGGAACCTGGAGTGGGGAAGGTGTGTGTGTGTGTGTGTGTGTGTGTGTGTGTGAGAGGGAGAGAGAGAGAGAGAGAGAGAGAGAGAGAGAGAGAGAGAGAGAAAGAGAAAGAAAGAGCGAGCTCTAAAAACTGAAGCTGGTAAGATAACCTGCAGGACCAAAAGCCCAAATCTCTGCATACGGGTGTGTGTACTGCAGGATGAAGGCCAGGGCCCTGGTTTCGAGGCACGTGTGGTGGTTTTGGTAGAGAGCATGATCCCACGTTCCACTTGGAGAGGTCCTGAACGTCTGATCCACGGAAGCCCCTTCCGGGGCATGAGCCTTCTGCATCTGGCTGCTGCCCAGGGCTACGCTCGACTCATTGAGACTCTGAGCCAGTGGCGGTGAGCAGGGGCAGCCAGGGAAACAGGGACACTGGGCATCTATTGAGACTAAAGCTGCCTGGAAGGATCAGGGTCACTATGGGAAGGTGTGCTCTCAGAAGATTGGATTTTGGAGGATTCCTAATATCCTGACCTAAGACATTGACTTCTTGACCAACTTAAAGTCACTTCCAGTCCTTCTGCTTCTGATGTTCCTACTTTGTCCCATTTTTACCCCCTGACTGGGCTTTGTTGTTGACCCTAACCTCTAGGAGTGTGGAGACTGGAAGCTTGGATTTAGAGCAAGAGGTTGACCCGCTCAACGTGGACCATTTCTCTTGCACCCCCTTGGTGAGGATGTTGTTTCCAAGTTCCCTCAGGGCAATAAGCAGAGGGAATGGATGCTTCAAAAGAATGATTTGACTAGTTGGTGGTAGTGCACGTCTTTAATCCCAGCACTCGGGAGGCAGAGGCAGGTAGATCTTTGAGTTCAAGGCCACCCTGGTCTACAAAGCGAGTTCCAGGAGTGATCCTTTGAGGAGTGCAGGGAAATCCCCAGTGGGCCAGGGCCTGAGAACTGGCTGGAGAAGAACAGGCCTCACTCCACCTTCTCTCCGTAGATGTGGGCTTGTGCACTGGGACACTTAGAAGCTGCTGTGCTCCTTTTCTGTTGGAACCGACAAGCACTGAGCATTCCTGACTCCCTGGGCCGTCTACCCTTATCTGTGGCTCATTCTCGGGGTCATGTGCGCCTTGCCCGCTGCCTTGAGGAACTGCAGAGACAGGAACCTTCAGTTGAGCACCCACTTGCTCTATCTCCACCTTCCTCCAGCCCAGACACTGGTGAGAGCTGGCCAAAAATGTCCAGAGCAAAGCAAAGGGTGGGAGACAGTGAGACAGGAATGGGAGATAATGGGACCAAGAAGAGGCAGGGGATGGACTGGAAGGCTGCTTTTCCAGAGAACTTGGAAAAGTTCCCAGCACTCACATAGTAGCTCACAATGGACATATATTTGGGGGGAAACTCACACACATAAAATAAAAATAAATATAAACAAGGCAGAGAAACTGAAATGAGCTGAGGTAAGAGACTCAGGGTGGCCTGCAGCTCCCACTGTCCTTAACCATTCTGCCCTCCACTCAGGTCTGAGCAGCGTCTCTTCACCCTCGGAGCTATCAGATGGCACCTTCTCTGTCACATCAGCCTATTCAAGTGCCCCAGATGGCAGTCCTCCCCCTGCTCCTCTGCTGGCTTCTGAAATTACTATGGAGATGATTCCAGGCCAGCTTTCTTCTGGCGCCCCCGAGACACCCTTACTTTTTATGGACTATGAAGCCACTAACTCCAAAGAATCTGTTCCCTCTCTTTCTGGACTCCCACTAGCCCAGAAGGATGGGGCTCCTCCAGAGGATGCTGACAGCCCACCAGCTGTGGATGTGATCCCGGTACTATTTATGTTGGTGGGATTAGATTCATAAAGGCTAGGTGAGGTGCAGAGGTGGGGTGACACATTTCCATGAAGCAGATCAGCCTGCTTCAGTTTTACAGAAAAACCATTTACTGTTTGGGTGTAGGCACAGGACCCCTTTGCTTAGTTCCTTCCAGACTTTATGATTCAGTAGTCACAAGGTGGGAGAGGTTAAGAATCCTGGGGAGTATCTTCACTTAGAACTGTACCATTGCAATCACCTGTTGACCCATGAAGGGAAAGGTTCTTTTGTGTGTGTGTGTTTCAAGACAGGGTCTCGCTATGTCACTCTGGAGTCCTGGAACTCACTCTGTAGACCAGGCTGGCCTTAAACTCAGAGATCTGCCTGCCTCCACCTCTCTAGTGTTGGGAATACAGGTGTGGGCCACTTGAGAAGTGCATCTTCAAGATAAGTGCTAGGACTTGTGGACATACTCGCTTTAGAAAGGCTGAGTATAATTAGGAAACAAGAACTCCATCTCAGGAGGCAGGGATAGGAGGATCTCCGTGAGTTCCAGGCCAGCCTGGTCTATAAAGTGAGTTCCAGTACAGCCAGAGTTACATAGTGAGACAGCGTCTCAAAACAACAAACCCAAACCTCCTCAAAGGCAGCATAATGGAGTATGGCCAATAGGAAGTGCTATTTGCCTCCCAACTAGCTATTCACTGGAGTGTTATGTGTTATGTTAAGCCCTAGGCTGGTTCTTGGAGACCTGAAGCAAGATAAGCTTGGGCTACACCTGTGGAAATATACGGTGCTTGGGTGGCATGGAGCAGACCCAAGAGGGACAATGGGCAAAGTGGAAGGGTGCTAAGATCTTCCTTCATCCTTCGCTTTTTGTGTTCTCCACAACTTAACTGAATGAAGGGCTGTGTCCCTCAGAGGGAATCAATCAGCATGAATGAATGAGCAGTGTTAGTTCAGAATTAGCGAGCAGAAAAGCAGTCCTTGGGGCCTGTGCCTGGTGGCATCTAGGAAGACGAGGGAGTGGGGTTTAAGGCTACAGCTTAGGCTGTACTGCTGGACCATCAATAGTTAAGTTCACTCGTCTCCCTTCATCCAGGTGGACATGATCTCACTAGCCAAGCAGATCATCGAAGCCACACCAGAGCGGATTAAACGAGAGGACTTCTCAGGATTCCCTGAAGCTGGAGCCTCACCAAGGGAGCAGACAGGCACTGTGGGGCTCAGTGAGACCATGTCCTGGCTAGCCAGTTACCTGGAGAATGTGGACCATTTCCCCAGCTCAGCCCCTACTAGGTGACCAGCTCAGAACAAAGCCTTGATTTTCTTTTTCAGAGAAAGACGAGTGGGAGGAAGCAGGCTTCCTTACAGCCAAAGCACCATTCTGGCTGAGGCCCTGGGTGTTCAAGAAGGGACCAGAGCTCGTTGATGAACTCTGGAGCCACTCTTTTTCAGACTTTGTTGCTGAAGATTGTCCCCAGTAGCCACCTCTAGCTGGGATAAAGGGATTTAAGATGCTCCGTGATAGCCTTTCTCTCCTCACAGTGAAGTGCCCTTGGAGCGAGGTCGCCTAGCTATCCCTCCAGCACCTTCCTGGGCAGAGTTCCTCTCTGCATCTACCAGTGGCAAGATGGAAAGTGACTTTGCCCTGCTGACACTCTCAGATCACGAGCAGCGGGAACTGTATGAGGCGGCACGTGTCATCCAGACAGCCTTCCGAAAGTACAAGGTCAGAGAGCCCAGGGTCTCAGGGTCTCCCAGTGCTTTTGCAGAAAGAGAACTCATTCAGGGGCCTTAAATGGGACTAAGAAAGAGCCCAGGGGAGCCAGTACTTGTCACCAAGTCTGACAACTTTAATTTTGTCCCTGGAATTCATAGTGAAAGAGAACTGACTCCCTCAAGTTGTTCTCTGATGTCCACACACAAGCATGCCCGCCCATATACACACACAAATAAATAAATGTTTAAAAAAACAAACTTTTTTCTTTTTTAAGGAGGGGACTTCGGGACGAAGGAGTAGGTCCAGAGTCTGCAAGGTGGGCAGTGAGATGTTGAGATTTGGCCTCATTTTCTTTCCTTAGGGCCGGAGGTTGAAGGAGCAGCAGGAGGTGGCCGCAGCTGTGATCCAACGTTGTTATCGGAAGTACAAGCAGGTTAGAGCCTTTTCTCAAAGGTATACACAAGCACCCCATCTAACAAGTCCCTGGGCTGAGAGCCCTAACTTCCCCTCTCTCTCCACAAGCTGACCTGGATTGCACTTAAGGTATTAGGCATGAGCTCTGGGCGTGAGTGTGGGTTAGAGAAAGGGATATGCATCAACCTGACTTAAGGGTGACCTTCAGGGCTTTGGATTTCTGCCCCTCCACTTCAGCTCCTGTCCCCTCTCTCCTTACCTGCAGTTTGCACTCTATAAGAAAATGACTCAGGCGGCCATCCTGATTCAGAGCAAGTTCCGAAGCTACTATGAACAGAAGCGGTTTCAGCAGAGCCGCAGAGCGGCCGTACTTATCCAGCAGCACTACCGCTCCTACCGCCGCAGGCCAGGGCCTGCACATCGGCCCTCAGGCCCCCTGCCGGCCCGAAACAAGTAGGGACCGCCCCCGCCCCTCCACAGACCCCTGCTTACCTCTTTGATAATGCCCACTCCCCCGTCTCTTCCTGCCTGCCTACTTTTGCCTACAGTGGTCTTAAGATAGGGGACTAGGAGGCCGGAGTTCTACGAGGTCTCTCTCTCTCTTCCACCAGGGGTTCCTTTCTTACCAAGAAGCAGGACCAGGCAGCCCGGAAGATAATGAGGTTCCTGCGGCGCTGCCGACACAGGTTGTAATCCCTTACCTCAGTGGATCGCTGCCCTGCCACCTTTCCTTATCCTGCACTCTCCTCTGACTCCTCTCTGTCTCTCCGCAGGATGAGGGAATTAAAGCAGAACCAGGAGCTGGAAGGGCTGCCCCAGCCAGGACTGGCCACCTGACCTGTCCACCGCCTTTCTCCACACCCTGGGGGCCCCTGGCAGTCTTAACAAGGAGAAGGCTTTCGTGATTAGGGGAGCCCCCCGTCGGCAGCTTTTTCTCCTTCACCTTTTTGGGAGCCCTTTGTAGAACCCCCGCCCCTTTCCCCAGCCTTCTGGTCGTGCCTCCTCTTTCGGTCCCTGGCTCCAGAAGACCCATGCCTCACATGTCTGCATCTTCAGCTGTGATCTACGGAGCCCTGCCTGCACCTTCTCCACAACCCCGCACCTGCCTGCACCTGACTCGGACCTTCCTGACTTGCCTTATTTATTTGTTCGACGAGTCTATGATGAATGTATCCGCCTCGGTTCCCACCACTGCCTTCGATGCGCGCGCCCTCGTGTTTCAGGGGTGACTGCCCCACCCTGACTCCGCATGTTTGCGTCTGTTTCCTCCTTTCCTGGCCCTGTCTTCCCCATCACCCTGACTCTGGCCACCCACCTCGGGTTCCAAAGAGGAGGGGGTGTACATAGGATCGCGAGGCGGAGTCCCGCTCCCATGGGGAGGGGTTTGTATATACTGTAACATACAGAGTATAGTGAAGAATCTATTTAAGGCGCTGCGCGGCCGGGCGTCTGGTTCCCTGGCGCGGCGGGGGCCCCCGGCTGGCTCCACGAGCACTTTCTATTTGTGCATGGGCTTGGTTTATACGAACTGCCATTAAACATCTCTGCACCAGCTAGCCTCCTGCCTAAGTCTGCTGGGGGCGGGGCGGGAAGATCGCCACGCAAGTCGGCCGGCCGGCCGGCCTGGGCTCTGCTGCCTGAAGCGGGGCGGGGCAGCGCGGTTTTTCCGCTTCCGACGTGTTTCCGGCCTTAAAGGCATTTCGCCCTTCCCTTTAAGACGCACCGCCCCCTCTCAGTTATTCCCAAGATGGCGGACCTACTGGGCTCCATCCTGAGCTCCATGGAGAAGCCACCCAGCGTCGGTGACCAGGAGAGTCGGCGCAAGGCCCGAGGTGAGGCTCCCAAATCCACAACCGCGCATCTGCGCCCTGCTCTTGGGACCACACTCTTCCCTCCTTGATCAATGCCACCTCCTACCATAAAAGACCCCTCACAGGCCACTTTTAAGCCCCTCAGAGTCCCTAAAAGGCCTGCCGGCCCGCCCGCTGTTCTTTGCAGACAATGATTGGCTACCTCAGCCTGTCTCCTGCCTTCTGCCGCTTCCCATCCTGGCCTTCTGCAGTCCTTGTTTGCGATTGGCCAACGGGCCCGCCTGTCTGCTGTTGGCGAGCTCTGATTAGTAGGATGCCTTTCTTCCGATTGGAGGACGTCGTTTCCATCGCTGCGGGCCCGCGTACATCCAGTTCGATTACGATTAGGTTTAGGGCACGCCCATCCACAATCTGTTCCCCTCTATTGGCTAGCTCAACTTCAAGCTCTACCTCGAAGTGTCTCTTCTTCCGTCTGACCTGCCTCAACCACAGCCTTAACCTCCCATTGGTTAGCTGGAGCCTCCTTTATTTTTGCCCCTCCTCCTTGAGTTAACCCAGACCCTCATACCTCTGTTCAACAGCCCTTTCCCAACTCTATCCTTAAATTCCTGTGCTGCCTACCGGATCGTGATGTTGATTGGAGGGATGAGAATGGCCTGCAGGTTCCGATTCGCCCGTCCCCCCACCCCCACCCCCCGTGCTGAGTAGCTAACCAGAAAGCTTGCTGGAGTTTGGCAGTCAGGGTAGGGCGCGGCCAGAAGAGGCCTACTCAGTGTTGGCTCACGCTCTGGCGTATGAAGGACCCTAGAGGAAGGACAGCCAGGATGCACCCAGTTCCCAACAATGTGGCCCCTGACCATGGACAAATCTTATACCTGGTACCTGCTCCCTATCTGTCCAAAGGAGGCAGGACAGGCAGAGTGCCTTCAAAATGTTCAAGGACCATTAAGTATCTGTAGTCCCTTATTTACAAAACTTGCGGAGCCCAAGATACCCATCAGAGGTTACAGACCGTGTCTGAAACGTTTATGAATGATCGTAAAGAACCTTAATAACCAGTTAAGTGCTTGAGAGAAATGTGTAAGTAGGAGAGATTAACTGGAGGGCTCCCAAACTTGTCTGAAATGACCTGAGCACCAAAGATTAGGTGATTCAGTAGAGAATGAAGTCTGCTTGGAACCTTTGGGAAAGCAGGGCTTAATAGGAGACAGTTGGAATCACGTAGGTTCAGATGAATGACAGGAGAACTTCCACCAGCTGACAGAATAGGGGCTTCAACCACTTGCCTGGCGTCTCAGCTTACTAAGTAACTGAATTTGGAACCCAGTTGTGACTTTTTAGTCGCATTTTTAGCCCATGTTCTTGAGCATACTCTTGATCCATCTCCTAAGATGCAAAAAAAAGCCTGGAAAACCAACTAGAAAACAATGGATGGTGGAGATAGTGAAGTCAGAGGTGAGAGCCTCCTGTCTGTCAGGCCCTGGGCCCTGAAGTGTAACTGGACAGGAGGTGAACAGGGGCTCTGCCGTCCAGCAGCTTAGAGCCTGGAAGGAGAGATGCGGGGGGTGGGGGGGGAACAGAACAAAACCCCGTGTCTTTATCAGGGAATGTGCTTGGAGCCTACAGGAAGAAATCTTGACTCCTGGAGAGAGGTCAGTGTTCGCAAGAGGAGGAAAAGCATTCCAGCTAGAAGGGACGACATGTGCAAAGGCATGACGTGACTAGGAAGTAGGAAGAGGTTCATTGTCCCTTTGGGGACTCCAGCCCTGTGGAAGAAGTGAACCCTAGGGTTTTGAAATGCCAAGAGAAAGGAGATGGGTCATTTCAGGCCAGGGAACAGACAGAAGAAGCATGCCAAATCACAAGAGCAGCAAACTCATCCTGAAAGAAGAGGCAGGATAAGGGAACAGGTTAAAAGTGGTCTGAGGGCTGGGAATGTTGTTCAGTCAGTGGTAGAACACTTGCTTAGCATGTGCAAGGCCCGAGCTTTACGCCTCACTAGCAGGTCAGTCAGTCCTAGGCTAGTGTGGTGGGTCTGCACATTTGAGGCCAGCCTGGGATGTAGAGTTAGATCCAGTCTCCGAGTTGTACCTAGGGAGAGAAGGCAGGTGGCCAGGCAGCCAGGCGCTGCTGTAGGGGCTGTAGCTCAGGGGTAGAGCTCATCTTTAGGTCTAAGGCCCTGAGTTCAATCTTCCGCAATCCCCTTTTGAAAAGTCATGTCTGTGCACTAAGGGCAGAGGGGTGATCTGGTGGTATAAAGGTTGGATCTGAGGAAGGGCAGGAGCATTCAGTAAAAGAGGAGAGTTTATTTAACTAACTTTGGACACCTATACCCCCAAAAGTAAAGGGTGATGTTAGCTAGGCGGTGGTGGCACATGCCAACACTTGGGAGGCAGAGGCAGGTGGATTTCTGTGAGTTCGAGGCCAGCCTGGTCTACAAGAGCTAGTTCCAGGACAGGCTCCAAAGCTACAGAGAAACCTGTCTCGAAAAACAAAACAAAAAAGGGTGATGTCTTAGGATTCCTGTTGCTGTGATAAAACATCATAACTGAAAGTACTTAATAGTCATTATAGCCCAAAGTTCTAAATTTCTTCTACAGTTCTTCCCTCCCTCAAAAAATAGCCAGGCCGGTTACACCAGTAGTCCACTCTCCGATGCCAGTTTCTGTCTCTGTTAAGAGAGTTTTGGTTTTTGGGTTTTTTTTTTTTTAAGATTTATTTATTTATTATGTATACAGTGTTCTGTCTATGCTTGCTGGCCAGAAGAGGGCACCAGATCTCATTATAGATGGTTGTGAGCCACCATGTGGTTGCGGGAGAATTGAACTCAGGACCTCTGGAACAGCAGCCAGTGCTCTTAACCTCTGAGCCATCTCTCCAGCCCGGTTTTGGTTTTTCAAGACAGGATTTCTCTGTAGCACTGGAGCCTATCTTGGAACTCACTCTGTAGACCAGGCTAGCCTCGAACTCACAGAGATCCGCCTGCTTCAGCCTCCCAAAAGCTTACCACCACCCAGCTTCTGTTAGAGTTTTTTTTTTTTTTCTGTTAGAGTTTTTATTACTGTAATAAAACACAACTTGACCAAAGGCAGCTTGGGAAAGGAAAGCTTACAAGTCCACATCACAGCCCATCATCGAAGGAAGTCAGGGAAGGAACTGAAGCTGCAGGGTGCTACTGCCAGCCAGTCTGTTTTTCATTTTCTTTCTTTCCTTTTTTTTTTTTTTT
>JAQHUG010000025.1:581722-611605 GCA_028555095.1 Dicrostonyx torquatus
AAAAAAAAAAAAAAAAAGAGTGGGTTTTTCTGTGTAACAGCCCTAGCTGTCCTGGAACTAGCTCTGTAGACCAGGCTGGCCTCTGCCTCTCGAGTGCTGGGATTAAAGGTGTGCGCCACCACTGCCTGGCTACAGGCCAATTTTATGGAGGCATGTTCTCAAATATGGTTCCTTCCTCTCAGATAACCCTACCTTGTTACAAATTGACAAAGAAAAAACAAAAACAGGACAGGTAAGAAGGGCATTAGATTAGCCCTTTCAGCATCATCCAGGCCCTAGAAGTGTGTGAGGGGGCATGATAGAATGTAGGAATTTTGCCAGGCAGTGGTGGCACATACCTTTAAACCTGGCGCTTGGGAGGCACAGGCAGGCTGATCTGTAAGTTTAAGGCTAGTCTGGTTTACATAGAGAGAAACTCTGTCTCGACAATTTGTCTAATATGGTTGTGAGAGTGCAGGCCTTTAATCTCAGCACTCGGGAGGCAGAAGCAAGCAGATGTCTCCGATTTTAAGTCTAGCCTGATCTACATAGTGAGTTCTAGGCCAGCCAGGGCTACACAGTGAAATGTCTCCAAAATAATAATTGTACATAGAGATATAAAGTTAAATAATTCCCTTTGCCTGTAGATAATGAGTTGAGAAAACCTGACACTGATGCCGTTCTTATTCCTCAGGTGCCTTATAGTTCTTTTGTACTCTGGGCATTTAGTGACTGCTAGTTGGCTTTCTTGTGGGGTTGGTAAGTGGTGTGTGTGAGTCCAGTCTTTGTGGCTCCTACCACACGAGCCCTGGAAGGGGAACATTGTTGCAGCCATCTTGGGACTCTGGGCTTAGCACCATGTCAGGTGTGTTTTGGGGGAACATCAGAGAATAGTTGGTGAATCAATGGTATCTGCTGTCGAGCAGACTTTCCAGTGGTTAGCAGGCGCTCTTGGAAGCCTGACCAACTCTACCCATCCTTCAGCCTTATCCTCATGCTGCCCTTTCTCACCCTAGAGCAGGCTGCCCGCCTGAAGAAACTACAAGAGCAAGACAAACAACAAAAAGTGGAGTTTCGTAAAAGGGTGAGAGCAACTGGAGAACCCAAAGGCAGCTTCTGGAAGGACTTGCAGTAAGAGTCGGAAGACTGAGGACTTGGTTGTATTGACAGTGCTCCAGATAGCCAGTGGCCCGGGACTTGGGAAAGCAGTGGGAGGTTTAAAAAGACCATCGGCCCAGGAGAGTTTTGGGTGGAGCTATTATCTCATGTCCTCCTCCTTTTGTTTTTTCTAAGATGGAGAAAGAGGTGTCTGATTTTATCCAGGACAGTGGACAGATCAAAAAGAAGTTTCAGCCTATGAACAAGATAGAAAGGAGCATACTGTGAGTGTCTCTCGGCCTGGGGAGGCAAGAAACAGGCAGTAGAGGGACATGGAGGAGCCAGTGGGGACAGGTCCCCTCATGGCTCACCACACTATCTTGTGCCTTCTCTTCCCAGACATGACGTAGTAGAAGTGGCAGGCCTCACATCCTTCTCCTTTGGAGAAGACGATGACTGTCGCTATGTCATGATCTTCAAAAAGGTAAAAAGCCTGGGTTCCTGCCTTTCCTCTTAGCCTGTCTCTGTTACCTGAGGGAGGAGAGGAATGAGATCACACATATCCTTGGACCTCTGATTCTACCTTTCCCTTCATTCCCAGGAGTTTGCACCCTCAGATGAAGAGCTGGACTCCTACCGTCATGGAGAGGAGTGGGACCCCCAGAAGGCTGAGGAGAAACGAAAGCTAAAGGTGAGCTATGCCCTGAAACATATAACTGTCATCTGAAAGAGGCCAGCTGGGGCCAGATCCTTGAGCGCAGGGGCCCCGTCTCTGTGCCCTTAGGAGCTGGCTCAGAAACAGGAGGAGGAGGCAGCCCAGCAGGGACCTGTGGTGGTGAGCCCTGCTAGTGACTACAAGGACAAGTATAGCCACCTTATTGGCAAAGGAGCAGCCAAAGACGCAGCCCACATGCTACAGGCCAACAAGACCTATGGTTGTGGTGAGCCGTGGGAGCTAGGGAGGCATGAGGAGAGCATGGCTGGGGGAGGGTAGCAGAGACTGAGGTCTTGCCCTCTCTCCCCTCTGCTGCCAGTGCCTGTGGCCAACAAGCGGGACACACGCTCCATAGAAGAGGCCATGAATGAGATCCGAGCCAAGAAACGTCTGCGGCAGAGTGGGGAAGAGTTGCCACCTACCTCCTAGGCATCGCACCCAACTCCCTTTGACCTCCAGCAAGGCAGGGGCATGGAGGAACAGGCTGCTGCTATCAGGACCCATCCTGGAGCCCCACTTCTAAACTATGAGGTTCTACCAGCTGTCACTCAGGCTGGAGGAGAAGCAGGTGTTTATCACTGCTGCAACTTGGATGTATGGATGGTGCATGTGTGTGTGTAAGTGTTAAGAGTGCAAGTGTGTGGGTGGGTATTTAATCTGTATTATTCTCTATTATCCTTGGAACTTTCTTCCCCATGGGGCTGGGGTTACTTTACATTGAATAAACACTGTTTGACCCAATGTTCTAATTTATACATAGAAATATGGATACTAGGTCCATAGGCAGAGAAGAGAGTAATTTTAGATTGAACAGTATGAAGTTGCTGTTTCTATAAGCTAAAGATAGCCGATTATTAGCACTGTTATTGTGACTTCCAAATTTATTTTTACATATTTTGTGGTGCTAGAATCAGGGCCTCATGAATACTGGGCAAGCATTCTTATCACTAAGCTGGGATGGAGTTTTTTAAAATGTATGAGTGTTTTACCCACACGTAAAGATGTACACCATGTGTTTGCCTGGTGCCTGTGGTGGTCAGAAGAGGGCATTAGAGCCCCTAGAACTGGAGTTACTGAGAGTTGTGAGCCACCAGGTCAGTGCTAGGAGCTGAACCCTGGTGCTTATAAGAACAAGAGCAATAAGTGACCTTAACCACTGAGCCATCTCTCCAACCCCCTAAGCTTGGAATTTTGAGACAGGATCTTACTACATAGTCCAAGCTGCCTTGAAATTTGTTATCCCAGCTCTGTCTCCCAAGGCCTGAAATTACAGAGTGAGCCAGCACACCCAGCTAAGATACAGTATTTTAAGGCTGAAGCCAGATGCCCTGACTTTGTGTCCTGGCTCTACCAGTTGCTAACTCTGCTGTGTTGAATAAGGAATAATTAACTCTTTGTGTCTTGGTTTCCTTGTGTGTGAAAAAGGGACAAGAATGGTAAATGTCTGATAGGACTGTTCCTAAGCTTATGCAGGTCAGTAATGTCAAGTATCGTGAGCTCTTCCAGATCCTCAAGCTCTATTGAAGTGGCAAATGATCTCATTACCATTTATCCTCGCAAAGCACTCCGTCTGGTGGCATCCTGTTCCAGATCCCGCTCATGCTGGAGCATCAGGACCCTCGGTCCCTCCCCATCCACGGCTGCCCACTCAGTAGCTGTTCCCTCATTCCGGAAACACCTCTCCAGCTCCTTTTCACACACAGAGTTTGCTTTTTCTAGCTTCATTCCAAAATGTGGGTTTCTCTTTTTACAGCCATTGAGCTTTCAAATCCCTCACTTCCTGTCACAGCAGGTTACATGTCATTCTCTGCTTCTTCCTCTGCCACCTGGCCACTTCCTGTCTTTGCCTCCCTCCTCCCAAGGAGCACGCTCTGGTCTCTTTTGGCAGTGTTTATTTCAGGGAGAAGGGCTTGAAGGCCCGTGTCTGTTCTTTGGAGTCCTGGAGCCTCCAGCTTCTCATTTGGCCTTTGGATTACGGAACTTTCGTCCAGCAAAGACAGCTTTGTCTCCAAGAGCCTCTTCAATCCTATAATACAAAAGTCAGAGCTGCTACCTTCTCACCTAGGAGTGCCTTCCTCTCCCCACAGTCCAGACCTCTGTACCCACTGTACCTCATAAGCTGGTTGTATTTGGCCAGACGCTCTGAACGACATGGGGCACCAGTCTTGATCTGAGGTGGGAAAGGGATTTGGAGGGGTTGGGTTGGGCCCCAAAGGAGCAGGCTGTAGTGGTATTCAACTCAGGGTGATACCAAGGTGACCAAGGAAGGTTGGTTAGAGATGCAGGAGAGGGAAGCCGAGTACCTGTCCTGTGCAGAGTCCCACCACGAGGTCAGCAATGAAAGTGTCTTCAGTTTCTCCAGAGCGGTGGCTCACCATCACCCCCCAGCCATTAGATTGTGCCAGTTTGCAGCTGTGTGGGAAGGACATTTGATGAGGTCTAATATGACCTCAGTAAGAAAGCTGGGGCAGGCAAGGTAGACCTTTCGTTTTGTTTTGGGCGGTGGACACTAAAATGCCTAAGTTCTCTGGGAAGATCTTGAATTAGGGTGGTCAGAAGATGTTAGTAGAGGAGCACAGTATGGGAGGAAGGTAAAGGGACATGATAGCCACAGTGTTACAAAGGTCTTGAGGACAAACCAAGAGTTAGTCATAGCCTTGAGGTTAAGAGTGCTTGGGTGAGTCAGGTTCCCAGGGAAGGGTAGACTTATGGCAAGAACAGCAGCAGTGGGTTGAGCTGGAGCTGAGGGTGGTCACTCTGAACTGAGTCAGGAGACACTCACGCCTGGATGGATTCTGTCACTGAGCCAATCTGGTTGACCTTTAGTAGCAGGCAATTGCAGGCCTTCTTCTCAACAGCCTGAGCGATCCTCTTGGGGTTGGTAACTGTAAGGTCATCTCCCACAATCTGGATGTCCACTCCGGAGAGGAATGAGGTCCATGTGGCCCAGTCATCCTGGTCAAAGGGGTCTTCAATAGAGACCACTGGTAGGGATATGGGAGCATAATTGGGGTTAGAGACGGGACATGATGGGGGGTGACGAGTAGAGCTTAATTGGAGGCTGCGATGGAGTCAGATACCGGAACCCATGCTGGGCAACTGCAGAAGACTAAGGCAGGGCAAAGCACTTGGAAATCTCACCAGGGTAGTTCTTGATGAAGTTCTTGTACAGCTCTCCAAGCTTCTCCCCACTGATATGCCGTGCAGGATCGTCAGGTGACTTGAAGTCCAGATCATACTTCCCATTGCGATAGAATTCAGATGCTGCCACGTCCATGCCAATTACCACCTTGTCTGGGTAACCAGCTGCCTGAATGGCTGTCTTTAGCAGCTCCAGGGCTAGGAGGGGAGCAAGAAATGACCTGAGACTCCAATGTCCCCTGCATCTGCAGCCTCTCTTCCCTCCTCATGGGGACCCAGGTGGTCTATGCCCCAGGATGTTTGCACTGACCCTCATTGTTCTCCAGGATGTTGGGAGCAAAGCCGCCCTCGTCCCCCACATTGGTGGCGTCCTTCCCATACTTGGCCTTGATGACCCCCTTGAGGTGGTGGTAGACCTCGGCACCAATGCGCATGGCTTCCTTGAAAGAGCTGGCTCCCACTGGCAGAATCATGAACTCCTGCATGGCCAGCTTGTTTCCAGCATGAGAGCCCCCATTGATCACATTGAAGGCCTGAGACAAGAGACAGTGCTCAGACCCGGGTGGCATGAGGGGTCGATGGCGAGAGGGAACTGGAGGTGGAAGCTGGACTCTGCTCACCAGCTGAGTGGTTTAGGATGCATAATTGTACTCCTCAGAGCCTTCCCTTCATTTCTTTCTTTTTTTTAATTTATTTATTTATTATGTATTCAATATTCCCTCTGTGTGTATGTCTGCAGGCCAAAAGAGGGCACCAGACCTCATTACAGATGGTTGTGAGCCACCATGTGGTTGCCGGGAATTGAACTCAGGACCTTTGGAAGAGCAGGCAATGCTCTTAACCACTGAGCCATCTCTCCAGCCCCCCTTCCCTTCATTTCTACAAAATAATTATAATGTCTACTTCCCTGTGACTCTTCTGAAATTCAGGAGAAATAGAACATAAAGTTATTAGCATGTGCCTGATGTGTATCAGAGTAATCCTACGGCATTCTAAATAAACTAGCTTGTTTCACTCTCAAACATCTCTAGTAACTTAACTTGTATTAATTTCTTCTTTATGGATGAGGAAACTGAGGCATAAAGGTTAAGTAATTTGCCTAAGGTCACACAACTAGAAAACAGGCAAGGCCAGGGCTGAACCAAGCAGATGTCTCTAGAGTCCTTATTCTAATTTTTTGTTGTTGTTATTGCTGTTTTGTTTTTTGAGACAGGGTTTCTCTGGAACTTACTTTGTAGACCAGACTGGCCTTGAACTCACAGAGATCTGCTTGTCTCTGCCTCCTGAGTGCTGAGATTACAGACATGCACCACCACCCATGATCTTAACACAATCTTCCTAGTAAGTAACAATAAATGGTAACATTATTATTGAGACTAAATTCTGCCTCCAAAGATGGAAATGACTGGGGCAGCAAGGGAATGAAGAAAAGACAGACAATGGACACACAGACAGAAAAGCTGGGGAGTGGACAGACTGAGCTCTCTGATGGAAAACCTCAGTACTGTAGAAGCTTAATGTGTTTATTATACAGAGCTCAGTACATTTATTATATAGACTTGGCGGTTGTTATTGCATACATAGAAACAAGGAGGTGGGCTTATGGTATACAACTGGACCAAGGGGACAGGGTTAGAGGATCTCAGTAAGAACAGTTTCTGGAGGGGAGCAGTCTTCAGACTGTACACATCCAAGGGAGAGGAAGCTATGGTGGACATATGTACACACTACCAACACTTGCACCTGGTCACCAAGGCCGGCTTTACCATGCCTCTGAATCTTAGCCCAGGGGGAAGGCTTTGCTACTCTTCCTGGGTCTGAGGCTCTGGGGTCTTTGACAAGGCTGGTTCACGTCAACATATACATTCACCCAGGACTTCATACATTCAGTGCTTTCTCTGCACCCTACAAAATTCAGAGTTACTACTAAGAGGGCAATGACTTCATACAGACTCAGAGGATGCCCAGAAATGCTGGTATCCTTGCTCTAAGGAGCTTTCAAATCTGACTCGTGCAGTGGGGTACTAAGATGAAATGAGGTCTAAGGCACCAGCCTAACCCTGGAATGTGAAGGATATAAGGGACCTGGCGAGGGAGGACAGAGCACAGCCCAAGAGATTTCATTTCAGGAAGTGCTTTTTTAGAGCAGGGATTCCAAAGGGGCAACCACACTCACAGGTACAGGAAGTACGAGATCGGGATTCCCTGCAAGATCTGCGATGTGTCGGTAGAGAGGGACCCCTTTCTCAGCTGCTCCTGCCTTACAAACGGCCAAGGACACACCCAGGATGGCATTGGCCCCAAACTTGGCTAGAGGGAGGCAAACAGGGAGAAAGGATGAGAACTCTTACAGGTTTTGCGGTTAATTCCTTGAACAATCCCTCTGATCACCCCAGGAAGAAGCTTTCTAAACCACTGGACATTAGATTTCATTAACTCATCTCTTTCCTGGCCTGCAGACTTCTGGAAGTTCATCCCGCCTCCCTGGGCCAACAGTTTCACATGTGTCTACTGCCAGCCAGGCCTGGCAGAAGACATATATCAGAAAATGCCTGCGGAATGAATAAAGGATATCCAGCTATGGTGTGCCCCAAGATGGGACAGAGAAACAACCCGCCAGCTGCCATTGGTCTCTCTTCCACCCTTGTGCATGCCACCACTCACACAAGATGGGACACAGAAACAACCCAGCCAGCTGTCACTGTCTCCCACCCACCCTTGGGCATGCCACCACTCACACTTATTCTCCGTCCCGTCCAGCTCAATCATAAATTTGTCAACTTTTTCTTGATCCACAACACTTAGTTTCTGGAAGAGAAGGAGGTCCAATTTCTCAGGACTCAATAACGTGCAGGATGAAGGACAGGTGGAAATATTTGGAGTGGGGCTACCTGGGGTAAGGCATAGGGTCACAAGGAGGTGGGGAAGGGGGAGCTGGTTCCTCTACTTGCCTTTTCCAGCAGAGCAGGACCTAGGGTCTTGTTGATATGCTCCACAGCCTTCAGCACTCCTGGAGGCCAGAGAATGGGTTCAGATTTCTGAGGGGATTAGCCTCTTCCCACGTGGGGTCCGCCCACACAGGCTCCTCCTGTTGGTTTTTACTCACCTTTCCCCAGGTAGCGTGATTTGTCTCCATCTCTTAGTTCCAGCGCTTCATAGATACCCGTGGACGCGCCACTGGGCACAGCGGCTCGGAACCGACCTGGGCAGGAGGGATTGGCAGATCAGAGGGAGTCCATTCACAAGGGCCTGGGGTCACCTCCCTGGACCCAGGGACAGGAGAAAATAAACTCCCACCTCCCCCAGCTCTGGGGCCAGGAAGAGAAGAGGGTCTGTGAGGGAGTCTGACAAAGGACAGGATGCGGGACTCTTGGGAAGGAGCAGGTGAGGTTGGGGGTTTTCTGAGGCGAACCAATACAGCTGGCCTGTGTTACCCTTGGCGGTGTGCAGGTCCACCTCCACTGTGGGGTTGCCCCTGGAGTCCAGGATTTCTCGGGCAAAGATTTTTTGCATGGCCATGACTGCACCACGAAAGGCGGGAGTGAGCAAGAGTGGACAGCTGATCCTTTGAGGAACTAGAAATCCTTTGCCCTTTTAAGAGTCTTCCCCACCCCAAGAAGGCAGGTGCTGGAGCTAAAAATACCCCATAAAAAGGTCACAGACCAAAGAGGCAGGAGGGCCGGTCCCCTCCCCCACTCGGAACAGCTCTTGTTCCACCCTCCCAGCCTGAAAATCAAGGGCTGAGAACTTCATAACTCCCCAGATGACACCACTCCCTGAATCCTTCACCGTCTCCTTTCACTTTTCTGATTAAGTAGCTGCCAGCTGCATCTTCCTAGCTCTCCAACCCTATCTGCTTCTCATTGTCCCATTCCCAAATCCTCCGCCTGGTGTAATTCTGTCTTCTTTATCTGCTTCCCCATTCGTCAGAGCCTCCTTTCCTGTATTCGTCAGGACTCCAGTATTCGCCCCAACTCTGCTTGCTCCAGCCTGACCACTCTCTCTCTCAAGCACCCCAGTCCTAGGAAGAAAAGCACCAAAAGTTCCCTCCCTTTCCAAGCCAGTACCACCCCACACCTGCACATCATGTAACTCAAGTTTTATCAAACCTGTGATGTCTTCCCTGGGACTTTGAATGAAGCTTCTCGTCTAGGTGGCAGCTGGGACAGTGTCAGCTCACCCCTTCTCAGGCTGGGCATTTATCCCCAAGCCACTCTGTCCCCCAGCCAGCCCCGCCTCTCTCATTCCATCCTCCTCCCCTCCACACCAGGCCAGCAGCCAAATGCCCACTACTGCCTAAAGCAGAAGCCTCTGGCCTGGGTACCCTCTTCTCAAAAGTTAATGACGACCCTGTACATTTTCTTTCTGCCCCCAATAAAAGTCTCGACTTGAAGTCCACTCTTTGAGGGAGTGGGAGAGGGGCTTCTGATAGGCGGGTCTGTTCCCTTCTTAAGCGCACATTGCCCCTTTGCAAAGGTGAAAGAGGAACTAGTGCCCTTTAGGAAAGGCCAGAGGTAATCTGAGCCGTGCAGGCTGAGGAGGGGGCCTGGAAAAGGGGATGCAAGACTGACATGTACACGTGCTCCACTCACTCCGAGGCAGGCGGTGCAGGCCACACGGTTGGGGGAAGGAATCAGGGATGCTGAGCAAGCGCTGTGGTCTAAAGTTGACACCCCTCCGCCAAAGAAGGCGAGTGCTTTCACCTCTCAGGGTCCTCATAACGGCCATTTCGGCACCACTCCACCCTATCCTCTCTTGGCCAGCGAAGGAGATGAGAGAGGCCAAGGGACGAATATAGACCAGCACTAGGCACTGGCCCGGCGCCCGGCAGATAGTGCTGGGGGCAGCACTTATGGCCCAGCGTGAAGCCTAGTGCTCAGGAGCTCTTTTCCCCACCTTCCCCACCGACTGTGATCTGATCACGTCAGCACTCAAGCCCTGACTATCAAAGAATGGTGTTCTATCACGAGTGGGGGGCAAAAAACCATGAATGGACGCTCGCAGGGGATGACATTTTGGCGGCCGTTCTGCCCATCCATTTACAGCATCGCAGGAAGTGAGTCTCTGCACTTGGTAACTCTCCACTTTGGCGGGTCTAGGGCGAGTGTGTGTGTGTGGGGGTTATCCCGCGCTCCATGCAAGTCTGGCAGGCCGACCGGCTGGTGTCCCGGGGCGCCTCAGCTTCGCACTCGCCGGCGCTGGAGCGGGTGACTCACTCGCTCCTCCCCGTCGGCCCTCCCCTCGGGGTCGCCCTCCTCGCCTGCCTCCACCCAAGGGTCCCCACCTGCCGTCGCGTCCCAGTCTCACCCCCCTCCCCCCCTTATCTCCTGCCGCTCCCTACGGGACTTTTCCACCCCAGGGAGGGAGGCGCGCGGGCCAGAGGTCAGGGGATGGCGGGCGTAGAGCGCCGCCACGTGCCCCAGCGCAGCCCCGCCCGTGACCCAGCCACGCGGCTGTCGAAGAACCTGGGTTCGGGGGGCGTGGAGAAGCCAGGATTTTGGAGTGGACATCAGGGAACGTAACAGGACTCCAGAGTCCTTACGCTGGGAGGGACTGCAAACCTTGGAGCCCCTCCTCCGAGGGACCGGAAGCGGCCGAGCCCCTCGGCTGCAAGGGTCCGTAATGACTCATTTACTCCCGCCAGCCTCACCGGACTGCCGTCGCTACCCCCAGGCGGATAGTGAGCTGAACGCACACAAGTACTTAGCAAAAGTTTTACGGGGAAAAAAAGAAAAGCCCAATGGGCCCAAAGTAGAAGGGACTTTCCCCTTCTTGTAAAAGTTGCCATCCTTGGTGCTTTAGTATTCGTCCGCCTTGAAAAGAGTCCCTCCCGTGTCACCCGGCTGGCGCCCCGGTTCAGTGACCTGTGTAGAGAGGGTTCAGGAGTTGGGCGAGGCTCTGAGCTGGAGCGGATCCAGCGAAGGGAGATTCCCCTGGGATATAGGGATGCACTCGAAAGAGCCAACATGTGTGTCCCCGGCAGACGGCTGGGACAGGTGCCCTGGTTGGGGACCTTTGCCAATGGAAATGACCAACGCATTGGATCAAATTTAGTTTTGCTCCCTTATCGTCTAAATAAAAATTCAAAGTGGAGAAGGCGGCAGCGCACAAGCCAGGGCCTCTGCCCGCTCCGCCTAGTGGGGACGCGTCTTCCCTCCCAGGAAGGTCCAAATCGGCGCTACCAGGCTCGCGCTCGCGCAGCCAGCCGCTAGCCCCAACCGCCCCACGCGCTGGCTTCTCACTGCCCCGGCGCAGGCGCGGGTGCACGCGCCGCCGCCGCCCGCCGTTCCTTCCCTCCCGCGGAGGTGGGGGTGTGTGTGTGAGAGAGAATCATTCGGTTTAACCCTGGGCTCCCCGCACCCACTTTAATTTGCTCAACCTTACTAATTTTCTTCCTTTTTCTCTCCCGGCTTCCCCCTTTTAATGCCAAAAGGGTTTGTATTCAATATGAGTCCGAGCGAGCCCTAACCTTAACCTCGCTCCTGTCTCCGCCACCCTAGCCTTTTGCACGGCTTTTCATCGAACTCGGCAAATTTTGCAAAAGGTGGGGGAGGGCTTTTTAAAATTGCATTTGCAAAAGTTCGCTATCTGGCCAGGCAAGGGGAGGGGAGGGGAGAGGGAGGGAGGGAATGGGGAGCAGGCCCCGCCCCACCACCCTTTGCAAATAAAAATCTAGGGGGGGGGGAGGAGCAGGAAGTGGCGGTGCGAGGGCTGCTGCACAGCTAACAGAGCCGCGTTCCGGACGGCAGCGCGTGCCCCGAGCTCTCTGCCTCCCCCCCGCCCGCCAGCCCGAGCCCAGCCCGCGGCCCCAGCAGCAGCCCGCAGAGCAGTCCCAGCAGCAGCGCCATGGCCGGGTGGAACGCCTACATCGACAGCCTCATGGCGGATGGGACCTGTCAGGACGCGGCCATCGTAGGCTACAAGGACTCGCCCTCCGTTTGGGCCGCCGTCCCCGGGAAGACCTTCGTTAGCATTACGGTACTTAGGGGCTTGTGCGGTCCCAGGCAGTAGCCGGGCTTAGACCCTCAGAAAGAGATTTGGGTGGGGGCGGGCGCAGCCTAGCGAAGGCAGTGAGAGGCCGTGATCTGGTCCTCTGCCTGGAAGCGGCGTGAATGGCGGCTGCATGAATCTAGGTCTCTGTTGCCCCCCAAGTCCTACGCCCCTCGGCGGCGGCGCCCATCCCGCCCGCCACCCCGCTTTCTGCGACGGGGCGTTACATCCGGGGCACAGGGCGGGGAGGGGCGCGCCGCCCGGTGCGGCGGCCCACTTCCGCCTCCTCCAGGGCGGGGCAGGCACGCGCTGCAATTTTAGCCTGGGATTATGATTGATAAGGGGGCTCGGGGAGCCTCGACTCCACTTTGGGCCGCCCGCTCGCGCTCCCTCCACCATTGTCTCCCCTTGTGTTGGTGAGAGCTCCAGGCGCGTGGCCTTGAGCCCTGGCCCGACCTCCGTGAGCTCCCTGCCCCTCCCAACTCCGTTAGAGAGGGCGAGGCCGCCACACACACACCCCCAATTCGGCACGTTAGCCTCAACATTCCTGTGAGGCCAGTCCCGGAAGTCCCCTCACCCTCCCTTCCCGCCATCCGGTCGGGCCTGGAGCAGGGGAACTTTGCGAGAAGTTCTAACACCGTAAAAGTGGAGGAATAAGGTTGCTGCTCTCCCCACCACCACCTTCCCTGGCCACACTGCCCGGAAGTGGGGAGGGGGAGCGGAAGTTCGAATGGGGGGGAAGGGGATTTCCGGGCGGGAGGGTACCGGATGTAGGGGTTTGGGGTTTGAGGGGGGCAGAAAAAGAAAGGTTCCCTGGGATGTCTAGACTCAAGACAGCCTGTTCCCCCAACCCTTAAAACTTTTTCAACTTTCCTAGAAAGCCCCCAGGGGTCGGCTTTCTCATCTTGGGGCGTAGACACCTGGACCTAAATGCTAGGTTACTGGGCGACCCAGGCGTCCGGGCTCCTAACAACGCCTGCAGAACCTTTGACCAAATAAGGACAAAGTTGCTTCTCCTCTTTCCCTGCCCCCTCCCTCACCCTCTCCGCTTCTGCTTTTCCTGAAGGACTGTTCTGAGCATCCAAAGGCTCCCCCTTGATCATTGATTGAATTCTGGTACCCAGGGCTTTTTCCCTTTGCTTTCCCCATTTAACATCAAGGTCTAGCTAAGTCTTCAGAGGATTAGTATTCTTTGGTCCCATTTATTAGACTTTAGGATCATGCTTTTTCTCTGCACACCCCCCCACTCCATTTTTGGTGGTGTGTATGAAGCGCATTCATCCCAACCCCAGGATAAATAATGGATTCTTGGGAAATAAAGTTAGCCGGTGCACTAACTTAATGAGATGATTGATTTTTGATTCTTCTAGCCAGCTGAGGTTGGTGTCCTGGTAGGCAAAGACCGGTCAAGTTTTTTCGTGAATGGGTTGACACTTGGGGGCCAGAAATGTTCTGTGATCCGGGACTCACTGCTGCAGGATGGGGAATTTACAATGGATCTTCGTACCAAAAGCACCGGAGGAGCTCCCACCTTCAATGTCACTGTCACCATGACTGCCAAGAGTGAGTTAATCCTAACGTATCTCCTTTTGTTAGTTGTTTGGGGTTTTCTGTGGTCCCTCAATGTGAAGGTTGCAAACAGGGTTTTCTTGAAGTCTGCTGGATGTGGGAACTTTGGAGAGTCCTTGGGCTCTACCTATGGCTCCCCATCTTGTAAAGAAACTGAGTTACATTACCTTTTAAATCCCTTCCTGCCTTAAGCTTAGAGATTAGCTCACTTGGTGTAGACTGTTGGGATCTTAAGTCAGCATTGGCTCTGGTCTTGAGTTCTATAAAAGCCTGAGAGGCAGGAAGCTCGTCCATGGCAGCCTACAGCCTGTGACCTCTAATTTTGCCTTTTCTTCACTAGTCTTTAAGCTGGATTTTTTTTTCCTCCTTTGAAAAGCTCTATTGTTTTAGGGTGACTGACAGCTTGCCTGTGGTGGGGGGGTAGCTGGTTGGGAGGAATGAGGTTAGGTTACAGCCCCCAGGGCTGGACAGCTGCTCAACAGCTGGCAGGGTTGAATTGTGACACCTGGGTCCTAGCCTCCTTTCTTTTTCCTCCAGCGCTAGTCCTGCTGATGGGCAAAGAAGGTGTCCACGGTGGTTTGATCAACAAGAAATGTTATGAAATGGCCTCCCACCTGCGGCGTTCCCAGTACTGACCTCATCTGTCCCCTCCCCCACAGCTCCCTTCAGCTTTTGCACCCTTTCTTTCCACACACACACATACCATTATTTTTTGGGCCATTACCCCATTTCCCTTATTGCTGCCAAAACCACATGGGCCGGGGGCTGGGGCTGGACAGACAGATACCTCCCCTTACCCATACCCCCTCCTGTGTGTGTTTGGGAAAAAATTGTTTTTGGTTTTTTTTTTTTTTTTCTGAATAAAAAAGATTCTACTAACAAGGTCCTGTGTGGTTTTGCACTTGGTATTAGTTGGAGTCAGGCACTGTGGCCCATGCCACTGAACTTAGCTATTTGCTTCCTGGCTGTGTCCAGATGGAACTCTGTGTATTCCTTTCCATTCCATTTTTCTGCTTTTCAGCCCCCAGGACTAAATAGGTATTCTTCCATTTACCCAGTCAGATGACCTGGGTCCTCTATAGTCTATTTCCCTTAGAGGCCCAGTTGAGTGTAATGGAACATAGCCATCCAGACAAGAGAATGGGTCCAAGCCTGCGGGTGAGGCAGGGCTGCTTGAGTCATCCGTGTAGGTGGGGCTTCCCTCCCTGAGTCATAGCAAATGCAGCTGGGGCTGTCCCCTGACAAGTTAATCTCATGAAGTGATTCTTGTCCACAGTTTCACCTGTATAAAAATGATCTTATTACTCTTTGTCCACAAAAACAATTTTATTAACCCAAGAAGTGAAGACCAATGCCCTATGGCTCCCAGCCACCTCAAAAGGATGAGGTGGGGCTTGAGAACCTAGGGTGGAAATGTCCCCTATCCCTTAGCTTATTAGACTGGAGAAAGAGTTTGTGCAAATAGGATCACCAGAGGTGCCAAGTGTAGGAAGTTTCAGGCCAGGGCAGCAGATGAAGGAGAGGGTGAGGGGTCTGTGGAGGGCCCAGGAAAGACCAGGGGTGCTGGGGCTAGGGATCCAAAGGAGGTGGGAAGAGTAGGGCTAGAGCCCAGTAGTGGGGTCCACTCTGAGGCAGGTTGGTCCCTTGGCTCCCCTTCCTCATCACCTTCCTCTTGCCCCTGAGTCTCTTCCTCCTGCTCTTCATCCCCAGGACCCCGATGGACAGGCTGTTTGCAGATGGGGCAAGTCTTCCGGGTCTGAGTGAGCCAGGGGTCTACACAGCGGCTATGATAGGCTATAGAGAGGAGTATGTGAAGCATCTGGTCTCTGCAGATGGGGAGGGGCACAGGCAAAGGTAGTGGCCTCACCATGAGCACAAGGCAGTACCCGAAGCTTGTCCCCATCCTCATACTCATCCAGACAGATGGCACAGACATCATATTGATCTCCTGGGGAGAAGGAAAGGATTCACTGAGCCATTTGGAGCTCACTATGGGAGGTTAGAGTTAAAACCTGTAAAGATTGTTTTTTCAGGTTTTACCAAGCCAGTGCCAAGTTCTTAGGGCAGGACATAGAAAAACTTGGGGCTAGAGGGGGCAAGGAGAGATAAGAAGGGAAGTGGGTTTGGGGGAAGGGTAAGGGGGAAAGCAGAAGTGGGAGGGACAAGGCTTCTGCCATAGCCTTATATGGCACTGGAGGCTCCAAGGCTAGATAACCCAACCCCTCACCTGTTTTGAGTCCTCCCAGCTCCTTATATCTTTTTTACTCCATACTCTCATACATGAGGTCAAAAATTTTACTCATAATCTTTCTTTTCTAGCTCCCACTTACTTTACCCCCTTTGCTTGTAACCACTGTGTAAGAGAAGCAAAAACAGCATCTTCTAACACCTCACTGCTCTTTGTACCTCTTTAAGATTGGCCTTGTTCCCATGCCCTTACCCTTTTGATAGTCATGGGTAGGAATCTGTTTCAGTTGCTCTTTGGTAAGTCGGTTCCGCTGGAGCCGTTTCCGGTGTTGGATACAACGAACTATCTAGGGGTAAGGGAGCATGCACCAGGGTTTAAGAAAAACAACAACAAAAACAACTGGAAAATCCAACAACCACCCCACTTCCCATCTCCAGACCCAGTCTGGTCTTCTAAGTTCTTCCCATGGCTACTTACCAGTACTGCTCCCATGGCTAAAACCAGCAGTCCTACAATCCCAGTGAAAGGAATGAGATAATAGCCCAAGGGGAAGCTACTGTCTGGAACCAGAAGCACCCGAGCCCTGAGGAAAAAAGACAATCCTCAAGCCAAGCAAATCCCGGTAACTGCATTGGGAGAACGCATGCACCGGTGAAGTGAAAGTGAGAAAAGATGAGCAAGGGCCTGAGCCTGTGTGGGTAGGGCAGTGAGGCCTGGGTTCCAGGCTGCCATGGAAAGGGTGGGAGAAGAGTGGGGAAAAGCATATGTCCTACCCCTTCTCATAGACAAAAAGGGCTCGTAGGTACTCTGCACTTCTCTCTCCGATAAATACGGATGGGATCCAGATCTGCTGTTGGATTTCCTCTGTAGGGAGCAGGATATTAGGGATTTAGCCTTCCACTCAATTCCCTGGAACTGGTATTTGACACTTTTGCCCACCGCGCCCACAGAACTAGTCTCTTTAGGTCTACTGAGAGCCCAGTGGCACAGACTCCCAGCCTTACCACTATTCCACACCATGTTCAGAAGCTCATTGGACTTCACATTGTGTACCACGGCTGCACCATACCCAGCTTTCTGAGCATTTAGGACCTAAGGAGACAGCAGAGATAGGAGTCATAACCCTTGCCTTTTCTCATTCCCAGTGTCATTTATCCTGCTTACCAGCTCCCATTCCACATTTAGCAACCTTGAGGTCAAAGTTGCAGTCGAATCTTCGAAGCAGTGCAATAAAGACTGACCCATTGACCGGGGCTGAGGGTGGTGGGGCAATGGGACTGCAGGCATTTTCTGGGTGAGCCTCCACAAGGAACCCCTGAGGAATAAATGCAAACAGTTGGACTTTCCATATTTACATTCTGCCTCCCACAGGGCCTATCAAGCATTAAGGCTACACACACACTATGTGTATTCTGCAGCTCTACTCTAATTACAAATTCTTGAGGTCTGAGCATCCACTCAAGTCAGAATCTACATTTCAGGTGATGCATGCATTTAATTCCAGTACCTGGAAAGCAGAGGCAGGCAGGTCTTTGAGTTGGAGGCCAGCCTGATCTACACAGAGTTCAGGACAGCCAGGGTTACACAGAGAAACCTGTCTAAAAAACCAAACAAAAAGCGGAATCTACGTCTCTCAGCTTCCTGAAGATGCAATTACAGTACACAACACCCCTTTACAAGAGGCGCCCTCGACTTCTCAAATTATAGACTAATTTAGTTCTGTTTTTTTTTTCCAGTTCCTACTGATAATTCAGCTTGCTACTAGTTCATGCCATTTTCACCAAACTTTTTCACATTCATCTTTAAGTACAAAGAGCACATTCAATTTGCTTCATTTTCCAATTACCCATCTTACAAACAACTCTATTGCTATCTGTGGTCCAACTGAGTTCTTCCTATGTGGCAAGAACTTTGTAATAAATTACTTACTTCACTTAATAGTTTAAACAATAGCTCTACATTAACTTCTATTACCCATTTTACTAAGGATCAAAGGAAGACCTCCACAGCCATCCATACAAACTGTAAGTCGCTCTAGAGACATGACTGATAAGCACCCACTTTTTATCTTAATTCATTCTTCAGTCTCCCTCTCAAATTTGACAGTTCTAGGACACTGTCTTCTACCTCTAGATTCTCTGTATTGGGCATGGTCATGTCCTTAGGGGTTTTTTGTGTGTGTGTGTGTGGGCTGTGTTGTTGGTGATTCAATTTCACTATGTTAGGTGAGCACCCTACCACTGGGCTCTATCCACAGCCCAATGCATTCGGTTACTAACTCGACTATTTCCCACCTCCAGTTTGATCCAGAGCAGGGCTACTCAACCCCTGCCCAGGATAGAGACTATAGAGAAATAAACGCATCACCTGGAGTCCCTCCTCGCTCAGGGAAGCCCCAAACAGAGCTGGAAGGTCTGCAAAGTCCATGCTGGCATTGTGCTCGGAGATCTGCAGACAAAATAGTCCGTTTTTCTCTTCAGCCTGAACCCCCTTTACAGCACCCTTTCCCCATCCGACCCTTAGACTCACCGCTCGAATAAGCCCTCGGATAGGGGATGCTCCCCACAGCACAGCAGCCACAACAACAGGAAGCGGGAAGGCCGCAGGGTGCATGGCAGCGGGAGTGTGTGTGTGTGTGTGTGTGTGTGTGTGTGTGTGGTTGAGGAGGTCACGTCCTGATAGTAGGAGGAGAAGCCAAGGTCTGCGCCCTCTCTGCCGCTCCTTAAGGATCCCAGGGGTCCAACCACCCCCAGGTCCCACTTCTCAGCTACATGGGGGCGTCGGGGAAGGAACTGCGACTCGGGAAGTAAGGTATAAAACCAGTTTAGTGGAGCTGGGAGGGAGACAATGTATCTTTCTCTAATGCAGAAATAAAACGGAGAATAGAGAAGACAAACAGGTAACAGAAAAACTTCAGGAAGGGTGGGGGAATCTCAAAGAGGTGGGACTTCCGGCTAGGTAGGCTGTCTTCCGATCCCCCTGGAAAAGGGTTTCCGGTAAAGAAAGGCCGCTTCCAGTATTGGACACTCAGGACGGAGGACTTCCGGTCCTAAAAGGCCGGCCGAAAGAGTTCCTGCGGAGATGGAGGGAACTCCGATGCCCAGAAGACGATCTAATTTTTTTTCCCCCTCAGCGCCCGAGATCGTGGAGCTGCCCTATTTACAAACCTCTTCTCCGTCTGGTAGCTGCGGTACCTTCAAATATCGCGAGAATGCTTATCACCATCTCCACTACCACCCCCTCTCGCCGTGGAAACTTATCGCGAGAAGCCTCCTAGCCCTAACTGGGCTGACTCACTCATTCTCGCGAGATTTTCAAACAAACTAGTTTCCCGCGATTCCAGTTCGGGAAGGGTGGGAGACACAGAGTGGCTTCCTAAGTCAGCCACGCCCCTTCACTCACGCATCCTAGCCCCGCCTCATTCCCGGCCATCTTTGCGCTACGCGCCTGCGCTCGTCCTTCCCACCCCCCACCCCCCCCCCGCCCCCCCCCCCCCCCCCCCCCCCCCCCCCCCCCCCCCCCCCCCCCCCCCCCCCCCCCCCCCCCCCCCCCCCCCCCCCCCCCCCCNCACCCCCCACCCCCGCCAGCATCTAGCTGGAGCCAGGCTTGCCTGTCGGAGGGGCGTGCGCGCGCGCGCCCTCGCCCTGTTGCGCGCTGGTGTCACCTTGGGCGCGAGCGGGGCTGTGCGTGCTCGGGACCCAAAGTCGAGGGCCATCAAGGGGCGATGGCGGTGACGGCGAGTCCCGGGTCTGACCGGATGGACGGGAAGCCCCGTACCTCCCCTAAGTCCGTCAAGTTCCTGTTTGGGGGCCTGGCTGGGTAAGCTCAGGCCCCAGGGATAGGGAAAAGGAGGAAGGGACGGGCGCAAGCAACTGGGCCCAGGGCATCTCGGGGTATGTTGCAGTAAATTGAGCCGGTGCGGGGTCACCATGATGTCCTGAGATTTGCGAGGTTCCTGATGAACTGCCAGGACCTAGTCACCCATTGCAGGGCCCCTACTGAGTTGGCTGCATTCAAGGGTCATTGCCCTGTGTTTCCAACCACCGTTGCTCCACTGTGCATGTTTGTGTTGTGGGTCTAGCTTGAGGTCCTAGGTTTGGATGCCGTCTCCACCCCTCCGTAGACTGCCTGCAGTCCAGTTCTGCTTGAACTCTAAGGAACTGTCTGAAGCATTTGATTTGCATGGTTCTTACTGGACTTTTTTTTTCTGGCACATTGCCTTCCGCGCACACATTTATGTACATGCCCACCAGCCTCCTGAATCTTTAGCTGCATGTCAGACCCTGACCCTTGTAACTTCTTGCTGCCGGGGTGCAGTAGACACTGGTCAACCTGGACCAGCTGACCTGATTCCTTGACTTACTATCTCACTTCAGGATGGGTGCTACAGTTTTCGTGCAGCCTCTGGACTTGGTGAAGAACCGGATGCAGCTGAGTGGTGAAGGGGCCAAGACTCGAGAGTACAAAACCAGCTTCCATGCTCTCACCAGCATCCTGAAGGCAGAAGGACTGAAGGGCATTTATACTGGGTACTAGAGCCTCAGTTTGGGGAGGGAGGCTGTGGGTTGGCAGGTCTAGGCCTTGGCCTGATACACTGTGACATTTCTCCTTCTCAGGCTGTCAGCTGGCCTGCTCCGCCAGGCCACCTACACCACTACTCGTCTTGGCATCTATACTGTGTTGTTTGAACGCCTGACTGGGGCTGATGGTACACCCCCTGGCTTTCTGCTGAAGGCCCTGATTGGCATGACGGCAGGTGCAACTGGTGCATTTGTGGGAACGCCAGCCGAGGTGGCTCTTATCAGGATGACTGCCGATGGCCGGTGAGTTCCAGGTCTAACCCCAGCCCCATTCCTGGAATGTAGAACGAAAGGATTAGGTTTTACATATTTTTGTTAGCCGGTCTACATCAGGGCACGCACCTGCTCGGGCCTCCCTTTCTCTGTTCCTATGGACCCTGAACTGTCCGGATTGTGACTTTTCCCTGCCCTTTTCCCAGGCTTCCAGTTGATCAGCGCCGTGGCTACAAAAACGTGTTTAATGCCCTAATCCGAATTGCCAGGGAAGAGGGAGTCCCCACGCTGTGGCGGGTGAGCAAAGGGGTTGGAGTCCTAGGGGATGTGGAGTCAAGTCTCTGGCGTTTTTGACTCTCTCTCCATTGCCTCTGTCCTCTCGCCTCAGGGTTGCATCCCTACCATGGCTCGAGCTGTCGTTGTCAACGCTGCCCAGCTTGCCTCCTACTCCCAATCCAAGCAGTTCTTGCTGGACTCAGGTGAGAGACCCAGAGCTGAATACTCCATGCCCAGTCTGGCCTGAGCTACCTGAGAGTTGACTACCACCTTCTGCTTCCCCTCCCAGGCTACTTCTCTGACAATATTCTGTGCCACTTCTGTGCCAGCATGATCAGTGGCCTCGTTACCACTGCCGCTTCCATGCCTGTGGACATCGTCAAAACTAGGTGAGCTCGTAGCCTGGGATTGGAGAACTTTTGGGGGGGCCTTCTTTCTGTCTTTCATGCACATACTTCCTCTCTTTCAGGATCCAAAATATGCGAATGATCGATGGGAAGCCAGAGTACAAGAATGGGCTGGTGAGGAGGCGGGGAGGGGGAGCTCGGGTCAGAGTGTGCCGGGTGCCCTGGGAGGGATATGAAGGGAGCTGGGTATAGAGTCCTAGAGGCCACGTCCTAGCCCCAGCACTTGCCTGCCTGTCTGTCTAGGATGTGCTGATGAAAGTCGTCCGCTATGAGGGTTTCTTCAGCCTGTGGAAGGGCTTCACACCATACTATGCCCGACTGGGCCCCCACACTGTCCTCACCTTCATCTTCTTGGAACAGATGAACAAGGCCTACAAGCGTCTCTTCCTCAGTGGCTGATGTGGCAAGCTCCTGGGACTAGAGTGCCAGGGCCCCCAGGTCACCCGCTGCTCCTACAGTTGATATGCCCCAGGGGCCTGGATTCTGCTACCCTGGGCTCCTCTATTTATTTTTCCTTTACAGTGTGGTTTACTCCTTTGCGGTAAAGAACTTTAATCTGTTCTACCCCTGCTCCAGTTTGCCGTGCCTGGCCTGATGCTTAGGATCATTCTGTCCCTGGCTAGTCCTAGGAGGACTTGAGGAACTTCCCTAAGGATTTCTTGTTATCTCTTGGGTATTAGTTTCAGGGCACACAAGACAGCAGACCTCTCTCTCTGGGAAAACCAAGACAGAGCTGAGGAGACAAGAGAGAGTAGAAGTTATCCAGATGGCCAAAAGGGTCTATGGTGGATGTGGCTTCCTCCTCCCTGAGGACGTAATTAATAAATTTGATTGATAACACCAACCCCAAATCTGGATAGTCTTGAGGATCCTAGGGGGAGCTAACTGCACAAAGAAGCTGATGTCTCTGGAAAACAAACTGGAGTTTTTAACAAAAAAAATTAAAGAAAATCACCCACTGGTTTTATGAAAATACTATGTAAATCAGTGATACCTCAGCAGCAGACAGAAAGAAAACTGGATCTTGTGAGCTGCTTGCAAGCCATTTGCCCAAAAGTGCAGTACCTCGCAATCGGATCAGAGTTCTCAGGAAAGGCCTCTGGGAGCTCCTAAGGGCCTTTGCAGCATAAAGAGGGAGGGGTTATGAGTGTAAATTGAAGCAAGTGGGATGTGGTGACACAAGCCTTTAACCTCAGCACCTAGGAGGCAGAGGCCAGCAGATTTCTGAGTTCAAGGCCAACCTGGTCTACAAAGTGAGTTCCAGGACAGCCAGGGCTGTGCAGACAAACCTGTCTCGAAAAATCAAAAAAAAAATAAAAGGAAAGAATCTAAGTTGGACTTCTGTGGGCTGGAGCCACAGGGATTGAGAGTGCAGTCCTGAGCTCTTGAGAGTGTGCAGTGCAGTCAAATAAGGACTGAGGAAAGAAAGAATATTGGCTAGAAACTGGGTTGGCTGGGGAAAAGTGATTTTTTTCATCCATTTCTTTTTTTTTTAAGTTTATTTGTTATGTATATAGTGCTCTGGGTACCAGATCTCGTTATAGATGGGTGTGAGCCACCAACATGTGGTTGCTGGGAATTGAATTCAGGACCTCCGGAACAGCAGTCAGTTCTCTTAACCTCTGATCCATCTCTCCAGCCCCCTTTTCATCCATTTCTTAAGTGTGATTCCCAGACCCTCAAGGATCCTACAAACTTCTTGGACCCTGAAGAGATATGAGAAGGTCAAACCAGGAGTGCTGGGCAGCCCTAGGGCTGCATGCCATGCCAAAGAAACAGGCAGGCAGCAGGTGCGAGCTGTCCCCTTGGCAAAGCCTCAATGCAAAAGATATTAGTACAGCTTCCTGGTGCCCCTGCTGCTCCTTTCCTTAATCCTTCCTTGCACACTGCACTGTCCTAGGCCACCTGCAGTGGCTGCTTGGAGACTTTTGAAGCCTGCACCTTTTCTTAAGGAGTTTAGAGTCAAGAAGATGAGGAGGCCTGGCAGTGGTGGTGCATGCCTTTAATCCCAGCACTTGGGAGCTAGAGGCAGACTGATCTCTTGAGTTTGAGGCCAGACTGGTCTACAGAGTGAGTTCCAGAACAGCCAAAGCTACACACAGAGAAACCCTGTCTCAAAAAAACAACAGCAAAAAAAGATGACAGGAACATTTGAAAATGGCTCTATCTGTGGACTGCACCCTGCCCAACTCAGGAGAGACTTGTTCGTGGTAGCAGTCAGATCGGTTGAGAAGGAGGGCAGAGGCAGAGCTCTTAGCTGGAGCGAGCACAGAGGCTCAGAGGAGGAACCCTGCTGGCACAGAGAACCCATGAGCCTTGTCAGTGGTTCAAGCCCACACTGCCATGGAGAAAAAGCAGAACTGGTAGGTGGAGTTCATGAAGAAAAGTCCTTAATGGGTAACCTCTAAGGTTTGTCCTCTACCTGGAAGAGTTCAAGGCAGGAAGGAGATTCAGCCAGATTCATGGGAAGATCTAGAACCATCTGGAGAAGGGCAGTCAAGAGAGCCAGCCTTCCTTCCTTTGCCTGTCCCAAGCGCTAGATTGAACCGAGATGAGGCGTGGAAGAAGGCCTCACTGGTGAGGTTAGCAAATGGCCGAATCAGTGGATTGGGGGAGAGAAGGGTCCTGCTGCATCCAGCTTTGAAAGCAGCAAACCTAAGGTTCTTCAGGCAGACTCACCAGGGTGACACACCCTTTCCCAATCCTGACTTGGCCGGTGAGGATAGTTGTATTTGGAAGGCATGAATGTGAGGAATGTACCCGTCTCTGCCACCCAGCTGCAGGCAGGCTTTAACACTTCTCTCAGCTTTGGGACATGGTTCTGGAGTTGTCTGAGGTAGCCTGGTGGGTACCCAAACCCTGCAGAGGAGTCACCAATGTCGAGGAAGTGTCCTACCCACTCCCCCTCAGGTACAACTGGAGGTTTGTTGGGTATTTGGGGTTAGGGTGGGGGCAGTTAGGACCTTGGGAATTCTTGTAACAGGTGCTTCAGCCTTTCTTGTCTCTCATAGAAAGCTACATTTTCTTTTTAAAAGCAGTTTTATTATTCAGATAACACTGGTGGAAGATAAATGTTAAACAGGGAAAACATATTCACATACTTAAGGATAATGTTCTGTCTTGATTCATGGCTTTCCAAGTTTTCTTCCATGTGTGAACACGTGGGAGCCATGTTCCATTTCTATTCGCTTTTTCTACCTCTTCCCCAAAGTCATAGCAGTGACCATGTGACCTGGCAATGCTCTAAGTAACATAGGGAGCTTGGTTCTGTGATTACCCAGTTGTATCACCTCACCGCTTCTGATTTGTGTGGTCTAGATGTAAAAGGGGCTTCAGATAAAGAAGTAAATAGAATGTCAGCGTGGCAGTCTCATCCCCACCCCAGCTAGATCCCAGTAGAATCTTAGGATCTCCAAGGTACTCACCTTCACAGACTGTGACCTGAGTACCTAATACCCACTGTTCCCAATAGGTCCTGACCACGACCCTGGCTCAGAGCTGAGGGCCGCCGTCCTGCTACCAGAGGGCCAACACGCCCATTACGCCTTACCCATAGGAAAAGGCTAGAGCGGAAAGTAGGGAGTGACCCTTGAAGGAAGAGCAGCCAGGCCCGGGGCACAGTTACTTGCCTTGCTCTCTGCACCACCAGACTCGTGGTATATGTGCTTGTGGCCAGCGCAGCAGATTGGTCCAAGTCCAGAGTGTGTGGCTTTACATGCCAGATCCAGGTCAGCAACAGAATGAGCACCACAGAGGCCAATAGGAGCCAGAGGAGACCCAGAATATAAAAAACCAGGGGAAGGAGGCAGCAAAAGTCAGACTTGAGAAAATGGTCACTTTCAGAAGTATCAGAATTTGCTTGAACCATCTCTTGGAAAGTTATGAAGCTGTTCACTTCTGGGATTCCTGTAATGGGTTCTAGGGTAGGGAGTAAAGTGAGTTCTGTGGGAAAAGGTAGTTCTAAAATGGTCTCACTTGGGGTAGACGCTGGGGTGGCCAGGGTAGTAATGAAGACTGGGGTGATAGTAGACACTGGAGTGGTTGGGGTAGTGCTGCTGGGCTCTGGGGTAGTTAGAGTGGGGGTGGAAGGCACTGGAGCACTGGGCTCTGGGGTAGTCGGGGTGGCAGTAGTAGGCACCGGGTTGGTGCTGGACTCTGGGGTAGCCTGGGTGGAAGTGGGCTCTGGAATAGTCGGTGTAGAATTGGTAAGCATTGGTGTGGAATGGGGCTCTGGGGTAGCCAGGGTGAACGTGGTAGGCACTGGGGTAGGGCTGGGCTTTGGGGTAGCTGGGGTGGAAGTGGTGGTAGGTACTGGGGTGGTTGGGATGGTGGTGGGTGTAGTATTGAGTTTTAGATTATAAAGAGGTGTGTTGGACTCCATTGTCTGTGGGAGTGTGGTGAAACCTGGAATCTGTATGTGGGTGGATGTGGACTGTTTTTTAGTGGGTTTGTGGGTTGGAGGCCAAGAAGGCATTTGTCTGTCTGGAGAAGTAGGAGATTCTAAGAGTTGGCCCCAGTGGGTAGTATGGGCTTTAGTGTTAATAGAAAACTTGACCTCAGTCCTTGTAGCAGGTACATCAGAGAAAGTGTCGTAGTCATCATAGTCTATGAATTCCCTATCACCACTGGTAGGGCAGTTTTTCCCTGGGTAGGAGTAGACAGGAGCATAGCCTAAATTGGCACATCGTACACTGGCCACGTTAGGGGTCATAGCCTTGACATCCACACCCTCCTTCCATAAGTAGACATTGTTGGAATTTTGCTTGAGCCAGTTTCGGAAGTAGAGAATCTCACAATCACAATACCAGGTGTTAGCATGAAGAAAAACATAAGGCAAGAAGAGGGTCCCAAAGAAGCCCTTTGGTATTGTACGAAGCCAGTTCCCTTGAAGGTAGAGGGTGTCAAGATCTTCCAGCCCATCTAGAAGCCCATGGGGCAGTTCACGTAGATGGTTGTTGGCCAGACTGAGTTTCTTCAGATTGGTTGTAGACACCAAGAGCCCAGGGGGCAGACTCCTCAGATTATTGTTCTGCAGGTAGAGCTCCTGCAGTTGGCTTAGGCCTTCCAGGACACCGGGAGACAGTGAGCCCAGCTGGTTGAAGGAGAGGTCAAGGATAGTGAGTGCAGGCAGTGCCCGTCCTAGGGAGGGCAGACTTTGCAGGTTGTTGTGGGATAAATGCAGGTGCTCCAGCTTGGACAGTTTCTCACTGGTCTGCAGGCTGGTCAGCTCACATTCATCCAGGTATAGCCGAGTGAGGTGAGTGAAATGTGCCACGGATGCTGTGGAGAAGGTAACCAGTTTGTTCTTGGCCAGGAAGAGGATGCCTGTGTCTGCTGGCAGGTCTGCAGGCAATGCTGTCAGCTTCTGATTCTCACAGTTTACTTCCAGCAGGCTGGTCACTTGGGAGATATCACAAGGGGGCTGGGAATGTAAGGGACTTGGCAGCAAGAACAGCAAGATGAAGAGAGCCATAGGAACCTGTGGGCAAAGGAAGTTTAAAGGATTACCACCCTAGTCCTTGGCATAATTTTTCTAGGCGCCAACCCTTCACTGCTGTGGCTCTTAAGATCACTTCCAGATCCTAAGGATAGGAAAAGGAAAAAAAAAATCACTTCCAGAAACAGAAACAGCTTCACTCCCCTTCTCTTCTACCCTGTCCTCAGTCCTTAGTTCCTATTCCCTCCTCAGATCTTCCTCTTCTAGTCCCAGCCCCAGCTTACAGTCAGGCAGAAAGACCTCTGAAGGCACAGAGCTTCTTCCAGGGTATGACTTGGTCCTTCTCTCTTCCAGCTCCAAGGAGAGCCAGGCCAAGAGCAGGAAGGAGATAGAAATGGGGAGGAAATGACAACCTGATAACCAACTCCTGTCACCCAGGGGACAGTCTCCCTCCTGGGCACAGGCCCTTATCACCTCCCTCCACAGCTTTCCCCAGGCCTCTCCTTTGGTTTTACACTCTCCCTTTCTTTCCTTCCACCCTGGAGAGATCTAGAGACTCTCTGGCCACCAACTTTGTGCAGCTTCCAAAAGCCTCTCCACGTGCTACCCTTTCTCCTCCACAGCTATTCTTAGAGGTGCCCGGTTTGCTTTCACTACTTCCTCACACCTACTGCCACCTCTCCTAGCCTTCAGCTGATTCCCTCTGTAGCCTGAGACTGCTGGCACCCTCTGTTCTGTGTCCACTGGATACTTTATTGCTGCTCTCTAAACTGTTTCTGCAGCATCCATAACCAGTGTTACTCTCTTCTAGGGACATGACAGTGACACTCATTTTCTTGGTTTTCCTCTTGCTTGTGTGTTGGTCCTTCTCAGACTCGTCTGTAGGTCCCTCTTCCTCTACCTTTATGGAGTATTCTTTGACTGTCTTAACATATACTCCACAAGTGCCTTGGACATATTTTGCTGCACCTTTAATCACCACCCCTGGCCCACACTTGTTTTTATCTCTGGTCTAGACCCTTTTTCCTGAGGTCTAGATACTTATGCCTGATTATCTCTTAGACTTCTCTTTTACATGTTCTACAAGTACAGAAACAGTGTACCTCATTTGAGAGGCTCAAATAGGAAGATCATGAGTTTGAAGCCAGTTTGGGCTACAAAAACCGTTCTCATAAAAACAAACAGAAACAACTAAAACCAAAACTCCAGTATGTCAAAAATTGACTTCATTATCAAAATAGCTTTATCTGCTAGCCATGGAGGTGCAGGACTGTCTACTCTTAGTACTTAGGAAGCAGAGGCAGGAAGATCATGAATTCAGGGCCAGCCTGGACTTTATACTGAGACTTTATTTTCAAAGAAACTCACAGAAAAGTAGTATTCCTCTGTTGTCCACAACCAATAATTTACCTGATCATTCTAAACACTCCCAATACCACTGCCTTCTTCGGACTCCACCCATTATCGAAACTTGCTGATGTAACTCTGGTTTCTTTCACGTCTCTCCACCACCAACACCCCCAGCCCAAGGCACTGTCTTCCCTTTCCCGGTAGCCTTCTGGTTGATCTCTGAAAAATCTAACTTCCCCTCTGTTTCCCATGGGAGAACTGCAAGTGTCAACTATGTGAACCCACCATGGCTCCTGATGACTCTCAGCAGGCCGTCTGAAGTACCTGCCTTGGTCTTCAAAGTCTTAAAAGATCGGAATCTTGCCTGCCTACCTGCTCAGCCCCCTTGTTTAGCGCTTTCCCCTCTCCTGATCATTCTTTCCTTTACTTGAACTTTCACTCATTGCCTCTTTCCTAACTCTTAAATAGCTGGTAAGTTCTAGTGTAAAATCCATTCCTCTGGAAAATTTTCTGATTTTTCAAGCCTGGGTTACTTGTCTGTTGGGCCACACTGCCCCATCTAATGATGTAAAGATCCTACCTACCCAGAAGGGGTATCATGAACATGAGCTTGCCCCTTGCTGCTTACTGCTGATGACTGGGCAAGGGGTAGACATCAGCTAAATGCAGCTAATTCATAGATTTGCATTTGTATCATTTGCTACATGGAGCAACTAAGGCAGTATCAGGAGGTGAGGCAGAAGGAAGCATAGATGGAAGCTATGCTGATGAACTCTTGAGGATGTTGGTTTTTCTACTATATTGCAATCACTTTTCAGATAGAAGCCACAGGGAAAAGATACTTCACCTGAGCCAGTGTAGTGGTGCACATCTTTAACCCCAGCACTTGATCAGAAAAAAAAAAAAAACATTGGCTAGAGCCGGGCAATGTGACATGTGCCTGTAGCCTTAGTTCATAGGCTGAGATGGGAGCTCCATAGCAGCCCGGGCAAAACAGTAATACCATGTCTTGTGCTGCAGGTGATGATGCATACCTGTGATCCCAGCATTATTAGGAGGCAGAGGCAGGAGGATTGCTAAAATGAGGTCGGTTTAGGCTACAAAATGAGTTTGAGGCCAGTCTGAACTACATAACAAGATTCTGTCTCAACCCCCAAACAAAAACAAAACAACACAACATTGGCTGCTTGAAAGACTTTCTGGGCAGAAAAGCCAGACATGGAGTTATGTGACCAGGAACAGTTCCCAGAACCATGCTGTAGAACCAGTCTGGTGAGCAGAACTCTGTGCTGCAAGAGCAAGCCACTGAAGCTTGCATTGCCCTGGCTGCTGAGCCAGACATTGTTCCCTGACCTCCAGTGCTGCAGACTCCCACACCGTCCTTCTTTCTCTGTGATTATAAACTAATGGAAGCCTGGATGTGAGTCTGGTTGGTCACATGCCTGGTGACCCAACTGCCAGGAAAGCCCAGAAAGTCAAATTTTTGATTATTTTCAACTTCTGACATAGGAAGTTTCTCCAAAGATCTGAAAGTTGAAGAAACTTCCAAACAGAGAAGAGGTTCATGGTTTTTTGTACCTACTAAGTGGTCTTGTTTTGGTTCATAAAGTAACAACAATGGGGTTCCCTGCACAAGTACAGAAACAGTGGTTGACTGATGGTATTTTTGTTTACTTATTGTGGATAACACCTGTGTGGAGACTGAGACCATGTGGGTCCCAGGACTCATATTTGGGTCATCAGGCTTGCTGTCAAGCTCCTTTTACTTGATGAACCATCTGGCCAACCCTGATTTATATTTGCTAATAGAATGATCTATCTCATTTAGATGTTCAAATTATTATTACATTTATATATTTTTAATAATTTGTTTTTCTTTTCCTTTTTTTTTTTCCTGAGACAGGGTTTTTCTGTAGCTTTGGAGCCTGTCCTGGAACTAC
>JAQHUG010000025.1:631096-643601 GCA_028555095.1 Dicrostonyx torquatus
GCCTACAAACCATAATCGTAGAGAATTTAGACAACAATGAGGACACTAAGAGAGACTTACATAGACCTAATATACATGGGAAAGTATAAAAAGACAAGATCTCCTGAGTAAATTGGGAGCATAGGGACATTGTGAGAGAGGGTTGAAGCGGGGAGGGGAGAGGAAGGGAGGGGAGCAGAGAAAATGTAGAACTCAATAAATATCAATAAAGAAAGAAAAAAATAAATAAAATAAAACCAGGAAACACAGGCCTGGTGACTCATGATTGTCATTCCTGCACCCAGGTGGTGGAGGCAGGAAGTTCAAAAGTTCAAGGCCAGCCAAGGTATTAGGGAGAGCAGTTGGAAAGACAGTAGTATCACCTGTGAGAAGGTGGCAGTAAAAGAATACAGGGAATAGTACGTGTCCTGCTCGGAATGAGGGGGTTAAAGTTGGCTCATCCTGGGGCGACACTGAAGCAGTCTCTGATGGGTCAAGTGTGTCGCAGCAGACCAGGTCTTTATGGAGACTCTGGATTAGTGTGACTTGGCCCCTGCAAGGGTATGATAACATATATTCTACATGGGGGTTGTGGTGATTTGAATGAGAACCTCCCCCACATCCAGGCTCCTGTTTGAATTCTTGGTCCCCAGTTGGTGGAACTGTTTGTGAAGGATTAGTCGGGGCCTTGTTGGAGGAGGTGTGTCACTGTTCTCTTTGCCATGAGAAAGATGTGAGCTCTCAGCTGCTGCTCCGTCACCATGTCTGCTGCCTGCTGCCTTGTGCCCCACCGTGACCCTCTGAAGTATAATCTTCAAATTAAGTGCTTTTATGAATTGCCTTGGAGCCGGACAGTGGTGGTGCACGCCTTTAATCCCAGCACTCGGGAGGCAGAGACAGGTAGATCTCTGTGAGTTTGAGACCAGCCTGGTCTACAGAGTGAGTTTCAGGACAGCCAGGGCTACACAGAGAAACCTTGTCTTGAAAAACAAAAAAAAAAGTAACTAAGACAGAAGTAGTGTGGGAGGCATGGGAGGTTCTCTTTCTCAGCTGCATTCATCAGAATCACAGATACAGGCAGCCACATGGGGGATACCAGTGTGTGTTGAGAATGGGGGTCTCCACTGAAGCCTACCCTAAAGGCTTGTGGTTCCAAGTACCATTAGAGGCCTGTGACTCTCATGAGACATCATGTCTGTGGCTACACAGCTGGCTAAAGCCCAAGCAAAGGATGCTGGGATGGGGTCGGTAAGGGACACAGTATGGGGCAGCTGCCTCTGGAAGCAGCCAAACTAGGGTAGAGGATTTGGTGACAGGGACTGTCTAACCCAGCCCGGAACTAACACCCTCCTCCCCTTCACACAGGCACCTTGTCCTGCCCCTCAAGCCTGTCAAAGCTCAGAATAACCCTGAGAACCAGACAGCAAGATGGCAGGGGCTCTGCTTGGTGCCCTGCTTCTCTTGGCACTCCTTGGTAGGGACAGGAATTAGGGGAGCCAGCTGGATCCCTATGCCAACCTGAAGGGACCAGGGAAAAGGTGGAGACCAAGGCATAGACTGAGATAGTACTTGGTCCCCAGGTGCACTATTGTTGGCTTAGGAGAAATGCAGAAGGATACACACAGGAGACTGTACAGACCCAGGGGGCAGGGGGAAACCCAGGTTGTTGCTTCATGTCCAGTGAGCCTTCCTTCTTGACGTACCCCAGGCAGAAGCGAGGGCAAGAATGAAGAGCTCAGCCTGTATCACCATCTCTTCGACAAGTATGACCCAGGATGCCGGCCAGTTAGGAGGCCCGAAGACACTGTTACCATCACCCTCAAGGTCACCTTAACCAACCTCATCTCACTGGTAAGCTACCCCTCCTGTCCTATGCCTGCTTTCTCACTTCTAACCCTAACTCCCGGCCTCAAGCAGGGCTTGTTCCTCTTGTAGAATGAAAAGGAGGAGACCCTGACCACCAATGTCTGGATCGGAATTGTGAGTCAGATCTTGGGAGCAGTGCGAGGGTTCCCAGCCAACCCCTTTCTTCCTACCAGGTGGGAGGTGAAGAGCACACCCTTCTGTACCCTTCTCTCAGGACTGGCAGGACTACAGGCTCAACTTCAGCAAGGATGATTTTGCAGGCATAGAAACCCTGCGGGTCCCTTCAGAATCTGTATGGCTGCCAGAGATTGTTCTGGAAAACAAGTGAGGATTGGCCAAGAGGCCAGGCTGCAAGGGAAACGGTTTTGGGGGGACTTTGCTGGCGGAAGAGGTTCAGTACTCTTTTCAATACTGTGAAAAGCTTGGTCCCCACAGCATTGATGGGCAGTTTGGAGTGGCCTATGACTGCAATGTTCTGGTCAGCGAGGGAGGCTACGTGACCTGGTTGCCCCCTGCCATCTACCACAGCACCTGCGCAGTGGAGGTCACCTACTTCCCTTTCGACTGGCAGAACTGCTCTCTCGTTTTCCGGTGGGAAGAGTCACTTCAAGGAGGAGAGAGGGGGGCCGAGAGTGGGGACAGGGTCTGATTTTGGAGGAGCGGGTTGGGGCTCTGTGGAAGGGCTGTGCAGGTAGTGGAGGAGGGTACTGAGATGTGTGGGAAGCTGCACCCGGGTTTGCAGGAGGGTGCACAGGCGTCCCGCTGTCATCTTTTAGTTTATCCCATAGTCCCAGCTCCTCCCAAGGAAGAGTCTGAGGCATGAACATTACTTGAGTCCAGGATTTTCTTGGACATGGTGAGCCATTTTTCCAACCAAACCAGATGAGCAGGAAGTAGATGTGCTGAAGGGATGTGGGCAAGAGTGGAGCCATAGTGAGCTTCTGGGGCGGGACTAAGAAGGACCCAGCTTCTGGAGTGAAGCCTGGCCGTGTTTCACAGCTCCCAGACCTACAATGCTGAAGAAGTGGAGTTCATCTTTGCGGTGGATGACAACGGCGAGACCATCGACAAGATTGAGATTGACACCGAAGCTTTTACTGGTGAAGGGGCTATTACTTTCTCCAAAACCTTTCCCAGATGAGGGCCACGGGGGGGGGTCTTGCAGAGCTTGACTTGGGCTACACAACTCGAGCTTGCTCTTTTTAAAGTCACTCTCGATTGTCACTTGAGGTCTTTCCACACCCTTATTGGGAATGTCCCTCTCTGCCCATACTTCCCCCTATGCTGACAGCCCAGGGTCCTGACAGCTGCGCCCAGCCACTCAGCCTGTAGTTGCAGGTATGTGGGCTGATGCACCCCATGCCCTGCAGAGAATGGAGAATGGGCCATCGACTACTGCCCAGGCATGATTCGCCATTATAAGGGAGGCTCTGCAGAAGTCCCTGGAGAGACTGACATTATCTACATGCTCATCATCCGTCGGAAGCCGCTCTTTTATGTCATTAACATCATTGTACCTTGTGTACTCATTTCTGGCTTGGTGCTGCTTGCTTACTTCCTGCCTGCGCAGGGTAAGGGGTGGCCCCTGACTTCTAAACCCCAGGCTAGGCTCCCTCCCTGGGATGCTTCTCACGGTATGCTCCCTCTAGCTGGTGGCCAGAAATGCACGGTCTCAATCAACGTCCTCCTAGCCCAGACTGTCTTCTTGTTCCTAATTGCCCAGAAAATTCCAGAGACATCTCTGAGCGTGCCACTTCTGGGCAGGTAACCTCAAAGTGGATCTAACAGAGATGGGGTACCAGCATGGAGGGCGGAGCCAAAGAAGGTTGGCATAGGGGACTTGCAGTTGTCTCGTTCCGGGTTTTTATTTGGACACAGGGTGGGGCTGGGACAGTGATGGATTATCTGGTCCCCCGGTCTCCTCACTGCTCTTGGATGCCACCTTGAGGTCTCCCGGGTATCTCTGTTGAGAGGTCAGTATGGCTCAGTATAACCTCAGTCCCATCTCCTCTGACCCGTGTCACACCCCTTATTCTGAACGCACCGGATCCCCGGGGACCCCAAGGCCCAGCTGGCGTAGGGTTTGTTGCAGGGATGAGGTGGACCCGTGCAAACCGCGTCCGCACAGGCACAGCCACGCCCCCTGGATCAGGTACCGGATACTTGCGCCAGCTGCTGCTCCAGCTTGCCGAATCCCCTGCCCTGCAGCCAGGGCTACACGGGCCAGTGCCCTACCCGGATCCCCAGTGTTCTGGGCCGCGCTCAGGCAGCAGTCGCTGCTGTCCAGCACCTCCTGCTGTAGCCACAGGACTGAGATCTGCATTGAGGGCACAGGGGCTAGAGGCCTCTGCTTTTGCTAGAGGCCCTTCCCCGCTTTTCTTCCCATCCCTCAACTCCCGAGAGCTGCACCTCTAACAAGGTGGCTCCAAAGCTCATGATGCTGGTTGCAGCTTCTCTTAGCACCAGCCCCAAGGTGGCCTTCTGGGCAGGCGGCTTATTGGATTCCAGGGGCTCCTGGGACTTAAGTTCTCTGAACCTTTGTACCAGATATTCGTGAGCTGCTGCCACAGCAAGTTCCAGGGAAGACAGAAGCGGAGGCTGTAGGGCCACCTGGAGAAGCAGGGGTAGTGGAGTGGAAAGGGTCACAGCAGCAGGCGCTGGAGACCTCTCCAGATGCCACCTTTGGGTGGGCCGTTCTCATACCTCGGTGGAGCTGTGGAAGTGGTAGACCCACAGTAGGGTGTCCAAGTTGCTGGGAGTCCCCTTCATGGCCGCAACAGATGGTAGATGCGGGAGGGCGGACGATACTGGTGTTGTGGAGGGGTAGCCAGGGGAAGTAACTCCACCACTCCCCCGCGGAGGTGTTTGTGAGGTAGAGGACAGCTAGCAGCTTGTCCTGTTTTGTGGGATGCTGTGACATCATGCCTCCTGGGTATGTATCTCAGGTATCTTATTTTCGTCATGGTGGTTGCCACGCTCATTGTTATGAATTGCGTCATCGTACTCAATGTGTCTTTGCGGACGCCGACGACTCACACCACATCCCCTCGGCTGCGCCAAGTAAGCGCTGGTTGAGTGAAGGACAGCCCAGGGTGGGAGGTGGGCTTGGAACTTATCTCTGCCCTGGCCACAGATTTTATTGGAGCTACTGCCACGCCTCCTGGGCTCGAGCCCACCCCCCGAGGCTCCCCGAGCTGCCTCACCTGCGAGGCGCGCCTCCTCTGTGGGCATTCTGCTCCGAGCAGAGGAGCTCATCCTGAAAAAGCCGCGGAGTGAGCTCGTGTTTGAGGGGCAGAGGCATCGGCATGGGACTTGGACTGGTGAGCACCGCTCTTGGTGGGTCAAAGGCACACACTTGAATTGGGGATGTTCTTTAATGACCCAGTACTTGGTGTCGCCCTTTAGCTGCCCTCTGCCAGAACCTGGGCGCTGCAGCCCCTGAAATCCGCTGTTGCGTGGATGCTGTGAACTTTGTGGCTGAGAGCACACGAGAGCAGGAAGCCAACGAAGAGGTGGGTTAGGTTGAGTGAGAGTGCCACTAAGGCCCTTCCCTCATTCCCTCTCTTGTGCTAAGCTGTGTCCCACAGGAAGTGTCCGACTGGGTGCGCATGGGAAAAGCCCTCGACAACGTCTGCTTTTGGGCAGCTCTGGTGCTCTTCAGCGTCGGTTCCTGCCTCATCTTCCTTGGGGGTTACTTCAACCAAGTTCCTGATCTCCCCTACCCACCCTGTATCCAACCCTGAGCCTGCACTAGCACCCACTTCACCCACCCCACCCCCCATGACCCACCCCGACAAGAAGTCAACTTTGCCAACAGGCTGACAATAAATCCATTTTGTGAACTTCCAGGAGGGCTGTGTGGCCACGTGGGTAGGTCTGGATCAGTGTGTATAGCAGCCGGGTGGTTTGGCCAGGCACTTGAAGTTGACACTCTAGGGCAGGGTTTGCCTTTGGTTCAGTCTACCTCTTGGCTCCTTTGATCCATCAGACCTAGCTGATAGCCAATGAGGCTTTGCCCAGACTTAGACATAGGAACACTGAAGCCAGATGGTGGGCTCTCAACATGGTGGGAGCTGGTAGAATCATCTTTATTAACAAACGGGTATCCAAGGCCACTACATTGAGAAAGGATACAGGAGGGGGAAGGGCTACCTGCTGCTCACACTATATACAGATGCAAGCAAGGGGGGATGAAGGGGGGGCAGGAGGAATGTTTTGGCTATGGGGTTCCCTCCTCCATTCCCTGGGACCTTTGGGAGGGGAAATCATTAAAGTGCTTTCAGAAAATGAGGACATGGTCCCTGCCTCTGGAGTGGCTGGTGACCCTCCCCCCAGAACCCAGGGCCCAGTGACACCCCCCCAGAGTCTGGTACATTCAAGGGGGGAGCCGGCTCCCCTGGCGTGCAAATAAAGGGGTACAGGGCCCTGCTCAGTCAGCAGCAATGGGGTAAGGGGGTCTAAGCCCCAAGCACTCTCCTCTTAAGTGGAGAAAAGGGGAGGGGCAAGTCCCACTCAATTCCTGGTAAGGGGAAGCTGTGTCATTCCCCAGAAGTTGGGGACGGGCACAGTTTTGAAAACATGTTGGGAGAAAGGATGGTCACGTGATCACAAAAGCTTCAGGGATCAGAGGTCACGTTCCCAGCAGGCTCCAGTGAATCAAACCAGTAAAAGCAAAAGCCCAAAGGGAGAGGGGGAGCAGGGCTTGGGCGGCCTGGGCGGTCTGGCTGTGGGGAGAGAGCTGGGTCCATGGGAAGCCCCAGCCCAGGGCCTCATCACCAGTTCATGATGCAGTTACGGTTCAGAGTCATAAAGTAAACTTGGCTGCTTCCCCCAGAGCGGACTGAGGCAAAAAACACCTGGATAAGGTAGAAAAGCCATCACGAACGGTTAAATTGTGTGTTTATATATGTGTTTGTGGGTGGGGGATCCTCAGCTGGGAAAGGGAAGAGGAAGTGAGACAAACTACAGAATGGCGCATGCTTCTCCCCACCCCAGTGAAAGGCAGAGGCGTGTTATCATATCCCTGGGGTAAAGGCAACAGAACCCAAGGGGAAGGAGGGTGGCAGCTCTGACAGCTTCTGGGGCGGGGGCAGAACCACTCCACCCCCCAGATCTGCCCAGCACAAGGTGTGGACAGCCAGCCTAGCACAGGGCCAGGCTCCCTCATATCCACACTGCCTCACCTTATCATTCCGCTCACACAGGAACTTGAGTCTCTGGGCTCGTTTGTGCATGAAGACCCCATCTAGGTGGCCTGTCTCCACAGAGCGGATCTCAATGGCTTTCTCACCCCAGCCCATTATCTGGTTGGAGCAGATGTAGGCTGAAGGGAGACGATGGTAGAAGGGCTGTAAGGCGGTTGTCCTGGTTACCTCAGGGCAAGCTGTCTGGGAGGTGCCTGTCACTTACCCACAGAGGTGGGCATCTCTCCCCACTGCAGCACCACATCCTTGATGATCCGCCCGTAGGTGTTGACATAGACACCCTCGTCTTCATAGCACAGCAGCATCTCCATGCCATCAGTGTTGGGGAGGAAGATGATGGCATGGGGCGTGATCTGGCTCTGGATCTGGGGAGAGAGAACGGGACTAGGTAGGGTCCTCAAGTCTGATGTCCAGAATGGGCTGGTTCCACTTGCTCCACAGCCCTGCTAAGCTCACGTGCACAGGGATGTAGATGTCATAACTGTTCCCAGAGTCAACATCCACAGCATGGAAGCCAGCACTGGAGCCATAGATGACCTTGAGCCGCTGTCCCTCCTCTACAGTCAGGTCCACCAGCAGAGGGCGGTGAGGGAGGTCAGCAAAGGACTGTGGGGGAGAGAAGGCTCAGGGGAAGAAAGTGCAGGAGCGAACCTTCAAATGTACTGAAGGCTGAGGCTGCTATTACCTTGAAGGCCATAAATTTGTGGTAGGGTTTAGGAGCCCAGGCATACACCTCCACAGAGCTCTTCAGGGCAATGACCAGGAACTTAATACGCTCATATTTCACTGGGAGCAAGAAAGAGGGGGACGCAGTGACTTGCGCTGTCAGGCTTTGATGACCTCTGCATTTAGCCCAGACCTCGTTTCTCCCTGGCTACTGTGTTATAGCATCCTCACCAACACGATAGTGGCCACAGCCCTCCATGTCCCCCACAGTGGTCCACCCTTGCTTCTTCTCCACCTCTGGGTCATTGTGCAGAATCTTATTCCGCAGCCAGGACAGGTAATATACCCGAAGTTTGTTCCTTTTCCCTGAGAGATGGACATACACACACACACATTAAAAACTCACACTTATTCTCATCAAAGGCCCCATTGCTGCTTCGCACAATGCTGTTTGCACACCACAGGGAACGACCAAGGCCGTTCTCCTCCCAGGCTGACAAAGCCAGAGTTGAGACCCTTGTCCCCAAATTCCACACAGGCACCTGAGATGGTGATGAGCAAGTTGAGCCCTTCTAGCACATCCATTTGCTGGAAGCGTCGCCGCCCAATGAGTCCATACACTTTGCCCTGTCCGCTTCGGTCCAGCAACATCAGCCCATTCTCTGTGCCCACCAGGAGGTTGACCCCTGCAATAGGAGTCCTTGGACAGGTCAGAGGCAGACTCAGGCTCTCCCCTGACCAGGATCAGGATCATGGAAGCTGTACCCGGATCCCTTTCAGCCCTGGCTTACCCCAGAGGGCTGCACAGAGAATCTCCGAATTGAATCGCTTCTTGTACTTCCGAATCTCGGGAGTTTCACTATGAGCCCGGGTGTTGGTGGGGTTGACATTGACCACAGAGCCTTTCCTCACATCGAACTGCAGCTGGTCAAGACGGCCGCCCTCTCCACCTACTAGGGCTGCCAAGATGAAGTGGAGGAAGGGCAGGCTACAGCCCTCCAGCGTCTGTTTTTAATCCTATGCTATATCTGATCTTGGCACTTCAGAATACTCAGAAGGGGAGGACAAAGACTTCAGAACAGAGGTGCATAAAGAAAGCAGAGATAAAAGAATCCTGGCCTTGAGGCCAAGGCCTAGCTGAAATCCTACACCTGTCACTCAACAGTTCAACTTTGTCCAGTTCCCTTAGCCACCCTGAGCAATTGCCCCTCAGAAGCCCTCACCTGGGCAGGGGCTAAGCCTCAAAAGAGAGGCCTGTGCATATGGCACACGCCTTTAATTCCAGCACTTGGGAAGCAGAGGCTGGCAGATCTCTGTGAGCTTGAGGCCAGCCTGGTCTACAGAGTGAGTTCCAGGACAGCCAGAGCTCCTATACAAAGAAACCCTGTCTCAAAAAACTAAAAAAAATTTTTTAATTTTTTTTCTTTTCTTGAAGCCAAAAAAAAAAAAAAAGCCAGCATGAGGATACTGGATAAATTATAAACAAAGAATCAGGCCTAATCAAGAACAAATTCATAGTCTAGACATAGTAGAAACATGCCTGTGTTACCAGCACTCAGAAGGCTACCATAGGAAGTTTGCAAGTTCCAGCTAAGTCTGGCCTTTCCAAGACAAAAATTGCGTATTTTTTTTTGGCTTCAAGAAACTTGTGTTTTTCCAAACAAAGGCAGTTCATGAAAAACTCAATTGTAGTTTTCTCTTTTGTTTTATTTTCTGTTTTAATGAAGGGGAAAGATGCCACTATTTGACAATTTCACTTCACAAGCTTTTGAACTCCAAAGTTATTTGGATTATTTGTTTCTGAATATATGCTGTATTGAAAGCAAGGAAAAAAAAATCACTGCAAACTGGCTATGTGCTTATTTTATTAACTAATTAGTAACCGTAAGACCGACTCTGTGGCCAGCTATAGTATTATGAATTTAGTTAGTAATTAACTTTCAATATAAAATAGATTATGTGCAACTTTGCTTTTTAGAATTTTTAAAAGTAATAAATTCATTGAAAATTAAAAAAAATTTTTTTTTCTTTTCTATGTATGCAGGTATTCATAGAGGCTGGAAAAGGCATCTGATTCCCTGACTCGAAGTTAAGGAGAGTGTGAGGTGTGTGATGTGGATGTTGGGAACAAACTTGGGTTCTCTGGGAGAGTAGCACATACTTTTAACCACTGAGCCATCTCTTCAGGCCCATGCTTATCCTCTGTAAAGCTACATTCTCAGGTTAGCTCTCAAGTCCAGCCTCAAGGCAGACAAACCCTCCTGTTCTCACCTGTGATAGGGATGGTGTCCCCACTGCCTCCGGGCTGGTAGATCCCTAGATCGACAAACATGGTGAAAGAGCTCTTCCCAGGGGCCTTTACTAACCCACGAGACTGGTACTGTGGGGAGAGGGAACAGTCAAGAACCACGTGTGGCTCTGGGACAGACCCCAGGCCCCAACTGAGAAGTTCACAGTGCCTTGCTTCACCTGCCACAGTGCTCCCATCACCCATTCTTCTGCACACGGTTTGCAGGGTTCTCTCTTTAGTCATGGACCTACTTCAGCACACTTACATCACTACCTCCATCCTTTGTGGGAGGGCTTTGACCTTTGCTGTTCTCAGTAGGTGAGTGGCTGGGCTGGACCACATCGGGCAGGTTTGTGTAGCCATTGCTGTCAGCAAGCAGCAGACTTCGTTCCTCTTCAGGAGTCTGTAGAACAGACAGAAATTCAGGGTAGGGTTGCAGAGGGCCTGCCGCAGGTGTAGGAAAGGGTAGGGAGGCCCACTCACACGCTGAACCACCATGGTGCCTCCCCCATATGGGGGCTGGGTCCCGGCGATCTCCTCAACATCATGAACCACCATGGTGCTGACACTGTCCGTATCTCCATCACTGCTGTAGGAAAGAGGTCCTGCCTGCCATACAATGCCACAGGAAGCAGGTGACAGCAGGAGACTAGGGCTTTCAGTCTCCTCTAAAGCCCTCACTGACTCAGGTGTTTTCTGAGTGGACCTCAGGGCAGGCTGGGAAAGAGACAGAGGAGCATCTGGAAGGGTCCCCACAACTGACAGAAGAGTGAAGGCGGTGGGAAGCTAGCACTCCACCCTGGCACAGCCTCACTCCCGCCTTTCCTGACTCTCTCCTCTCCTTGTCCTGATAGGGGGCCTGCCCTAGGACACCCCATACCGGCCCCCGGGAGTGTCTCTGCTCCCCTCTGACGGCTCCCCATCGCCTTCCTCATCCTCATCTTCACTGCTCTCCACCTCCTCACTGGATGAGGAATAGTCCATGGCCTTCTTGGGAAGCCTAGGGGCCTCATCCAGGGTCCGCTCTTTGAGCAACACAAAATCCTGCAGGGAAAAAAAGGTGTGAGGGGACACAGTGGGGCTGGGGTAGAAGCAATACAAAGGGGGCTGTCAGTGGAGCTGCAGACAGGGAACAAGAGAGGGCTCCCCAACAACCCCTCTCACTAACCTCACCAATTGCTCGCTTATAGCTCTGGAAGGAGCCGCAGAGGAGGAAAGGCAGCCAGGAGGAAGCAGGAGAGATGGTGAGAAAGGTTAGTGGCATGAGATGTGCTGTGTGGCCTGGGACTGCCCTCGTCCTCTCATGGGAGTGAAGGGTCGGCCCTGATCCCAGTGCCCAGGACCCTGAAGGCTGCACATCCTGTCCCCAGATCACTCACTGCGGGCCGGCCTGGCCTTGAACGGTGGTCTTCAGGCTTGGCTTTGTTCCCAGGGGAGAGCACTGGGGAGCTGTCCAGTTTTGTGGAGGCTGGGCATGGCAGGGTGGAAGAAATAAGGTCACAGATACCTACAAAGTGGCCTCAGGTCCATGTTGACCATAGGACCCAACCCCACCCACAGACCTCTTGTCCCTGTGGTATTCTGGTCCTAAGCCACTAAAGGCCATAGGCCCTGCTTTCAGTGTCGATCAAGACAAATTCAAGGCTCAGGTATGTCAGGCTGACATACCTCCCACACGGTTACGGTTTCGTTCCAGTGAGCCAGCCTGAGGGAGGTGTCCATGAGAGGCTGGGAGGACACTGTCTGAGCGCTCCCAGCCAGGGTCACTCCTCCTGAGGTCGGGGTTACTGTGAAGGGACAGAGTTCATGTCAGAGATGTGATTCCAGCCACAGGTGTCAAGCTACACTGCAGGAGGAGCCATCACCAGGGAAGCAGGTGGCATAAGTGAGAAGTGAGAGTAAGTGGGGCCAACTCCATTACCTAGAGGCGTTGGGCGGGCCAGGGGACTGAGCTGGGGGCCCGGGAGGCTTGGGGGTGCCCCGCTCTGCCCGCCTCTGCAGATAGATTTGCCAGGCGGAGTTGCTGCGAGGTCTGTGGAGGGAGCAGAGGGTGCCGGGGCGGGTGGTGGTGGCACAAGGAGGGGCTGAGGTTCCTGGTTTGGGGCTTGCCCCACCCCTATGCAGGTAACCTGGCAAAGTCCCTATGTCTCTTACTCCCTAGGCTGCCACATGACCCCACCCTGGTGTTGTGTACCTGGCACGGACAGCCTGAGCTGGCCGGGACCCTCCGGCCCCACTGGTGTTAAGGGCAGTGGCAATAGATGAGGTTCTCTGAGGAACCTGGAAAGAACAGGCAGTTGACAAGATCTGTCAGTCATATACAGACGTCATACACATTCAACCCCAACCTAAGAAATGTAGTCTTCAGAAACCATGGAGAAACAAATAGGTCAGGTAAGTTACCGAGTATATCCAGGCTATGAAGCTGAAAAATGGTCAGTGTGATAAAGCCACCTATAAGTTCTAAGAGTTAATAAGAAGCCTGAGCTAATGGGCCAAT
>JAQHUG010000025.1:645586-667300 GCA_028555095.1 Dicrostonyx torquatus
TGAGCCCGTCACAGAAGAAGCAAGATATGACTGCCTTGCTGAAAAAGGTACTGAGCCATGTGGCTAACATATACTAGAATAATGGGCTAATATAAGTTATAAGAGTTAATAAGAAGCCTGAGCTAATGGGCCAATCAGTTTATAGTTAATGTAGACCTCTGTGTGATTTCTTTGGGACTTAACGATTGCGGGAACGGGGCAGGACAGAAACCCTGACAACAGCCACCTTTATATATCACTCTTTGTTACCAAGCTATTTCTCACCCCCCACTGTCTCTGCTGTCTCCACCCTCTGAATGCTAACCCTTGCATGGCTGAATTCTATTTTCTTGTCCTTCAGAGTGGTGCTTACCTTAGGTGGAGCCTCATTATCAGGCCGGACCCAGGATGGGGGATTTGGGCTCGGGCCAGGCCCTTCCGAGGTGGGGTCTGAATTCTGGCGGATGACAGCTCCTCGGGCACTGGGCGTGGCAGTGGGTGTGGGGACAGCAGCAGGGTCAGGGTCGTGGGAGGCAGGGAAGGCAGCCAGGTTTCGAGTGGGTTGGTCCTGCAGGGACTGGGATCGGGGTACAGGTGCTGCATATGGCTTCAGTGGGACCCGGTGTGCTACCAGGCTCTGTAGGGAAAGACCAGGAAGGATGGCTGCCTGCTCTGTGACACATCCTGCAAACTAGGGTCTGGGCTGAGAAAAGTTCCTTCTCCCCTCAGCAGACGCTGGAGAAGACTAGACACATACAGCAGCAAACTGTCCACAGGGCTGTGACTGGGGTGTGCAGAAGACACTAGTGAATGCATGCACGTGCTCATGGGTGCAGCTCTGTACCTGGCTCTGAGCAAAGCCACTTGTGTTGGGACAGGAATGGGGACAGACTCACCTTGTGCGGTCCTTCCTGAGGCTCCACAGGCCTCTGCATAGGAGGAGTTTGGGAAAGAGGTCCTGGGGGGCTAGGAGAGGCCTGGGAGATAGGGGGCTCTGGCCCTGTACTGCTTGGCTTCGTCTTGGCCAAGGGAGAGTTCTGCTGCTTATTCATCCTTGCTCTCTCTTCCACCTGTGATGCAAGAGGTCGTCAGCAGGCCAGTGTCTGCTTCCCTGGTCTCAGAATCTAGATCCTCACTTGCTCCAAGCACTCCAGCACTCCAACCTCTGCTCCTCTGCCCTTCTCATGCCTATTACTGTGCAGCAACCACTTCTCCCAACTTTCCAGCCCTCAGGCAAAAGACTGGCAGGATTGGGTCTTAAGGGATAAGCAGGCTGTGAGTACCTCTCGGGCCCATGCTGGCTTGTCAGCAGGATTAATGCCCCGACCATAATGATACAGGGGCTTCCTGTCCCCAGGCAGGATCTGTTGCTGCTGCTGCTGCTTCTGGAGCTGTTGTTGCTGCTGCTGCTGCTGCAGGGACTTGAGGTAGGCATGTTCCTGCTGCAGCTGTCTCTGGAGCCGCTCCGATTGCCGCTGCTCCTCTAGCTGCTTCCGCTTGTATTCCTGGGCCCAACAGTAGGGAAAGAGGGTCAGCAGAGTGTGGCCCTGTAAGTTAGAGCAGGCATGCCCTTCCTTTCCTCTACTGCCTAGATAGGAGCTGCTTCCTTGGTCTTGGGAAGTCCCTTTCCCTGAAGTGTTTCCCATCCCAGTGCAGGAAAGCAGCTCAGGATGGCATCTTCCCGAGGACACCGAGGGACCCCGTTACCAGCAGTAGGGCCTGTTCCTGGAGCAGCTGTTGCTGAAGGATCTCGAGCTGTCGCTGCTCCTCCTCTAGCCTGTGACGGATATATTCCTGGGGGGTGGGGTGGGGCATGGGGCAGGGAGAGAGGGAGGCAGCAGAGGAGGGTGGCAGCAGCGGCGAAGGGGGAGAATCAGCGGGGTGAGGATGAGGGGGAACAGGGGTAGATGAGCCCCAGGGGGAAATGTGGCACAGATGGGAATAAGAGGAGACAGGGGATGAGGAGGAATCGGGAGGGTACCATGAGGGACAATGCCCCACAGAGGAGTCAGGGATGGGCAGAGAGATGGGGAATGAAGACACAGAGACAGGAGGGCAGGGAGAAGGGTGGGGTTGAAGGGTAGGAGAAAACAGAGAGAAAGAGTGAAGCTAGAAAAGATAGGAGGAATCTGGGGGTAGGGGAGCGAAAGGGACAGGGCACCGAGGAGCAAGGAAGGCAGGCAGCAGGAGCAGGGGCAGGGGCAGGGGAGGGCAGGTGTGGAGGCGGGTGTCTGTGTGTGCACTGGCGCCAATACCTGCTCCCGCTCTGCCTGCCGCCTTTCTTCCTCTCGCCGCAGGGCCTGCATATCTTCCAACCGCCGCTGCTGCTCTTTCTCCTGCAGCTTCCGCTGCTCCCGCTCTCGCCGCTGTTGCTGTAGACCAAGGAGGTGATGTGTCTTATGGACCATAACAGATGCTGGCCCAGCACAGCTCTGGAAGGGTTACCCTCCACGGAGGGCAGGGCAGGTGTTTTTTTTTTTTGTTGTTTTTTGTTTTTCGAGACAGGTTTCTCTGTAGTTTTGGAGCCTGTCCTGGATCTAGCTCTTGTAGACCAGGCTGGTCTTGAACTCACAAAGATCCACCTGCCTCTGCCTCCCGAGTGCTGGGATTAAAGGTGTGTGTCACCACCGCCCGGCAGGGCAGGTGTTTGTTAGAGATGGTAGAGAGAAAAGCTTTAACACTTCCAAGCATGTATCCCGAGCCCTGTACCAGAGCTGCACAACTGGCCCCAAGAGCTGGGTGTGAGGAGAACAGTTTGTTGGAAGTAGCTGTGGGCATGGGGCTAGATAGAGGCTGCTGCTTCTGGAGCAGGCTCAAGAAGATGATATTTTCGTCTTCCCACTGGAGCACTGTGCTGGCTAGTTTTATGTCAACCTGACACAAGCTAGAGTCATTTGAGAACAGGGAACCTGAATTGAGAAAATGCCCCCACCAGATCAGTGGTGCATTTTCTTACTTAATGACTGATGTGGGAGGGCCCAGCTCACTGTGTGCGGTGCCTCTCCTAGACTGGGGGTCCTGGGTGCTATAAGGAAACAGGACAAGCAAGCCATGGGGTACAAGCCAGTAAGCAGTGTTCCTCTCAGTGTCTTTATCAGTTCCTGCCTTGAGTTCCTATCCTGACTTCCAATGATGAACTTTGATGTAGAAGTGTAAGCAAAATAAACCCTTTTTCTGCCAAGTGGCTTTTGGTCATGGTATGTTGTCACAGAAGATGAAACCACCTAACTACAACAACAAAAACAAGTGCCGAGAACAGCAACCCCCTATCACAGAAGATGAAACCCCAAGACAGCCACCCAACTACAACAATAAAAACAAGTGTCGAGAACAGCAACCCCCTAACACAGAAGATGAAACCCCAAGACAGCCACCCAACTACAACAACAAAAACAAGTGTCGAGAACAGCAACCCCCTAACATGCTCCTTGCACCTCAAATCTGACTTTGTCTTGATCTCTAAGAGATAGATGTTAAGGATAACCTTTGGCCAACAGGGGGCACCAAGTGTCTGTGCTTAGAAAAGCAACCTTTGAATTTGAGGAACCACCTTCACCAATCAGTTGCCCAGGACATTTTTTTGTAACATTCTTTCTGGCCAGTGTTTGTCCCCATCCCAAACAAGACCAACCATGAAATGAGCCAGACCAGGCCTCTGGACACACAGAAGTACTCCTCCTGTGGTGAGGCTGCTAGCCAGGCCTCTATCACTTGCTACCAGCTGCTATTACAGAGAAGAGCAGAAAGTCTTCATCAAGTTTTCTTACAAATTTCTTCTTACTCAGCAAGAACAGAGGCCTACTCTGAGGAACGGTGGACAGTGGAGATGCTGCAGCTATGCTTCCAAGACAATGTTTTTTTGTTGTTGAGTTATAAATTTTGAAAAAAAAATGAAAATTTCTTATTCTCCATCATGCCCCAATAATAAGTACATTTAGACACACAGACACCACACACAAAATAGTTATTTTGTTACTAGAGATCACATCCAAGATACCCATGTATGACAGGCTCTACTACTGAGCTGTATTCCCAGACCCAACCCTTTTTTTGAGACAAGGCCTCACCTTGACTGGACTGGCCTCAGACTTGCTATGTAGCTGAGGCTGTTCCAGAATTTCCCATCTTCCTGCTCCTCCTTCAGAGTGCTGGGTTATAAGTGCATACTGCTGCAGCCAGTTTTATATGGTTCTGGGGATTGGCAAGCTCTCTATCAACTGAGTTACACAGCTTTTTTGGTTGTTTGGGGGTTTTGAAGACTAGGCTGGTCTGGAATTACTCATCTTCCTGCCTCTACCCCATAAATGGTGGTGGGGGTGGAGAACAGGACAAAGCCACCACACCTAACTGTAATATTTTAATGAGTAATATAACAAATAGAAAACTGTACTTAAACATAAGATTCTCTTCAATTAAAATGAATTTCTTTTACCTACCTTTAATCAGTTGAAAACAATTTATAGAAAGAAAAAAAAACCCCAAAAAACAACCAGAAGAACAAGAAGAGTCTTCCCAGCTTTTCTGTTTGGAGCAGATCAGCTGCACTAACAAATGGGCACAGACTGAAGCTGGCCAAGACTGACGGTCTACGGAGCTGGAGAAGCCCAGAACAGAAGTGTAAGCAGCGACAGCTCTATCATGTCAATAGCTGTCACTTTGACAGGATGCTGATGGCAAAACCATCCACACTAGGCTGGGCAGGGGACCAGGATCTGGAGACTGAGCCTCTAGTAACAGTGGAGAGTCTTTCCATGAAGGCTGAAAAGGGCCAGGCAAAGCCTGTCTTACTCCTCGCTTTTCCTCCTGCCCTGGTGGACCCACCTCCTCCACACGCCGCCGCTCTTCCTTCTGCTCCTCTATGCGGCGCTGCCGCTGGTGCAGCAGGTGTTTGATGTGTGCCTCAGGGTCTCGCTGCTGCTGTTGTTGCAACTGCTGCTGCTGCTGCTGCTGCTTTAAAGCCTCAGAGTTGCTCTTATTCTCCTGCTGGAGTCGGAGGAATTCTCGGCGGAGTGTGGACTCCCCAGGCACATTCATGATGGAGCTGGATGATTGTGGCAAAGGCATACAGAGGTCAGAACATGCTGGTGGTCCTTGTTCCCTGGCAGCCTGCCTGAGTGCCTCCAACTTTACTGGACACCCTGCCAATGGGCAATCCCAAGGGCTGTGGATTTGTCTTCTCTTCTGTCCCTCTTCCCTGTTTGAGACAGAGCCTGAATTATATAGCCTAGACTGGTCTGGAACTTGCTATCCTGCTTCAGCCTCTCAAATGCTAGGATTAGAGGTACGTATTCTCATCCCTGGCTAAAAAGTGTTTACTGCTGTTTTAAAGATTCCAGCCCATACCTTTGTCAGGCCTAAATCGACCTTCTCTTCACCATCCATTCACTTCACTCTTTCTCATACAGGGACTCCATCTGCTATTTTTTTCAGTTACATCATTTATTATGTATATGCACACATGCTTGTAAGCAGCCCATGTGTGCATGTCTCAGTGCACCACAGCATTCAAATGGAGGTCAGAGGACAACTTAGAAGAATCTTCTTCTTTTAACATGTGGATCCCAGCAACTAAACTCAGGACACCAAGCTTAAGGCAGGTACTTCTGCCTGCTGAGCCAATTCACCAATCCAGGGACTCAGTATGTACAAGCTATCTTTTATGTGCTATTACCTAAGAGTCCCCAAAGCCAAGGATCATTGTTGTCCCCTCAGACAATACACACAGACCCCAACCTCCCACCTCTACCTGCCAAACCCACCTCGGCTCGCCTTCCTCTCCATGGCTGTCATCCTCCTCTTCACTGCCACTGTACTCATATTCCGTCTCCTCTGCAAAGAGAAGACACTGAGGCTTTTCCACCCAGAGCTCCAGACTCCACCCTGGGTAGGGGAACTTCAGCTGGGAATATCATTTCCGTCTACATGCATAGCCCATCATGAAGTACCTCCCCAACAGGTTCATATGCTCACACTAGCACAGGCTTGAAATAAGTTTTCTGTGAGGACATCACATAGCTGTCCTCACCTGCAAGGCTGACTTGAGACAAGTGGAAAAAGGCCCTGGAGTTACTAGTTTGGGAGAGGGCTCCTTGGGCAGGGAGAGCTGGGATAAGGGAAGGGAGAGCAAAGGCAAGCCCAAGAGAGAAGACAGGGCAGAGACACCACCCAAACTCCCTGCTCCTGACCCATCCACTGACCTTTCTCACCCCGCTTCTTCCGGGAGCGGTCAATGTGGTCCTTGAGCTGGATGCGGACCTGCCGCTCTGTGGGCTGGTCTCGGATGAAGGGAAACTTGAGTAACTGTTCAGTTGGTGGGCGGCTCAAGTAGGTCTTGATGAGACACGTATCAATGAAGTCAGTGAACTTCTTAGACCTGGAAACAGTAGTGGCTCACACTGGGAAGGCCCCTTTGGAAGGGCAGTCACAGGAGATGGCGGGCCATTTATCTCTAAATTATCTTTTCTTTCCTGGCTTTCCAAATCCCAATCCCAGTTGCTACCTACAGTCCCCACACCTCTTCCACGGTGTACCCCAAAGCCTGAACACAAGATTTAGGGTGAGGGTGGCCCTGCCTAGAACCTTCACTGTCAGACTGAAAACACTCACAGACATACCATTTCTTTGACTTGAGTCTGGGGGGAGGGTTCCGAGGGATGAGGAAGAGAGCCCGCATGGGGTGCATGTCACACAGAGCTGGGACAAGGAGGAGACACTATCAATCCTGCTTCATGGAGAGGCCAAGGAATCCCTCCCTCAATGTGACTTCCGAAGTCCACCTCCTCCCTATACCCACTCCTTGCCCTCTCTTCTGTCCCATCCTACTCCAAGGCAAAATCAGCACTTACGGGGGGCTCCCTCTGCCATTTCGATGGCTGTGATTCCTAGAGACCAAATGTCACTCTAAGGAAGGGAAAGAGGAGACGAGGATGAATCGTTTCTGACAATACTGCGTTACTCCCTTCACCCAGCACCCATACAAACCTACCATAGCCTCACCCCTTCCTGAGATCCCTTTCTTCCAAATCATTCCACCTTCTCATATAAACATTTCCTGCCATAAAATACTGGATTTTTTTTTTTTTTTGCAGAGTGAGGTTGGATGTTTATTCAGGGGGTTATGGAGGGGAAAGAGAAAAGGAGAGAAGAGGAGAGAGAGAGAAGTGGGGGAAAGGGAGAAGTGGGGATAAAGGCAGAGGCAGAAGCTGTCTCTCCGAGAGGAAGACAGAAAAGCAAAATACTGGACTTTAAATTGAGTTTATTTGTAATAGGGTCTTGCTAGGAAGCCCTCGAGGACCTCAAACTACAAGCCTCCAGGTTTGGCTTCCCAGGCCTGGCCATACGCCGTGAGAAGTTTCTATTCCTTCACTGCTCACACATCACTGTCGTCAACCAGCTCGTGCCCCCAGACTTTTAATCTATCCGTCATCCCCATCTTACTTCCTGAGCCCGCTAGCCCCAGTGCTCCTGCTTTTCCCTTTCATACCCTGTAGTCATAGGTAGCGTCAGGGTTCTCATCGCAGGCAATGACTTCTGGGGCCATCCAGTATGGGGTCCCAATGAAAGTGTTCCGCCTGCCCACAGTGCGGTCCAGCTGAGCACTCACCCCAAAATCCACTATGAGACATGAGGAAGGGGTCAGCATGCAAAGCCCCCTCTACTCTTGGGCATCATAGCACACAACATGCTCTCTTGTGCTTGGACCAAAGCAGCGGAGGCCTAGATCCTACTTAGAAACCTCTACATCCTATTCAGACAGCACCGCAGGCAGAAGGGAACTCAATGCCCTGTCTCCACAGAAGGGTGCAGAGCAGCTGTGCCCTAGTGGGCAGCAGGTAAAAGGCTTCTTGGGATTTTCAACAGGGGGCAGACATCTTGGTGTTGGGAGATAGGGACAGGGAAGAGACCCCCTTGGCACAAATGCAATTGGACCTAAGCCAGACATTTGAGGAAGGCAACCTTGTTCCAGGCTTGATGGCAAAAGGGCCTCAGAAGAACCCACAGTACCTAGCTTAACTTCAGCATTTTCTGTCAGCAGCACATTCTGTCCCTTGATATCTCGGTGGATCACCTTGTGGGCATGGAGATGGGCGAGACCCTGAGACAAGAGTGGGGAAAATCAGTCACAGTGTTGGAGGGTGAAAAGAGCATGGAGGTACAAAGAGATTAAGGGGAGTTAGCTGTTGGTCCTCACTTCAGAGTGAGGCTAAATGTACAGACCAAACCCACCCACAGCCCAAGTGCAGGTAGAGTTGAGGTGTGTGTGTGTGACTCTTCATAGTGGCTAGCTGCCTCCCTCAGTGGGATGACCAATACCCATGAAGAAGCTCTCGCCAGGGTGGCATGGGGAAGGACTAGTGAGGGGGCTTCATGCTCACCCTGAGAATCTCCCTGCAGATGTAGGCAATGCAATCCTCCTTTAGTGCGTTCCCTTTTGTGTTCTTTACCAGGTCAGTCACTGAGCCAGCACCACAGAACTCCATCACCAGCTATGGTCCCAGGACCAAGGAAAGAGGAAGAAAAATATGTCAGGCTAGTCCTCTGGCCCCAGCCAGGCCCCTGGAGGAAGCCAGGGGTTTGGAAACCAGAAGTGGGATGAGTCAAACAGCAGAACTAGATAACCCTTAGAAGCCACAGGACTTCTTGAGGTCAGGGAGAAAGGGGCACACAGTGGGGAAGAACTAGTGGTGAGGAATAAAGAACCCACTCTGTCAGTACAATGATGCGGGTGATCATTTTCCTTGAAGAGTCCAGTGCTTTAACCACACTCTCCCTAGAATCCCACATGGAGTGAGAACTACTGCTCTGGAGCAGGGGTTGGCAACAACAGGGACCCAAAGAAGGTAGGGTTTTCTGTTTGCTTTTAAATTTGTTTTTGTTTTGTTTTGAGACAGGGTCTCACAATGTAGGTCTAGCTGAAACTCACAATATAGACAAGGCCCTGAGATCCACAAACCTCTGCTTTCTGAGTGCTGGGATTAAAGGTGTGCACCACTACACAACTCTGTAAGTTACTTTTGTGTTCTACATGGAGTGCTAGAGATGGAACTCAAGGTGCTGGGCAAGCACCTACCAGTGAGCTATACCCATCCTGAATCAATGGATAATGGAGGTACCTCCCCTACCCGTGTGTGTGTGTGTGTGTGTGTGTGTGTGTATGTGTAGAACTTCATCAAGTTAGACTAGCTGACCCAATAAGCCCCCAGGGATCAACCTGTCTGTCTTCCTTTTACCAACATTGGGATTACAACCATCCTCTGCCATGATCAGCTATTTATGTGTGATCTTAGGATCCAAGTTCAGGTCCTCATACTTGAATGGCAAGGGTTCCACCAACTGAGCTATCTCCTCAGCGTGATTTCACTATACTTAATGATTAGGGGGAAAAATTAAAACCAAAAAACCTCCCACAAAAGTCCTGAGTCCTTTTTCGTGACACGTGAGAATAATATTAAATTTTAGTGACCTAAATGTAAATTTGAGGATTCAGACACACTCAGATTTGGTTCTGTTTGAGTGAGGGTCTTTCTATGTATGCCAGGGTAGCCTCAAACCTATGATCCTCCTGCCCTCAGACTCTTGAGTGCTGGAACTATAGTGCGAGCCACTATGCTCAGCTAGCCGTTCTCATTTGTTTATGTACTGTCAATTGCTTTCACAGAGTGTCAGCAGAACTGAGCAAACATGCCCAACAAAGCCTAAAGCATTTACTATTTGACCTTTACAAAAAAGCTCAACAACCTTGATTCAGAGGTAAGAAGGGCTGAGTCTGCTAGGGAAATTCATGGGGTCCCACTCAGTGTGCTGCTGGAGGGAACTCAGGAACAATTTTTTCCAACCATCTTCACTAAAGTTGACATCTAATCAGGAAAAGGCTGGTTGGGACTGGTGTGTATGCTATGCAATCAAAGTAATTTTCATGTGCCCCACCACTGAGAGAGCACAGTGGGTGGAGAAGAAGCCCAGTACCCTACACATTAGCAAGAGAGTGGCTACTATTGCTAGCTGCCAATCTTCAGTGGTCTCCCAATATACACAGCATGGTGTGCTGCATATGTCCCCCCAAATCCTTGGAGTCATGACTCATGCTCAACTTTGCAGGGTATATAGAAGATGCTTATTAAATGGCTAAGGTCTACCTGACTCCCAGCATGTTCTCCAAAACTCCCAATAGCCACAGTGATGCCTCTTGCTGCTCTCCCCTCAGCTTATGGGCCCAGCACCACAACGGGTAAATCTGTGGCAACCGTGTCCAAGCTAGGGAGTAAATGACTCCTAGGAATGATCTGGCTCAGGAGGTATTTGAGTAGGCTCTGGTTCAAATCATCACCCAGGACTGTGTACTACGAGGATGGGCCTGAGTCCTGTTGTTGCTCACAGATACTTTGATTTGATGGCTCTCCAAAATCTGTGTTCAAAGACACAAAGAACTTTTTTAAAAAAGATTTATGTATTTATGATGTATACAGGTTCTGCCTGTAGGTATGTCTGCATGGCAAAAGAGGACACCCGATCTCATTATAGATGGGATTATAGATGGTTGTGAGCCACCATGCGGTTGCTGGAACTTGAACTCAGGAGCTTCAGAAGAGCAGCCAGTGCTTTTAACCTCTGAGCCATCTCTCCAACCCCACAAAGAACTTAAGAACTAAGCTACTGCCGGGCGGTGGTGGAACATGCCTTTAATCCCAGCACACTGGAGGCAGAGACAGGTAGACCTCCATGAGTTTGAGGTCAGCCTAGTCTACAGAGTAAGTTCCAGGACAGTCTCCAAGACTACAGAGAAACCCTGTCTTGAAAAACCAAAGAACTAAGCTGCCGCTCACCTCCACCCCCATCTTTTGGCCATGACCAAGATTCTATATCCTCTTGTTTACTGATTAAGAAGTGCTTACTAACTAGTCAGGGTGAAGTGTCTGGTGGAGGAGCCAAACACTAGGATCCCTGTCATTAAACACACAAGGGGACAATACACTGGGCATAGGAGACTGAAAAGCAGAGTCATGAGGTCCCTTTGATCCACAATGAAGGTAGGGATGTCAGAACACATACTGGCCTTCAGTTCCACAAGAGCAGCCTAAAGCAGAAGGACTTGGAAGGGGCAGGAAGGGTGTTTCTTACCCAGAGCTGGTCATCGTTCCCAGGAGGGCTCTTCTTGATAAAGGCCCCATAGTAGGTAGCAATATTACGATGGTGAGAGTACTTCTTTAACATATTGATTTCCTGTTTGATCTCTTCCTCCTCATCCTAGGCATAAGGGGGAAGGTAAGGCCTGAGCCTACAGCCCCTTTTCGATGCCAGCCCTACCCTTCCCAACCCCATTCCCTACCTCTGTGACATCCATGACCTTAATGGCAGCCAGCTGCCCAGTCTTGACATGCCGACCCTGCAAGAAAACCAAGTACAGAGGGTGTAGAGGGTCAGGGTACATGCTCACTTAGTAAAATAATGAAGAGAGATTGAGTCTGGGAAAAGCCATCTCTTAGCATTTTTCTAAGTTTGAATGTGCCCTTCATGGGGTTAGATGCCTTGCTTTACAAAGCAGAAGGTAGAAGGGAGGCTCCTGAGCCATCACAGCTAACACCCAACTGCCCAGACATTTCTAGGCTGTAAAGATGAAGGCTCTACTATACAACACCTGAAGTGCAGGACAGAGCCCCTGCTCTGTGCTGGCCTCCTTAGCAAGGACTTTCTCTACACTGAAAGCTAAAGAAACTTCCATATCCTAATGAAGGCTGGAAAGGGGCTAATCTTGCCTTCATCCATGTAAGATAAAATGTCTGGTGCTTTTCTGGTCTAGCCACTCTAGATAGTAGGCCTTTCCCTGGATCAACCTCATCCCCAAGGTGTTTCATGTTATCAGGGAAAGAGTGTAGGGAACGCAGGGACACAAAAGGGCCAGCTAACGTGTGCCAGACCTACAATCGCCAGTTTAAAGGTGGGAACCTTCAGTGTGTTTGTGCCACAGTCTTTTCTATCTCAGCTCCAACTCCACCCCACCCGCCCTTCTGAAATCCCTTGTTAAGAACCATCAATGGCTTGGACAAGTCCCAGGCTTCCTGAGAAGAGCAGGATGGGACAGCAGCATTGCCACCCGCGTCCTGTCTTCAGCAGCCACCCACAACCCCAAGCACAGAAAAGCACAGCTATCTATCTATATGGACACGGCTCAGCAGGAGCTGTGTACTGTCTGTTCCTCCAAAGCCCAGGCTTACAAAGTGAAAGGGGTACATGAAGGGCTGGGAGTCCCAGGGGCCAGGAGACAGAGAGAGGCAGGGCACCTTGAGTAGGAGCTGTGTCTTGAGCCGAGGAAGTAGACTAAATGTTCTGGGACAGCACCCACCCTAAACATCCCCTTCATTATGGAGCCACTTCATGTATGGGCGGAGATCTGGCCACTTGAGAGGCTGAGCTGGCCAAGTGGAAAAGCTAATGAGGAGCAGAGGAAATGCCACTTCTGTGGGAAGAGAAGCAGCTCAAAAGCAAGAGGTTTGAGCTCTGGCTGGCTCCCTGCTGCAAGCAGCTGCAGGAGGTCAAGAAAGCAGCTTCCTCTCTACAGGCCACCAGCGAGGTCCCACTAGCCCCAAGCCTCCTTGTGGTCTTGGGAGATGTCAACCCACACTTCTGGCATGAACTGTGAATTTCCAGGTGAGTCCTCACACCCACGTCCCCATGTGCTCTTCCTGCTTCCTATCTCACAACCATCGGCTGCACCCTGGCTCCTGCCACACCCAGGAGCATGTCTATACTCAGAGATTATGTCTCTCTTCTTTCTTTTTTTTTTTATCTTTTTTAATATTTATTTATTTATTAATTATGTATACAATATTCTGTCTGTGTGTATGTCTGCAGGCCAGAAGAGGGCACCAGACCTCATTACAGATGGTTGTGAGCCACCATGTGGTTGCTGGGAATTGAACTCAGGACCTTTGGAAGAGCAGGCGATGCTCTTAACCACTGAGCCATCTCTCCAGCCCGTCTCTCTTCTTTCTATTGCTGCTCTCTCTGCAATCTGTTCTTTCTTCTCCGAGGGGTTCCCAGACTCTGTCATCTCCTATAGCTTCCCTCAGACTGCCGGACCTGGGACCCATTTCCTCTGTTACTCTAAAGAGGCCCCACTGGTTTGTCCCATGTCTCACCTTGTACACCTGTCCATAGGTTCCATTGCCAACCACCTCCACCAGCTCGAAGATTCCTGCAGGGTCCTGGGAGGAGGGAGGAGAACAAAGTGTTATCACTTCAACAAGGACTGTGATGCTGGAGGAGAAGGTGTCAATCAGGACATGAGTGGCAGGGGAGACTATCACTTAGCAGACTGCAGGATGGTCAGAGTTAATGTTCTATGAGAAGAGTCAGAAAGGAGAACATGGAAGTCACAGCCCAGGTGACTTTTCAGAGACATGCTCTTCATTCCCAACTTACTGGCCATCTCGGGATCTGTTTCCAGCAGCAAGTAAACAACCTCCTGGGTGATCTAAACTTTCAGTGAGGTAATGTTCACAAAGTACCAGGACCCAGGCTGGCAGCGTGTGCCAATAAGAGTTTATTATTATTGATATTACTTTAAAAGCAGAGATGAGGGGCTGGAGAGATGGCTCAGCAGTTCAGAGGACTGGCTACTCTTTCAGAGGGCTGGGTTCAATTCCCAACACCCACATGGAAGCTCACACCCGTCTGTAACTCTAGTTCTAGGGGATCAGACACCCTCACACAGACATATATGCAGGCAAAACATCAATGCATACTAAATAAAAATAAATTAATTTAAAATGGTGGGGGTGGCAGAGATGAGCCAAGACAGGACCACTCTTTGGTCTCCCTTCCCTAGCCCTCTTAAAATCAGGGTCTCCAGCTAGTACATGAAGTGTTCGGGGCATGTGAAGGATCTCCACAAAAGGAGAACAGGCCTCTTATTGCTGGACTGAATTCTGCCTGTCCTCCTTTTCTGAGCCACGCAGTGACAGGAGAAGGCCCACAGGCTGAACAAAGCTTCCAAAGATGCCCCTCCTCCTGCTGGTTCACAGCAGGCAGCCTGGTCTCTGACATATCTGCCATTCTACCCTAAGGCCACCCACACCCTCCTGGCAGGACTGCCCCCACAATCCTGCAGAAAAGGCAGGTCTGTTCCAATCCCTGCAGGGAGGGACCAAGAATGAGGATGCCACCATGGAATCAACTCTCCAAGCAACATGTGAAGTCTCTATGTTGATTATCCTAACATCCCCTCTTGCTGATCTTAAAAACCAATATAGGGCTTCTGAAAATAAAAACATCCTGTTGCACTGAAGGACTCTATAGGGAGAGGGTCTGGGCATGGTGGAGACCAGGAGACCACAGCCCAAGGCTCTTTAGGAATATATGCACCACACTTTGTTCATTTTCTCAAAGAGGAAGTGGAGAACAGAAACACACCCTGGCTCCCTTACAGCAGGGATCACAAGGCATTGTGACTGAGCATTTACTTGCTGGGAAACTCCCTCAAGGAAGTGCCTGAGTTCTTGCTCTCCAAATCTGTCCCACGTTTCAGCCAGACCTGGCACTCAGCAGCCTGAGACCATGTATCCCATCTTCCCCAAGAGCATCTCACAGCAATGGAGGGGCCTCCTCCTAGCCCTTGATTACAGACCTCATGTCTAGTTAGTTACCAAAAAGTATCTGTGTGGGTGAGAGTGCATGCCATGCCATGATGCCTGTGTGGAGGGAGGGCAGAGAAAACTCAGACCATCGTCCTCTCCTTCTACCTTGCTTGACGTAGGTCTCTTGTTCACTGCTGAGCAAGTCAGAATAATTTACTTGCCATAGGATGTGCAAACTTTTGGGGCTCTGTTCTGTCTATCCTGTGCGTTCTGGGGAACAGAACTCAGGTTATCAGGCTTGGCAGCAGCACCTTTACCTGATGAGCCATGTCACTAGCCCAGGCTCTAAAACATCCTTAACAGGTCTAAGAAATCAACAAGACTCAAAGGCAATAGGAGCATGGCTGCCATGTGTTCGGGACGGAGGCAAATAAAGGGCTGCCTGACCCTGACGGCTACAAGGAACATGAAGCCGTACTGTCTAGCTGTAGTTCTAGATGTGGAGGCCTCTTGGGAGGAGCTCATCAGTCTTCAGGCTTCTAGTGCTGGCTTTAGGGGAAGTTTCCTTAACTCCAACTTCAGTTCTTTCAGCAGAAAAGTAGACTGGTGGGTGTGTTTTTTCCAAATATGATAGCTTGCTACAGGCACAGTGATATGTCACCATGAGTTCAATTCAACACAAAAATGGTTTAATTTTATAATCAAAATTCTCGATCTGCCTCTTTTCATGTATTTGGGTGCTGAGGAATGAGGTCATCTGAGGGCAGCCCCATGCACTCAGACACAGATTCAGTGTGTTCCAGTTCTGCTTCCTGACCCTCTCTGCAGGAAAGGATGATTCAGAGGATGGGAGGGAGACTGTGGTGGCACACTGGTCTCAGCACCTGGCCCCACTAATAAGCTGCAGCACCTTTTTTCACCAACCCCGCCTTGACTTCATGCTCTGTAGCTCCTCCCCTGTACTGGTCACCCAGTCCTTTTCCTGCCATGTCCTTGGTTTACTCTCAATTCTGTTGGCTGCCACTTCAGATCATCTGTTCTGCTCTCTCTCCTATAGATCCTCCCTCCCCATACCTCCCTTTAGCCCCTGCACACTTTTATCCTCCTTAACTCTGAAACCTCTTTTCTGCTCCCAAACCAGCATGATTCCCCACTGCTTGAAGAAAGTCCAACCTCAGTGTACCCATCATGAGTCAGCCAGTAAGCACTTTGAGTGCCTCCATCAGATACTGAATCTGTGTCTGAGCCCTGGTTCAGGAAAACTGACGAGGCACCTGATCTCAGTGCACCTGTACATTAGCACTAACTCCATGGCAGCTTCTCAAGCAGGCACACCAGCTCAGCCATATTGAGAAAGGCCTCACCTCATTATCTGACATGACTATTATACGTCATGTCTGATTATACATCCTAAGACAGCTGAAAGTACAAACAGCACTGAGAGACTGCTTGGCGTGGTGAAGCAAACACCAGGAAGTAGCTTCCTGGCAAGAACATGGACATCAGCTGTATGTTCTTGACCAAGTATTTGTTTCATGCCTCTTTTTTTTTTTTTTTTATGGTTCTGGAGAGAGACTTTGGCTTTAATTCAGTGTCCAACTGGCTCAAGAGGAGACAAAACTTGAGGGTTTTGGAGGCTGGGTGTTTCCGACCACAGATGGAGACTGAAGAGTGGCATAGCGCATGGCCTGCCGAGGAACAGTGCCGTGGTTAAGACACTACTTCTGAGAAGTCAGGAAGCGTGGGAGCATTCTATTATGTCATTAAAAACAAGGGTCTGATGAAGAGGCAGAGACACTCAGGATCCTGAGAGTAGGTAAAAAGAATGAAGAGAAAAGGGCACAGGAAAGTGGGGTAAAAGATGCCAAGGTTAGCCTGAGGAACAAAGGACAGATACTGGAGGATGATGGGGGTGGCCCTGGAGGCCAACCTGTGGGGAGGACGAGTGACAAGAAAATCTCAAAATGCTACCGAGCAGTCAGAGGACACTGCAGAGACTCCAAGGGCCGCAGCCTCTAAACAACCAGAGAAAATTCAAGGGAACTGTATTTGTGGGAGCGGAAAGCTGAGTGGGGGCCAGAGGAAATGGGAGGGAAAGGGCAGGGAGATCAAGCCTGCAGGAGTACCCTCCCAGGAACATTCTGAGAGCGGAAGAGGGAAATCAGATGACGCCTAGAGAAGGCAGCGGGGTCATGCAAGGTTCTCAAAATAGAGTAGATCTCTCATGCCTGTTGATGGAAGAAGACAAAAAGGGAAGAAAAAAAGGAATTGAGGTGTTTTGATTTTTTTCCCTTTTCTTTTTCTCCTGAGACAGGGTTTCTCCATAGATTTGGAGCCTGTCTTGGAACTCGCTTTGTAGACCAGGCTGGCCTTGAACTCACAGAGATCCGCCTGCCTCTGACTCCCGAGTGCTGGGATTAAAAGTTTGTGCCACCACCACCACCACCTGGCCAAGGAATCAATTTCAAATAACATATATGTGCATATGTATATCTGTCAAATTTTGATGCTGTGTTTATTGTTTCTGAGGTACCTGTCAGGCAAATGTTCCACCTCTGAGCTACATTCCCAACTCAGGAGTGCATATGTTTTTACTCCAGAGTAAGTAGAATATTGTTTTCTGCTTCACAGTAGTGATAAAGCCCAATGGTGCCTGATTCTCTGCATACCCAGAATGCCCAGACACATAAAAATTTAGTTTTGATTTGTATACTAATTAGACAACAAATGTAGCTCTTCAAATACAATTTGTCCTTGGCTACCTTCTTCAAAGGTGAAGAGCCTCTACAGAGGCCATGTGCTCCTGGAAAGAGCTCAGGTGGCCTCCCTGCTGGCCTGGCATTGCTGGAATGAGCACTGGAGGCCTTCCTAGCCTCCCCAGTTCCAATCTAGTCAGCTACCCAAGTGGAAAGGATACTAAAGACCAGATGGGTAAGCCTGAGCCCTGCTGTGGTCAAGAAGGCACCTTTTGCCCGGAGACATGGAAGGAGAAGACCGTCTCCACAAAACTTTTCTCTAATCTCAACAAGCACCCCCACGGCTTGCATGGCCCCCCAACACAACTCATACCTACACACAAATAATGAATACATATTTTTTTTTAAAAAAGAAGATGAAGCTGGGTGGTGGTGGCACAAGCCTTTAATCCCAGCACTCAGGAGTCAGAGGCAGGTGAATCTTTGAAGTCTGAGGACAGCCTGGTCTACAGAATGAGTTCCAGGACAGGGCTACACACACACACACACACACACACACACACACACACACACACACACACACACACACACACACATAAAAAAAAAAAAAAAAAAAAAAAAAAAAAAAAACCTGTCTCGAAAAACAAAAACAATAAATAAATAAAAAAGAAGATGAGGGACTGGAGAGGTGGCTCCAAGTTAGCTGCCCAGAGCTGAGTTCAGGTCTCAGCACCCACATGGTGGCTCACAAACATTTGTAATTCCAGTTCCAGGAGATCCAATGCCCTCTTCTGGCCTCTGAGGGCTCCTGTCTGCACCTGTATGTGGAGCATCTCATGAGGGACACACATGTACATACAAAAACAAATCTTTCAAGAAAGTAAAAAGGAAGATGAAGTAGTTCATCATACTCAGTGGCCTTGCCTGAGATGGAGCTAGAGGGAAGTTCACTTCTAGTCAGAGTGGACGTACATGATGTGGAAAACCTTCAGAACCTTGAATCAGTAACAGTTTCTAATACATGACACCTAAAGCAGGCCAAGCATGCATGGTGGCACTTATCTCTAGTCTCAGCTACTTGGGAGACTGAGGCAGGAGGATGAGTCAGAGACTAGCTTAACCAATATATACCCCCAAATAAAATAACAAAAAGCCAAGCTTTAGCTCAATTGGTACAGTGCACACCTGAGTTTGATCCCCAGCTCCTAATATACACGGTGTGGTGATGCACACCTGGAATCCCAGCACTCCAGTAGTGATGAAAGGAAGATCGTAAGTTCAAGGTTATCCTCAATTACACCCTGAGTCTGGGGCTAGCTGGAACACAATAAATGAGTCTGTCTCAAAAGGGCGGGGGACACTTAGGGAGATGGTTCAGTGCTTGCTGCCTAAGCATGAGGATCTAAATTAGCTCCCCAGTACCCACAAAAAAAGGTAGATGTGGCAAAAAAGGCCTTAAAACCTGGGGGAATGGTATGTATCTTTGGAGCTTGCTGGCTAGCCAGTCTAGCCAATCAATGAGTCCTAGGCTCAAAAAGAGATTAAGCCACAGAAGTAAGGTGGAGAAGTACAGAGATAACTACGGTAGTGTCCTTCTATACAAGCACACACACAAACATACACAGAATCCTACAGACTCCTAGTGACTGATCTGCCTCTCTCAACCTCCAGACGAGCAAGTTAACTGTTTTTGCAGTACATGGTGATTAACATGGAGACCCACAACCGGTCAATTTGTAAATGGTATGAGTAAGAGACTGTGGAACGTGCAACCTAAACAGCACACACATCCTGAAAGCCATGGGACCACTGTGGAGGAGGGACTGGATGACAAGGAAATTGTAGTTTCCAGGCACACCAGGACAGTTACACGCATGAACTCAGTGACTGTGACAGCATGCAAAGGACCTACACAAGTTCAAACTTGACAAAGACCCGGCATGGAGGCAGTGGCAAGGAGAGGGAGAATCAGCTTTCATTAAGGGTCTGCCCTTATTTGAACAGCACAAATTAGATTTTTTTTTTTGGGTGGGGGGTGGTGTTCAACACACAGCAAGTTCCAGGACAGCCAGGTTTCATAACAGAAATAACAGAAGCCCTACGTCAAAAGAGGTGTGTGTGTGTGTGTGTGTAGAGTTGGCTCAGAGGTTGAGAGAACTTACTGCTCTTACAGGAGTAAGGTTCAATTATCAGGATCCACATATTGGCTCACAACTGTCTGTAACTCCAGTCCCAGGTAATCTGTTGTCTTCTAACCTCCAAGGGCACCAGGTGTGCAGTTGGTATACATACAGGTAAAACACTTATAAGCGTTAAAGAGAGAACCCACTCCCTCAATTTTTCCTCTGACATCCACATGTACATGGTGGCATGCACTCCTACACACAAATACAAGTGTAGTGATTTGGATGCAAATGGTCCCCATAGGCTTATATATTTGAATATCTGTTTCTCAATTGGTAGACTGGGAAGGATTAAGACAAGCGGCCTTGCTGAAGGCCGTGTGTTACTGGGAGTCCATGTCAGACCCCATCGAGCTCTCTCTGCCTGCTGCCTGCAGATCAAATGTTAAACTGTTATCACTGCTCCAGCGCAATGCCTGAATGCCTGCCAACAGGCTTCCCACCATGATGATCACATATTAACTCTCTGAAACTGTAAGCGAACCCCCAATTTATAACCTTCCTTTTATAAATTTGACCAAAACACCATGCTTTGGTCATGGTGTTTCATCACAGCAATAGAACAGTAACTAAAGCAAATGCAAATAAACAAGTAAATAAATAAATATTTTTAAAAAGAGATCTGGGCTGGAGAGATGGCTCAGTGATTGAGTGCTCACTGCTCTTACAGAGGACAAGAATTCAGTAGCCAGCACCCAACTGTGTGGAACTCCAGTTCCAGGGGATCCAACACCCTTCTGGCCTCAACAGGTACCTGCATTCATGTTCATATAACCACACTGACACACATGTAATCCTAATTAAAAATGCAATTAAAATATTTTTAAAAGGATTCCTACTATATTTCATCCACAAAAAAAAAAGACAAATAGTGGTCTGGGAGCTCAATGATAGAGCACTTGCCCACTGTACATGAATCCCTGGGTTTGATTTGCAGTCTCAAGTACACATATGTGCAAATAGAACACATAAGCACACTCAGAAGCGTGTGTGCATGCACAGGCACATGCAAGCATACACACAGTATGGAGGTGGCCACCAGGGTCACCTGTAAGCAGTGAGTGAATCCTGGTCTGTGCTGGCCGTGTAGCTCCTGGGCTGAGGTAAGTTTCTTGGGAGGCCCTAGTAACCCCTGTTTCCAGGAGCCACAGAAGGCCTGACACTGAGCAGAAGTTCTATTCAAGCAAGTCACATACATGAGGCAGCACTTATTGGTCCTGTAAGGCTAAAAGCAAGGGAAGTCTAAACCATGCAAAAAAGATGAAGAATTAAATTAGGAAATAAGCAAAGGATCAAAAGAGACATTTCTTCAAAGACATATGCAGTGGCCAATAAACACAGAGGAAATGTTTAACATTAGTCTTAAGGGAAATTCAAATAAAAACCCAAAACACTAGTTCACACCCATCAGAATAGCTATAACCAAAGCACAGTCAACAGATGTTGGTGAAGGCTAGCTGTGGAGAAACTGGAACCCTCATATTGCTGGTACGATTGTGAAACAGTGCAATCATTTTGAAAAACAATTTAAGCCAGGCATAGTGGCATGTGCCTTTAATCCCAGTGCTGGAGAGGTAGAGCTAAAATCTCTGTGGGCTCAGGACCGCCTGTCTATATACTGAGTTCTAGGGTAAGCCAGGGCTACACAATGAGACCCTGCCTTAAAAATAAATAAATAAACCGGGTGGTGGTGGCACACGCCTTTAATCTCAGCACTTGGGAAGCAAAGGCAGGCGGATCTCTGTGAGTTCGAGGCCAGCTTGGTCTACAAGAGCTAGTTCCAAGACAGGCACAAAAGCTTCAGAGAAACCCTGTCTCGAAAAACCAAACATAAACAAACAAACAAATAAATAAATAAGCAAGCAGCTGAAATAATTCCGCAAATGTTGAGCAGAATTCATCCCGATGCAGACACTCAAGAGAACTAAAATGCACAGAAGTCTGTACATGAATGTCCATACCAGCATTATTCAGAAAAATCCTCAAATAAAAACAAACAAACAAACGAAACCCCACAAAACTATGATTTGGAATATTAATTCTTTGGCTGGGCGATGGTGGCGCACTCCTTTAATCCCAGCATTTAGGAAGCAGAGGCAGGCGGATCTCTGTGAGTTCGAGGACAGCCTGGTCTACAAGAGCTAGTTCCAGGACAGAGTACAAAGCTATACAGGGAAACCCTGTCTTGAAAAACCAAAAGCAACAACAACAACAAAACCACCACAAAACTATGCAGAAAAGCCCTAAAGCAGAATTAACCAAATGTCAACTGATAATTGTATT
>JAQHUG010000025.1:667657-716845 GCA_028555095.1 Dicrostonyx torquatus
GAGACAGGGTTTCTCTGTGGCTTTGGAGCCTGCACTGGAACTAGCTCTTGTAGACCAGGCTGGTCTCGAACTCACAAAGATCCGCCTGCCTCTGCCTCCCAAGTGCTGGGATTAAAGGCGTGCGCCACCACTGCCCGGCTCACACAAATCTTGAATATACTAAAAGCCTCTCTAAAATGACCAACTTACTTTTTTGAGACAGGGTTTATGTGTAGCTCAGACTGGCCTGGAACTCATTACACCCAGCTAAGATACTTCCAAAGTAGATTTTGTGGCATGTGAGTTATATCTCAAAAAGACTTATTAAAAATAACTACTTAGCTGGACCATGGTGATGTATGCCTTTAATCCCAGCACTCGGGAGGCAGAGGCAGGCGGATCTCTGTGAGTCCGAGGCCAGCCTGGTCTACAGAGCTAGTTCCAGGACAGGCTCCAAAGCTACAGAGAAACCCTGTCTCAAAAAACAAACAAACAAAAAAAAGGGCAATTTAGGGGCTAGCTCAGTACAAGGGCTGGGTTTGGTTTCCAGCATCTACATGGTTTGACTCACAACTGTGTGCAACTCCAGTTCCAGAGGACCCAACAGAGGTGAGAGGCATTAAATACCCCAGAGCTAGAGTCACAGGTTGTGAGCCTCTGGAAGAGCAGCGTGAGTGCTTAGCCACCAAGCCCACACTGGTAACAGTTTTAAAGCACTTCCTTTGTTCCTGGCACTGTCAAACACTTCAGACCTATGATCTCCTGGAAAGTCTGGAGGGTACTATTGTTATGCCTGCCTCACAGGAAAGGAAGGATAAAACACTTAAACGCCATGCGCAGAGTCATACACAAGTAGGAAGTGATGAAGTCAAGACCCGACCGGAGAATCTTTTTTTTTTTTAGATGCTATCACATTTATTAAAGACCATCATTTATTGTTTATAAAAATTGCCCCAATATACAGAAAAAAATTCCTAATTACAGTAACTAAAAATTCCCACCCCCTCATGTCCACAATATCCAATCTAGATTGGTTTAATCTTGAAATGTAATCCAATAAGGCTGAAGACTAAACACTTCAGGTCCTGGACAAGATAATAAAACACTCGTAAGCATTCTGGATCCTTAGACTGATTGACATCAATAAGGGAATCAATTTTTTGATGTTGTAAAAGAAATGTGTTCATCGCCAATGATGATTTCAAGCTCCCGCCGCCCTACTCGGTCAGGAGGGGGCCACAGAGTATCATCTTCCTTGGTGATTTCACTGTCATCGATGATTCTCTTCAATTCCTCCATCACACTTTTATGTACGTAAGCCTCCTTTCTGATCATGATATCATTTTTGTAATTGCTGTTGTTGGCATATCGCAGTTTTCCGTCAGGTCGGAATTCAAACTCCAGGAACTCATGACCGAACTTGCCTTTGTGACCCACATAGTGACGCAGGTAAAAGTCACTCTCCATAGTTCACAAGGGAAGTCAAGACCCAACTTTAGGAACAGATCACACTACTACGACCGGCTCCCTACTGGCCTGAAGCTGTGAGAGCTGAAGAACTGGGTTCCTGACTGAACACTGCTGGTCCAAGACAGAGGGATGCCAGCTAGAACACTCTGGCCCCTAAGCAGTCCAACTAAAGGAGAAGATGACCCCACACTGTTTCCAGAAATCCAGAACCATCTGTGGTCTATGGAATCATATGCTCAGTTCTGATGCTCAGCAAAATTCCAACAAGATTCCCAATCTTAAAAGATACTGACCTTGGGGCCTGGAAAGATAGCTCAGAATTGACTGTTCTTCCATATGGCGGCTCACAACTGTCTGTAGCCCTAGTTCCAAAGGGTCTGACACTCTCACACAGACATACATGCAGGCAGGACACCAATGCACATAATATAAAAATAAATAAATCACTAAAAACAAAATCGAAGGAAAGAAAAGCAATACTGACTTCCCAGGGTAGCGCATGTTTGTGATCCCAACACTTGGGAACTTGAGGTAGGCAGAGCTCAAGTTCGAGGTCAGCCAGAGCAAGGGAACAAGCTTTGTCACAGCCAGCAAACCCCAGGATTAATAGACGCGCACTGTGCTGTTTTATATACGGCAACTGATTTAATCTTCAGATAAATCTATAAGGTAGGTAGATGCAGGACTCTCACAGACTAGGAATCTGGACTGTGAAGGTGTGACAGCCAGCCCTAACCTGACGGCACTGTGCTGTTGCCTGCCCAGAAATAAACTGCCCTAGTCCAGTCATTAGTGACACTTTCCGCCAGAGAGCTCAGACCTGGGTAACAATTTACACATAACTCCCCTATGATGGCTAAAGGATGAGGTGGTCTTCTTATTCCTGTATAACGGGAAAGAGAAACAACAGAGGGAGTAAAACAATTTCTTGCGCAGCTGTGGATTCCATAGACAACTGCAATGCACACTTCTGACCTCCACCGTATAAGCCCTGCCCTTAGCCCCCTTTAGCACAGCAGGCTGATTTCCCCAAGGCTGCTGTCCTGCTAGCAGTAAGATAAACTCATTTAATCTAAACTTGAACTGAGTCTAAGCCTTTGGTCTTTCCCAACTCAAAATAGCTTCAGGAAGTCCCTGAAACTGACCAGATCCACTAGGCTCCTTAAGTGAGAATAAGCAATTAAAGTTGAGAGTCCCTCAAAGACCAACTCAGCCAAGAGCCAAGCTGCAATGAGGCTCAGGCCAGACCAGCTGTCTGGAAGAACCAGAAGCCACTCTAGAAGTGGCTTAGACCAACTGAGGCACCTGGAAGGGTCACTCTCCAACACTGCAGGCTGTACAGCGTGCTCCAGGTCCCCAGCTTTTATGAGGTGTCACCCTTGCTGGGGCGGGCTTTGGCAATGCAGCTGTCTGAGTAATTTCTGCCCCTATAAGGAAAACCCTCACTCACAGTCCCATAAGTAACTCCAATAGAACACACTGCTTGGGCTTTGGTGGTATCTGTATTTGGTCTGTTGTGGGCTCCCTATCTGGTGTGGTGTATCTCCCCTGGAAAGTTCTGTCACACAATAGAAGGTGTGTAACTTGCTCAAGGTCAGCAGCCCATTAAATAGTAGAGGCAAGATTTAAGATCTTCCAGAATCAACCACCTCTTTATTTGACCTAATCTAAGTAAATTCTTACAACCAAACAAGCTGGCCCACATGTTGCTATTCTACCTTACACAAGATAGGTTTCATCCTCCTCAGTAGAATAGAAGCCATTTAAAGACAGGGCGAAGACAGCACTTGGGTAGTATACACAGAAATGAAGGCTGGGCAGACTTGTGCATGAATGAACCTCAGCAATGTCTTCCCTTCAGTTCTGAATCTGTGGCATATGCAAAATGACTTTGTTGTATGTAAAGTAGGCACATGCAGTCAGGCTCCCGCTGCTTCCTTCCTCTTACTAGTGCTTCCATGACTAAGCATTTCTCAGCCTCTCATCCTTTACATATGTTAAATTTTCTACATATGGCCAACTATGGTGGTGCACACCTTTAATCCCAGCACCAGAAAGGCAGCGGTAAGCAGACCTCTGAGTTCAAGGGCAGTCTAGTCTATACCATGAGCCACTACCCAAAAAGAGGGGGAGGGACGACAAACCTTTACATATGAGTTGGATATATGGCACACTCCTGTAATTCCAGCACTTGGGAGGCAGAGACAGTAAGATCATGAGTCCAAGCCCATCACTGGCTACATAATGAATTCAAGGTCAGCCTAGGTTACCTGACCCCTTGTCAAACAAAACAAAATCACATCTTTTTTTTTTTTTTGCTTATGGGGAGACTGTAAAAGGTAGACTCAATTATTACTACTGACAGCCTAAAATGTGTAAGACGCTATGCTCCGTCCTCACTCAGGACCATGTACTGTATAAATGCAAGCAGAACAAAGTAGAGATAGGCCTGGTTAAGGAAAACTTTGTGGAAGAAGCTGAAGATAAAGGCTAGAGAGAGCACTGGCAAGATGACTTAGCTGGTGAAATCTAATGACCTGAGTTTGAACCCCTGGAAACCTAAAGGCAGAAAGCAAAAACTGACTCTACAGGGCTGGAGGAATGGCTCAGCTATTAAGATCATTTGTTTCTCTTACAGAGGACTTCGAGTCAATTCCCAGCACCCACATGGTGGCTCACAACCACCCAAAACTTCAGTTCCAGGGGACCTAGTGCTCCCTTCTAATACCCATTTGAATTAGGTATATATGTGGTAGCACACTTACATACATGTAGGGAAAACATTCATACACATAAAATAAAATTAAAAAACAAAACAAAAAAACAAGAACAAACTCCACAAAATTGTCTTCTGATCTCCACATGAGAGCATGGCATGAGTGAGCCCACAGACAGACCACACACACACAAATAACAACAACAAAGTTGGAAATGAGAGATATGAGGCCGAGTGGGCACAGGAGTGTACAGGGGGACCAAAGACCACGTCTGTCTGAGAGCAAGAAAATTGGTCTCCCCTGCCGCAGCCCAGGACTTCCTGAAGGCATAGCCTGGTGCGTCACATTCTCCCTAGCCCAGCCAGGAAAGAGGCTGAATGGCAATTGGCACAGCCAATTCATCTTCCCCAAACACCACTAACAGTCTGCTTGCTAAAGCAAACCAAGAGAGAAGCAGGCTGTGCTGGCTAGTTCTATGTCAACTTGACACCAACTAGAATAATTGGAGAGGACAGAACCTCAATTAAGAAAATGCCTCCAGAAGATCTGGCTATAGGCAAGCCTGTAGGGCATTTACTTAATTAGTGATTTATGTGGGAGGGCCCAGATCACTGTGGGTGGTGCCATCCCTGGGCTGGTGGTCCTGGGTTCTGTATGCAAGCAGGCTGAAGTAAGCCGGTAAGCAACACTCCTCCAAGGTCTCCGCATCACCTCCTGCTTTCAGGTTCCTCCCCTGCCCGAGTTCCTGTCCTGACTTCCTTCAGTGACAGACTATAATGTAGAAGTATACGCAAATAAATCATTTCCTCCCACAACTTGCTTCTGGTCATGGGCATAGCAATAGTAACCCTCATTAGGAAACAGGCACAAACTGGCCTTGAGCTCCTCCTGCCCTCTTCTGTTACTTGTCTTCCCATAGTTCTCATGGGGACCATGAATAGTGGATCAGCAAGCCCAGCTTTGATTCTGATGTGTGGAACACAGCTGACATTTTCTTATCCCTTCTCTGACATGACCAAAGGAGCAATTTCTATGTGCTAGGACAGCCTGAGACTGGTTTAGAAACAAAGGCTTTGTTACTTCCCAAGAGAAAATGAAAAGGCTTTATGTATTGTCAGAACTACTCCGGCTATCCTGGTAGAGGCAGGAGTGGGGGCTGGGGCTGCAGAGGAGAAACTAACAACCTCAGCTGCTGGAAGCGTAAGTCCAGGCTGTAGGACATGGAAAGAGAGAGGAACAAGCCCAACCACTCTACTCTCACAGTCTAGAAACTTAGAGAACAGCCTTGAGTCAGAGTGGAGTCCCAGGTAAAAGGCAATGATAACAGAATGGGCAAAGGAAGCTAGCAGACAAGGCTTGGGATGATATTTCTTAGAAGTGGCTCAAAGCTGGGGTTAGAACTCTGACCCCACCCTCATTCCAGTAGCAACTCCTCTTTCTAACAGCAGGCCCTTACCACTGCACTTCAGACTGCCCATCTCCAAATGGGCAAAGTACTTCCTGGTGGGTTGGCTTTTCCTGTATGTGAGTCTCCTGGAGGTAATGACCAAGCTGGGCGGAGTGGAACACACCTTTAATCCCAACACTTAGGAGGCAAAGAGGGATCTCTGGGAGTTTGTGGCCAGCCTGATATACACAGTGAATTCCAGGACAGCCAAGGCTATGTAGAAAGACCCTGTCTCAAAGCAACAACCAAAACAAAAAAAACAAATGCAGACCATCACCAATAGCCAGCATTGAGGAATGCCTTCTTAGAACCTGGCTCTAAGCTTAATAATCAGGCACTAACAAAAAGGGGAGAGAAATCTGGAGGGCTAGTTTCATAGGATACACTGTGAAGGCTAAGACTGCTTATGAAGCAACTGCAGGAAAGGATGTAGGATAGGAAGCTGGACCCATGCCTTTCTGCTGATCCGTGAGTCTTATAATTATAGAAATTCAGATCTCTAAGGATCCATTACTAATTCCAGAGAAGCTGCTAAAATGGTAGAAAGATCTGGAACCATAAAATCTAGAGGAATTCCTTAAGAAAGAAACATTAAAAAACAAAACAAAAAAAGGCTAAGTAGAAACAAGAGAAGGACTGGTCTCACCTGTGCCTCAAGCCCAACAATAATTTGCTTAGCTAAGCTCAGCAGGCCACACCACTGCAGCCAGTGCCATTCTAAAATGCAAGCAAGGTTGCCTCACTACTCCCTGCCCCATGGGAACTGCCAGGAGGCGAAGCTGCTACAGGGTGTGGGAGGACTGGCCAAGTCATGGCCAGCCAGCAGTGAGGCTGGAAGGGGAGGAACCCCCCTTCCCTGCAGTCCACCTCATCACTCACATCACTTCCCCTGTGACCAACAGCATAGAAAAGACTTGGGGGAAATGTGATACAGAAGAGACCAGGGGAGCACAGAACCAGGGGTTACACAGGAAGAGAATGGGAACTTGAGCTCTAAAGATAACAAGAGGTGGCACAAAAGTCCCAAGTCAGGTAACTCACCCTGGCATTCTCTATGTATCTGGTACCATTTCAGAAGATAGAGCAGACTTCTGCTTCCCTGCCTGAATTTGAAAACAACGGGTCTGCCTCAGTTCTTCCTGTAATCCAGAAGGCCCACACAAGGGCGGGGGTGTTGGGGTGTTGGGGGTGGAGGTGGTAAAGGCAGTGGCAGGACGAATGGACAGCTTGGAAGAGGGAATTTTTCATCTCTCATAAACTCCCCAGCTCCTTCAAAGGACCACTCCAAACATTAACATGAACACTGAAACAGGAAACACTGTGCATCTAACTTTGAAACCCACCCCTCAGTCCCACTCCCAATCAGATGACTAACTCGGCACCAGGGGAGAGTAACAGTTTCCCAACAGCTCAAGGCCCACCACAACATAGACCTTTCCCAGTCCAGGCAGAGATTTGGAGGGAGAGGCAAGTGTGCTGGTAAAGCAGAACAGTCTTCAATATCCTTCATTTAGATAACTAAGGATGTGTGCAAGAGGGAAAAAAATAGCACTGTGAGAAAGTCAACAGTATATGTAAGAAAGAAACTGGGGGGGGGGGTGGCGCTAGGAGACACAGAAAGTCTCATGCAATCACTCCTGCCTTCATGCCTAAGTAGAGACACACCAGACACAGCTCCAAGAACCCAAAGGGAATGCAGGGTCACACTCCTGCCTCGTCAAAAGAGGACCTGTAGGATCTGAGTTAGGTCTCTATCTACCAAGCATGCAATATGACTCCATTCCCACCCCAGATGGCTAACTGTGGAAAGCAGGTCCCAGATCAAGGCGTGAGACAGGTTACATCCTTGGGGAGAAAGGTGAATGGAGGGGAAGGGCTCCCTAGATAATCCCTCTTCAATGAGCCTGTACCTGCAGGGAAGAGAACATACAAAAGCTCAGAAGGACAAAATCCTCATCAAATTCCCATCACTTAGCATGCCCATTTACAAGAAAACTAGGCTCTCATAAAGTCTTCCAAAATCCATGTTCCCAGACTTCCTCATTGTCAAAAAAGGGCTCTCAGATCTGTGGGCCTCCCTCTCACACTGGGAAACTTGATCAGCTCTCTGTATTTTGACTGCACACTATGAACCGCCAGTCTTCTGTGTATTCGTGTTCTGAAGTGTCTTTTACAGTAATTAAGTAAGCTTCAGGAGTAGAGGAGAGGAGAGAAAGCAAGATGGGTTTTTATAAGAGAGGATGGGTATAACTCATTCCTCCTGGGTTTGAAAGCCAGGATGAGGTATGAATCTCAATCTCTCTCTCTCTCTCTTGCAGATACATGCAAAGACAGAAACAAGTTAGAACAGGATACATCCATGAACACAAATAACATTCTCATCAGAAACCAGTCAGAGCAGAGGGGCGCCCTGCCTACTGCAAGTAGAGAGTCTCCCCTACTCCCACACTTTGGTTTTGTGGTCCCCATGCCCAGGCTCCCCACAGACTTTGCAGACTCAGAAGGGGCTCTAGGCAGGCTGCCTGAGTTGATTTGGAGGTCTGCATAGATGCCCAACACAAGAGGAGATTGAATGAGGAAGGCTTATGGTACAGTGCAGAGCACACACTAGTCAGGCAGCAGGGGAAGTAGGGAAAGAAAAGGAACCAAAACTTAAGCAGCCTGATGGGGCTCTAAAATGGCCACAGGCAAGGCAAGGACAGATGGTCCCTTTCTGAGCTGGGAAAGTGGAGAAAGGGACAAGGAAAAAATAAATACCATCAGTCAGAAATGTTAAAAATAAACTGAAAAAACCTGAAAGATAAACAGCTTGCATCTGAGGTTTCGCCTGCCTCCAGAGCTTTCTAAGGGAAAGAGAGCTGCAGGCCAGGGGGCCAGCCCCCAGCCTCAGGTCTGGAGGAGACTGCTGGAGGGGAGCCATTCTAGCCACCCCCGTCCTTGGTCCAGGCAGCTGAGGTGGTATCTTGTCTTTATCTTTCCAACCCTCCTTCCCAAGTGACCCCCCTGTTAAATATAGGCCTTACTTTTAAAGTGGAACAAGCGTAAAACAACCAACCAACCAACCAACCAACCAACCAACCAATCAAGCAAACAAACAAAAAACCAGGCAAGCAGTGGTGGCATATGCCTTTATCTCAGCACTAACCGTAACCCTGAGGCAGAAGCAGGTGAATCTCTTGAGTTTTAGGCTAGCCTGGTCTACAGAGTGAGTTCTAAGGCAGCCAGGACTCTACAGAGAAACCCTGTCTCAATAAATAAGTAATAAACAAACAGACAAACAAAAAAGTAAACGAATGGAATAAGCACTCCATACATCTAGTGTATCCACAGTGAACAGAATTGGTTTATTATCGCATGGCTGCAGCCGTCGCCCTATTGCACTCTACAATCGCTAACGTGATTTCAGTCATTATCCAGCCACAGACCTGCAAAAAGCTAGACAGATAAGAGAACCAAGGCTCTGAGAAGTGAAATATCTGTCTAGGGCTGTGGTTCTCAAGCTTCCTAAGGCTGCGACCCTTTAATACAGTTCCTCGTGTTGAAGTGTCTCCCAACCATAAATTAATCTTGTTGCTACTTCATAACTGTAATTTTGTTAGTTATGAATTATAATGTAAATATCTGTGTCTTCTGATGATCTTAGAAGACCATCATTTGACAAGCCCCCCTCACAAAGTTGTCATGACCCACAGGTTGAAAACACTGGTCTAGGTTAAAAGGAGAACTCAAGCCTATTTAGGGTTCTGATGGCAACACCATACTGCCCCTACTAGCTCTGTCCACTAGATCTCATTTGGAATCCATGAGTCAAAGAGATGACTACTTCCCATTCAGATGTTCAGTCTTCCATCTGATGGTATAGTGTGATTTATACTTTCTGGCCAGCAAAATGGCTCAATAGCTAAGTGCACTTGCAACACAATCAAACCTGATGACCTGAATTTAATAGCTAAAAGCACCTGGCCTCCAACACCCATATGTAACAAACAGAATAAAATTCAAAATATTTTCAATTACATGGAGCTGAAAGGTGGTGGCGCACGCCTTTAATCCCAGCACTGAGGAGGCAAAGGCAGGCGGATCTAAATCACATGGAGCTTTACCAATGCTCATGCTGATGTGGGCAGGAGGCACAGATGGTACTGGATATCTCGGTTCTACTGCACCACAGCCTGTCTTACACATGCTCTTCACTCCCTCTACAGTATCTGGACGGCTCATGCTCATCCCTCTAGATTTCAATTTAAACATGGCTACCTATAGGAAGTGTCCCATTTTCAGAGAACCCTTGCAGTCACCCTTTCAGGATACCAATTACATATTTTTATAATTCCCTGCCTGTCTATTCTGCTAGAGCAAGTCGTTGACAGCCAGGGCTGAATTTTTCGTCACACAAATACAAAATTAAAGAAAATTGTCCCTTAAAGCAGTGGTTTCTGACACTAGATCGGGGTCATTACTGTTCTTTCAAAATGACCAGGGGGAAATGACACTTAAGTTCATGAGGGCGGCTACTAAAAGTGAACCCTAAGGCTGGGGCTGTTACTCTGTTAGTAAAGTGCTTGCCTAGTATATATTAAGCCCTGAGCTGGCACCACATAAAACCAGGCAGATGGTGGCACCTGCCCATAATCCCAGCACTCATTAAGTAGGAGGGTCAGAAGCTTAAGGTCATCCTCAGATACAAGGTGTGAGCCAACCTGGGCTACATGAGATCCTGTCTCCAGAAAAAGAGGGAAGAAAACTAGGTTCTCTAAAAGTGACTTGGGGGGAGGGGTCATATGGATCAGTACCCAATGATTTACATGCTTAGTGAGGAGGTATTACCAGAAAGGAGATTTAAAAAAAAAAATCATAGACCTTTCCTATGGTTGGTAAAAACCAAACAGTAACACTAGTAAGGGCCCAAAGACCACAGGAAGCAAGAGGGCAGGAAGAGACGAAGCTCGGGCTTCCTGGAGAACAGACTTTCGAGAAGCAGCTGAGTCTGGAGGCACATGCCTGTTATCCAGCTGCTCAGGAGACGGAGGCAGGAAGACTACACACTTAAGGCCTGTCTGGGCAACTTAGGACCCTGTGTCAAACAAGAAGTGAAAGGAGGCCGGGCGGTGGTGGCGCACGCCTTTAATCCCAGCACTCGGGAGGCAGAGGCAGGCGGATCTCTGTGAGTTCGAGACCAGTCTGGTCTACAAGAGCTAGTTCCAGTGCAGGCTCCAAAGCCACAGAGAAACCCTGTCGCAAAAAACCAAAAAAAAAAAAAAAAAAAAAAGAAAAAAAAAAAGTGAAAGGCGTGCAGGGGTGCAGCTCAGTGGGCAGGCGTATGAGGCCAGATGAGGACTGAGGTGACGACCCCACACCACCCATGAAGGTCCTAAAGTGTTCAGAGGATTCGAAGGGCAAATGCTGTAGCTGGTATGGAAAGAAGTCAGGAGCCCAGACGCGATGACAGCCTTAGTTAAGGTTTTCATGATACAGCGCTGATTCTTTTATTTCATTTAGACAAATGAGTATGACAGTTAGCCTCTTACAGTCTCTTCTCACAAGAATTCACAGATGTAAAAACAGTTTCAAGTCCATAACATGCTACAAATCTGCATGAGTCACCATGAAGAATCGACCCCACATGACAGAAACTGTGGCAAGAGGTGGTTTTCTAAGACGGTCGATGTTCCTAGTACTTAGAGTGAAAAGGGTGCAGCTTAGGAGAAAGAAACCGGCATGACCAGAACTGAGAAGACTCAGGTGACAGAGGAAATGGTAGGTTGTGTGCCGGGTGGGGAGGGGCGGGCCTGGAAGCAGGAGGACAGAGAGAGGCAGGAGACATTCACTCTGGCATATACCAGACTAACGGAGGAGGACGCCACAGTAATCAGGGGCTGGGTAATAACAAGGCTTCTCCCTGCTGATTTCCAACTGCAGCACAAACAAATTATTGCACCTCATGCCCGCCTCCTACTGTCGAATCAGGAGTCCGCAGAGTCAGGGAGACCTGCGCCCTACCTTAGCGCTATACTGCTCTAATTATACAAGTCCAACAGGATGGATGCCTTAAGAGAAGAGAAGAGAAGAGAAGAGAAGCTAAAGAAAAGAGCAGCTGGGTCTGATGGCACATGTCTGTTATCCAGCTACTCAGGAGACGGAGGCAGGAAGACCACACACTCAAGGCCTGTCCGGGCAACTTAGGACCTTATCTCAAAACAAGAAGTAAAAGGAGCTCTGTGGGTGCAGCTTAGTGGGCACACACTTGCCTAACACAGAGGACTCCCGGATTCAATCCCTGGCACCACTGGAGACAGAAAGGTGAGGCCAAATGAGAAGGGCAGAAGATAACGACCCCCTCCTTCCCAAACAGCAGCCTATTGGCAGGGTCTAAAGTGTTCAGAAACCAACAAAGAGAACCAAGCAATGAGCAGAGGTGCCTGGCTGAGTAAGGGCAAGAAGAGCAGGTGGAGGGTAGGGCCAGCAGGGTGTGGAAGACTGAATCACACATTAGAAAGGAAGGCCAGGCTTACTTCCACAGGGTGGAGACCAGATAGCTCCACCAAGAACCAATCCAGAAGAAATTACAGCTAAAGGGACATAGGTAAGAAGGAGTGTCCTTACCAGCAGGACGACATCAGCACAGTCATCAGACTTTTCACCAGGCTTGGCTCTCTTGTACCTAAGAAACCGTCTGACTCCTTTCACACCAACTCTATGAGCCAGTCCATGCATTTACTCAATAAACATCAATCAGTGGGTAAAGGCACACGCTGTGAAAGCCTGGTGACCTGAACTCATCCCCTGGAACACAAGTAAAGGTGGAAGGAGAAGAATGACTCTGTAAATCCCAGCACTCGGGAGGCAGAGGCAGGTGGAGATCAGTGAGTTCGACCTCAGGCAGGTGGATCTCAGAGCGAGTTTCAGAACAGCCAGGATTTTTGCAGAGAAACCATGTCTTGAAAAACAAAAAACAAAGAAAAAAGAAAAACAACTCTATAAAGTTGTCCTCTGTCCTCAGACCTCCACATGAGTGTCATGGCACATATCACACACACACACAAATATACATCAAGTATCTAGTGCTGGGGGGTACCTCAGCTGGAAGTGTCTGCCTAACAGGCACGAAGCCCTGGGTTCCATCTTCAGCATCCCATAAAGCGGGAAGGGGTGGTGCACACCTGTCATCTCAACACTCAAGAGGTGGAGGCAGGAGGATCAGAAGTTCAAGGTTGCCGTGCTACATAACAAGTTCAAAGCCAGCCTGTTCTCAGGTGGAGAGAACAGTGGGAGCTAGCTCAGCAGTTAAGAGTACTTGCTGCTCTTGTGGAACACTACCAGTTCCCAGCACCCATGGTCCCCATATTCAATCACCTGTAACTCTGGTCCCATGCCCTTTTCTGATTCCTCAGGTACATACAATACACATATATACATGCAGGCAAACACTCATACACTTAAAATAAATCTTTTATTTAATTAAATGAAGTAGCTGGGAAGCAGAGGCAGCAGAATCTGGAATGTGGCAGGTAATACACAGACTAGAAAGAGTTCCTTTCTTCAGGGAGTTTACAGTCTACTTGACAAAGCATCTATTAAAGGAAGATACAGTTACATGGCTGTAAGAAACCAAAGAAAAAGCACCAAGTTAGAAAGATTAAAGAAGACATGATGAGGAAAGAAGGAAGGCCAGCTAAGGTCATGTATGATATTTAAGCTGAAGCCACAGGAACAATTAAGAGTTAACCAAGCCAAGGCTAGAGGGGAGGGAGGACCCAAGACTCCAAAGGAAGAACATGTTTCCTCACTACACAGCCCTTATGTAAAGCTCTTGCATGTTTATACAGATGCCCTGCCTCTCACATCCCAACTGGACCCCCACTAGACTGTCCCCTCCGGCTGAGTGCTTCCCTGGGTGGGTCCATAGCTCGCTCTCTCTCTCTCTCTCTCTCTCTCTCTCTCTCTCACACACACACACACACACACACAGAGAGAGAGAGAGAGAGAGAGAGAGAGAGAGAGAGAGAGAGACAGAGAGAGAGAACCAAAGACACTGCCCAGGGCTAGCTGGGAATCCTGACTCAGGGGTGGAGCAAGTCAAACAGTTGTTTTGTGTTTGGATAAGATTTTCAAGTCATTCTTTCTCCCAGGGACTTTGGAAGACTTTCAGGAGTTGCTGGAGAGTTCCTGGACAAGCAAACAGGAGTCAGGCTCCAGAATTCCAGACCTACACCTGGAGCTGTGACTCATTACGACAATTATGAAATCAATTGACTGGCTGGTTTTCTCAAACAAAACACTATGTCAGGAGAGAATGTTAGCTGAGCTGTAGACTTCCCTCTCTTCAATAAGAGAAGGCTTCACAACTACCCCTATATAATAAGCATCTACCAGGCTAAGCACTTTTATTTAATACTCTCAACAGCCCTACTATATGGGTTTTGTTATCCTCGTTTTTACAAAGGATAAAAACTAGGCATGGAGCTAGCTGTTTGTTAAAGATCACACTGTGAGTAGCAGGATTTGAATCCAAACCTATTGCTTAAGGACTGTGTGAAAAAGGGCTGTACCTATTGAGGCCCCAACTCTAATCCTCAAAACCCAAGTAAAAATTCTGTCTTCCAAAGTCAATCCTCACTTGGTCCTGACTATTTTTTTCCTCTCAGCACCAAGAGATCTGGATCTGGATAGTCGTTCAGGTATAAATATCCTAAAGGTCACCTTCCTATCTCCATCCCATGCCTGCACTCCAACAGCATGCCCACCTGAGATCTCCCCATGCCTCTCCAAGATCATATCATTCTTCTCAACTCCTTCTTTGCCTGGCTCAACACACAGAGTTGTTTTCCTCCAACAAAGAACACCACAGATCCCCATCTGGCTGATTTGCATGTCTAAATCAGTGGTCAGAATAAACATAGCAGTCAGGTGTAGTGCAGTGCAGACAATTCAAGGTGACACAGTGAGACCTCATCCAAAAACAAACAAAACAAAAACCTAAAAAAGAGCAAACAAAACACCTTACAATATAAACTCAGAGTTACAGAAGATGGGAAGGAATTCTGGGTCTCAAGTGTGGTTCTACAAGAAACCAAGACACCAGGGCCCCACCCTGAGTGCAGTGAATCACCTCCTGGGCAAGGCCTGGCTATGTGCAGGTGATTTTGACTGAGTCCCTACCCCCTCATGTCTCCAGGAGGAAACCAAGTGCAGGAAAGACTTCTGTTGGAGCTGGAATGGAAAGGAGTACCAGTGCCACTGCCACCCCACAGATCATGCTGCTCAAAAGCAGCTACCAAGATGAGCAGGCCTCATCCTGGCAGGCCTCCAACTGGGAACTCTCTAGACATTAATTTTACTCAATGAGGTCAGGAAGTCAGGGCAGGGGATCTAGGTAACAGTGAAGTACTCATTGTTAACCCGCGGAACAGACCATACACCTAGAACCCCAGGATGACTAGCACTCATGGGCACTTCAAATATGCTAGGTAGGGTCTGGGCAATCTAACAAGTTACTAAGCACCTAAGTATTAGAAGTCAGCTCTAGCTCTAGAGCCTTGGCCTTCTGCTGCCAGCTGTTAAAATGTAAGTGGCCAATGGGTGCTCTGCTTTAGACAATAAGCAATATAGTCCTGTTTTGCTTTTATTAGGGATGGAGATGGCAACAACATGCCAGACTACAGAAGATCATTCATGGAAGACAGGTTCTAAGAGAGGCAATAGAACATTCCTTAATAAACTTTGAGCAGCAGGATTGGGTAATCTCTGTCTAAGAAAAGCAACTAGCCTCAATTCATACTGGGCTGAGTCATCGTTTTTCATAGCCAGAACCTGGAAACAACCTAAATGCCTCTCGACCGAAGAATGAAGGAAAATGTAGTACATTTGCACAATGGAGTACTACACAGCAGGAAAAAAAATGACATCTTGAATTTTGCAGGCAAATGAATGGAGCTAGAAAACATCATTTTGAGTGAGGTAACCCAGACCCAGAAAGACAATTATCACATGTACTCACTCACAAGTGTTTTTTAAGCATAAAGCAAAGAAAGCCAGCCTACAAACCACAATCCCAGAGAACTTAGACAACAATGCAGACACTAAGAGAGACATACTGGGCTGAGTATATGCAGCCTCCTCTAAGAAGAGAGAGAAGGGCCTTATGAATCTATAGGCTTTCCCTAACTTTGGATCCAACACTATCTTGAGAAAACAGGGGTCTGGAAGGCAGGTTTCTGACTGATACTCTAGAGGCACAGTCCTAACCACCTACACCTTTGAGTTACTACCTCCAAATCATGACCTACAGGCCTCTATTGCCTGCACCTGACCTCCAAGGCCACCATTCTTTCTGGCTCATTTGAACCAAGACTCATGTTTCCCATATTCTACTAAAAGTCAAAGAATAAATTGTTGGGCTGGAGAGATGGCTCAGTGGTTAACAGCATTGCCTGCTCTTCCAAAGGTCCTGAGTTCAATTCCCAGCAACCACATGGTGGCTCACAACCATCTGTAATGAGGTCTGGCACCCTCTTCTGGCCTACAGGCATATATACACACAGAATATTGTATACACAATAAATAAATAAATATTAAAAAAAAGAACATAAAACAAAAGAGAATAAATTGTTATAACCATGGACAAGGGAAAGTTAGGTTAGCAGGGCTCTATTCAAAGATACACAAGCTATTTTTGGGTCACACTTTGGGTCTGTCTCCACTGGTGTGAACATCCACTGGTGTGAACACATCAGAGAAGAGCAGAGCCTGACTTCACTCTAAATAGTTCCAGGAGCACATGCCCCCCTCATGTGCTCAAATGCAGAGTACTGCCACATTTTATCATCGTCACCCTCTAGATGGTCTTCCTTTCAACTTTCTCTAACACATTGGTCTTCAACCAGTGGATTGTGACCCCTTTGGTGATTGAGCGATGCTTTCACAGGGGTTGCCTAAGATCAGAAAACACAGATATTTACATTACAATTCATAACAGTAGCAAAATTACAGTTAAGTAGTGATGAGCCAGGTGGTGGTGGTGCACGCCTTTAATCCCAGCACTCGGGAGGCAGAGGCAGGCGGATCTCTGTGAGTTCGAGACCAGCCTGGTCTACAAGAGCTAGTTCCAGGACAGGCTCCAAAGCTACAGAGAAACCCTATCTCGAAAAACAAAAACAAACAAACAAAAAGAAGTAGTGATGAAATTTTTTTTACAATTTGGGATCACCACAGCATGAGGAACTGTATTAAAGGGCTGCCACATCGGGAAGGTTGAGAGCCACACTGATCTAACACATACCCTCAGAGCACCGGGGTGAAATGAAGTAAACGCTCACAGGACAAATACAAGAGCAAAAACAAGGCCAGGAATTCCTGCAAGTTATGTGATGCTGAATACAGAAACTATTTCTCTTCTAACTGCTCACCCAATCCTCTTTTGTGATGCCAAGGTGCCCTTTCTTTTGAAGCCCCTTCCAGAGGTCTGTGAGTGTGCATTAGAGCTGGCAGTGAGGGTCATGTTCTAAGCCAGTTGGTGATTCTGAAACAGTTCTCTTCACCTGACCTGACAAGCATTAAGCATCTGTCTATGTCCAGTGCTCAGCTCTATTCTGAACACAGAAAAGGAAGAAAGCAGTAATCTGGGTTGGGGAAACACGGGACAGAATAGTGTCCGACAGACAGACTCAGCTGGGTACATGAAAACATTCTGGAAGATGGTAATAGAATTCATTTAATGCCGCAAAACTGTACACTTACAAAATAGCTAAATGTAAATCTTATACTACATATTCTAACCATTTAAAAAACTTTTATTATTTATTTATTTTTTTAAAAGCCTGGAGAGATGTCCCAGTAATCTGCTCTTACAAATGTGCTCTGGCAGAAGACCTGGATTCAGTTCCTTGCACCCATATGGAAGCTCACAACCACTTGTAATTCCAGTTCAAGGACTCTAGTGCCTTCAGCTTCCATGGGCACCGGGGAGGCACACAGTACACATACATACATCCTATACAGACATGCAGCCAAACACTCATATACGTAAAATAAAGATCCTGAAGATCTGAACAATGTGATCCTGCAGGGCAGAAACCATTTTCACACTGGCTGTCTCTAATCCATTAAATGAGCTATGTTCTAAAAGTCACCAGGGACTTCACAAGTCCTCAGCAAATCTACAAAAACCCATTTGCCACAGGCCACAAAAATTTTACACATTTGCAACTGAAACAAGCAGAAAGCAGTCTAAGGTGGTGGCTAGAAACTGTCCCCACTGCCTGTCCCTCAATGCCCACCCCCATACTCCCTGCCTACAACTACAGGCAATTAGCAAAAGCTCTGGTTCTGTGGTGAGTCGGATCTGAGACTGGATCCAGGCCCAGCAGCTCACTGTCTGACTTCAGATCTCAGACAGGTTACTAACTTCCAAGTACCTTCTCTCGGTTTCTCTTGTTGAAAACATGGCTCATCATCCACCTCTCAAAGGGCTACTGTGAGGGAAACTGAGATCACACAAGGACAGAACCTACTGCACAGCAAGTGTTCCTTGCTCCAGCTCCCAAACCCCCTTCTGAAATGAACACATTAAAATACAAATGACTCGTATCAAAGTGTTCTTTGTTCTGAACTGAAGAAAGGCAGGAACAGAAGGGCTTATGAGAGAGGATTCAAGGGCCAGAAAACCATACTCCGGTCCACATGCTCCTGTGCCTCCAACCCTGCCTTGCCGCATGTCCCACAGCATCGCCCACAGCCTTGTTAAAGTGGCAGGGACTTCGCCAGTTTCTCTGAACCTCAGCTAAACAGAGACAGGCCCTATCAAGTCCTGCTGCATCTTTGGTCCCTGTAGCCCTGGACACTGTGGCGGTACCTTCTGCCCTTTCGTACTTCCCCCACAAGGTGTAGAGGAGTCAGGGGCAAAGCTGAGATAAGAACTGAGAGGGCCAGGGCACATACGCCTCTCAGTTTATCAGTGACTGATCTGAAATGAGACTCACTCTTCAACTTTGAGAGAACAAGCAAAAGATGAACAGACATGAGTGAGGAAACAAATATCCTGGCCTCTCCCTAACCCTGCACACGCGCGCGCGAGCACACACACACACACACACACACACACACACACACACACACACACACACACACTTACTTCTGCTCTTGGAGTACCCTGGTTCAACTGTTTTGCTAAAGGCTCTTCTTTGAGCGACTAAGAACAAAAGCCCAAGTTCTACAGGTTTCCACCACGCTTACAAATGTGCCTCGGAAGAATGGGTGGGTGGTGAAGAGAACATGAGAACTGTGCCGACAGTCCACAGGTAACCCACCCATTTTGCCTTCAGAGGTGTACTGGCAGACACAGCTCTTAGTCTGAGAGATGTGCCATGTGCAAAAGCAATTCTGGAGGCAGAGGCAGGGGGATCTCTGTGAGTTCGAGACCAACCTGGTCTACAAGAGCTAGTTCCAGGATAGGCTCCAAAGCCACAGAGAAACCCTGTCTCGAAAAACCAAAAAAAAAAAAGCAATTCTGCACTGTCCTAGAAAGAGGTGAACAGAAGACAAGAACTCCTTCCTACCTACAAAAGAAACCTAACTTGCCTTTCCCTGGCCTCTCCCATAGCCGTAACAAATTCACAAAACAATTCTTCAGTGCAATGTCTGCAAGACGGCTAATATCCTTACTAAGTGCCTTTAGTGTTCCCAAGACATAGTTAACAGTTAAACTCCCCTTCCAGAGTGTGTTATTTCCAAACACACTCTGGAGGGTAGTGCCACTCAGCTGAGGACCACTGAGCACTAACTTGGACTGTTGTGTATTCCATGGGCCCACCATATTCTAGGCGTCCTTTATGGCTCGGGAACTAAACCCAGTAGAACAAGTCAAGAGCTCTGTCTCCAACCAAGTGAATAATTACTGAATCCCTAGCTTGTACTCCGCATCTTTATAGGCAGTTACAGATCAATAGAAAATACGGGGCAGGATCCCCATGCACAAGGAAGTGGTAGGAAGAGAGGACTATAAAACATTATTTGATATGCAGTAATATGTAATCAAATTAATCCATATGACCTATGAGAAGCAGATAAGATAATCAGCTGAGGGCTGGCACCATGACAAAGACTATGTGGGGAAAACAAGCTGTGCCAGGTCTTGACGAAGGTGGTGTTTTCTTTACTCAGTCCCTCAGTCTTTCCCTGTTAAGTATTGCTGTCCATGGAAAATTCCTTTTAACCTGTGGCTCCAGGAGTCATTTACAGTCCAACTCTTCAAATTGCATGCTCAAACAGTTCCTGGTAGAAAAGGGTCTGGAAATTTTCTATGCTCCCTCAGAAGGCCAACTATTATCAGGCCCCACAGAACAGGTAGAGGTACCGAAGATGAATCAAAAGCGTTCAGTGTCACACACCCTCGGGGAGCCTTGGATGCTGGCTGGGGTTCCCAGGCTACAGGAATGTTCCATTCACCTGTCAGCTCTGGCCTCCATGGTCCCCGATTGTGGGGATGTGAGCCTCTGTAGTGTGAGGTCTTCACTCCCGGCTTCCTCCATTCATCTCAGTCAGGCCTCGAAGACTCCTCCCACAGGCTGCGCCACAAAACTCCTCACAGCCCATCCCACCATCTTCCACACTCTGTCCACCAGACAGTCAAGATGCTTCTGGAGTCTGGCTCCTCCAAGGAGCCCCAAGACTTGTGGCTTCCCCAGTTCTCTTTCCTTTTGAGCCTTCAAAAATCACTAACACTCCCCCTCCACACCCCACTCATCCTTTACTTGCACACAATGTAAATGAGTCTCGACTATTTATATAGAGAATCTATCTAATGTTAGAGGAAGGAGCCCACTTCCTCCAGACTGTAAGAACCAAGTCCAAGGCTCAGCCTGGTTGTTCTTATTCTTGAGACTCATTTACCTCAGCCACCACTCGGGGAGCCTTGGATGCTGGATGAGGGAGCCCAGCTCCCTCACCCCTACAGAACCACACGTGAGTCCACAACCCCCCAATAAACACATGTGAGGCTACAGTCTTGCACCCTTTCCACATACAATCCCTTATTTTATAAAAACATTTTTTCCTTCCACAGAAAGGTTCAGAGTGAGTCTTTGGGTTTTTAACTCCCAGACTCATGACTCACAGCTGTTGACCAATGATGCAGTCCCATTTTCAGTCACCAACGAGTTCTACCTACCTGCTGCTTCATTTCAAGCTATTTTCTTAAAACAGTGCCAGCGAGGCTTATGCCTCTCCACCACCCAACCACTTCATCTTGTAAAGACAAGTCAGGAATGTTGACTCACATCTGTTAACTCCAACTCTCAGGGGTTAGCATACTGAGTTCTGGGCCAGCCAGGACAGGGTAAGACCCAGTCTCAAAACAATTCAAATGAGAAAAATAATGCAAAAAAGTTGCCACAAACCTATAATCCTAGCACTTGGGAGGCAAAGGCAGGAGAACTCCAAGTTTGAGAACAGCAGTTCCAAGGCTGACCTAAGCTAATAACCAGACTCTAGTCTCAAAAAAAAAAAAAGAAAAAAAACCACAAAAAACAAAACAAACAAAAAACAACAAAAAAACACTAGGTGGGTCTCAAAGACTGAACCAGGCTCATCAAGCTTGACAGTGCCTTTCTTTAACTACTGAGCCCTTTCATTTCACCAGCCCGCTTTTTTTCCCACCTTAGTTTTTTTTTTTTTTCCCTAGACAAGGTCACACTATGTAGCTCTGGAAGTCCTAGCACTCACTATGTAGACCAGGCTAGCCTCAAACAAAGAGATCCACTTGCTTCTACCTGCCCAGTGCTGAGATCAAAGGCGAGCACCACTATGCCCAACTTCTCCAGTCCTCTCATTACTTTCAATTTTGAGGCAGCTCGCTGAGTTGCCCAGGCTAGTTTTAAGCTCACTGTGTGGCAAGGCAGACCTTGAACTTGCAATTCTTCTTCCTCACCCTGACAAAGCTGCTAGGCCTATCTGCTTTTGTCATCAAGCACAGTTAAAATCATGTAGCATTTGCACACAATCTACACATTCTCTTACAGACTTTAAATAATCTCTAGATTATTTTTAATACCTAATATAAATATAAATGCTATCTAAGTTATTATACCATACTGTTCGGGGAACAGTGACATGAGGAAGCAAAACTTGGGCAGTGCTACTGTAGTCTCAGCACTTGGGAAGCTAAGGTATGAGGACGGAGCTTGAGTCACCCTGTGTTACAATAATGAAGTCCAGTCCAGCCTGAGCAACAGAGCGAGACCAGCAAATATAAAACATAACAACAGAGTTGGTTAGGGCTGGGGAGATGGCACAGAGCCTATGTAAGTCAGGTGCAGGGTTCTATGGCAGGATGAGAGGCAGAAACAGGAGAGTGTCTGGAAGCTGGAGCCTATTAGCCTGGCATGTGTAGCAATGAACAGAAGATTTTGCCTCAAATAAGGTGGAAAGTGAGGACTCATGACCAAGGCACAGTCTAAGCACATATAACATGGGACACACGTGCATGATGCATGCACACATTCATATACAAGCAAATTATTTTAAAAAGTCCATTCACTAAACTTAATCATTTTCTGTTCTATTTTTCAACCTAGGAGGGGAAAAGCCTAGAGGGTTCCTGTACAAACTGGCTTGTAAGTGGGTTTTAAAGTGGGTTTTGAGGGAGTGTAGGACTGAATGTGAGAAATCCAGATGACAGCACAACAGTGTAAGTTTATAACAATTGGAATGAACAAGAATGCCCAAAACACTAACCATGAAGATGAGAACAAGGCTGGAGAGATGGCTCAGAGGTTAAAGGCACTGGCTGCTCTGTTAGAGGACCTGGGCTCAAATCCTAGCACCCACATAGCAGCTCACAACTGTAACTCCAGTTCCAAGGAATCCTATGTCCTCTTCTGGCTATTGCAGGCACCAAACACACATATGGTACAGACATACATGCAGGCAAAACACTCCTAAAACAAACAAAAAGATAAGGAGAGCCTAGGCAGGCACGGTGGTACATGCCTCTAGTACCAACCACTTGGGAGGTTGAGGCAGAAGGATCACTTGAGTCCAGGAGTTTTGAGGCCAGTCTGGGCACTCAAACAAACTGCCTGGCAGGAGATGGGGTGGGGTGGGATACTCCTAAGGGCTGGGTTTGCAAAGGCATTTCTTAGAGGGATGTTCAGAGTACTGGTTCAAAAGTTCAGCACAGTACTGAGTACAGTACCACATCCTTCCTGGAGGGTCTAGAACCTGGATGTCAACAACACATGGAAGTGAAGGGAATGAAGGTCAGCACCCACAGCTCTGACTGGACTCTGGAGACAGAAAGTCTGCAGGCAGACTCAGGGCTTCAGGAGACACTGTCCAGTCCCAGGATGCTTGTGTGTGACTGGGTGGACAGTCCTTGCTTACAGACTTAAACCAAATTGCAAGTTTGTCAACAGAAGTCACACACTTCTTGCCATCCTTTGCTCTAAGTGACAACATGTTCTAAGTAGTCCAAATAGTATGTATTATCCTTTCTTAGGCACAGTTTGTAGATCAATGGCGTAAGGCCAGATTTCAAACCTGGACCGAGCCCTTGGGGTAAGTGATGGGGCAGACCAGACCAATGTTTTGCTGACGCTCTTTCCTGCTATAGGGGGGAGAGAGTACCAAAGAGTTACATATACACTCATGTGTGTACATGTACATGTGGGTGTCCTGCAAATGAGTGAGTGTATGTATGTAGGTCAGAGGTCAACATCAGTATCTTCATTCCCTCTCTAACAGTTCTCTACCTTACTTTTTGAGACAGGATTTGTCCACTGAACCCAGAGCTCATGGATTTGGATAACTGGCTAATGAACTCCAGGAATCCATCTGCCTCAGCCACCACCACTGGGGTTACAGATATGAGCCATCCTATCTTTTTTTTTTTTTAATATTTATTTATTATGTATACAATATTCTGTCTGTATGTATGTCTGAAAGCCAGAAGAGGGCACCAGATCCCATTACAGATGGTTGTGAGCCACCATGTGGTTGCTAGGAATTGAACTCAGGACCTTTGGAAGAGCAGGCAGTGTTCTTAACCACTGAGCCATCTCTCCAGCCCCCTATCTGGTTTTTACATGGGTGCCAGGAATCCAAAGTCAGGTCCTCACGGTGTCCAGTGGCCACTTCACTGGCTGAACCATGTTCAGAAGTCTCCTCCCCTTGTTTTCACTATCAAACCCTAACTTTGGGGGCCATGGGCAGCAACTACTCAAAACGTTAGGCACAGACATGTGTGTCTGTAACCCCAGCATTGAGGGGAGGGGGTAAAACAGATAGTATCAGGAGCTTTTACCAGCCAGCTTAGCCCAAAATAACAAGCCTCTGGGCCAAGGGTGTAAGGTGGAGAGTGAAAAGAGGCATCCAATGTCCCCTAGCTTCCCAGGTTATGTGCACCCACACACTCACAAGAACACACATGTACACACACACCTCTGTCACACGCCACTAAGGCTATGGCAGTTTGTCCTATCCTACACGAACAATGGTGACATTCCTCCCCTTGTCTGGGTAACAGCTGAACACCCAGTCCCAGCCATGGTCTCTGTCATCATCCTTTAATCATTTTACATCACTTCAAATGCCACAGGCTTTAAAATTCCCCCTCCTTCTGTCATTCTGTAGGAGAAAAATCGCTCAGTGCCCTCACTGCTGCTGTGGGATGTTGGTCCTCCAATCCCTCTGCCTATGACATCTGTCAGCCTGTGGACAGCTAGCATCTCAGCACACAGCAGCAGTCCACTGCTCAGCAGTCTAGACATATGCCCCACTGCCAGCTCTCCTGGTGATGCTGGCTCAACAGCAGCAGACAAGAGCAGAAGGAAAGACATGTTCAAAGCACACAATCACTTGAGAGACACAAAAGAACATGCAAAATCATTTAAGAAAAAACACCTGTCAACAACTATCACCCAAAAAGAAGTTCCTTGAAGGTGTGGTGTGGCATGACTCAATCAGCCACACTGCCTGGCTCCACAGCTTAAGAGATGCCGCAGACTAAAACTTCCAGCCACTGGACAGTAGGAGAAACTGTCTGATTTATTAAGTGGGTCAACCAGAAGCAGTAATGTAAAAGGAAAGAGGTCAGCCTGGGGCCTGTTCGGCCCTTCCCAGCCACTTCTGTTCATGCTTTCTTCCTTGTGAGGAGCCACAGTGCCAAGTCAGAAGGCTCTTCTGGAACATAACCAAGTTTGGACACAGACAAAGATGACTTAAAACTAGAGGCCCAAATTTTCTCTCAGATAATACTAACTTTATTTTAGAGTCATGGCTTGGTTAGATGCCTCTAGAGCTCTGTATTACCACAAGACAAGGTCTGATCTCAGCACATCTCAGAAGATACTCTCTACTGTTGTTTTTGAGGCACCTTCTCAGCATCCCAGGCTGCCCTGGAACTTTTGTTTCTTGAGGGAGGGTTTCTCTATTATGTAGCCCTGGCTGGCCTGTAACTCAGAGATTCCACCTACCTCTGCTAGGGTTAAAGGTGTGTGCTACAACACCCAGTTGATTTATGTTTGTGTGTGTGCGCACACGCCCATACATATATCATGGCACACATGTCAGAGAACCCAGGAGAGTCTGTTCTTTCCTTCTGCCATGCGGGTTCTGAGGATCAAACCCCGGTTGTTGTCAGGCTTGCAGTAACTGCCTTTACTCACCCGAGTCATCTCCTCTGGCCAGGTCCACCATTTCTTCCTCCCCGGCCCTCCACCAGATAAGGTTTCTCTGTGTAACCCTGATTATCTGGAACTCATTATATAGACCAGGCTGCCCTCAATCCTACAGATCTACCTGCCTCTGTCTCCCAAGTGCCGGGATTAAAGGCATGAGCCACGATGGCCCGGCAGGTCTAGCATTTCTTGAGTTGTTTTTTTCTGTTTTGTTTTCCAAGACAAGGCGTCTCTGTGAAACAGTCCTGATTGTCCTGGAACTTGCTCTGTAGACCAGGCTGGCCAGATCTCCCTGCCTTTGCCTCCTGAGTGCTGGGATTAAAAGCATGTGCTACCACTGCCTGTCATATTTGAGTATTTGAAGCAAGCATTATACTAATAGCTTTCAGTTACTATACCATGCACTTATTTAACAAATATCTGAGCCCCACTATGTAAACTCTGGTCTAGAAACTGGGGACCCAGATGGAGCAAAGCAAGTCAAAATTCTAGCTAACAGTATGTTTTTATTTTTCTGGTACTGAGGATCCTAGGACTTCTTGGATGCTAAAGAGACAACTACCACTGCGTTATACACCAAGCCTAATCCACATTTTAGTTAAGACTAAAAGAAATCTATGTCAACTGTGCTAAGAAGTATGAAAACAGAATTTCACAAAAAACACAGGGAAGAGAGTGCTATTTATTAGAATTGTCCTGGGATGCTTCCCAATTCTTTTTTTTTTTTTTTTTGCTTCTCAATGCTAGGAATTGAGCTAATACTGTGTGGAATTTCATTTTGTTTGAGTAACTCTGTTCAGTGCTATTGACATTCCTACCACACAGGCAAAAAATGGAACTTAGGGAAGTAAGACTCTGCAGAGTCTGCAGGGAGGAAAGTGAGGACTAAGGACCAAGGCCTGTGTCCTCCAGGTGAGGAACCTGGGCCCAGAATTCAGGAAAGCAACTCCAGACTCACCATCCTCCCCACCTACACTACCCCACCGAACTGCTGGAAACACAGCCCAAGAAGTCAAGGGTAGTGTGCTCACTAAATAGCAGCTCCATCTGGCCTCCTTGCTAAGAGATTAGTGCAATTCAATCTTCCTCTGATATCAGACTGTTCCTCTCATTCTCAGCTGAAAACCAAACCTTATCTTTAAACAGGAGAAAGACATCTCAGACTCATTAAGGCATCTCCCACCCTACCACAACCACCAACACCAGTACCAAATCTCTCCAGAAAATGGAAACAGAAAAAGGTGTGACTGAGCCAGCCATCCAATGGGGCCGCAGCAATTGTTGGAGGCGTGCTGGAAGGACTGGCAATTAAGAGAGAAGTTAGCAGCAAGGGATAGCAGCCTTTCCAGCCCTATTTCGAGAAAGCACGGCTCTACCTCAAGTCCTGGACCAGAACAAGGGACAGAAGCACAAGGAACAGGTCACCCAGCTCTCTGCAGAGGAGGAGAGGAGAACCAGGAGGAGGCTGACTTACTCAAGGAGGAAAGCTCTGGAGGGGAGTGCCATGCCCAAGGTCAGATGGCAATTGCAGAATTGCTGGAAATCCCAAGTTGGGGGCCCAAGTTAAGTTACCAGAGAGGCCAAACGAGAAGTAAGCAGAGGACCGAGGTTCAAATCAAAGGTCACAGCCTGCACCTACCCACTGTATCATAGTGTTTCAGTCACCACAGCCAGAGAACTTTTGGCTGGAGTTAATCAACAACTGCAGTTTGCAATATCATTCCAAATCTAAGTATATTCACAGAGACTTCACTGAAAACCTGGATTTCCACCTTCCATTCCTTCCTTCCAATGGACTTGAGTACTGCAGTTTAAACACTAACTGAACCCAAAGCCTTCAGATCTTTTCCCCACTGAAATACACACATACACTGAGACACACAGAGAGAGTGAGTCAATGCTCAGTCTTGTTCTCCAGAAACTTATCTCCAGCAAGTCAGGTCTCATAACCCAACATTGCACCAAACAAATTATGACCTGAATGGCAAGAGAGAGAAAAAAAAAAAAACCAAAAACTGTGTCACCTAGAGAAACCCAATTAACAACATGACTCTGCTCTCTTCAATTCTCTCTCCCCTCCAGTCATATCCGGGGCGCTTGCAGGCTGGCTGCCTTTTCCCTGTCTAGTTCAAAAACCAGAAGACAATGTGTTCAGGGACCTTCTAAGCATGAGGTGGGAAATCCTGCTTTATCTACAACTCGGCCAGCGGGTTGGGAAAGCTCGCAGGGCACGGTATCCAAACAACACCTGGGAGCCAGTCTGGAGTGGTTCACCTTGAAATCACTATGTTGCCCTTAAGACAAAATTGCCCGCTAAAGAAAAACATACAGATGCTGCTGAATTGAAAATTCCGGAAGGAGCGAGAGAGAGTAAGCGCCCCACGTGGAACAATAATTGGGTTATCTGAAAGCATTCCTGACACGGTTGTTTCCTCTTAAACGGTTTCCCCCTCCCTCCAGGTCTCCTTTGCCTCCACCCTCACTGGTTTCCCCAACCCCTCACTACTGACCACAGGCAGCATGTGTTTTGTGTGTGCATGTATGTAAACATCGCCTTCCGGCCCGAGTTTCCGAGGGCATCAACGCTTCCCTTCCTCCCCCTGTGCACTTGTCTGTCCTCCCATTCCCACACGGCTGCAGAGTTAGTAATATAATATTCAGGGACCCCGAGACCGGAAATGCCTGGCTCTGGAAAGCTGCACTTGAAACGGGAGAGAAGGGATCGAGAAAGTGAACGTGGGATGGAGACGTAGGTGGAGTGAGGAGGTGAAATGCCGCCCAAGTTGCAATCCAGGGGTAGGCGAGGAAGAAAACGAGGGATGAGGGGGAGGTTGAGGCACTTGCAAAGTCAAGATTCCAGGAGCCTGAGGAGGTGGTGGTGGCAGGAGACGTGAGGGCCGAGGAAGGGTGAGGGACCACAAAAAAGACTCTGCAGGTGATGCCGCGCTGGATTTAGGGACCCTAGAGGTGACCCTCAAAGGCATAGAAGGGTGGGGACTCGGATCCCAGCAGCAAGGTTGGGGTGGCAGGCAAGTGTGGGGGAGGGCAGCACAGGGAGGGGACCGAACTGGCTCCCAGAAGCTGCAGAGGGCGGGGCCCGTGGGGCGCAAGCCGGGGAGAGGGGCAGGGGTCGCGGGGGCGAGGCTGGGGGCGGCGCTCACCCGCAGGGCCGACAGGTCGATGTCGTCCAAGCTGCGGGCGGGGGCTGGGTCGCCCATGGCCGCCGCAGGGCCGCTCACGCTCCGGCTCGCTTACTTCGCTGCCGCCGTCGCCGCTTCTCCCCCATCGGGGGACCCGGGGGGCGGGCTCCACCGCGCCTGCCCCAAAGGCCGGGGAGAGGGAGGGCCAGCGGGAGGACCGACCCAGCGGCTGACAGGCGCTCTCGCCCGCGCGCCTGCAACCCGAGCCGCCGGCCGCCCTGCGCACGCGCGGAGCGGACCGTGACGCGAGCGCGCCGGGCGCCCCCTTCCGCCCGGCGCCGACACCTGCGCGCAGGCGCACGAGAGCGGGCGGCGGGTGCGCGCCAGGCCGAGCCTCGCGGGAGCCCGGCGTGGAAGGAGCGCGCCCACCCACTGGTGCGCGTGCGCACACACCTTCCCTTCCTTTTCCCCTTTTTATTATTATTATTACTTTTTGCCTCCTCTCCCCTGATTCCTCCCTTGATTTTTAATTGACTCTTTTCCTTCCCTTTCGTGTGCCCGGCTGCCAATAAAACCACCCACTTCTCGATTTGCGGGGGAAGGGAGGCGGGACCAACCCCTCTATTACTAGGGGGTTGTTATGGTAACTCCCCACGCGAGGGTTGCTGGCCTCTAGATAGGACGGGTTGTCCACCCACCCAATTGCCATGGCAACAGTGGAGCCGCTGAGGGCGGAGCCTCTCCGTGAGAACTTGGCTAGAGAAACCACGTGGGAGGGATGGAGGGGGTACTGTCTGCCCTTTATTCCCTTTCCTGGCTCGAGTGGGGATGTGGAGAGCGGATCTCAGCCCTTAGGATAGGCACTCCGACAGCACACGCTCATCTTAACACAGTGTTCTGCCGGAAGGGACTGTCGCTGGAGTTGCTAGTAGCCAAGCAGCAAGTATCCAAGCTCCAAGTTTTGTTCCAGAACCTCAGCTCTACTCCTGTTGACACAGCACCTCCCGCCGGTTAGTCTCACTAGATGGGTGATGCAGTGTAACTGTAGAAAATCACGGTCTGCCACTGACGCGTGCGCTGTATGACCTTGAGCAAGTGAACTTGCCTCTCTGGCCTTTTCTTTATGGAGTTGAGGGGAGAAGGTTCTGTGTGTCTCAAAATCTCTTCCAACTCCTTCTGAAAACCCCCATTTCCAGTCTTTTTTTTTTTTTCTCTGTCCAGTCTTAATATAAACTCGCTTAGGTGAGTTTGAATTCTCTAGAGCCGTCTTGTATGTTTGGATGCTCATCCAGTCTTCTTGCTCTGGATACCCTCCTGACTCGTTTACTGAGTGCCCCATATTCAAGCCCCAACCCTCCTTCCTCTCCCGTTACTGTTGTCCGCCCACAGGGCCTCCCTGCCTGGCACACTGCCTGGCACACTCAAGTCAGTTCTTCATATCCAGAAGTGATTTTCCTAAAACTTAAATCTGACATCATTCTCCTGTTTAAAACGGTTTTCTGGACCCCACCACTCAAGAAGCTGCGGCAAGAGGATTGCATTTCTGTTGGTCTGGGTTATCTGAGAAGGAAGTGAGTGAGCCCACCCTTTGCTGACTCCTGCTGCCCTGTGGGCAGGGATATCAAAGACTTTCAAGATTCTGCACGTGTCTTTGACCTTATGCATCTTTATTTATTTATTTTTTGGACTGATGTTTTGCTAAGCCACACTTAAGCTTGTCCCAGCTGTTCTGAAGTACTCTCTGCTTGAAGCTCCCAGAACCCGACATCTCTTCCGTCTCTGCACTTGGTTTTCTTTCCTTTGGAGTATTCTCGGACTTCCAGTTGGGCCGGCTAGTTTTATGTCAACTTGACACAAGTTAGAGCCATTTGTGAAGAGGGAACCTCAACTGAGCAAATGCCCCCACCAGACTGGCCTGTGAGTAAGCCTGGGAAGCATTTTCTTGACTGATGATTGATTTAGGAAGTCCCAGCCCACTAGGAGTGGTGCTGCCTGGTCCTGGGTTGTGTAAGAGCAGGTGGAGCCAGCCAGTAAGCAGCACTCCTCCATGGCCTCTGCATCAGCGCCTGCCCCCAGGCTCCTGCCCTGACTTCTCTCAGTGATGGAGTGACCTAAGCATTGTAAACTGAAGCAGACCCTTTTCTCCCCGAGTTTCTTTGATCGTGGTGTTTTATCACAGATAGAAACCCATGAGACATCAGCCTTGCCATCCTCACTGGCCTTTGCTTTGCAATCCCTATTGGAATCACCTCTCTGTGAACATTCTTGTATGAAACTCTGTTACGTGTATTTGTGTGTGTGCTTGAGTGATACGGTGCGCATATGGAGGTCAAAGGACTACCTCTGTGTGGAGGTCTCCTTCCACCACGTTGGTCCTGGGGGTCTAATTCAGGTCACCAGGCAGGCTTGATGAGACAGGCATCTTGCTGGTCCTGAAGCCTTTCTTGATCTGGTGAGTCTGGCTCTTGTTTTAGCTGCCTTAGGCCTTTGGTAATGTTTGATAACTGAATTTTAAGTGACTCTAAGCAGAGACGATGTCAGTGTTGTGCAGCCCAGGGTCTGGCTCCTTCAAATGCTTTGCAGATGCTAAGATGAATCAAGCCTTCTGTTGTCTACTAGGCAACTACAGTAGTTCAAGGTCGAGACCATTGCATAGTAGGGGAAACTAAATCTGAAGTACTGCTATAGGCAAAACACTAACTTCTCTGAAACCAGTCATAATTACCTGTAAAATAGACGTTAGGAAAAACTTCTAACTCCAATGCTCTGGAGGCTGAGGCCAGAGGATTCCTGCAAATACAAGGCCAGCCTGAGCTACAGGGTGAGATCTAAGTCAGCCTGTGCTATATGAGGTCTTGCTTAAGAAACAAACAAAAACCCGTGTGGTTCACACCTGTAATCCCAGAACTTGGGAGGCAAAGGCAGGAGGATATCCCAGCAAGTTCAGGGCCAGCCTGGTCTACACAGTGAATTTCAAGTCAGCCAGTGAGATTCTGTCCAGAATGAATTGAATAATAGAGGCACTTGGCTTATACTCAATAAATTTGTTGATGCTGGACTCATGAAGTATTTAATAAAGGTAGTTAATAAACGAGCAAGTCAACGTCTCAGAGACAGGATAAATGGCTACCTTCGCCTCTCGAAGCCATGCAATGGAGTGGGAAGGGGAGAGGGCAAGACTGGTGGCAGCTGATTCATGTTCGTTCAGACACAGGGTGGCTGCCTCGCTTTCCTCCCCTACACTATGTTAGCCTTCTATCAGGAACCTGACTACAGCTGGGCGTGTTCATTCCTGCAATCCCTGCCCGTAGGAGGTTGAGGCACGAGGCTCAAGGGCCAGGAATTAGAGGCCAGCCTGAGCTGTACAGCAAGACCCTGTCTTCAGACACTCCATGGCTAAGAACTAGAAGGCTGCTATCTGAAATAAGAAGCCAGTCTATCCCCAGGCCCAGCTCGGGATGCTGCTGCCTCCACCTTACAGTTAAGGAATGGTCCCCCAGGGAAAGAGATATTTAAGTGCTGACAATGAGACTAATTAATGCATTGGATGCTAATTAGTACCTGGAATTTGTGTGTGTGAAGGCGGATTTCTCTGATATTAGTGTTTTGTTTTGTGTGTGTGTGCATCTGTTTGGAGGTACACAGGTGTGTGTAGACGTGTACAGTGAAGGCTGGAGGTCAAGGTTAGTGGTCTTTTTGCAGGGAGGGGTTCGAGAGAGGGATCTGTGTAGCCCTGGATGTCCTGGAACTCACTGCAGATCAGGCTAGCCTCAAACTCAGAGATCTGCCTGCTTCTGATTCTCAAAGATGTGAGCCACCACCACCTGGCTTGGAACACTCTACTTTAAAAAAATTTTTTAGTGTATTTTTAAAATTAATCAATTTATTGTGTATGTGCACACAGGAATGCCATGGCCTGGGTGTGGAGGTCAGAGGATAGTTTTCAGGAATCTGTTCTCTCCTTCCACCATGTGGATCTTGGGGGTCAAACTCAAGCCATCAGGGTTGACAGCAAGCACCTTGAGAGAACTAAAGGGCTACTCTCAGGATGGGCCCGCAACCCAAAGCCTTCGCCCTACATCGGTACCCACCCCCCATACACCCTCTGGGAAGCCTTCCTAAATCCTCCACGCCTCTGAGTTTCTTTGTGCTTCTGTGGCTACCTATGCTCAACATTTTCTAACTTCAAAATACCTCAGACATAATGAAGTTATGAATATATATGTGTGTGCACACACACACAGACACAGAGTTTGGTCCTCATCTTCCTTCAGGAATTAGGTGAATGAACTTGAGAGCTGCTGCTAAGAAGCACAGATATGCGAACAAAAGAAACAAGAATTGAGGCAGAGAAGTAAGGATGGGTGTCCCGTGCAGGTAGGGAGAGCCTTTGACAACACACATCACTACCAAGAAGAGGCATGGGCCCTTTTTACACTTTTATTTATGAAATGTTTGATGAACCGATACAAAGTTAGTGTCTGTCAGCAGGCTGGTGGAGGCAGTTACGGTGTCTTCCCCACCACCGTTGGTGGGGACTGCAGTCAAAAGTGGCTCCATTCTCCCTCCATCTTGGCAGCGATGGACTTGGAGAGAGGCCCTGGGGCACATGGGGGGGGTTCAAGGGCAGGAGGAAGAGTGAGATGAGAAAGACCCAGGACAGGAGCCCCTTTTCCTGGAATAAAAGGCCTGACCTCAGGCCTCCTAGTAAGAGTTAGGCTTCTATGAGCAGTGGTTTGAACTAGGTGGTGGGAGGACAAACCTCTCCAGAATGCGCTCCTGCCTCCCCAGGCCAGGCTTGGGAGTGCTCCCTTGGGTTACTTCTCAAGTAAAGGTCCTCTGTGATTCTCTAGTATTCCTTAGAGATGTCCTCCCTAGGGATCAGAGGGCACTGCCCTTGGAACTCAGGGTTTGTGGCAAGGATCAGGCACCGTGGAGCCCGGCGGCTGTAGCTACTGCCAGGCTGAAGCCTCAGCTATGTCCACACTTCTAAAGGTATCATGCCTTCCTTGCTCCCCAGCGGGGGCAACAGGGACTCATCCTCCAGAAACTTGAGGGGGAAGTGAACTAGGTGGCCCTGGATGTGGCTGAGTTCAGACTGGGCCAAAGAAGGGCTGACCATGGCCAAGGGTTCCACAGCCACGTACTCCCGGAGAGACCGCAGGGAACGAGTGGCATTGGACGGCAGGCAGCGGAAGATCTAGGGTAGAAGAGTGGACATGGGAGCCAATTGAGATTAGGGAGATTAGGAGTCTGAACTGCCTGGGCTGGACTCCTCATTCCCTACGCCACCTCTCAGCACCCCTGGACTTCTGAACCTCAATAGGAAATGCTCCCCAGAGGCATTGCCTTTCTGCACAGGATAACCCATCAATCCTCATGCCAGCTTCTACCTGCTCATAAATGTTGGCATTGTTCTCGGCTGTTTCTTGCCACAGCTGGAAGAAGTCGTCACAGATGGGGTCTCGGAGATCCAGGTCTGGCCGGGTATTTGCCCCAAGAATCACACTAGGGAAGAATGGTACCAATGGGCCAAATTAAGTTCCTTAAGAAACCTCAACCCCTGGTACTTCCAAACAGATGTGATAAACGGTAAGAATACGTGTTAGTCCACCTAGTGGGGCTTTGATTGTTCTTTCTTTACTTTGATATTTTTAATATAACAATTACTTTAGCTGGGCATAAGTAACTTTGAATGCCGAGGCTAGAGGATCAAGAGTTCAAGGTCAGCCTATGCTACATAGCAACTTCCTATATATGTGTGTTCCTAATTGGTTGATACTGCAACTGGATTAGTCTGGTAAATCTGGTACCAGCTCTAGGAAACCCGCACATCTAGCTCAAAGGGCAGCCCCTCCCTTCGCCCCCACATCCACCTGCACTCCTACCTGAAACAGTGCTTCCGCAAACTCAAGGCAAACCTGCCTGCCTGGTACTCCACCCCGTCCATGAGGGACGCCTCCATTTCTGTGTCCTCAATCAGTATGGCTAGCTCACTGTCCCGTTTCCCCAGCAAGCTCCTGTCGTTGATGTTTGCAGAACCTGGGACGAGTTCAAGGGCACACTGTGTCTACTTGGGCCCAGGAGGGCCTCCCCAGCACCTCATTCCCTTTAACCAGAGCACTAGCCTGAAGCCCCTCACTGTGAGCTTCAGCTGCAAACTCTGTGTCACCCTCCGACCCTCCCAGCCCACCTCTTGACAGAGGACCGGGTGTGTAGCACTGACCAATGATGACAGTCCTGTCATCTGCAATGAGCAGCTTGCTGTGGATATAGATGAGCTCAGAGACCAGGTGTCCGCCCAGCTCTCCATGTGTGCGAAGCCCACAGATGGACATGTAATCCCGCCATGCTGTCCCCACTGTACACGAGAGAGGTGGGGGTGGGGCAGCGAAGTGAGAGGCGTTTGTTGCGAGTGGATGGGACTCCATCCCACCTCTCAGTCCCAGCAGTGAAAAGCCACCTGCAGGCTGAAGAGCGTGCAAGAATGACAGTGTCCTTCCCCAATTCCCAGGACTCCAGCTACCCAAGCTGCCTCCCTGTCGGGGGTCCAGGGCTTGAGCCCCCAGCACTCACTGGCTGCTTTGAGACGGTGTAAGATTGAATATTCCCCACGACACAGGGTCCTGAGAGGAAAGAAAGGGTGAGGGAGGCAGAAGCTGAAGGAGGAAGGGAAGAGCTCAGAGAGGCAGACCTCAGATTCCTGCAGGGAGGGATCAGGACAGGGTAGAAAGGACACTAGGCCATGAAGGGGAAGTCTGACTGTGGGGTAATCACCTGTAAGTGAAGTGCAGAATGGCCTGGATTGAGTTACCACCCCCTGTGGAGATGTCACCCTCAAAGCCAGGGAGCAAAGGCAAAAGCACGTAGACTCGGAAACACTGCCCCTGTCTGGGAGACAACAGTCAGAGGTGGGATGATCCTCAAAACGCACTCAGCCCCTACACCTGGGCTTCCGCAATGCCCCATCTCTGCCTTACTTGTGGGCCTTCAGGATTCTGTCCACAATCTCATCGCCCACCTTGTTCAGAACGGTACGCCCATCCGAGCAGCTAATAAAGAACTGATTCTGGGGAAAGGATCAGAGAGACATCAGCATCCAAGGTCCCGGTCAGGCCAGGCCTCAAAAACATCCTCCTGGCATCCCCAGGCCCTCCGCTGGGACATCCTTGCCATCTTCCCCCTCCACTTCTGCCTCAGTCAGACCTCAATGTACAGAAAGTGCTGGCTCTCTCTGATGGTATGTAAGTAGGCATTGAGGATGGAGTTCTCCAAAGTCCCTGCTGACCATCGGTCCACAGACCTCAAGACCTATGGCATGGTGAATAGAATGTGGTTTGTACGACCAGGAGAGGAGAAACTGGGCACGGTGGGTGGGTAGAGCTCTCAGGGAGAGGAGGGGTGCTGCGGGCTAATGAGGGGGAGGGAAGGGGCTGGCTGGTCAGGATTGTCACCTGCACAGTGGTGCACTGCCCGCCTGGGATGGTGAAAGGGAGATGGTTCGCAGTGCTGGTGGACTTGGGCAGCAGGTAGGGGTATGTGGGTATCTTGTACTTGGCCTTGGTCGTCTGCCATGAAGGGACAGCAGAGTCAGAAGGTGATAGGCCGAACCTGGCTTTTCCCTCCCTCCCTCCTGGAGTCAGCACCTTTGTGAAGTTCCAGCGCTGGATGAAGTGGCGGGCAAGGTCCCGGGCAGCTGCACCGTGTACAACCACTCCGACATCCCTCCATGGCATCCTGGGTGTGGTCTCTCTGTCAATAAAATCTGGAAGTTCCAAGAGAGTTAAGGGAGAAATTATGGCTGGCGTGATGGGGATACTTGAACAGGAGTGTGCTGGCTTGTCAACTTGACTCAAGCTAGAGTCATCAGAGAGGAGGGAACCTCAATTGAGATAATGCCTCCATAAGATTGGGCAAGCCTGCAGGGCCTTTACCTATTAGTGATTGATGTGGAAGGGCCCAGCCCACTGTGGGTAGGACCACCCCTGGGCTGGTGGTCGTGGGTTCTATAAGAAAGCAGACTGAGCAAGCCATGGGGAACAAGCCAGTAAGCAGCTCCCCTCCATGGCCTCTGCAGTAGCTCCTGCCTCCAGGTTCCTGCCCTGACTTCCTTTGATGAACAATGATAGGGAAGTGTAAGCCAAATAACCCCTTTCTTCCCCAAGTCGCTTTTTGTCATAGGTTTCCTCACAGAAACAGTGACCCTGACTAAGACAAGGAGGAAAGGGGAGATGTAGAGAAGGAACCTTCCAGAGGGAAGGGCACACTGTTCGTGACTCATTTCACCTCATGTTCAGTCCCAGTACCAGCTTCTGCCCCAGCTGTCAGCTCCTGGAGGCCTTGGGGGAGGGAGCCTCACCTTCAAAAGGCCGATCCAGCTGCACCCAGTCCTTGGTGATGAGATTGCTGTAGTCCTTTCCCAGCCAGAAGAGTCGGTTATGCGACAGGTCTGGGGTGGCTGCAGGGTCAGCACCTGGTGTGGGCGTCTGTAGGAGGAATACACCACAGCCAGGCAAAGTGAGGTCATGGGGCCAGGCCAAAGAGAAGACAGGTGCTCTGCAGCAGAGGCTGCTCCCCTAGTCTCCCCATTCAGCTGCAGTCTGAGTCCAAGTCAGACGTGTATTTCCATCCCAGGCCTCAAACTTGAAATCCTGTGTGTGTGTGTTCGTGTGTGTCTGTGTGTGTCCATCCCAGGCTGGCCTCAAACTTGAAATCCTCCTGCCTGACATCCCTATAATCTCATCAATCTGGAAGCTGAGATGGGGGGATGACAGATTTTGGATAGCTTGAGCTATACAGTTAGACCCTGCCCCAGAAACAACAACATAGCTTCGTGGAGTCTCTGAATGGCTGAGGAACTCTGCAGGTCAGCAGTGCTGGGAAGGATGTAAACATAGGGTACCTGGGCTTGGGGGAGCTCAGGATGGCCTTGGGCAATTACCTGTGAATCTGTAGATTCAGAGAAGTCCCCAAGGTCAGTCAGTCGGTACTGCACATCATCCCAGCGGCCATAGGCAAGATCCAGTCCCCCCAAGAAAGCCACTACTTGGTCTACCACCAGGAGCTTCTCATGATGGGCCCACAATGTCACAAAATCTGGGTGGCGCATCACCTAGAGTTGGGTGGAGTAGATGGGGGAGGGTTTAGGTGAGAGGACAGGGCAGGAAAAGACAGAGGACGAGACATTTCAGGGAGAGGAAGGGTTGAGAGGAAGGGACTCAGGCCTGAACATCACCTTTATGTTGGGGTGCAGAAGCATCAGCACCCTCTTGCTGTAGCCACTGTTGATACCTAGGGCCAGTTCCACTTCCTTAAACAGCAGTATGGATATACGGACACCTTCTTCCTGGTAGTAAGTGGGAAAACCAAATCCTAGTGCCTCTCCCCAAGTGGCCCCGATCCGACTCCCATGCTCAGGATTCCTGTCCCTCCGCCCTTCCTGGATGTTCTCCCTTGTTCATCACGGTGCTTGCAGCAGAAGGCTCACTCACTCATCTATCCACCTACCTTTCATAACCTAGCCAGCCATCACCTCAACTATCTGCTCATCATCTTAACTCCTGTCTGCCATCATCCTAATCACCTCCACCTTCCCACGTCATATCCTTCCATTCATCTCTCTGGTCTTTTTTTTTCTCTCCTGTTTGAGACACAGACTTTAGTCCAAGCTGGTATAATATGCAGTATACAGACAAGGCTAAGCTTCAGCTCCTCTCCATCTCCCAAGTGCTGGAATTGCAGGAGGGTGCCACCACACCCGTTTTCTTTTCTACCGTCTATCCACTCTCTCCCCATCATCCATGTGTTCTTTCTCTTCTCAGCATTCACGTCAACATTCACCTTTAATCCCAGCACTGATGAAGCAGAGGCAGGTGGATCTCCGAGTTTGTCAGCCTGGTCTATATATAGAGTTCCAGGCCAGCCAAGGCTGTATAATGAGGCCCTGTCTTAAAAACAAAGCACTCACAAATGCTTGGTGCATTACAGGTGCCATGCTTTTGTGCTGGGACTTAGGATGCTGCTCAGCAAATAGACACAGCCATCTACACCAGACAGCACTAAAAGGGTCTGAGTAGTGGGAACATAATCTATGCGAGTATCCTGAAGAGGGAACCAGGAGGTGATACCTGACAAACACTGAGCCAGAGGGGGACAATTCCTGGTCCTGAAGCCATAGACTCCCAACCTTCTCCTTGGAAGACTCCTGCTGAAGTCCTTCCAATTAACTCCCACCCACAGCCAACCCACTCCTCACCGCCTTCCTCTTGAGCATGATATCCAGTCTCCAGTCCTCTGAATGGGCTGGACGCTTCAGGTAAATCTCAGGACTCAACCTGCAAGTCAGGGCAGGGGATAAAGAGCAAGCTAAGCTGAAGACAGCCCTACCCCCGCCCCCGTCCAGGCACCACTCTGCCCCCACCCCTCATACCCCTTTATCCCTTACACCTGACCTCACTCACCACCAGTCCGTGATGAAAATTTCCTCCCGGGCTCGCAGGATGGCATCTGCCACAGCAGCAAAGTAACCTGCCCCATTCACAAACCTGGGGGGAGGCCAAGCCAAGGAGGTCAGGGGAGTCAGAAGCCAGAAAGTTCTAGAGAGTGAAGATAGTCATGGGTCAGAGGTGACGGCAGGGTCAGAGATCAGGAATGATCAGAGAGGTTAGATCGTATCAAATACATCAAGTGGGATTAATCACTGTGATGTGCCAGTGTGAGCTAAGTAAAAATGACAAAACATGATCAATTCAAGAAACTGACCAAAGATCACAAGGATGAATACATCACATGTTAAACAGCTCCAAAAAAACAATAGGAAGCAAATGAAAGGAAAAACATAGAAGCTGAAAAGTGAGCAAAGAATCAGAGCTGACAGTTCACAGCAGATATTAAGATGGTCGGTCAGTCATAGGGCAAAATGCTCAGTTCCCTAATTAACAAGAAATTAGGGCAGGGTGTGGTGTGCAGGCCTGTAATCCCAGGCTGAGGCCAGAGGATTACCAAAAGTTTGAAATGTCACATACACAAGAAATCCAAATTAAATAAGTAGTTCTGGCTGTCTTTGATGTAGATCATGCTGGCTTCCAACTCACAGACTGGATGGCCTCTGCCTCCCAAGCGCTGGAACTAAAGGCATGCACTGCCACGCCTGGCTTTTTAAAGAAACAGTGCCTTCTGCCAGGAGTGGTGCTTTGTGTCTATAACCTCAGCTTTCAGCAGGGTAAGGCAGGAAGACTTGTCTCAACCAAACCAAACCACGAAAGACACTCATCTGTAACAGTATCAGCGTGTAAGAAGTGGGTATTCTCACCAACCACAGGAACCGGTTATTAACCTTTTTGAGACAGGGTCTCACTGTAATCCAGGCCAGCCTTGAAGTTTTGACTCTCAGTTCTTTGTCCATGCCTGTGTTCTACTGTTGAGCTACATCCAGCCAACATAAACCTCAAATTGTTTCAATACATACTCTTTAATGCCATTAAATATATATGGGGATTTTGTTTTCATTTTTTTGTTTTGTTTTTTGACAGGATCTCACTCTGCAGCCTGCTAGTCTGAAACCATCTATGTAGACCAGGCTGGACTTGAATTTGGAGATACACTTCCTCTGCCTCCCTAGTGTGGGATTTAAGGTGTATGACATCATACCTAGACTCTTTATTTAAAAAATTCTTATTGGTTTTTTGAGACAGGGTTTCTCTGTGTAACAGTTCTAACTGTCCTGGAACTAGCTCTTGTACACCAGGCTGGCCTCAAACTCACAGAGATCTGCCTGTCTCTGCCTCCCGAACTGGGATCAAAGGTGTGTGTCATCACGGCCCAGCAAAATAAAATAAAATAAAATAAATGTTACATTGATTTAAACTCAGGTTGTCAAGCTTGGCGAAGTGCTTTTACCTGCTGAGCCATTTCGCCAGCCAGTAACTGTATTTCTAGGAATACATATTCTAAATATTTAGTCAAAGATTATGTTTATGGGGGATGTTATCTTAAAGACAGAAAGAAAAAATAACCTAAGTGTCCAGTCTTTTCAAAGACTTTATTTAAGTTTATGTGCACTGGTGTTTTGTTTGTATTCATGACTGTGGGGGGGAGTTGGATCCCCTGGAACTGGAGTTACAGACAGTTGTGAGCTGTATGTGGGTGCTGAGAATTAACGTGGGTCCTCTGGAAGAGCAGCCAGTGCTCTTAACCACTGAGTCACCTCTTCAACCTGTAAATGTCCAGTCTTTAAATGAAAGAAAACTGAAACTAAAATAGAGTTGACAATCCCATTTACGTTAAAGTAAAAAGTAACAAATGCACACGCGTATAAGAATATGCAGATAGCTGGGCAGTGGTGGTGCACGCCTTTAATCCCAGCACTCGGGAGGCAGAGGCAGGCGGATCTCTGTGAGTTCGAGACCAGCCTGGTCTACAGAGCGAGTTCCAGGACAGGCTCCTAAGCTACAGAGAAACCCTGTCTCGATAAACAAAAAAAAAAAAAAAAAAAGAATATGCTCTGATGCTAGAGAACACAAAACTGTTGCCAAGGTTACTTCTGGAAGGAAAAATGCAACTGATTGGAGAGGGGCTACAGAACAATGGGGGTGAGGCAGAGAGTGGTAATTACAACTGTTTTGTGTATCTGTTTTTATTTCGAGATAGTGTCTTACCCTGACTGGCCTAGTACTCTGTAGTCCAGGCTGTCCTTAGACTTGTATCAATCCTTCTGTCTCTCTGAAATGCTGGGATTACAGGTGTCCACCATCACATCTAGCTTAAATTTTTTTACTTATATGTTACTGTACTTTTTTCCCCTAAGTGCTGGGGACCAAGTTCAGGATCTCCCTGATGATAGGCAAATAGTCTACCACTGAGCCACACCCTTTTATTTGACTTCTCAGTCTAGGAGGGTGGCCAGGAGCAGCCTTGACTCCAACTGCTTGCATGCAAATCCCAGTTCCACTGTCACTGTATGACCCTGGATAAGTTACCCAGCATGTTCTTGTCTGCATTCCTTCCTGTGTAGAACCGAGATAACAACTGTACTTGCCTAGTAAGAGTTCAGAGGATGCAATAGGTTAATATGTGAAACGTGCTTCATTCTTGGCACACAGTAAGCTCTACATAAATAGTGGCTAGTACTAATGTATTAAAAATAAACCAGAGCTAGAGAAATGGCTCAGTGGCTAAGAGCACTGGCTGTTCTTCCAGAGGACCTAGGTTCGATTCTCAGCACCCACATGGCATGGCAGCTTCTAACAGTTTTTGTTTTGTTTTGGTTTTGGGTTATTTCAAGACAGGGTTTTTCTGTGTAGCCTTGGCTATCCTGGATCTTGCTCTACAGAGCAGGGTGGCCTCGAACTCATAGAGATCCTCCCGCCCCTGCCTGGTTTGCAACAGTGTTTAACTCCAGTTCCAGGGGAATACAATGTCCTCATCTGGCCTCCATGGACACCAAGCATGCATGTAGTACACAGACATACATGCAAAACACACAAAATAGAGCCCAGCACGTCTATTATTCCAGCACTGAGGAGGCAAACAGAGACAGATCCTGAGAGTTTGCTTGCTAACCATTACAGTTAAATTAGTAAGTTCTAGGTTCAGTGAGACCCTAGCTCAAAAAAGACGAAGTGATTGGAGTTGGAGAGAGATCTCAGGGGTTAACAGTGTTTACTGCTCTTGCAGAGGACCCAGGTTTGGTTCCCAGCACTCACCAACATGGCAGTCCACAACCATCTGTAACTCCAGTTCCAAGGGATCTGACACCTCTCTTTCTGGCACCATTGGACACAAAGCACACACATGGTGTGCATACATACATGCAGCTGAAACATTCACACACATAAAAACAAGCAAATAGACAAACAAAAACTAAGGTGACGAGTAACTCAGGAAAATCTCAGTTGTCCTCGGCCTTCACATGCACACATACACATGTTCACACACACCCGCACACATTAACATGTACACACACCATACACAAAAAAAATAAAAGGAGAAGGAAACGGTGTTGGGCTCAATGGTTTAAGGGGCTTGCTGTGTGAACATGATGAGCTGAGCTCAGGTCTTCAGCACCAAAATAAGAAAGCCAGGCAGAGCAGCGCATGCCCATAAGTCCAGTGCCAGGGCAGGGCTAGAGACTGGCAGATCTCATGGGCTTGCTGCCCAGTCAGTCTAGCCAAATCGGTAAGCTCCAACTGTCTCAAAAATTAAAATGGAGGTGCTTGAGATCTGTGCAACGGTTAAGAGCACTTGTTCTTACAGAAGACCCAAGTTCAATTCCCAGCACCCATATGGTGGCTCACAGCCTTCCATAACTCCAGATCCAGGGGATCCAATGCTTTTTTCTGACCTCTAGGGCATTGCATGTCTGTGGTGCCCAGCTATACATGCACATGAAACACGCACACACAAAATAATAAGTGTTTTTAAAATGGAGATTGATAGAGGGTGACACCGACGGCCAATCTCTGATTTTTGCACACACACACACACACACACACACACAAGTGCACACACAAGTAGCTTTATCTTAGTGGTAGAGTGCTTGCCTAGCACACATGGCATCCCAGGTTTAATCCCCAATCCTGCAAAAGTAAGGCAATAAATAAAAAAAATTTAATCAACACCATCACTTAAGAAAAATTTCCTCTCATGCCCATTTTGCCTATAAAAAAGGTCAATCAACCTCCTGGCTCAACATGCTAAACTCTGCGAGATCTGGGGCAACATCTGGGACGACAGACTCACTGGGTCTTTTCTGACTGCAGCTCCCCACTCCTCAACTGAAATTAGTCCCCTCTTCACTAGCACATGCCCATCTTCACCAGCACACACCCATCTTCACCAGCTCACGCCCATCCTCACCAGCACACATTCATCCTCACCAGCACACACCCATCCTCACCAGCACACAGCCATCTTCACCAGCACATGTCCATCCTCACCAGCACACGTTCATCCTCACCAGCACACGCCCATCCTCACCAGCACATAGCCATCTTCACCAGCACATGCCCACCTTCACCAGCACACGCCCATCCTCACCAGCACACAGCCATCTTCACCAGCACACGCCCACCTTCACCAGCACACGTCCATTCTCACCAGCACACGTCCATTCTCACCAGCACATGCCCATCCTCACCAGCACACACCCATCCTCACCAGCACACAGCCATCTTCACCAACACAAGCCCACCTTCACCAGCTCACGCCCATCTTCACCAGCACACATCCAGCTCCTGTGCCCTGACTAGACTGCTCATCCCCACTGTATCATACTAAAGGACCCTCAGCGCTATGCCTTCTGCTATGCCTTCCGGAAGCCTGTCCTGACATCCTCCCTGGGACAGTGCTCCCCTCTGTGCGCCCTTCCCTACATCTACCACCCTGTGGTGAGTTCATATAGTTATATAATTAGATCACCTCCTTCCCTAAACCAGAGAGGCCTGTATCTTATTGCCACTACCGGATGGAGCACATAGCAAGTGCTTAAGATTTAAATACTTATTAAGTATTTAAGGGATAGAACAAATCAAACAGATTTGGGAGCACCCTGTGGTTAAAATGCTCATAAGAATCAGGGAGGTAAGAGGACAAAGGAGATGACCAAGTTAGAAGATGAAGGGAAAGCAGACAAATCAATGTGGTTAAGGAGGTTAAGGTGGTGGTGGATGCCTTTGCAGATCTCTGTGAGCTCAAGGCCATCCTGGTCTACAGAGTGACAGGATCCAAAGCTACACAGAGAAAACCTGTCTCAAAAAAAAAAAAAAATGTAAAGGGGTCAGACAGATGAGAGATATAAAAGTACGGACATGAGGTCAGAGGAGATAAGAGGGAGGATCATGAACTCAGAGAACAGCAAAGGCGGAGAGCCACACAGAAGCTCAGAAAGGACATCTGGGTCTCACCACCGGGCCAAGGTGCCGGGGCGGGGCGGGGCATAGCTGTCATGTCGATGTAGCTGTAGGAAATCTCTGCCTGGACCCTGTGCCAGCTCCGTGATCTCCTGGCCCCACCACCGTGCCTGCCGGTAGCTGCCACATTTGAGAATCAGGGACCTGGAGAGAAACAAGACGCTTTACCACAAATCCTTCTTCAGCCTACAGTCTTGCCCAGAGACACCCCCCACTTTAGCTACTACTATCTCTTAATTCCCCCAGTAGCCCCTAAGCTGGAGTCCACAGACATACTGAACCTAACTCCTAGGTGGGTTTCCAGAGACCAGTACTGCATCAGACACTCATTTGACATAAACATTGTTGAATAAGCAAATGGAGTTTAGCTTCCCCCCCTCCCCCCGCTCCCCTCTCCCTTCTCTTTAAGTCAGAGTTTCACTACAGAGCTCTACAGAGCCAATCCTCCCAAGGGCTGGGATTACAGGTGTCCACTACCATGTATGTAGACTTCTTTAAAAAAAAAGTTTTTGTTGGGCTATGATGGCGCACACCTTTAATCCCAGCACTCAGGAGGCAGAGACAGGTGGATCTCCGTGAGTTCGAGGTCAGCCTGGTCTACAGAGTGAGTTCCAGCACAGCCTCCAAAGCTACAGAGAAACCCTGTCTCAAAAAAACAAAACAAGCCGGGCGGTGGTGGCGCACGCCTTTAATCCCAGCACTCNGCGGATCTTTGTGAGTTCGAGACCAGCCTGGTCTACAAGAGCTAGTTCCAGCGCAGGCTCCAAAGCCACAGAGAAACCCTGTCTCGAAAAACCAAAAAAAAAAAAAAAAAAAAACCCACAAGTTTTTAGTGTGCATGTGCACATGTGTGTGAAGATGCCCACAGAATCCAGAAGAGGGCATCAGCCTCCCTGGAGCTGGAGTTACTGGTGGGCATAAGCCGACCTGTATAGCTGCAAGGAACAGAACTTGGGGCCTCTGCAAGAGCACCACTCACTCTTCTGTCTCCAGCCTCCACCCCCTCCCCATTTATTCCAAGCCCCTGCACTACAGGCCCTTACTCTAGGACTGGTTCCCTGCATCAAAGCTCTGGCTGGACCAGGGCACCGAGGACCAAGGACTGAAGAGCCCCCCTCCCAACTCCAGCTCAACTCCTCTCAGGGCCACAGAAGACCCTCACACCAGGGAGGCCTTACCTGTGGGAGGTGTCGATCCTCACCCCATACCGCGCCTCTGTGCTCCTTTTCCCCACCTGCACCTCAAAGCCAGGGTCGAAAAGCTGAACAAAGGAGATGGTGCCAGTCTCCAGGCGCATGTACAACAGGAAAGAGTCCTTCACCACCAGCCACCTGGAGGGGCAGGGCTACGTCTACCATCCAGGTCCTCCAGATCTCCCTCTTTACCTGCCCCACTGACCCCTGCTCAGCTCCAGTCCTCACCTCTTGGACCATCGATAACAAACCTGGTCCCGGCCACAGCAGGTGAAGCCAGGAACTCGATGCCCGCCTGAGCGCTTCCGGATCACCCCTTCCCTACGGGGACAATCAGGAGAGCTGGGGACTCTAGGCACTTGTACCACATGTTTTCCAAGCAGGGAGATGGGGAGTGGTGCCTGCAGAAGGCTGGGAGAGGGGTTCCCACACTCACAGTCCTTTGGAGCCGAGGTCTGGGATAAAGGAGAGTTGACTGACTTCTAAAAATTCTGTCTGCAGAGGAAGAAATAATAAGCTCAGGGGGAGACTTGGCTTTCAGCCCCTTAGCCCTACTAATCACGAGATCCCCTTTGATCCCCTTTGTTCCCCGGGGATCTCGTGATCCTCATCTTCTTTAAAAAAGAAAGAAGAAATAAAAAAAGGAAGGAAGGAAGGAAGGAAGGAAGGAAGAAAGAAAGAAAGAAAGAAAGAAAGAAAGAAAGAAAGAAAGAAAGAAAGCCAACCAGCCTCAGGCATCCTAGGACCTGATGGTGCACGCCTTTACTCCCAGCACTCGGGAAGCAGAGGCAGGTAGATCTCTGTCACTTCAAGGCCAGCCTGGTCTATAGAATTAGTTCTAGGCTAGCCAGGGTTACACAGTAAGACACTGTCAAAGAAAAGGGGGCATGGAGAGAGAAGAGAGACACACCGAGGCATTTAGACCCTGGACCCTGGACTTACCATGGCATGGTAATTTCGATAGAAAGACATGGTCAGGAGGCGGTTGAGGTAATTTTCCAGGTATTTCTGAATGGGGTTAGGAAAGAAGCAGGCGTAAGGCAGGGCCTTGTGCATACTACACACCTTGCTATAGGACCTGGTGTTTGGTCATACCTGCTTGCTGGCTGTGTGTCTGGTGGAGCCCTCAGAACCTCCTCGGGGTAGGGAGGGAATGTCCTCATTGGCGGCCTCTCGAGCTGGAGAATAGGCCACAGCGAAGCTATAGAGGAGATGAGGGAAGACTCAGGGAAGAGCTGACAGGCTAGATCCCTGAAACACTGGAGCCGGCCTTGGAGTGGGAGAAAGGCTGGCAAAAGAAAGGGTCTCTCTCTATCCTGGGAATGGAGACAAGTGGGGTGGGGTGTTGCCAAGGACATTTTGGGCATCCAGCCTGGCTGAAATGTTGGCACAGTATGATGGACAAAGAGAACCAGCAGGGAAAGTTTCCTGGGAACCAGGGTCCAGCACAGAGCTGGGGGAGGAAAGGTTAGGTAGATGGTAGGTTGGGGCAGAGACAGGCAGACAGGAATGAAGGCTGCCAGGGGGTAAGGACTACATTTGCCTTTCACAGAAAGCCATCAAGTCCCACTCACCGAGCCAGAGGGAGCAGACTCATCAAGACTTTGTGTCTCTGGAGGTCCCGATGGAGCTCCTGAAAGTGTCGGAATTTCTTCTTGGTTGTCCAGCTAAAGTCACCATGAGTCAGGCGGACAGAATATAGAGTACAGGTTCCCACCTGGGGGTATGAAAATCCGAAAGTCATGTCCTCCAGGTCTTCCGGTCCAATCCACTCTGGCCAGGCCGCCCTCTCCCACCCTCCCTAGTATCAGCCCAACCACCTTGGATCCACTGGTGTATCTTTCAGTGCCCACCACCTGGGCCGTAACCGGGACCCCAGGGGCGAACACCAAGGGGTGCACTTTCAGAGGCTGAAGGTCGTAGATGGCCAGAAAGGGATGCATTCGATCAGCTGGGAGGAAAGAAAAGCCCAAGGGTGTAGCTTTCAGGAGGCCCCAGATCCCGACTCCCCCCCCCCCGCCCCGTGGGGACCATCTCCGTGTGTACCTGGATCCTCTCCTTCCTGCAGAGTGTCAACCTCATCTGGCTCCATGTGCAACTGGCTGGAGTCCAGGTAGTCCCCGTAAGGGAAGAGGTTCTCCTGGGTTGCAGTCATTCTAGGAATATGAAGAAGCCTCAGGAAGGAACTCACCTATACAGAAACACCCCTTCCCATTCTAACGCCCCCAGTCCTCACCCATTTCATTCAGCAGATTCCCAACTTCTATAGTTACAGACCGACGCCCCTCTAGCCTCCACTCCCTTCAACCCCCAGTCCTTCCCGCTGTCCTTCAACCAGAGCCCATCAGCCCCGCCTCTCATCTGTATTCAGGGTTCAAGAAGCACCTAGCCAAGCTGGGATGGCCTCGAACTGGGGTGAGGTAAATCCAAGGGAGGAATCCCGGTGACAGCGGGGCTCAAAGTCAGCGCGGACGGACTGGAAGCGAGGGTCCCGGCGGGAATGAGGAAGTTACGAGGCGCTCCCCGCCCAGGAGAGAAATCCCGAAATCTTGGTGTGCGTCTGAGTCAGAAGGCCGGAGCAGATCCAGCCGGACCCCGACCCAGATCTCAGTGGCGCCACGTCCCCGGCCCCTCACCCTGGCTGCGGGCGCCGGCACCCGCCCGGGTTCGCAGGCACGGGGAGCAGACCACAGCGAGGAAGCCCACACCCCAGAGGGCCGGGGCGGGACCGGGGCTCAGCGCCTGCCCTCGGGGGCGGGACGGCCCCCCGGCCTCACCCCCGCGGGTTTCGCGTCAGCCGCGTCCCGCCCCTGCCACCCTCTGCCCGCCCACTCCCGGGCCGCCCACTCCCCGTGGCGGTCCACTCCCTCTGGATGCCCTCGGGGCACCTGGCTGGCAAGGTCCAGCTCCCCCAGTGTGCGACCCACCCCGCGCACATTCCTCTACTGCGCGCGCGCGGGCTGTGTGGTCTCCAGCGCTGCCTGGAATCAGGGCGGAACCGGCCTCGGTGTCAGGACCTGCCGGTGTCCCCTTGTTGAGGCCGGTACAGATAGCATTTGTTGATGGGAGGTAATATGAGAATTAAAAACCAGGATAGTGACAAGTTCGTTGCTGTGTGAGAGATCACATTTTTTATTCGCAAAACATTTATTGCTCTGTAGGGATTAACCAGACACTGAGGTAAAGTAAACCAGTAACAGAACCTGTTCGCCTGTAAGTGCCAGTCTAGAAAAAACATTATTTTTTCAATCCTAAAGGTTGTCCTTCCTTCCTTCTTTTCTTCCGCCCTTCCTTCTTTCCTTCCTCCCTCCCTCCCTTCGTCTTTCCTTCCTTCCGTCTTTTCTTCTAAGTTTCCACGGAAAAACATTTGAGTTATTTTAGGTTTTGTCCACTGGAAACGAAGCTCCCATAAACATCTATGTATCAGTCATTTTTTTGAGGACTTGTGTCTTAACTTCTCTTCTGTAAATAACCAGAGTGTAAATACTGGGTCATATAAGTGTATGTTTAACTTACAGGAGTCTGTGGAGACCTGGGCTTGGCAGTTTGTAGCCCAGCAGCCAAGGGAATGTGGTAAGAGGATTGTAAAACTTGGGGGTGGAGGCTGGCTGAGGCTACATAGCAAAGCACTGCCAAAACAAAACAAACAAAAAACCCCAAAAAA
>JAQHUG010000025.1:813844-856160 GCA_028555095.1 Dicrostonyx torquatus
TTCCAGGAAATCTAACACCCTCTTCTGACCTCTCTGGGCACCAGCCACACATGTGGCACACATGCATACATGCACATAAAAAAATGATTTTAAAATGTTTTAATTGAGCTCATACAGAGTGTTCTTTGATTATAGTGGACTCAAGCTAAAACTGAAAAAGAAAGGTAACAAAACACTAGAAACTAAGTCCATGCCCCTGCCTCAGCACTGGCCATCAGCTTGGGCTCTTTGCTAACAACCCATAGCTTGTCAACTCTTATTTCATCTATGATGCCCCAGTGAGCAAGCAAAAGCTTTGAAAGCTGCTGGTCATCCCTGACTGGAGCTACTCTTGTGGGTTCCTTGGAATCACTAGTACCTCCCAAAGCCCCCCTTTGTGTCCCCAAAAGTGAAGCCCCCATTGGCTCACTGTGGTTGTTTTCAGTGCTCCTTAGATGTCTGCCAATGGTTCCTCTCTCCTGGAGCTCCAGCCTGAGGAGGGAGGCCAGACTGGGACTGATTCCCAGTGTCGCCCACCCCCACCCCATGTTTACCAGGTACCTATAAAAACTTTTCTTCCCTGATCAGAAACTCCATGCATAATAGGAACATCAATTCCTCACTCAGCAGGCAGGCCTAGACTGTCTTGGATATGGTTTGGTAGCAAACTGAGCCCTTTTTACTTCATCCTTCACTTAGCTTTGAGAAAACTTAGGAATTGCCCACATGTCCAAAACTGGATCTGGTTATACTGTGATCTTAAATTAGTATACAGTCGTGCATGAAAGGAAGCTGCTCGAAGACTTTATAAACTGCTCATAATATCCTGAACATCAAAAAGGAAGTTCGGGGCTGGCTCAGCAGAGAAGGGGCTTTCTGCCAAGCCTGATGACCTAATTTTGATACCAACAAGATCTTCCATGGTGCAAGCATGTGCCCCCATGCAAATTAACTAATTAATACAATAAAAGTTACAAAGAATTCTTGCTGGGCAGTGGTGGCGCACGCCTTTAATCCCAGCACTTGGGAGGCAGAGGCAGGCGGATCTCTGTGAGTTCAAGACTAGCCTGGTCTACAAGAGCTAGTTCCAGGATAGGCTCCAAAGCTACAGAGAAACCCTGTCTCGAAAAACCAAAAAAAAAAAAAAAAGTTACAAAGAAAGTAGAATTACATACAACATGATTTATATTTTGTTAAAAACAAACCCAACCCTACATTCTGGTGGAAAGTGTCTACAAATACAACCAAATGGCTACAATGATGCTTTCTGTAGGCCGGGACTCAGAGCCATTTATATTTTCCTTGAGAGCAGTCAGTGGACACGGTGCATTTGGGTCATGTTCTGAATACATAGGGTTTGGTGGGCAGTTTACTGTATGCCTCAAAGCAGAAGCACAAAGGGTTTTGAATGTTACTGGCACAAAATGATAAAAGTCGCCCTGACTTGTCATTGCATATTATACTGGGTAAACAGTTGTAATTATATATCAATTTAAAAAATTAAAAAGTTGGGCTGGAGAGATGGCTCAGAGGTTAAGAGCACTGACTGCTCTTCCAAAGGTCCTGAGTTCAATTCCCAGCAACTACGCGGTAGCTCACAGCCATCTGTAATGAGATCTGGTGCCTTCTTCTGACCTGCAGACATACATGCAGACAGAACACTGTATACATAATAAATAAATCTTTAAAAAAATAAATACCTTTAAAAAAATTAAAAAGTGAGTTGGGTATGGTGACTCAGGAGGCTGAGGCAGGACAATTACTGAGAGTTTGAGGCCAGCTTTAGCTATATAGTAAATTCTAAGCCAGCTGGAGCTAAATAGTAAGATCCTGTTTCAAAACAGCAACAATAAACAATAACCACAAAAGTTGTATGTGGTGGTACATGCTTATAATTCTAGCTCTCAGGAGGCTGAGGCAGGAGGATTGAGAATTTGAAGTCAGCCTGGCCTTTTTAGCAAATTCTAGACTATGGGCTGAAGAGACCCTATCTCACCAACCAACAAACAAATGAATGAAAGCTGGGCATGATGGTACACACACTTTAATCTCAGCACTTGGAAGGCAGAGGCAGGCAGATCTTTGGGTTCATGGACGACTTGATCTAAAAAAACGAGTTCCAGGACAGTCAGAGAAAAATCCTGCCTCAAAAACCCAAAACCAAAACTAAGAAAAACCCAAACAAAACAAAACCCACAAATAAATAAATACAATTGGAAATATGCACATTTCATTATAAAATGTATAGGAAGTGCTAGACTACGAGATAAAGGCATTTCTAAAGCAAATTTAGCATGTTCTCCTGATAGTTGTGTCTGTGTCTCTGTAGGAAGAAGCAGACACAACAGATCATGAACAATGCATGAATACTGGAAGGAAGTGAAGGTCAGAGAAAGTTAGGGTACCAGAGAATGGTTCCCACACACCCTCCCTCCACCTACACATGGTCTCCAACCTGCCACCACCACTCCATGGAATGTCAGTTTGCTGCCCAGAGTAGGGGCCGCCTTTCCATTTCATCCTACCTGGCTGAGCATTGACTGATGCCCTTCCTGTTTCCGGCCTTCTTGATCATCAGGTTCTTGCTCTGGCACCCCATAGCCTTTCCCCTGAGGACCTGCTTTCTCCATAAAGCCCTGTCTCCTACTTCCCACCATCTGGCAATAATTCAATAACAGGAATTCATTAAGGAATGCATTGATTAGGTCAGAGCTCTCCCCACCCGGTGGACCCAACACTCCCACAACCTCATCACTTCCAAAAAGCCACTGTCTAGTATTTGAAAATTTTAAGTAGTCTTTTCATATCAAATGTCGTCTGTTTGGTTGGACCCTCCATCTCACCTCTGCATGATCCCATTCCTCCCCGCCTCTCCCCAAACCCCCACCCTCTCAGAGAATCTCCAACAACAGCAACAAAAAAATAAATCACCAACAAGCCCAGTTCCACATTCTTGGTGGCTACTGCAGCTCCTCCTCTGAAGTTGTCAACTGCCCAAGTCCCTGCCTAAAGCACGCAGCTTTGGATCATACTTGGGCACAAACCAGCTTATGGCAGACACCCCTCACCTACAAAGTCTCTCTGCTGTAGTTTGGGCGTGTGGCTTCTCTGACCTTCATCTCTGGGACTGGAGAACCCACCTAGGAGTTGCTTTGCTCAAATAAACCTGTTGTTATACTTCTTCAACTTGCCTTGATCTGACTCACTGAGTCAGCAGAGAAGCCTTTTACTGGGGACAGAGAACCTATTTTAGTCAAAGTCTGCATTTGTGTCCTGAAGCATCAAATATGCAAAGCGATGCTAATGGCTGTTTCAACATAGTTTTACAGACACCAACTCGAAGTTCATATAATTTACACATTATGAAGCATTCTTTTCCTGGTTTTGTTTATTCTTTTCTTTCTCTTTCTTTCTTTCTTCTTAAACAGAATCTCAGGAGGACCTGGTTTTGAACTAGAGGTTCTCTGGCTTCAGTCTTCTCAGTTTATGTCATAACAGGCATAAAATCATGCTCAGAGGGAAGCAAATTCATGAAGGAGTAGTTTGCATATAAAATGTTTTATTTTGTTTTATTTTGAGACAGGGTTTCTCTGTGTAGTCCTGACTGTTCTGGAACTCACTCTGTAGAACAGGCTGTTCTTGAACTCACAGAGATTTGCCTGCCTCTGCCTCCCGAGTGCTGGGATTAAAGGCGTGTGCCACCATCACTCAGCTAGGAAACATTTTTATAGAAGAAAAGTGAACGGACCAGTGGAACAAAGTGAATAATGATTTTTGGCAATCCCATGACTTGCAGATAGCATATCCTTTTCTACATTTTTTTCCCAGGAATTTGGAGTTTGTTTTGGCTGGGGAAGTAGCATTGAAGCTATTTGTTTCTCTTCAGTTCACCGGAAAACTAAGCTTTTTCTCTCTGGCTACAGAGACTGAAGCTGAAGAGAAACGACAAGGAGGGAGAGGGGAAAGCCTGAGTGTGTGGGAGTAGCTGGAGAAACAGTTCCAAGGCCAGTTCCCTGCCAGACCTTTAGAGACAGTGTAGCCCCCATGCTTTGTCAGTGTGTAGCTTAGAGAGACTAGGAATTATGAATATGAAAAGGGGTTTTTCAGGGTTGGGGAAATGTGCCTATCTAGCTTCCAAGTATGAAGCAGGAAATGCCTTCCTCCCTAAGGAAGTGAAATAGTAATTGAGCAAGAAAATGGGTAATTCCGTAATGACAGAATGCATATTGTTATTTAGAGGTGTCTGGCTTGAGGGGACAGAGGAACTAGAAGTCATGAGCTTAGCTCACCAACCACATCAGCTTCTGGTCCCCGTGCGGTTAGAACTGTTTTCCAATTTCTGTCTACCAAACCTCACAGAGAGCTCCCTGAAGAGACATAAGCGGGAACGTCTAGGTTCTGGATGTGTGAGATTGTGAAGAATGAGAGAAGGTGGAGTTTGCCCCGTGAGGCTCTCCACTGATTCTAAACCAAGTGTGGATTGTATCCCACAGAGATTGTATCCCACTAAGGGAAGTCACTTTCTGATTTTTGTATCTCTTTGTTTTGGCGGGAGATCTGGATGGTTCCAGGCTAGAAAACGTCTTACCAACATACAAACTACGAGAGGATTTGGGGATTACCAAGGAAGGCAGTACACCCCACTCCCCACCCGAGTTCTCGAGCAGAGTGAGAGGGAACGGGAGAAAGTCATCCCAAATCCTTATCTTCTTTCCCAGGATAATGAACCAATCATGAGCATGAAGTCGAAGGGTCAATAACTCAGAGGTTTCAAATAAGGACTTTTATTTAACCTTTCGTGTCCTGACATTCAGTCTTCTCCTGGGCCTTGGAGTGTTTTCCTTTAGGAAGCAGACTTGGGAAAGGAGTGGACGGCTGCCAACTCCGCACTCATCTGCGCCTGCGGGGCCCACGTGTAGCTTTTCTTTCTCCCCGGCGCCTTCGAGTGGGGACAGGAGGAGCAGCCGGAGTTGGGGGTCTAGGGACAGGGCCGGGTGCCGAGCGGACTGCGCCACCTTGGACAGGCTTGTAGATCAAATGGAAGATGAAGGCATTGCAGTACCTGCAGTGAGGGCGTGGTCAGGGGCAGGGCCGGGCCTTCCAGTAGACGAGTTTAGGGCACAGATCTAAGGCTAGGTTCAGTAAAGGACAACACGGTGGTGGTGGTGGAGGTGCAAGAGCAGCTCAGGGGGTAAAAGGACCTGCAGCAAGGCCTGTCGCCTGAGTTCGATCCCCAGAAAAAAATAAAGTAGCAACAGAGTCTTTATAGGAGCGGGGCGAGGAGTTGAGAAGGCTCTAAAAGGTGATTTGTATTGGGGTTGTTCAGTTCAGCAAGGAGGGTTAAGAGAACAGAGATGGAGGGTTGTAAGACTGGGGCGAAAAGAATCTCAGGAGCATAGTGACCTTTTAGGCTACAGAGTTTATAAATCGCGGATCAGAGAGCAACAGGCAGCCATGGGCCCTTACCAGGGCATGCAGTTGTCAGCAGCTCTGAGGCGGAATGGAGAGCGGAAGGGGTTGGGCTGTGGAGAGCTGGTGCCCCCTCCGGTGGCCACCGCCATGGTCTGATCGTCCATCACACAGCCGTACTCACTGCTCTCCGTGAAGAAAGCTGGCACTCGGAGAGACTGAGGTTTGGGTGGGCTCTCAGACACTCTCTGGGAGGCTCCCTCGCCTCCACCCTCCCCGATAGATAAAGCCCCAGAAGAGACCAGGATGCTGGAGAGATGCTCCCCAAGTCTGTGGAGCAGTTGAGGGGTGGGCGAGCCCGGCTAGTCCTTTAGAGGAGGGAAGGAATTGGGTGAGATTATCCACCTGTAGTCGAGGCAGAGAGCTCAACCATGTGTCCTTGAGACCAAAGCCAGAGTTAAATCCTAACAAGAGAGGATGACACTGGTGTCCACAGTGTCCTTCTTTTACCTTCCCCAAATTCCTGCCCTTGAGCCCCAGGCTCTTACCAATAACCAGGTCAGGCTTGGGTCCCTGGAGCAGGTGATAGGGCCGCGTGGACACCCTGATTTGCAGGTCCCTTCGCCCTCCCTTCTCCTTAGTCCCAGAGCTGAATCTTGCGGATGCCCCAGAATTAGGACGCACAGACACCTCAGGGCCATCCTGTGGGGCCGGGAGTTGGGTGGGAAAGCTACTGGAAGTCCGGGTAATGGGAGGGAGCACCAGGAAGAGCAGAGGAAGGTGGAGGGGAAGGGGAGGGTCCCACCAGGCTGCCAGAGACAGGGCTGGAGAAGAGGGCCCCTCTCCAGCTCTCACCCTCTGCATAGTAAAATGCTGCTGGTCACTCTCAGGTGGTAGGCTGTCACCCACAAACTGTAGCTCCAGGGCCACGTGAGGGAGAAGCACCAAGAGCTCCTTAGAGACAGAGAGGATGTCAGCCCAGGGTCCCACCCTATGACCACATCCATCTTTTCAATGCACCCTCTCTGAGTGGGGATGTTACCCAAAACACCATGACAAGATCAAATTCCTTCCCGGCCTCCACCACGTGGATCTTCAGGGACTGCTTGTTCTGAATGTTGAGCTCAGGAACTGGTGAGAAATCCACTTATTAAAGATACGGGGGGGGGCACCCTTCCTGCCAACCCCACCCTCAGCCTCCCATTCTGTTTGGGCTCCTTACAGGACTGGGGTACCAGGTGGGTGATGACGTAGTACACAGTCAGTGGGTAGGTGAGAAGCACAGCCATGGGGGAGTCCAGGCTAAGGCCCCGCCACGTGTAGTAATCCTGCCATGAACCTGGGGAGAGAGTCTTAATGGGGGGCCTGATCCCAGACCTGGGCTTCAATCTTTAATGAGTCGTCCCCCATCAGGCACCAGGTTTCTGTCCGCCACCCCCTGCAGGATCTCTGTCCCAACTCCTACAGTACCCCTCCAGCTCACCGAAGAGGCTCTTGGGTGGGTCTAGAGGCACCGGAGGCATCAGGGCAGGTCCGTCTCCCTGCAGGAGCTGGTAAGGATCACCTGAGTGGATAAGAAGCAGTACCTAAGAGCTACCTGCCTCATCTTCCCACCCCTCCCAGAAGGCCTGAAGCTGTAGCAGGACTGGAGTTAGCCTAGGGACAGGGTTATTGGATGAATCAGAAATGATTCCTTTGAGGTCTGTGAAAAGGCTTAAAATAATCCTAATAGGGTCAGTACAGGGGCAGTACCAACCCCATTAGGACTACATGTATAGTCCTAATGTGTTTATGGAGGGGTTAAATGGGACCTGGTCCACTCCTCCAGCCCTCCCCACAACCTTCCCTCTAGTCCATTCGTGGCAAAAGGCCCCACATACCATTGAGAAGGTGGCTGAAGGATGGTGTGCTGCCCCAGGGGCTCCTGGGGGTGCCAGGCCCTGGAATCAGCATGCTGAGCTGGGTCCAATAGCCACGAGTGAGGCCTCGAGAGGCCAGGAAAGCCTCCTTGTTAAAGGTCTCACTGGTCACTTCTGCAGGAGAAAGGGGTGATGATCGAGGACTTGGTGGCTCAGCTCCAGACTTTAGCTGCCCTCTGCTATCCCTAAGGACCCTGATTTTTTAGCCTGGTTTTACCTAGGGAGGAAATTTTTCTTTCTGAGTGTCTACCATGTTCCAGGCACTGAGAGTTTACACAACCCTTGAAATAATTAAATGTGATTTTATATTTGCTAGTATTCCTTTTTTATAGATAAGGAAACTTGAAGGGATTTTCCGTTGTTATTTTGAGACAGGATCTCATTGTAGCACAGGCTGGCTTTAAACTTACTATGTAGCAGAAGATGGCTTTGAACCCCTGGTCCTCCTGTCTCCACCTTCCAAATGCTGCGATTATAGGTATGCCCCATCAGAGGCAGCTCTTGTTTTGTCTTGTTTTTGAGACAAGGTGTCACATAGCCCAGGGTGGCCTGGAACATGAGATCCTCTTTCTCTCGGCCTCCCAAGTGCTGGGACCGTGCTACCATGCCTGGCTTAAATGAACTGTTTGAGGTCACATGACTAGACGGTGGTAGAAGTGGACAGCAAGCATTTGAACCGATGCCTCAGCTGCCTAGTCTCTCCCTGGATCAGTCATTCTGCCTCAGCTGCTCTGGTCCCTAACACCCAATGCACAGTGCCAGCTCTCTTCCAAGGTTGCAGACTTCAGCCAAACACTCATTCTTCAGGCCCTGGACCCAGTCCCAAAGACCTGGTCTCAGGATCCCCTCCCTGCCACTTTGACCTCCTTATGATACCTGCAGTATAGGTGAAAGGCAGACTTGCCAGTTCCCCTGTTCGCTCCATAAAACCAGCAAGTCTTGGGCACCAAAATCTGTGGCTCACATCATCTGGGCATCGGCACCAATCAGCCTGGAGACAAGCCTCTCCACAGTATAAGACAGCACTGCACTGGGGGCTGGGGAAACAGGGGTAATTGGCACCTCTCAATCTTCATGGGTCCTGTCCAAATGCCACTCAGCCTGTTTGTATTGCATCCTGTAGCTAATAGCTCATAACTTGTCCTTCCTATCCCTTCCTACCTTCCTGGCCCTCCTCCTCTGCCTGTCTGCTCGGGACCCCCACTGGCCCGGCTTGCCTTTCTCCGTGGTTGTCTAACTGCTGGAGTCTTCCGTTGACTCCAGCCTTGGGGATGCTCACCAGGGTGTCAACTTCACTTCGAAGCTGTGCTTATGACAAACATGGCAAGTTCGAGCCCGAAGGGAGGCAAAAGTAAAGCCTGGCCGAGGACCCCATGTCCTCATTGGGGTCTTTGCTAACTTCACGCCCAGCCTCGGGACAAGGCTCTCCAGGTCTCTGCATGGGGATAAAGGTGGCATCAGGCTAAAAGGGCTCAGGAGTTCAGATCTCACACCTTTCCACCCTCTGAGCCCAGATATTCATACCGATGCAGGTGGGCGTCTCCCACAGTAAGCTGTCGGGGCTTTCGGGGGTCCCCAGAGCCCATAGGGCAGGCCATGCTGTGGCAAAGGAGAGCATAGGCCCGAGGAGCCAGATTCTCAGTCCCTGGGCTCTGGCCCACACGCCCGTGGGTTCCATTCATTAGCAGATCAATGCCCAAGATGGTGCCATGCTCATCTGTCACCAGCAAAAGACAAGAGAGGTGCAGGGGTGCAGCCTCTGGGGAAAGAGGGAACATTTGGGCGAGAGAGAAGGGGGCAGATATCACAGATATGCCAAGTTTAGATGTTTTGAGGGGACAGACAACTTCAATGAGTAGAAGGGACTAGATAAGAGAGGCAGTCCCCATGTAAAGGGGGCAACTGCTATACAGAGCCAGAATGTAAGAAACATAGGCACCTTATTAAAATCTGGATTTCTCTTTCTTTAAATTTATTTTCATTTTATGCATATGGGTATTTTCTCCACATGCATGTCTGTATATTACATGCATGCAGTGCCTGCAGAAGGCAGAAGAGGGTGTTGGATGCCCTTGGAAATGGAGTTACAGAAGGTAGTTAGCCACCATGTGGGCGCTGGGGATTGAACCTGGATCCTCTGGAAGAGCAGTCAATGCTCTTAACCTCTACACCACCTCTCCAGGCCTAGAACCTCGATTTTTCTTAAGATGCAAGGTCTCTGGACTTTCATTCTTTACAGTGCTTAGATGTTGGTTCAAATTAAAACAAAACAAAACAAAACCACATTGTGGCAGATGAACTTTGGGCAACAGATTTGCATGAAGGTTAGCAGCCTGTGACTCCTCCTTGGTTGGGAGGAGTTCAGAAAGGTGTCTGGACAGGGGACAAGGCAGGGCCACCCTGGGTTCTCACCACTCCTCCGTCCTTTCCTCTTTTCAGGAGCCCGCTCATCCTCTCCTCTGCCCTCCCGGCAGCCATCCTCACAGCTAGCCTCTTGCTGGGTCACCTCTGACTCCGCTGGTGACTTTGCTTCTTGGGGGGATTCCCTGTTGGAAGGGGCTGGCTCCCCACCCTCCTGTGGTTCCGCCTTCTCTGTGCCTGAGTTCCCTTTTCCATCCTCTTCTTTATCTTCTTCTTCCTCTCCTTCTTCCCCATCCTCCAGGCTGACAAAACTGACATAAGGGCTCAGGTCTCTCAGGCGGAGCGGAGGCTCATCTCCCAGGAGCCGGGAAGCCCCCAGGCCGGATCCAGGACCTGGCTCTGCACCTCGCCCCAGGCTGATGCCCACACTACGGTTTGGTAAGACATGGAGCACCCAGAGGGCAGGGTCCTGGGGCAGCCTCCTTATCTGAGCCTCCAGTTGACGCCATCGACCCTCAAGGTTGGTTCCCATGGCCCCTTTCTCTGTCACGAACTTGCGGAACCAGCCAAAAAGAAGAGCAGCGAAATCAAGGAACTCATCCCGGTATCCAGACACAAACTCCATATCTTCAGATGCACAGGGCCTGGACCCAGACTGAGAAGAAAGGGCTGTATGGTAGCGGTCAGGAGCAGGGTAATGGTGAGGGTCCGTGCTGGGTCACCAAAAGGAGAAGAGTGTGGGCTTGAGGTAAAATCTATGGAGAAGCATTAGGAGCTGAGAATAGGGTTTGCAGGGATAAGGACAGAGGGAGGGTTAGATTGGAAAATGGATATTTAGGGATAAAGGTGAGAACTCAGGGATGAAATCATAGTTGGGGCACAAAATTCAATGTCTCAAATCCTAATGTGAGATTTGAATTCAAAACCGGAGAGGTAAGGCTAATCCTACGGGAAAAGCCTTGCTGAGAAGGGGAAAATGTGGGGTCTGTTGGTCTATGGGAAATAGAAGTGAGAGTTAAGAACTGAGGCATCTCTTGGGCGGGGATCAGTTTGATGTGAACCCCCGTAAACCTAACCCCTTTCCGGCGGCTCCTCTCCTCCGGTACTTGCAGCCGCCACCACTTTTTGAAGGTAAATACCTCGTGCTGGTGGACCGCCGTGACGTCAGGGCTGCCCGAGCCCACTGCTCATAACTCGGATGACACCCAGCCAGTGCATGCGCACTCCCACGGGCCTGGTGACTTGCTAGACTGCTTCACCTTGGCCATGTGACTGGATCCCACTGTGACCCAGCGGACCAGGGAAGTGAAAGCATCTTGGAACCAGAGGGAGATCTAGCAGGTCATCACTTTACAAACCACCAGACAGAGGGGCGACCGCCAGAGAGGACTGACATCCCAGAACCCAACCGAGTCATTCTTCCGGAGCCACCGCTTGCCCTCTCGGGTTCCTCTGGCTCCATAGCCCGAGCTTTCTTTCGGTTTTGTCATGCAGTCTTGGCTGTCCCCACGACTGGCCTGGTCGTGAGTGTGGAAACGGGTGAAGGAGCTCCGCCTTCGGGGGGGTTCCCCGACGTGGGAGCTGGGTGCTGCGCAGGCACCCAGGTACTGACCAGACCGTCGGTTCGTGAGAGCGCGCGGGGAGCAGCGGCACCTCCACCGCGCGCCCTGTCTCCACCTTAGTTTGGCACCGACAGCAGCACCTCCGCAGAATCTCGGGCAGCCGGGGAATCAGCTGGATGTCGGCTAAGTGGCCTGGCTGCAACAAGCTCCGCTAAGCCCGGAGATGAGGCAGGGCTTCGGACCCCTGCCCCTAGCGCTCTTTCTCTACTTGCTGGCTCTGCTGACCCCGCCAGGTTAGTCAGGGGGCGGGCCTGGGGCCAGAATGGAAACTGTGGAGGGGCACAAGAACTGAGGGATTAAGAACCCAGCCCAGAGCTGCCAAGGGCAGCAGCCGGGAATAGGGGAAGGCTGTCTGGGGTTGGACTGGGACTGGGGACACCTGGACCCAGGTGGCATTATATTGGGGTGGGAAGTAGATCTGGCGGGTAGGGGAAGCTGAGTGCAACAGCTGAGTTGGAAGCCAACTCAGGACCAGGGCTGATCCCTCGCGTTCCCCTTTAGGTGATGGCAACCAGGGGAGTGTCACTGGAAGCTGTTTCTGTAAAAAAAATATTCCTCCTAGCACACCGGTACCGACTACTACCTTGAATTATATCCGACAACGCCTGAAAACATACGATCACTGTACAATACGCATCAGGTACCGTCTTGTCTGTCAGTGTGTCGTCCCCCGTCCCCCCACACCCCCCCACCGGAAATTATAGGACCATCAACCTAAACACCAGGTCCGGATGGGAAAGTCTAGCTCCCTCCCAGTTTCACTTATCTGGGGATTTCCAGCCCTAATGGAACTCACCTTGGGGGTGACTTCACACCTTTGGAATGAGGAAAAGAAGGGAGGGGAAGGAGTGGCCATAGGAGACTAGATTGATCCTCTTGCAGGTTCTGGTTAACAACCTCCGTCACTGTGTGTGGGGACAGCCGAGAACAGTGGGTCCTTGATTTGGTAAAATGCGTTGACAGCAAAGGTGAGAGCCTCTTCGGTCCTCCAGTGGGCCACTATTCGACAGTTTCCTTTGCCTCTGCCACACGGCACTTTCCTATTTGGAACCTCTTAGCGCTGGCTGAAGTTCTTTCACTTAAGTCTGTCTTCTCAATATCGTTCCATTCATCTTCCTGCCTTCGTCAATTTGTTCTGCCACATCTGCCATTACTTAATACTTTCTTTTTTACATCATTTATTTATTTTTATTTCATGTGCATTCACGTTTTGTGTACATGTGTGTCTGTGTGAAAGTGTTGAATCCCCTAAAACTGAAGTTACAGGCAGTTATGAGCTGCCATGTGGGTGCTGGGAATTGAACCCAGGTCCTCTGGAAGAACAGACAGTGCTCTTAACCACTGAGCCATCTCTCTAGCCCTACTTAGTATTTTCTTGAAGTCATTATTATTAAGTGTACTCAAGGGGCTGGAGAGATGGCTCAGTGGTTAAGAGCACTGGTTGTTCTTCCAGCGGTCATGAGTTCAGTTCCCAGCAACCACATGGTTGGTTCACAACCACTTGTAATAAGATCTGGTGCCAACGTCTGGCCTGCAGGAACACATGCAGGTAGACCATTGTATACATAATAAACAAATAAATCTAAAAAAAAAATAAAGTGTACTCAAGATTAGCCAAGCTAAATAAGGGCTCTACCACTGAGCTATTGTACTGCTTTTTAAGCTGACCAGGATGGTCTTGAATTTGTTACCCTCCTGCCTCGACCTCTCTTGTAGCTGGGAATACAGGTCTCTACAATAGGTTTGGCTTTTATTATTGTATTTTAATTGTAATCACTTGAAGGTACTATTTTAATTTTCTAATACTGAATAATGAAAATAAACGTTAAATTGAAAGAATTTATCCAGGTGTGGTAGTGCCCACCTTTAACCCCAACATTCTGGAAGGCAGGGGCAGGTGGATCTTTATGAATCTGAGGTCAGCCTGGTCTACATGGTGAATTTCAGGATAGCCAGAGTTATATAGAGAGACTCTGTCTTAAAAACAAAACAAAAAGTTTAATTATACAGTGAACAACCTTTATGAACATCACCTGGATTCTTCAATATTTGAGTTAGAGTTTTAAATTTATTTGTTTATATAATAAATATGTAGTCAGTTATATTTACAATACTGGTTCTACAGCATTTTACTGCATTCACATTATTGTAAACCAGTTCTTTTATCTATCCATTATCAATTTAATTTTCCTGTTTTTTTTTCCTTTGGCCTTGAAGTGGTGCTCACAAGTGCTGGGGTTAGAGGCATGTACCACCACTCTCCGTTTCAACTCACCTTATTTTAAAAACGTTTTCAACATAAATTGCAGATATTGTATTTGATTCCCAGACAGTTTCAGCATATATTTTACTGAGTTCAATTTTTGGGGGGTTGTTTTGTTTCTGTTTTTTCAAGACAGGGTTTCTCTGTGTGGTCTTGGCTGTCCTGGAACTCACTCTGTAGACCAGGCTGGCCTTAAATTCATAGACATCTGACACCTCTGCTTCCTGAGTCCTGGGTTTAAAGGCCCAACTCTGAGGTCAATATTTTATTGTTCTTTTTTCTTTCAAGGTAAAAAACAAAACAAAACAACTCAATCCATTAAATGAATAGATCGTAAGTATGCATAAGTCATTTCCAAACAAATTACTTAACAGCTTGTATGTTTCGTTCAGGAGTGGTAGCAGACACGTTTAAGCCCAGCACTTGGGAGGCAGAGGCAGGCGTATCTCTGTGAGTTCAAGGCCAGCCTGGGCTACAGAGCGAGTTCCAGGACAGTCAGGGATACACAGAAAAACCCTGTCTCCAAAAACCAAACAAACAAAAATGAAAGATACAACTCTTAAAATAAGAAATGTTCTTCTATAGTCTACCTGTATCAGTGGTACCCACACTGCCTTCCAGGCTACCAAGACCTAAATTATTTTCTTCACCCCTCCCAGACACCCTGGACCTTGTTACCACGAAGTGAGTCCCAGAACAGTTATAGACAAGGGTAAAGTACATCCAGGGTCCAGTACAGTGTGACACACCTGCTTGCCCTGTGACTGCATCTCAATTTGTGAACGTCCTTGTCCCTGTCTGTCCCTCTGCTACTGTCTTCCTCCCTGGCCTTCAGCTGCTCTGCCCCAAATCTCTTTTTGCACAGTACTGGGGAATGAATCCAGGACCTCACCTCATACCTGCTAAGTAAGAACTCTGCCACTAAGCTCTATACACAGCTCTTCAACTGTCCTCTGGATGCTCCTCATCCAAGGATGCCCAAGGGGAATTTTAGTAGTTGAGAGACCCAACAAAGCGAATCACTCTGACTTTCCTCCACTATTCTCCGTGTCAGCTGGCTACAAAGGAATTCTCTGACTTCTGCCACCTGGAACTGAGGCCTAATACATACTTTCATGCTGTAGGAGTTCTGGCTGGGACTCAGAGGCCAAAAAGAATCTGGCAAGGCCAGATTCTTACTGGTCCCCTCCCTGGTCCCCTGAGGTGGGGATAGGGACTGGAGATTTAATGTAGGGTCTTGAACATGCTACACCCCAAACCCCCTTGTTCATGACCACTAATGATAACCCTTCCTGTCCAATCAGACTTCTCCACAACTGTCCATTCTCATCCAGTATGAGCACAATAGAGTAGCTCCTGCACTCCATCAGCCCCTGACCCAACTTGTTCTGCTTTTATGCTTAATCTGCTTTTTTTTTTCTTAGAGGTGGTGGTAGTGGTGTGTGTATGTGTACAATGGCCTTGCCATGAAGACGGGTGAGGAAGACTCCAGCTGTTCCAGCAGCCTGATCCTGAGTCTGTTTTTTCTACAGAGTGTGGAAATGGCCATGGGAAGAGCCTGCACCACCAGGAGCATCTGCCTCATGCTAGCACCCGGATCCCCGTGGCCACAGAGGCGACACCTCCAGCCACAAGCACCCTTGCACAGAAGCAGAGTACTCAACAGTCCCCTTTCCCATCTGGAGCACTGTCTTTGAACAAAGGGGTCACCCACCACAGTGAGGCCACTGCTGTCACATCAGGCTATGACCCGGAAGCTAGACTGGAGGCTAATGCAAATAAAAACCAGCAAGAGGACAAACAGCAAGAAGAAAAACCAGGAGCTTCAGCTAGCAAAGCAGCCTTGGTGCCAGTGCTGTCCCTCCTGGCCATTGTTTTCCTTCTCACAGCAGCCATGGCCTATATGCTGTGCAACAGGAGGAGAGACAGGCAGCGGGGCTCTGCAGGTACCCAGAGACGTCCTGGTAAGGGTTCTGCCCTGGTAGTTGGTAACAGAGGCAGACAAACAGCACCATGGGCTGTGAGGGTCTTAGGGTTAACTGATGTCTGGGAGTCTTGATTGCCCGCTTCAGTTCACGTCTGCGTTAGTTCTCCTTCATTGCTGAGCTCACCTACCACTTTCTTTCTCCTCTCTAGATCTGCAGCTCCATTATGCACTTGTGAACAAAGACTCTGGTGTCTGAAGCAAGACTGGAGCTTGTAAGAGAAGGCGTGGAAGAGAGATGGCAGGCTGGGCTCCGTCAGTGAACTGTACCTTCGCTCGTTCTTTCACGTCATAAGCCTGGGCAGCTTTGAGTTGCCGATTCTCTGCCTCTCCCTCCTAGGCTCTGGGATTGCAGACATATACCACATCTGCCCTAATTTACTGCTGTACATAACGCATTTACAACTTTGTTTTGTTTAAGCAGGATCTTACTTAGTCCAAGTCAGCTTCAAATTCCCTATGTGTCTGAGGATGACTACTGAGTCTCCTGCCTGCACTTCCATAGTGCTGGACTACACACTGCTAAACACTTTTTTTTTTTTGTTGTTGGAGACAGTATTTCACTATTCTGCCCTGGCTGTCCTAGAACTCAGAAAGATATGCCTGCCTCTGCAGTGTTGGGATTAAAGAACTTCACCTGGCCCTTGGGAAATGTTTGCTTTTCTGGTTTTTTTTGAGACAAGATTTTCTCTGTGTAACAGCCCTAGTTGTCCTGAAACTTGCTTTTGTAGACCAGGCCTTGAACTCACAGAGATCTGCTTGCTTCTGCCTCCAGACTGCTAGGATTAAAGGCATGCCTAACCACCACTTGGCTTTGGTTTGGTTTTTTTGAGACAGGGTTTCTCTGTCTAACAGCTCTGGCTGTCCTGGAACTCACTCTATAGACCAGGCTTGGTCTCAGACTCACAGGAATCCACCTGCCTCTGCCTCTTGAGTGCTGGGAATAAGGTGTGCACTACTCTTAGTGATTAATAATATATGAGTAGCCCCATTGGCCCTGGTCCTCTCCCCTGCTGCTAATAAAATGTAATACTCTAAAACTATGTGGTATAGACGTGTGGCCCCTTGGTAGAGTGCCTGTCTAGCATGCGTAAAGTTCAAGGTTCAACCCTCCTGCTACCAATAAATTAATTTTTAAAAATGTCTGCTTTTTACATTGTGTAACAATAAACTGGAAAATCTACGGTATTAACTACAATCCTAAAAATTGCTTTTAGAATCAGTGGCTGAGGGCTGGAGGGAGGACTTAGCAGTTTAGAGCGATTGTTCTTGCAGAGGACTCATGTGGTGGCTCAGGACCTGGGGACCTGATAACCCTCCTGGAACCTCTAAGGGACAATACGCACGCACGCACACACACACACACACACACACACACACACACACACACACAGGCAAACCATTACACATACACATAAATCTAAACAACTCTTTTTATTTAGAAGTATTGACTTCTGCAGACACTGGCGTCAGTCTCTGTCCCCTGAGAAGTGCTGATGGTGCCCAAGGCCACAAGTTCCCCTCCACACTGCATCAGCTCTTCTCCAGTCCCACATTGAACATCTAGGCTGTCTCGCTCTCCCTCATCAGCAGCCATCAGCAGCCGACATGCTGATCCCGTGCTGATTCTGGGAGGCTGGACTGACTTCCTCCATCTCTCAAATCACTCATACATACCCCAGAGAGAGAGGCTGACCTCACAGAAAAGTTACAGCTTTTATTATTAAAACAGTTCCTGTTTTGTTTCTTCCAAATGAAGAACATAAATTTTTGTTTTGTTTTTTAAGATAGGGTTTCTCTGCAGCTTTGGAACCTGTCCTAGAACTTGCTCCATAGACCTTGAATTCACAGAGATCTGTCTCTGCCTCCCGAGTGCTGGGATTAAAGCTGTGCACCACCACCAGGCTCCATAATTTCTCTTTTTGAGGAAGGGTCTTGCTATGTACTTAGCCCAGATGGGTCTCAAACTGCAGTACTACTTCCCCTCCCAAGTGCTGGGATTACAGGTGTGAGCCACCATACCTGCTTATGAGACTCGCTTTGTAGACCAGGCTGGCCTCGAACTCACAGAGATCTGCCTACCTTTGTTTTTTTTTTGGTTTTGTTTTTTTAAAGATTTATTTATTTATTATGTATACAACATTCCTTCCATGTATGCTTACAAGCCAGAAGAGGGCACCAGATCTCATTATAGGTGGCTGTGAGCCACCATGTGGTTGCTGGGAATTGAACTCAGGACCTCTGGAAGAGCAGTCAGCGCTCGTAACCTCTGAGCCATCTCTCCAGCCCTCTGCCTACCTTTGTATCCCAAGTGCTGGGATTAAAGCCATGTGCCACCACCACCCGCTGAGGATACTTTTACTGGGGAGCTGGAGAGGGCTCAGTGGTTAGGAGTGCTGACTGCACTTCTAGAGGGTCCAGGTTCAATTCCCAGTACCCACATTGGCTAACTACAATCTGTAACTCCATTTCCAAGGGGAGCCAATGCCCTCTTCTGGCTTCCACAGGTACTGCATATATGTGGTGTACAGATATGAGAAAAAATGATACTTGTAAATCTTAAAAAAATATTTTTATTGGGTCAAGTCTTCTTGGAACTCAAGGGCAGGGTGTGCATGAGGAAGTGGGTTGGGCAGTTATCTCTGATTCCTGTCTGAGCTTGCATAATGGAAAGCAGGGCCATCTTGCTGGAGGAGCCAGGACAGGTCTGTAGGCAGACTTGGGCTTTAGAGTCTCCAGTTCTACTTTCTGCCCCATGGTCCTCGTCTGCCCTGACCAGTAGGACATGTACGTATCGCTCTGCTCCCATCCTACCGGTCTCTGGGCTCTGTCCCAAGGTGCAGGTCGCACTGCATCATCCTGACTTAGCTCTCCAGCATCTGCTCACAGGTTCGCGCCACATCACTGATCTTGAGGCGGGCATAGTCCACTCGCTTTAGCGCCATTTGGCAATCCTTCCTGGAGGAGTAGCTGGAGCCCTCATGGGGCTGCCCTGTGGCCACCTACAAGACAGTTACACGGATCAGGGGAGCCCTGCCTCTCTTGACCACCCCACAAGCAGGCTTCAGGTCTCTGAGCCCATTTCTTTCCTGAGCTTGATCTAATCTAGTTGTGTGGTAGGTCAGTGATCTAAGGCAAACGACTTAACCTCTGTGAACCTCATCTGTGAGATTCGGACGACAGTTAGCACTTCCCAGAGTTGGAGGATAAGACACTGCAGAGTGCCCAGCACATGGCAAATGTTAGTAAATAGGGCAGCTAGAATAAGGACTTTGGAAGCTGCCTAGTGCCTAGCACTACCTGTACTTGGTCCCCAAGCATATGGGGCCTCACACACGACATCAGGCTAAGTTTCTAGGTACAAAGTTCAGTGGCTTCAGTTTAATTTTTTTTTTTTTTTTTTTTTGTTCAATACTGGGGCCTCCTGTACGGTAGGCAAGTGCTCTACCGTGGAGCCCTGCCCTCTTTTTTACCTACTGGGTCTAAACTGCCCAGACAGGTTTTGAACTTGTGATCCTCAGACCTCAGCCTCTTGAGTAGCTGAGATGACAGGCCTAAACCACCGAGTCTGGCTAGGTATTGTTTATACACCCTAGGCACTTTTTGTTTTGTTTTCTGAGACAGGGTTTCTCTGTGTAACAATTCTAGCTGTTCTGGAACTCACTCTATAGAACAGACTGGCCTCAAACTCCGAGATTAGCCTGCTCCTGCCTCCCAAGTGCTAGGATCAAAGGCGTGCACCACCACCGCCTAGCTGGCACTTCTAGGTTTTAGAGAACTAAACCAGCCCTGAAATGAAAATGCCTAAGCAGGCATAAGAGGTAGTCTTTTTTTAATGTTTTTTTTTTCACTTTAAAAAAAAGAAAGAAAACAAACTATCGTTTATCATCTTACACACCAATCCCAGTTCCCACTCCTTCCCTCCTTTTTTTTTTATTTATTTATTATGTATACAATATTCCTTCCATGTATGCTTGAGGGCACCAGACCTCATTATGGATGGCTATGTGCCACCATGTGGTTGCTGGGAATTGAACTCAGGACCTCTGGAAGAGCAGTTAGTGCTCTTAACCTCTGAGCCATCTCTCCAGCCCCTCCATTCCCTCCTTAAGAGACAATCTTATCCAGCCACAGCTGAGGGAATCCCTAAGGCTAGGGCGGAGGTGGAGCGCTGGGGTCCCCGCCCAGCACCTTCTAAACACACCCACCTGTGTTAGGTAGCGGATCTGAGCCGACAGCTCCGCCTCCACGTGCTGCACAGAAGCGGTGAAGGCTGCCGCCTGCCGGTCTAGAAGCCGCTCGTTGGTTTTCTCCTTGGACAGTTCCAGGATCGCCGTTCCTGCGGGGCGGGGAGAGGGCGGTGTTAGACAGAGCTGGAGACGTAGCCCCGCCCAGGACTAGCGCTCGGGTCCCGCCCAGATTGCGCGCGGAGTCCCGGTTGGCCTTCTGGCTCTAAGCTGCGTTCCTCACTTCCCGAACCTGCGTTCTGGAGGATGGCGCCGATTTCGCGCTCGATGTCCTCCAGGGCGCGCAGCCGCTCGTTCGCCAGGCTGTAGGTAGCCATGGTTCCTGTGGAAAGTCCCACGGGCCGTCTTTTCCGAGATGTGCAACCAAGGCCCGGAAATGCCTGCTAGTGTGCGCCTGCGTAGAGACCACTGTAGCGAGCACTACAATTCCCAAGATGCTCAGTGCGGCCTCGCCCTTCCGGGTCCACCTGGTCTAGACTTCCTGGGCTCTAGTGCCAGGTCAGATAGCGAGTTGGAAGAGGCAGTATTGACTTTTTTGTTTTCTGACAGGGTCTCACTGTAGACCTGGCTGACCTGGAACTCACAGAGATGAAGATACTCTAAAGAGACTATTCAAACAGTGGACCCAAAGAAATGGGTATTTTCCTAGGAATCTGATGCTGGGAGAAGGAAAGAGCATCAGCCAGCGCGGGGGACTTGACTTCCAGAAAGATTTCACACAATTCTAACACCTTGCAGATCACTCTACGGAATTAGACAGCCCAGACAGTGATGAGGCAGTGGTGGATGTGAACACCCTTGACTAGGACTGCTTACAAGTACACATCCTTGGTCCTCTATTTAAACCCTGAAGACTGACTTGAGGGGTCTCTTTGTCCCTCTTCCCCAGGTGGCCACGTTAAGTAAGTTTCTTTTCTCGGCTTCCCACTCTTAATTTGGTTCTTTTAATTGGCTTATTGTGCCCAGACATGACTTAGGCACAAGTTTTGCACGCCCCTCCCACCCCGCGCCGCCCCTACAAGTTGAATAACAATGCCTCTGCCTCCCTAATGCTTGGATTAAAGGTGTGAGCCACCCCTAAACCCTGTGACCAAAGCCGTTCAGATCTGTCAGATTTAATTGACACTGGTGAACGCATTGCATTTATAAGATTAAGCATTGGTCCTGTGCCAAGTGAGGATGGTGGAAATTCTAGTGTGTTCCTCATACTGTGTAGTCATGGACTTTTTGCTGACCAATCTCTCCCAAGGAAAGCTTGACTTGGAGTGTAAGCTATTCTCCCTAAGGCTTCATCCTGATCCTGAGCCCAGCTGGTTCTCAGGGCCTGGCTCCTTCCTGCCTCCTTTCTATCTCCGATTGCCAATTAGGCGCTGGGCTCTAGGGAAAGAAAGGCAAACGAGCTGTTCTCTCATTCCAGTGTTTTGTTAGCGCAGGTGCAAAGCTTTTTTAAAAAAATATATATTTATTTATTTATTTATTTATTTTATGAATATGGGTGTTTTGCCTGCATTTATGTCTGTTCACCATGTGTATGCATTGTCCATGGAAATCAGAGAGAGCATAGAATTCTCTAGAACCAGAGTAATTGACAGGTCTGAACCACCATGTGGGTGCTGAGAATCGAACCAGGGTCCTCTGAAAGATCAGTCAGTACTCTTAACCACTGAGCTTTTCCTTCAGTCCCAGGATGTAACATGAGGGGCCTGCTCGTTGGGGTTTCTGTCCCGCCCAGTACCCCACAGCCGGCAAGCCCCAAAGAAAATCACACAGAGACTTTACATTAGGTTATACACTGATTGGCCCATTAGCTCAGTCTTCCTACCAGCTCCCATAACTTATATTAACCCATCTATGTTAGCCACATGGCTCGGTACTTTTTCTCAGCTGGGCAGCTTACATTGTTGCCTCCTTGGTGGTCTGCGCAGGAATGCCAGGGAAGCTTCCTGCTTCCCAGAGGTTCTCATCGTCCTGCCTCTACTTCCTGTCTGGTTGACCCGCCTATACTTCCTACCTGGCCAATCAGTATTTATTTAAAACATGATTGACAGAAAGACAAGTCTCCCGCACCACCAGGAAAAGGATTCTTGGAGGAAGTGGTTTTTGAAGTGAATTCTAAAGGGCTGTTGAGGTGGATGAGAGGTTGTAGTGGGAAAGGGGACAGTATCCTCCAAGAGATGGGACTGTGAAGGGCCTGGTACGGTTAGAGTCCAGTAAGGAGTTCCGTTTATGTGGAGTGAGTGGAATGTTACTGGTGGTGATTGGGGTGACATGAAGCTGAAATAGAGAAATCAGGAAAAGACTCATAAGCTAAGAGATTCATTCTGGGATGCTACAAAGATGGCTTGAGCTGCTAAGAGCACTGGCTGCTCTTGCAGAAGACTTGAATTCAGTTCCCAGCATCTACGTCAAGCAGCTCACAATTGCTTCTATCTCCAGCTCCAAGAAATTGGATGTCCTCTTCTGGCTTCCATGCAGGTACCTGCACACATAGGACGCATGCACACACACACACACACACTGCAGAGTAAAAAGGTGGAGGGTGAATAATGGAGGAGTGGGTATGAATATAACAAAAATACATTGTGTGACATTCTCAAAGAATTAATAAAAATATTTTTAAAAATGAAAGAATTTCTTTTTTTTTTTTTTGAGACAGGGTTTCTCTGTAGCTTTGGAGCCTGTCCTGGAACTAGCTCTTGTAGACCAGGGTGGTCTCAAACTCACAAAGATCCGCCTGCCTCTGCCTCCCAAGTACTGGGATTAAAGGCATGCGCCACCACTGCCCAGCATGAAAGAAATTCTAATCTCTGTGAGTTCGAGGCCAGCCTGGTCTACCAAGCAAGTTCCAGGACCGCCAGAGCTGTTATACAAAGAGGCCCTGTCTTGGAAAAAAAAAAAAAAGAACATAAATTCTAAAAGTATTTTGGAGTCTTTGAAGAAAGTATGTGGGGGCTGGAGAGATGGCTCAGTGGTTAAGAGCACTGCCTACTCTTCCAAAGGTCCTGAGTTCAATTCCCAGCAACCACATGGTGGCTCACAACCATCTGTAATGAGGTCTGGTGCCCTCTTCTGGCCTTCAGGCATACACACAGACAGAATATTGTGTACATAATAAATTTTTTAAAAAAGAAAGTATGTCATGACCAGATTTATCTTTTGTTTTAAAGAGTATTCTTGAGACTTATAGAGGTCAAGAATGAAAATATTGCTGGTTGTGATGGCCCATGCCGCTAATCCCAGCACATGGAGGAGGCAGAAGCAGGTGGATCTCGGTGAACTTGAGACCAGCCTGGTCTACAGAGCGAGCCAAGGCTGCATGGTCAATAGAGCTAGAAGTAAATAGCTCCATGGTAGTGCACTGGCCTGCTATACAGCAAGTCCTGAAAGCAGCACCCTGAACAGCCTGAGAAGCAACAGTAATAGTAACAGAAGCAGTTTGCAAAGGGCTAAATAGCACATGAATGACAGCTCGGTTACACATGATGGACCTAGCGTTCAAATTTTTCCTTTCCTAGATCCTAATAAAATGACAAAGATTTTTAAAATTTAAATTACATTTATTACTGTGTGTGTGTGTGTCAGTGAGAGAGAGCGCGCACAAGAATTCACAAACAGGTGTGTCTGCCACGGTGCTCATGTGGTGAGCAGAGACCACTAGGGACAAATCAGTCCTCTCTTTCTACCACGTGGGCTCTGGAACTTGAATTGAAGCTGTCGGGCTTGGTGGCAAATGCTTCAACAATAACGATGTTTTAAGGGCAGTTGGTAGAGTACTTGCCTAGCATGCACGAAACCCTGGTCTTGACTTCCAGCACTTCATAAAACTGGGTATGTGTGGAGCGTGTGCCTATAATCTGAGCACTGAGCAGATAGAGGCAAGAGAATCAGAAGTTCAAGACCATCCTTGGCTTGCTTCACAGCAAGCTCAAAACCAGCCCGAGCTGAGACCCTGTCTTGAGGGAGATCAAGAAGACTGAGGAGATGGCTCAGCTGGACAGGTGCTTGCTATGCAAGCCTGTGAGGACCTGAGTTTGGATCTCCAGAACCCAGGGAAAAACCCGGTTCAGTGGTGCCTATTTGTAACCCTGGTGATTCAGGGGTAGAGACAATCCCAAGGCCTTGCTTGCCAGTCAGTCTAGCCACAATGGTGGTCTCCATGTTCAATGAGAGACTTGAACTTCTAATCTTCTTGCCTCTGCCTACCAGGTGCTAGGGTCACACACATGGCCAACTCGTAGAGATAACATCTACCTGCCTCTGTGTCCAAAGTGCTGGAATTAAAGGCATGCACCACCATGCCTGACCCTCTGTCATTTTTACCCCTTCAGTTGTACCCAGGTGCCCACCAAGGTGAAAACCCTGTTTTCCATTTCCAACAAATAAGTCTCCAAGACCTTGGAAGAGAAATTGGGAAACTCTTCATGCAAATAAAGTAAATGAAAAGAGCCTCTGGGTGTGGTAGTCCATGCCTTTCATCCCATCATTTAGGAGTTCAAAGCCAGCCTGGTTTACATAACCAGTTCCAAGGCCAGCCAGGACTACATAGTGAAACCCTGTCTCAAGAAACAAAATAACAAAGAGGAACAGGAAAACCAGGCATATTGTCATGTGCTTCTGACCCTCGCACTGGGCAGGTAGAGGCAGGAAGATCAGAACTTCAAAGTCATCTTTGCTAAACAGTGAGCTCATGACCAGCTTATGCTCAATGAGACTCTGTAAAAACAAACAAACAAACACTCTAAACTACAAAGTAAAGAAACGCATAGTGATGGTGCATTCCTGTAACCTTAACTCCAGGGGCCACAGGTAGCAAAGTCAAGGCTAACCTCAAGTACTGGTTCTCAGAAATCCAATGCTGGCACTGCAGCTTAGAAGCTTTGTTTGGGACACCGTGTTTTATCCTCAGCACCAAAAAGAAAAATGGCTGAAGAGAAAGGGAATGGATATGGAAACATGGACAACGGCTGGGGAATGGAGGCTGAGTGGTAACTGCTTTAGCAGCAGAGTAGTAACCAAATCACAAGAGGTTTTAGGCAGCAGGCTGCCCTGAAGCTAGAGGTAGGGACAGGGCTTTGAATAAAGCTGGTACTAAAATTTGGAGGGTCATTTGAAGTAATTAAACTACCAGATCTTGATGTCATACATCTTGGCAACTATCCCCTGCCCCCTGGAGAATACTAAAATGTTCTTTCTTTTCTTTTTTTTTAGATTAGGACCTTTGGGGGTTGGAGAGAGGCTCAGCAGTTAAGAGCACTGGCTGCTCTTCCAGAGGATCCCGGTTCAGTTCCAAGCACCCACATGGCAGCTGACAACCATCTGTAGCTCCAGTTCTAGGGGGATCTGTCTGATGCCCTCTCTTGGCCTCAGTGGACACACATACACTCAGGTACACATGTGCACACACACACACACTAAACAAGTAATAATGATAAATAAGACTAGGACATTGCTGTGTACCTGGCTGACCTGGAAAACATTATGCAGATCAAGCTGGCCTCAAGATTGCTTTCGTCCTATTTCTGCCTTCCAAGTACTGGAGGTAACACATGTGCCACCGTACCTTGCTTCCCAGAGGTCCTTGTTGAAGATGGAAAGCAAGACTTTTGCTTGGTGGGTACCTGGGTACAGCTGAGCGCAAAAGCATGGCACTGTAAACAAGTGAATGTTTATGGGTTGTGGTTTTTGCACTTGACAGCCAAGTTTATTGTTTCCAGGTTCAAGATTCCAGGGTGGTCTTTGGGGAACTTGATTACTCAGAGCTGCGATCCAATTAACACAGGGTTGTAACAAAGTCCTTAGCCAAACCAGACCATGCTGAAATTCATTGTTGTTTAAGTCCTGACTGTTATATGGAATAGTCAGTCAACTTCTTTTCACCTCAGGCTCTCTTGGAATTGGTCATCCTCCTGCCTCAGCCTCTTGAGTGCTGGGATTACAAATTTACACTACCACTTCACTTTTGAATATGACCAGACAGAAAAGGATTTCTAGATATGAAAGCAATAAATACAGAGGAAAAACAAATCCTAGAGGTCTCAGGTAAGAGGTTTGTTTTGTTGTTGTTTGTTTGTTTTTGTTTTTCTTTTCTTTTTTTAAGATTTATTTATTATGTATACAACATTCTGCCTCAATGTATGCCCACACACCAGAAGAGGGCACCAGATCTCATTACAGATGGCTGTGAGCCACCATGTGGTTGCTGGGAATTGAACTCAGGACCTTTGGAAGAGCAACCAGTGCTCTTAACCACTGAGCCATCTCTCCAGCCCCAATTGTTTTTGTTTTTCAAGACAAGGTTTTTCTGTAGCTTTGGTGCCTTTCCTGGAACTTGCTCCATAAACTAGGCTGGCCTCAAACTCACAGAGATTCGCTTGCCTCCCGAGTGCTAGGATTAAAGGTGTGCACCACCACCTCCTAAGAAATTTTATATGATTGTGGTGTGAGAGAGTTGTCCGTATTCTGTCAATTATATTTTAATAAATGCTGATTTGTCAGTAGCCAGGCAGGAAGTATAGGCGGGTCAAGGAGAACAGGAGAATTCTGGAAAGGAGAAAGCCCATTCCTCCACAATCCTGTCCAGACACCGAAGAAGCAGGATGTGACCTACCCCACTGAAAAAGGTACTGAGCCATGTGACTAACATATACTAGAATAATGGGTTAATATAAGTTATAAGAGTTAATAAGAAGCCTGAGCTAATGGGCCAATCAGTTTATAACTTATGGAGACCTCTGTGTGATTTTCTTTGGGACTCGCCATCTGTGGGACCCGGTGGGAGGAGAGAAACCCCAACAAGCAGGCCCTCATATTCCATGATTGATCAGTTGAGACTGGCATATTTCTGTGATAGGAACTAACTTGAAAGCCTGAGGTAGGTGGATCACTGGAGTCCAGTAGTTTGTGGGCAGCTTAAGCAACATAGTAAGAATGCCCCCTTTTATTTTATTTTATTTTATTTCTTTTCTGAGACAGGGTCATGGTATGTTGCCTATGTTCCTTGTCTCCTTTTCCAAACAAACAGGGTTGAGTCCAGAAGAATGCCCTGGAAAACCAAATCATGAAGATCTGAAAAGATCATCATGGGCTGAGCAGTGGTGGCACACACCCTTAATCCCAGCACTTGGGAGGCAGAGGCAGGTGGATCTCTGTGAGTTCAAGGCCAGCCTGGGGTGTAGATTAAGTTTCAGGACAGTCAGGGCTACACAGAAAAACCCTGTCTCAAAAAGAAAAGTTCATTGTGGGATGAAAGAGAAACCGAAGAACTCTTCCTGCAGGTACAGTAAATGAGACGATGGAACGTAGATGGGCACTGGGGCCCGTTCCTTTCATCCCAGCACTAGCCAGTTCCAGGCCAGCCAGAGCTGCAGAGTGAGACACTCTGTCAAACACACACATGCAGAGAGCGAGTGAGAGAGGCAGAGAGAGAGGGAGAGAGTGACAGAGAGAGAGAGAGAGAGAGAGAGAGAGAGAGAGAGAGAGAGAGAGAGAGAGAATAAATGTAGCCAAGAGAAAGCAATTGAGAAGCAGCCCAGTAGTCTTAAATCCTAGTTGCCGTCACAGGAATGAAGAGGAAAAAGAACTGTCCTGGATGTAAGAGTCCATCAAGTACCCAGTGTCACCGAGGAGGAAAACAGATCCACATATCAGGACACCAAGCTCAACAGAAAGGACTCAGGGAAGAAAGAAAACTATCTGCCAGTGCTCAGTCGGTCGAATGGTATAGCGCCTCTTTAAAGTGACACCCATTCCTAAGAGAAGAGCAGGACTTCAACATTTGAGGCAGAGCCGGTTCCAAATCCAGAATTCCACACCCCAGCTGCTTTGGGGTGAAAACTAAATAAAAATGCAAAGATTCCATTTTTCTCAGTGAAATTTTAAATGTATTTTCTCTTAAAACAGTTAGGCGCAGGCAGTTAGCTCAGTGTGCTCCACAAGTCACACAAGGGCCAAGGCTGGCAGTGCAGCTGTCCTCTAAGGTCAAGACTGTATCCCTGGATGTCAGCATCACTGAGACTCATCAGAGAGACAGTCTTAGCGCAGACCCCAGGCCAACTGAATCACTGTCGGTGTTGAAAGATCCCCAGGTGACTTGTGTGCACAACGAAATGAGAGAAACAATGCATGCATGTTGAAACCTCGGCTGGGGCTGGTGGAAAAGAGGAAGATGGCAGGATGAGACCTGTGCTAGGGGCTTGGCTGGGAAGTGCCTCATAGTTCATCAAGGGGAACTTAACCACATGTTTTCAGCCACCTCTGGGAAATACAGGCCTTTCCTAAGAGTCACCTCAGGAGAATTATTTTAAGGGGAATGTAGAGATTCACAAAGCTAAATTCCTGACTAGGAAGATGGAATAAAGACATTTTGGTCTGTATAGACTGTCAGATTTCCCCAGTGAAGAGGCAGCTAGGACAGCCACAAACTGAGGTCGAGGTCATTCATAAGAGGTGACCACAAACCCCAGTTCAATAGAAAGATTCTGAGCTATGTCTTCAAGGAGATGAAAGGGATGAGCATCTTTAGTTTTGAAAGAACTGAAATGTAGACTCTTGGAAAAGAGCACAGGGCCAAATTCATTATGAATTTGGAGAATAAGCAAACTTCAAACGATCATTGTTCAGCCCTCCCTTTCTTCCTCCATCGTGGAGTTTTTTCTTTGTTTGTTTGGGTTTTTTTGTTTTTTTTCTTTTGCAATTTTTATTTTGCAATTCGATCTTGCAGTTATAGCACAGTCTGCCACATGAACTTTGTAGATGACAGCATTGTGTCATGGTGTCACAGCTGGGCATCTGCTAGATGGTGCTGAAAGCAGAAGTCAAGAAGGAGCAAAGTGGGTATGTTCAGAGATGGTGGGGTGACTGTCCTCAGAAACATCTGAAGGAGGTGGAGGGAGTTGTTCCCTCAAAGGACAAAGAAATCAGGGGCCTACTCTTCTTCTTGTTAAAACTCTTATGGCTGCTAGGTGTGGTGGTGCACACCTTTAACTCCAGAACTCAGGAGGCAGAAGCAGGCAGATCTATGTGAGTTTGAGGTTAACTTAGTCTACATAGTGATTTCCAGGACAGCTAGGGCTATATAATGAGACACTAAGTCAAAAACAAAACAAAACCCAAACATGGCACATGCCTTTAATCCTAGCACTTGGGAGGCAGGGGCAGAGGCAGGAGGATCCCTGTGAGTTTGAGGCCAGCCTGAACTAAAAGCAAATTCCAGGATAGTCAGGGATATACAGTAAAACCCTGTCTCAAAAAAGCAAAACAAAACACTATTTACTGTTTGCTAGGCAATGGTGGCACAGGCCTTTAATCCCAGCACTCAAGAGGCAGAGGCAGGTGGATCTCTGTGAGTTGAGGCCAGCCTGGTCTACAAGAGCTAGTTCCAGGACAGCTTGGGCTGTTACACAGAGTTTGTTTGTTTTGAAAAAACAAAACAAACAAAAAAAGAAAAAGAAAAAAAGAAAAACCAAACCCAATCAACCAAGCAAGCAAACAAAAACCCCAAAACAAAACACAACAAAAACAAACCCAAGCAAACACACCCACAACCACCCACACTAAAGAATATTCCAGCACCATATGGCTCTGTTTTGTGTGTATATGGTGCTGTGGATAAACTCAGGGTCTTGTATGTGCTAGACAAACACTCTATCCCTAAAGTAGACCTCCAGCCCTTATCTGTTGCCTTAAGGGGTCTGTACTTATTACTCTGAAAATAAAAAATAAGTTTAAAAAAAAAAACCAAGCTTGATACTAAATCCAAGCCTTTGGAAGGCAGAGGTAGGAGGAAGGTGAGTTCAAAGCTAGCCTCATCTACTTGTCTCAAAAAACCAAACCTAGCGATTGAGAGATGACTCAGCAGTTAACACTTACTGCTCTTCCAGAGGACCCAGATTCGATTCCCAGCACCTGCATAGTGGCTCACAACCAACCATAACCCCAGTCCCAAGAGATCCAACACCCTCTTCTCACCTCCATCGATACTGCATGCATGTGGTACACACACATACATGCAAGCAAACCACCCATACACATAAAATACAAATAAAGGTTAAAAATAAAACAACAACAACAAAAATCAAACCAAACAAAAAACAGAGAAAAGTGAGAAAGGAAATCAAGATATCCTTTTCTGTGAAAGAGACTTGGGAGTGGAGGAGAGGGTTTTTCTTTTTTCCCCCCTCCTTGCTTTCTTCCCTAAGTCCTCTCTCTCCTCTCTATCTTCCTGTTCCTTCAGTAGAAGGGACTGGCCTGCGTTTATTTACCTTAGAGGAAGAGCCAGTAGAGACAGAGGTTAAAAAGAAGGGGTGGTTTGATGAATCAAGATCCAGGAGGAGACAAGAGGGAGATGTGAGCAGAGATGGAGGTGGGATGCTGCGCTCATTCATGCTTTTTCTCTCTTCTCATCTCTCCTCTCTCTTCTCTCTTCCTCCCCCCCCCCAGTCTGGAAAAAGGGGAGAAGTTACTGAGCATGAGGCAGGTGTAAAATTAGTGGTATGGGAGCAGGGAAGCAGGGGAGGAGGTAGCGGGGAGCAGGGGAGGAGGTAGTGGGAAGTTGTTAGATATTTAATGCCTAGCCTAGGTTAGAGACTATTTTTTTTGTTTTGTTTTGCTTTGCTTTTGTTGAGACAGGATTTCTCTGTAGCTTTGGAGCCTGTTCTGGAGCTCGCTCTGTAGATCAGGCTGGCCTCGAACTCACAGAGATCCGCCTGCCTCTGCCTCCCGAGCTGAGACTTTTAAATATTCAGTTGTCCTAGATCTCTGCTCAGGGCTTAGCACAGTATCAGAACGTGTGTATTCAAATATATCTGTTGAATGAACAAGTAAATGTGGTCATGTGACTCCTGTCCTTGGCAGTATACACCAGCCATTCACTGACCCTGCTGTTGGACCAAAGAGTGGGGGTGGGTGATGGATCTGGGGGTGAGGGTTGAATTGTGAAAGGAGGAGAAACCAAGTGATCCGATGAGACAGTGGTTGATAAGGTCTTGGTGTGTGACCTGGAAAGAACTTGAAGTGTCAAGTCATGAGCAAACAGAAGGGCAAAGGCTTTGTGACAGAAGCCAGTTAGAAAATGACTATAGACGCGTAGCTCAAAATAAAAGTGTATGCATTACTAATAAGATCAGAAGGAAGTGTTCTGCTGTACAATCAGCACTCTGAAGCCTGCGGCTCAAGAGTTCAAGCCAGTCTGGGCTACAGAGTGGAGACCTTGTGTCTCAAAACAGGCAACTGAAATGTTTTGGAACTAGACCCAGCTGTACAACACTGAAGATATCAAACGATGTCACACGCTGTGTGCTCTAAAATAAAAAGGGAGTGAGATGCAAATGCAGAAGACGCAGCTAGGTGGTGGTGGCGCACACCTTCAGTCCCAACACTGGGAAGCAGAGGCAGGTAGTTCAAGGCTAGTCTGGTTCCAGGATAGCCAGGACTGTTCCAAAGAGAAACCCTGTCTTGGAAAAACAAACAAACAACAACAAAAAGAGCAGAAGCTGTAGAAAACCAGGCAAAATACCATATACTACCGTGTTCATTTCTTCTTCCTCAGCCCGCCTTCCTTTCTTGTGCTCTGGGCATGCTGGGCACATACTCTGCCAATGAACTAAGGAGCCCAGCCTCTGGCCTGTTCTTTCTCTCAGGCTGGGGACTGAATCCAGGATATACATGGCCTGGGCAGGGCTCTCTCGCCGAGCTTCGTCCATGCACACATCTTATTGTTAGTTTGTTCACATGTGAGACAGGATCTCCCTCTGTAGCTCTAGCTGGCCTTGAACTCACAGAGATTTGCCTGCTTCTACAGAGACCACCCACACCCAGCATGTCTCTGGTTTTTTGTTTTTTGTTTTTTCGAGACAGGGTTTCTCTGTGGCTTTGGAGCCTGTCCTGGAACTAGCTCTTGTAGACCAGGCTGGTCTCAAACTCACAAAGATCCACCTGCCTCTGCCTCCCGAGTGCTGGGATTAAAGGCGTGCGCCACCACCACCCGGCTGCATGTCTCTGTTTTGTAGATAGGGTCTCACTGTGTATTCTGGCTTTCCTGGAACTCTCAGCATAGATTAGTCTAGCCCCAAATTTGAGGCAGTTCTTCTGCCTTTGATTCCCAAGAATGGGGATTACAGGTGTGTGTCATTATGCCCAGAGTATGTTTATTGTATGCAATAATGGGTTTCATTACACCATTCATGTATATATATGATGCATTTTGACCATATCCACTGCCTTATTACCCTCTCTTAGCCCCTTTGCCCCATGGGCCCCTTCTTACCTATCAGTCCTTTTCTTTGCTACCTTTCTAAAAAAGGGAGAAAACATGCAGTGCTCATCTGAGACTTGATTAGTTTACATGGCATGATGGTGCTGTATTCTTTAAAAATCTGTATTATATGAGTGTGTGTGCACGTGCCATGGTTCATGTGTGGAGGTCAGAGGACAATTTGCCTTGTATGCTCTGGGTATTGAACTTGGGTCCTCAAGATTGATAATGAACATCTTTTGTCTTTTTTCCTGGTTTTTTGAGACAGTGTTTCTCTGTGTAACAAACAGTCCTGGCTGTCCTGGAACTCGAACTCACTGAGATCTGCCTGCCTCTGCCTACCGAGTGCAGGGATTAAAGGCGTGCATAATAAGCACCTTTAGCCACTGCACAGTTTCTCCAGCTCAATTTGCTATACCCTTAAGAGCTTTTCATCTACTCAATGAGTCTGCGGATGGATGTAGCTCACTTGCCTAGCACGCTCAAGTGCCTATATTTGAAACCAGCACTGCCCCACTTACCCAATCCCCTAAAAGAAATAAAAGACTGTCAGCTCAGTAAGTTGGGTTTATCTTCAGTTATAATAAAAAAAAATGTAACTTGAGATTGGTAATACTTGAGGCAGGTGATATAACTCAGGTCCAAAGCAATGATTGCTCTTTCAGAAGACCCAGGTTTGATTCTCACAATCTACCTGGCAGCTCATAGCTGCCTGTAACTCCGGTCCCAGGGGATTTGACACCCTCACCATGAGTACCACACATATGTGACTGCAGTCCCAGGGTATCTCACACCCTCACCATGAGTACCGCACATATGTGATGCAAAGATATACATGCAAGCAAAACACTCATACATATTAAAAAAAAAAGTCAGGCAGTGGTGGCACATGCCTTTAATCCCAGCACTTGGTAGGCAGAGGCAGGCAGATCTCTGTGATTTCAAGGCCAGCCTGGTCTATATAGTGAGTATCAGGACAGACAGGGCTATGTAATGAAACCCTGTCTCAAAAAATAAATAAATAAAAATGAGACAGGTAATACTGTGTTGTCAGGGTTTCTGTCCTGCCCAGATCCTGCAACTGTTAAGTCCCAAAGAAATCACACAGAAGTCTACATTAACTATAAACTGATTGGCCCATTAGCTCAGGCTTCTTATTAACTCATAACTTATATTAGCCATTATTCTTGTCTATGCTAGCCACGTGGCTCGGTACCTTATTCAGTGAGGCAATCACATCTTGCTTGCTCTGTGGCTGGATCAGGACTGCAGAATTAAGACTTCCTTCTTCCCAGAATCACTTGTTCTCATTGACCCACCTCTACTTCCTGTCTGGTTGTCCCGCCTATACTTCCTGCCTGGCTACTGGCCAATCAGCATATATTTAAAAATATAATTGACAGAATACAGACTATTGTCCCACAGCAATACTGTATTTCACCTGCACTGATATGATTAGAGATATGTTCACCCTCTCTGACCCAGTAACTCTTTTTTAAGAAAATGTTTATGTATGTGTTTCTATGTGAAGGTTATGTGCACAGGAACAAAAGTGCCATTGAGGCCAGAAGAGAGAATCAGATCCCTGAGAGTTGGAGGTTCTAGTCTCTTGTGAGCTGCCTGACATGAGAGCTGGGAACCAGACTTGGATCTTGCCCATGCCCTTGAACTGCTGAGCCATTGCTACAGCCCACAGCCCTCCTTTCAGGGCTGTGCTAGAGCATATGTCATGCGTCCAAAAAAATGGATCTGTAGGAGGAACTATTACAAAACTGTTTGAACTGAAAACAAAACAAGTGGACATTCAGAATGCCCATTAGGAAACCAGTAAACAAATGGCATCATCTAGTAACTATCAGCTGCTCTTTAAAAGGAAGGGTGGGCTGAGCAGGGCTTCAGGAAGCCCCTGCCTGATGTAGATGAGCTCACAGTTTGCTGCCCCTTGTATCTGAGACGAGGCAGTGAGTACATAAACCCTGCTTACGTGTGACTCAATACAAAGAACAAATAAACAAGGATGGTGGTGGTTGGTAGGGAAGAGAAATCAGGGCCAGGAGGGAGCTTGCTTTTTCACTATTTACCATTTTATACTGTGAAGATTTTTTAAACCATGTGTGTGGATTGCCTTTTAAACAGCACTGAAAACATAACTTTTTTTTTAGGCATCGTTTTCCAACCCAGTGATGGATTTTTCCTCTGTATCTTCTGACTCAGAACCTGAGACTGAAGAACCTAACTCTGGGTCTTTATCTTGCCTTCCAGAGGACTGATTTTCCTGATGAAGCTCTGTCCATAACCTTAAAGGTCAAGGAACAGGACCACAGGAGTCAGGGACGTTGGAGGCAAAGATTAAAAGGGGCTAGTTCTTTTTGTGACAAATCCAGCATGGGTAGGGGCGATGGCCTGGGATCGGCTAAGCAAGGTCATTGACATTCCAGACACACTTAAAGCCTGTGGATAAATAATGATTTAATTCCAATTTCATGAGCTTCAACACAGACCAATGCCCATGCAAGCTGCTTCCCTTTGCCTCAACAAAACATACCTCACTTCTTGTTGGCTGCTCGGGTCTGTGACCTGAGTTGCTACACACCTTCCAGCCTTCACGTGAGGCTTTGCCATGGTCCCAAATGTCTATCCGTGTACATCCCCTAACTCATTTTCAGTTCTCTGCTTGAAGTTCACTTCCTCCAGGGAAATCATCCCCCAATCCCAACCTACAGTTCACTGATGCATTCTCAGTTCCCGTTCTTGGGACACAGGGAGTGTTACCAGGGAGTGACTTATAGATTGTATGCCCTTATACCATACTTGACACACAGTAGGGATGTAGGTCAAGGTTGTTCATGGGATGGAGCCTTTCGAAAGGCATTCTGACTAAGTTTATGTCAACCAGATACAAGCTAGGGCCACTGGAAAAAAGGGAGCGTTAACTGAGAAAATGCCTCTATAAGATCAGGCTATAGGCAGGCATGTAGGGCTTTTCCTTAGTCACCAATGGGGAAAGGCTCAGCCTATTGTGGGTGGTGTCACCCTGGGCAGGTGGTCCTGGGTTCCAAAAGAAAGCACATTGAGGGGCTGCAGAAATGGCTCAGCAGGTAAGAAGAGGACTGGCTACTCTCCCAGAGGACCTGAGTTCAATTCCCAGCACCTACATGGCAGCTCACAACTGTCTGTGACTCGTTTCAGGAGATCTGGCATCCTCACACAGACATACACTGGTAAAACACCAGTGCACATATTTTTTTCTAAAAAAGCAAATTGAGCAGGTCATGGAGAGCAAATCAGTAAGCAGCACCCCTCCATGGCCCATGGCTTCTGCCTCCAGGTTCCTATTGGAGTTCCTGTTCTGACTGCCTTCAGCGACGGGCTATGGTGTGAAAGAGTAAGCCAAATAAAGCCCTTCCTCCTCGACTTGCTTTGGTCATGGTGCTTCATTACAGCAATAGTAACCCTGACTAGGACAGAAAGGTCACCTGCAGGAGTTGCAACGGGTGACGTGGGAGGTGAGAATAGCTCCTTCTCACCCGGCCTGGCTTTGGCCCACACAGTGACTCTTTCTGATGTTGCTCGTATGGTATCTGTCAGGGGAGGTATGCAGATGTGGTTACCCAGTCCCAGAAGCAGACCTCTTCACAAACCAGAAGAAAGAGCGAAGACAAACCTAACAAGGTCACAATGTGGTCGTGTGTTGCCAACTTCAACCGAGAGGAGCCTGCCCCGCCCAGTTCCCAGGACCTTCAGGGAAGTTACCCTTTTCCCTGTAGATGACTAAGTTGACTTTGTGGCTTTACCAAGCTCTACACTGGAGTGTGCGCCAACCACATCAAGTTTCAATATTTACCTTGGGACACAGGCATAGCACAGTCATCCAGTAAACATTTATTGATAACCCATGGGAGGTACCCTGCAGACGTAGAGAAAAGCATCATGGATGGGCAGGCGCACCGTGCACCCCTTAACCGCTGCAGAGGTAACATGTACACACTCATGCCTATCCAAAGGTTTATTTCTTCCCTGTGCTCAGAAACAAGCCTCACCCTCTCCCCCAGCAAAGTCTCATCTTCACGGACTGGGAGGCAGAAGTGGTGACTTGGGGGGGGGCGGGTTGGGACGAGGTGAAATGTGGGAGTTCTTTCTACTATTTTTCTCTACAATCACTCCTCATTTTCAGTGTTTCCTTCCCAAAATTTTAGGTGTGCACACAGCTTGCCACCCTAGGGAGCAGGGCTAGGGCAGTAGCGCTGAAGGCAGAAGATTAATGCCCGCTTTCAAGAAGTCATGGGTCCAGTGCGAATCCTGGGTGGATGGGGGAAGAGGAGTGGCTGAGACCCCACACCCAAAATGACAGTGGGACCTTGGTCCTGCCACTACCTCTCCCAGCCTCTTTTCCTAGCAGAATTGGTCATCACAGTCGTCATCCTTCATCCCCTTCAGCCGAAGCCTGGCAAAGTCCTCGAACACAATGTCATCGTCCGTGGCGTAGCTTGGTGACAATAAGGAGTAGATGAGGTAAGGACTTCTGACTGTCCCTTGGGCTTCCCACTCTGCTCCCCCACCCCCACCCTATCCTAGAGTCAGGCGCTTGAGCAGTGCTAGAATCAGAGAGGTTCACAGGAGACAAGGGGCATAAGTGGCAGCCTCAACAGGCTGAGTCATCTGATCTGATACTTCTACCAGTCTCTCCCTCCAGAAGGAAACACCCCCAAGGTATGAAGGTGGATTTAATGATATGGGAATCTCTGTCCTAGAGGATCAAAGTAAGAAGGCAGGGAATATTCCTTACTTGGTATCAAATTCGATGAGGTTGGTATCCACGGGGACATCTGTTTCCCGGGGTACTGAAGGGCAGAGAGGGAGTGGGTGGATGGGTACCAGAGGATGGTCATTTCCCCACTGGCCCTACCTTAGTCCCTCTCTGTGGGGCTCAGGGTGTGTGTGGAGAGTGCTCACCTGACTGGGGTCTGGGAAGGGTGATGTGGTCATGGGGCTTGGGGTGCATGAGAACAAAAGGCAGCTCCACGGAGACATCCCTGGAGAGGGAGAGGGGCGGCATGAAGACCACCACCACAAACCCACAGAGCCACAGGGCGCGGCATGACCAGGCTCTCCCTCTACTCACCCGCCTCGAGACACCACCAGCTTCACCTTGACTCTGTAGGACACCAGGATTCCCAGCACCTCCTTGTTGGCTCCCTCCTTCACTCTGCAATTGGGAGGAGGGGAGCGGAGTCAGGGATCCAGGGCTCCCATAACATCAGCTGCGAAGCCATGGCAAGGCAGGCTCGTGGCATTCCTCTAGGCAGAACTCTGTGCCAGTCACGGGGGGCTTTGATGTGTGCGGCTTCCTCTCACCTACTTCTATTCGTGTGGTCCCTTCTTACCGCGTGGGCCTGTGTGGTGGTGTAGCGTGTACCCACTCTGGCCTTCTGGGGCGACGGGTACCCAAGGTCATAGCGACACATCACAATTCCTCACGCACCCTGGGGACCATCCCACCCGAGTCTTTAAGCCTGCAGTTCTCTCTGCCTGGAGCTCTGTTTGCTCGCACATCCACAATGTCCCTTCCCTCTGGGTCCTTCAGTATTCACCCTCTCTGGCCGATCTAATTACACACACATAGCCTGCCCCCTTTCTCTACTTCATCCCTCCTGCTCTGCTTGCTTCCCCGCTTAACACTTGTTCCTAACATGCTATCTAATTTACCATTTATCTGACTGTCTTCCCTTCCTTAGAATGTGAGAGGTCTCTGTCACTTCTGTTCACTGATACGTCCCTGGCACCTAGGACAGAGCCTGGCACATGGCCTGCATTGAACGGAAGCCTGTCCCCTGTCTCCCAGTCTGCCAGCCCCGCCCTCACATGGTGCTGGAAGCCAAGTTGGTGTCTTCATGCTTGAGCTGCCCATCCAGGGCAAGGCCACGCTTCTCCCGGTTGTCGCTGAGCAGCGGGGTTATGGTGTACACCTTGCAGAATGTGGAACTGGGAGACACCTGGTCACTGGAGTTTGGGGACAAGGGAACAAGATCCTTGGAGAGACTAGGATGGGAGAGAATCCTCTCACCACCCTCAGGCAGTACCTCCTCCTGCCCTGTCCATCTGGGCACAGATCATGAGGGGTGGGCTCAAGACAGTTAACAGCCTGGAGCCCCTGGCTATAGAGGACACCCTTAGAAGCGAGATGGGTTATGAAGAATTCTGCCTTCCCATACTCTCCCCTAAGCTTGAGTCCCACACCTCTCCATACTCACTCATGCTCAAGCTGAGCCACAGGGCACTTGTACTGCGCAGTGCTGAAGAGGCAAATGTCGGCATACTGTCTCACTGTGGGGCAGGGGCAGGGGCTTTGGGTGAAGCATAGACTATCACTGCACCCAACTCCAGACCACACGGTGTGAACCCCACTGAGGGGCAGCACACCCCCACCTCCTGCCCCTGGCCAACAGCCCTTCTATAATAAACACCATCCTGGAACAGACTAAATCCTTTTCGGCCTGGTAGCTCCCCCACACTGGGGTATGGCCTGAGCTGACAGAGCAGCAGAAACCCCTTGTAAGCAGGGACTTCCTTCCCCAAGCCCATGTCCACCCCCACCTCCTACCAGAGACTCTGATCTTCTTGACGGTCTTGGCGGAGTTGTTGGTGACGTGGACGTTGACATTGAGTGGCTCTCCATGGTAGTACAGCTTTTGAAGGGAGGGGATTACATAGCTTGCACTTGTTTTTCACTGGCTCCAACCTGGGTACTCCCTGACAGAGGCTGCTCTGCCCCACCCCCACCCTGGCTCTTAGCACCTCTACCCCAAAGTGAGGCAACAGGTCTTAAAAAAAAATTCCAAACCGCCATCCTGCCTGTGGCTTCACCCCTCCCCCCTCCCCAATACTCTGGCCTGCTTTGTGGCATCTCTGTCACCCTCTCACACCTCACCTCTTTGTCCAGGGAAGCCTCTAGGTGCAGGGACCTCCTGTCAGACATGAGGAAGTGGCGTGTGGTTTCAGCTGAGGGCTGGGGGCCAGGCGTCTCTGGAGCAAACTGCACCTTTCTGATGATGAGCCGCACAGAGTTCCTAAGTGTGTGTGGGAGGGGTTGGAGTGGGGGTTTCGAGGAGGGGAAAGGTCAGTTTCAAGACACTATAATCCAACTCAGATTCCTACCTCCCACAGGAGTCTGGGGTCCCGTGAGACTAGGAGTGGTTACACCAGAGAGAAAAGTTGTTTCTCTCACCTTTTGTGACTTTTTTCTTCCAGTGATTTGGCACAGAAGGCACGGATCTCAAAGTCAACTCCGCAGGCCTTGGGAAGGGGAGGAAAGGTCCCCCCTCTTACCCAGGTCCGCAGGCCTTGGGAAGGGGAGGAAAGGCCCCCCCTCTTACCCCAGGCTTTCGTCACCACCCTCCCAACACACCCTTTCCTGCCTCCTTGCTTCATTCCCCTTAGGGGTGGACTTTTGCCCCATCACGGAAACAGGGACTCTTGCCCCACCGTCTCCCTCTACCCTGGCACCTGGCAGAGGCTGGATCACGGCAGTGCATGGAGGTGAATGGAGGAACCTGCAAACCCAGGTATATGTTCCAGATGCAGTGACCACACCATGCACACCCATGTCCATGAGGACACCTCCCTGTCTTCAGGACCCCCTGAACTTCGCCCCCTAGCTTAGTCGTGTTCTGTGTTTCTGCTAAGTCCAGTTCTGTTCACAGACTATGAGAGTTGTCCCTCCCGTACCTTCCCTGTGTCCTCTGGTCCTGGCTGCAGGGTGACGGAGCAGGGTAAATTCTGGGGTATCTGTGGCAGAGAAAAGGGGGGGTTTCAGTCCCTGGTAACAGGTACCTCACCCCATGTCAGTCCCGTAGCCCCATGCCCCACACCCTTTGGAGAATGGGAGCATCCTCACTGTGAAAAAAAAGGGATGGGCATGCTGGCCCAACTTCTTCAGCAGTCGGTCCTGTAACCGGGTGGGAGGCCGGGGTGGGTTGGGCATGGGGGGAAAGGCTTGGTACGTAGCGATGAACAGATCTTTGCGGAAAGACAGGCCCAGTACATCCAGGTCTTCTCGGCCATAGCGGAAGGCGCAGGTGAGGGTCACAAACACTGGAAATTGAGGGGAAGGAGAGGAGATCAGGAGTAACCCCTTCCTATCACCCACAGCCGTCCTCAGCACAACAGACTTCCCTGAATCCTACCCCCTGCTTCTGCTTCAGCCTTCCACCTCTCTGGGACACCCTACCAATGCCAACCCATCAAATTTCTTCTTCTTCCTGCCTCCCCTCCAGCTCCTGGACTTGGGTCTAGTACCTTTGCGGTCCTTCAAGTAGTCAGGATCCACAAGCACCACACCATCTGGGAAAGGGAGACACGGATTCATTTTCTGAAGGGGGCCTTTCCCCAGGGCCAGGAACCTCCCCCACGTCTTGGGGGATGAGCTATCCCCTTCTAGGCAAACTTACCCACGGGATCCACTTTGTCCAGGTGATCTACAAAGTCGCGCTTGCCCAAGTACACAGTGAGCTGAGGATGTCAAGGGTCACAGGGAAAATTGGGGAGGATGGTGGCAAGCCACCAGAGCCCTCAAAGATGGCAGTACTGTCCTGGGGTCCCCCTGGCTGGGTTATCACTGGGTCCCCCAGTGTTTTTGGAAAGTGAGAGTGGCAGTTTCCAGACTCAGTAAAGCTTTTATTTAGGCTTTTACTTGCTTCTTTGGTCACTTTTTGTACCTCTGCCCACCAACCAAGGGTAGATGTGTATGTGCATGTATTGTATGTTCCCATGTCTTCAGGGAACATCAGACCAGGCAGTTAGCAGCTGTCCCTACAAAGGGCCCTGAGATAAACAGGCCACAGCCTGGGGAACTATTAACTTTTCCTAGCTCCAAGTTCTCTGGGTTGGTTCCTAGGAGAGATGCAAGCTTGCTTAGGAACCTAGCCCGGTCCCCACCCAGCCCTGTGGCTTCTTCAGACTGTGGCAAGGGGCTTAAGGAGGGAAGGAAGTCTGCTTTTAGCTGTCACAGGAAGTGGGGAGCTAAGGGTTGGGGAATCAACTGGGGGTAGGCTGGGCTTCAACAGGGCCCAGGGAGGATCAAAGGATAAGCACTGTGGGTAACTCACCTTGCAGTTAGGGCTCGACTTCTTGAAGACCCTAACAAAACAGAAAGGGAGACCCCACTGCCTCCCTTAGACTTGGCAGGGACCGCCACACCAGGGCTTCTCCCTCCCCAGCCCAAGAAGTGGAATCACCCCAGGGCCCTGCTCTACCCTTCTTCCCACCTCTTACAAAGTCCCAGTATTTCCCACATGGCAGCCCCTGGAAGTCAACTGTTAGGCCAACACTGCTCTTTGGTGTCTGAGCCACCTCTACAGGAACAGCCACTACTTACCCCAGGAACCATCTAGACTCCCCTGAGGGGACCTTCCCCAGAAAGAGCTGTCAACTTGAAGGCTATACAATATCTGGACCAGACCTAACACACTTATTTATTTATTTTTGAGACGGGGGTTCTTACTATGTAACCCTGGTTGGCCTGGAACTTGATATGTAGACCAGGCTGGCCCAAACTCTGAGGTCCATCTGGCTCTGCCTCCTCAAAGCTAGGATAAAAGGCGTGACACACCACACCCAATCAAACTAGCCACTTTTCAACTGACCTCTAGCCTCAAGAACCCCTAGGGTCATGCCTGGAGCAATGCCTTGACTTGGCCCCTCAGACGGTTTCTACTGAAGGCATTATCCACATCTGACTATTTCATGAACCTCCAACATCCCCATCTCTGACCTCAGCAGCTTAAAAAAAAATCCATCTGTCGTTCAAGGCTTAACCCATCTCCATCAGATTCAAGATTCGGCCTCAACTTTAATCACCCCCTCCATTTTGTTGTTCTCACATTTTGTTTATATTTTACTTGTGATTTCACAAAGAGTGGCAGCTCTTAGAATGGGACCCTCAAGATCTTGTACATTTAGGCATTCCAACACGGTAGCATCCCTGAGAGAAAACATTTGCTGGGTAACTGTTCTGGTCCCAGCAGTGCTCCAATTGCATTGTGACTGCTTTTATATCCAATGACTGAAGTCCAAATATTCCTGTCTTACCACGAAGAAACTAAAGCATAGTGAGGTCAAGAATTCTGCCAAAGGTCACAGAGAATGTTCATGTTGGGACTCAGACATAAACTTGAGGAAGGTGACTCTGGCTGTAAGTCCATTAAATTGTTCAACTGGCCTGTGTCATTGACAGTTTGTACAATCGAAGGGGGTTTTCTATACAGGCACTGAAACAATCTAAGCC
>JAQHUG010000025.1:868802-897835 GCA_028555095.1 Dicrostonyx torquatus
CCACCACCACCACCACCACCAAAAACAAAATATCTAATCCCTATTACAGTGAAAATTTATTTCATCCCAGTCAAAAGAGTTATTATTACCATGCTGGTGAGGAAGAGGGGAAAGAAAGGTTATAAGTGCCCCCTGATCCATTGCTGGTCAGGAGTGTAAACTAATCCAGCCAGTATTGAAATCCAGACAAAGGTTTTTCTGATGCTAATAGCAGAACTATTAAGTGATTCAGCTATGCCACTCCTGAGCACACACTGATGAAAGCAAAGGCAGAAGACTTAAAAGGGTGCCTGGAACTCATGTTCTCTATGGCACTGTTCACAAGAGCTAAGCCATGGTATCTAGGTGCTCATCAAGTAAGAATAGATAAAGAAAATTAAGCATATATTCAGAATGAAGAATATTCAGCCATGATGAAGAACAAAATCATGTCATGTGCAGGTATATGAATGTAACTGGAGACCAGTTCATGTTACGTGAAATAAGACAGACTCAGAACACGAGGACCACAAGTTCTTGAATATGTAGAATCTAGTTTTTTTTTCTTTTTTAAAGATGTTATTTATTATGTATATAGTATTCTGCCTATATGCCTACCTGCAGGCCAGAAGAGGGCACCAGTTCTTATTACAGATATCTGTGAGCCACCATATGGTTTCTGAGAATTGAACTCAGGACCTCTGGAAGAGCAGCCAGTGCTCTTAACCGCTGAACCATCTCTTAGCCCTTTTCTTTTCTTTTTAAAGACATTAAAGTCAGTTTAGTAATTGGGAAGAGTGTATAGGGGAGGGTATATATGGAAATGTGACCATGAGGGCCGGGTGTGGTGGTACACGTTTGTATACCCAGGATGGAGAACGCTAAGGAAGAAGGACGCTGGCTCAAGGCTAGACTAGGTTTCACAGGAGCCCCTGCCTGAGGAATAGTGTAGGGTGGGGGTGTGACAGAGAGCTGGGCATGGTGATGTAGCTGTGTGCCTTTAAAACCAGTTTTTAAGCCGGGCAGTGGTGGCACACACCTTTAATCCCAGCACTCGGGAGGCAGAGGCAGGAGGATCTCTATGAATTCGAGGCCAGCCTGGTTTACAAGAACTAGTTCCAGGACAGGCTTCAAAAGCCACAGAGAAACCCTGTCTCGAATAAACCAACACGCCCCCTCCAAAAAAAAAAAAACCCACAGTCTTCAAGAAGCAGAATCATGAAGATTGTGTTAATCCCACCAAATGAGAGTAAAGAACATTACCTAAATTCTTATAGTTGAATTAAGCAAGCTTATTTTATATTAGACCCTAAACCGAGATTTTTGGTTACATAGAAATTTGGCAGAACATTTCAGAATTATTTGGCAGAACGTCTTATCAGGGTAGAGGTTAGAGCATTCAGAGGTGGAACAAGTCAAACTCCAGAATATGGGTCAAGACATGGTGTTCAAACAGAAATGAACTTATTTTGACCTTGTAATAAGATGGCTTTTAATCTTAAAATGGAGTCAGGCTGATTCATTGATTGCTGCAAGTTTGAGAGACCTACTTGGAGAGACCTTGTCTAAAAGCACCTCTAAAATGTAATCTGTAAGTGGTCATGAAACCTATTGTTATAAATTTAATATATACTTTTTTAAAAAAGAGGAAAAGCCAGCTCAGCTGGTAGAAGCACTTGCTGAGGTGGGTGAAAATTCCAAAACTTATTCTCAGAACTCTATATGTACACTGTGGCATGTTCCCCTTCCTACACACACACACACACACACACACACACACACACACACACAGCAATAATAAATGAAATTAAAGGAGTTAAAAATAAGGACCATGCCTACCTAGCATGCATGAGGTCCTGGGTTTAATCCCCAGCACCTAATGAACTAGGCATGGTGGCACAGGCTTGGAAACCTATCACTTGGGAGGTATTGGCAGGAGATGCCACCCTTAACTACTTAGGGAGTTCGACAGCCTAGGATACCTAAAACCTTGTCTTTAAACAGTATATGTGGGTGATGGGGATTGGCATGGGGCTACTTAAAAAAGACGCCTTTTCTGAGTGTGGCAACAAGGGCAACCAAAGGGAAGACTGTTCAGCAGAATTGGAAGCTGTGCAAAGGCCCTGAATTGGGTATAGACATTGCTGGTAGATGGAAAAGAGGCTAGGTTAGCTCAAGACTAGGAAAAGAAAACATAAACAAGCTTCTCCTACCCAAAAAACAAATATCAGATTAAAAAATGAGAAATGATACTTGTATATGTTGAAGTCAGATCATATAGATTCTAGAATGTGTAAGGAAACAGAATTTTTTGGCCAGGCAGTGGTGGTGCACGCCTTTAATCCTAGCACTTGGGAGGCAGAGGCAAGTGAGTTCGAGGCCAGCCTGGTTTACAGAGTGAGTTCCAGGACAGACTCCAAAGGTACAGAGAAACTCTGTCTTGAAAAAAAAAATAGAATTTTCTTCCTAGGCTGTTTAGAAGTCACTGAAGTGTTCTAAGCAGGGAACGACAAGAACTGATTTATAGTAAGCAGTGATGGCTCACACCTATAACGTCAGCACTAGGACTTGTGAGCCGGAGGCAGGAAGACTGCCACACTCCTGATGCCAGCCTGTTGAAAAGCAACAACACGACAAATAACTGGTTTATATTAGAAAAGCCTAATTTGGTTGTTTTGTGAAGTACCTATTACAGAGGGAGATGGAAGGCAATAAAGAGGCCTTTGAAAAGGTTCTAAGAGATCAGGAGACAATGGTGGTAATAGAAATTGGAAGAGGAAAAAAATTAACCCTGTATGGTGTATGTGTGTGTGTGTGTGTATACATACACACATGCTTTTTGTTGTTTTAACTGGTGCTCAGGATTGAACAGAGGGACCCCCTCATGTTAAGCAACACTCTACGACTGAGTAGCCCAAGCTAATGTATTTTGGAAGCAAAATTATCAGGACTTGAGAATTGGTTAGGAAACCGAGAATATACATGGCTATTGAATTTGAATCTAACAATCGCTTTAGGGCACAGTTATTAAGATGGCTAGAATATTAAGAGAAACTTGGGGCAGCAGTTAAGTACTCACGGATGCAATGATTAAATCATGGCACAACCAATGAAATTAACAGTTCCATCACTTATAGAGGCCCACACTGTGAGCGAAAAAAGCCAAGGGCAAACCCTACTCTTGGAAAAACAAACTATATGTTTGTGTATAGACTAACGAAAGTACATAGTTACGGTGGAAGTGCCTTGGGGACAGAATGGCAGTTCTCTTTTTACTTCAAGGCATGTGCACTGCTTGAACTTGTTTTTCTGTTGCTGGAAGTGCAGTTTAGAATGTCCCTGATTTCAGACTTGGGTCATTACTAGGATTACCGAGCCCTGGGGCGAAGGTGACCAGAACAGCGCTGGAAGGAAATCTTTCAGAATCCCGCGCCTTTCCTGCTGACCACGTGTCTGGTCGGCGGAGCACCGCCTCCGCCCCGCCCTTCGGCGCCGGGCCCCAGGCAAGTGGCTCCCTAGCCGCCTCGGCGCCGGCGCCGCCCACATCGCGCATGCTCTTTCCCGCAGCAAGGGTGCCAGCTCCCATTCATCCAACGATCCTGATCGTAGACCCCTCCTCAAGACCCCTCCCCGAGCGGCGTGCGTCGCTCCTGTGTTTGCGTCATCACGCTACGCCATTGCTCGAGCCTGGAAAGATGGCGGCAGCCGTTCTTAGTGGGCCCTCCGCGGGCTCCCCGCCTGGGGCTCCTGGCGGGACTGGGGGTCTCTCTACGGTGGGGTCGGGCCCGCGTCTCCGTCTGCTGCTGTTGGAGAGCGTTTCTGGGTTGTTACAGCCGCGAACGGGGTCCCCCATTGCCCCTGTGCATCCCCCAATCCAATGGGCCCCATATTTGCCTGGGCTCATGTGCTTGTTGCGGCTGCATGGGACAGTGGGTGGGGCTCAGGTAAGTCCGTAGCTCGCGCGGCCACCGTGGAAAGGCTGGTGAGGCCGCCCGGACTGTGATCACGCCTTCTTGAAGCTGCTGCTGTGAGCTTAAGGCGAGGGGAGCTGAGGGGAGAGAGTACTCACTCACCATTCGGGACGAGATTCACGGATTTGATTATCTGCAGTTTCTCCAGGGAGAAATTAGGCCCTGTTGCTGTTAGGTCATTGATAGGCACAAAGGAATGAAAGCACTCTGTTCCATGCCAGGTCACTTACGTAGCTGAATGCTTTTCAGCATTTTTCTTTCGGAGAAACTTTTTTGGTGGCGTTTTCCCTGGGGCAATTGTACACAAATATTTACTAGCTCTTAGCCAAGGACCTAATCCCTTACTAGGGGCTTCAGTTGCAGCCATGATGGCGATGAGCAAAATGCTGTAACACAAAATTGAATCTGGTATGAAGCCCCTTTAGAGTATTGAGGTTTCCCCCTAAGGCCCCGGAGTTTAAGATGAGCAGAGGTTAGGAAGTGAAGGAAAATGGGAAGGGGTGGTGGTAATGTGAGGGGAACATTTATGTAGGGAGGCCCCATGGCAGGAAGGAATGGGAAATAAAGGCATTGTTCAGGTTAGGTGTTGAAGGAAAGAGAATGGTAGAGTTGAGGCTGGTGAGGGAGGTAGGCAGGCGGGCGGGCAGGCGGTGGACAGCGATGCAGACCTGGTTAGCCTGTGCGAATTCACGTGCATTCAGTCCTGTGAGCTAGAACCCCAAGTTTCTCCTCAGTTGGTGGTGTCTTGCACACCTCCATAAGCAGTCTGAAGTTTCACCTTGCTTTCTTCTGGAGATAGGGTCTTACTCGTGGCCCTGGCTGGTGTAAAACTCATTAAGCTCTGACTGCTGGTGCTTGGGTTTGCTGGGATTAAAGGCGTGCGCTGTCGGCGCTCAGATGTGTGCTTGCTCATGTTGATGGGTATGGAACACGCAATGCATGATCCAAAGTAATAGGATGACTATCAGGTCCTCGAGTTCCTGTCTCTAGACGAGGTCTCTTGGCTGTGGTGTAAGCCAGGCTAGTTAGCCTAAGAGCTTCTGTTGTCTCTGTTCTTACTTCCCATTTCTTATAAGGGGACACTGGGATTACAGCTCTTTATTATGGTTGGCTTTTGCATGGGTTCTGGGGACACAAGCTCGGGCACACGGGATTGTGTGGTAAGTGCTTTTATCCACTACCGCTTCTTCAGACCTCGGTTGGATGACCAACCTTTCGGAATATTTCTCCAGTTGTCTACCCCATTAACGTTTCTGTTTGTTTTAGAAATCCCTCACATTTTACCAGTTACATGAGTTTTTATTGTTATAGATGTACACTGACTGGTCCTTCAGTAAGCCCTGCGCACGGTCTCCATATTGTTAGCGGACAGATTTTCTCTAATGTTAATGTCATCTTTACTGCTGTTCCACTAGGACCGTCACTTGGACTGTAGTTGTGCTGCTTTACTTACGTCCCTTTTCTGTTTTCTCTCTGACACACACACAGCATAGAGCAGAGAGAAGGAAGAAAAAATAAAAAAGCAATCCATAGTGAGTAATGCATGCAGGGCTTAGCCATGTGAGGTGTTCTGAGGAAGTAGCTGTTGGCCAGTCTGGCCCTCCAAGATACATTTTATTACCCTTTGCATGCAGGGGTTGGGGAAAAGCTGCACCAGGCTAAGGGAATTAAGTGGGTCTTTGGTTTCCCCTGACAAATGTACCTGTGGGTTTTTTGTTTTTAATTAATTAATTAATTTTTTAGATTTCTTGTGTGTGTGTTTGCCTGCCTGCACGTTTGTGTGTGCACCACATGTGTATTTGGTGCCCATGGAGGTCAGAAGGGCATTGGAGCCCCTGGAACTGGAGTTACAGATAGTTGTGAACCACTACATAGGTGTTGGCATTTGAACCTGTGTCCTCTGGAAGAGCAGCAAGCCCTTAACCATTGAATTCTCTCCAGCTTTTGTTTATGCATTTCTTGGTGACCTAGGTCTTGCTCTGTAGACCAGGCTGGCCTTGAACTCAGATCTACCTGCCTTTTCCCCTCACTGGTACTGGGGTTAAAGGTGTGTGCACAGACTTCACCTGTGGGTTTTATTTTGTTTGTTTTTGAGACAGGGTTTCTCTTTGTAGCCCTGGCTGTTCTGGAACTAACTCTGTAGACCAGGCTGGCCTCAAACTCAGTGACCCACCTGTCTCTGCCTCCCATGCGCTGGGATTACAGACTTTGTCTGTATTTTGAGGTAAGGTCAGGTGTGGAGTTTTTACTTGTGTCTGTTCCCCAAAGCTCAATGTTTTTGATTTGGAACATTTTGGATGTTCAGCCTGTATGGATTCTGTCTGCATCTGTGCCTGCGGCCAGAAGAGGGAGCCACCATGTGGTTGCTGGGAATTGAGCTCAGGACCTCTGGAAGAGCAGCCAGTGAGTGCTCTTAACCCCTGAGCCATCTCTCCAGTTCTTCTTATTTACACTTTCTTCCACCTGGGAAATAAGCTGCCCGGCACCTAAAATTATGTTTCTCCTAAAGTAAACGTTAAGTACATTGTTAAACATGTACTAAATAAATGAATGAACAATTTCTCCCACCTGAGTAAGGACTTTTTTAAATATAAAAATTATACCCATTTATTTTGTGTGTGTGCATATATGTACACACACACACACACACACATAGGTGTATGCATACCATGGTGCACATGTGGAGGTCAGAGGACAACTTTGGGAGTTGGTTCTGGGAATCAAATGCAGGTTGTCAGGCTTGGTGGCAAGTGTCTTTTCCTGTTGAGCCATGTAGATGGTCCTAGGATCTTAGTCAACTGTGCCTTTTCCTTCATCTGACCAGTACAATGTGGAATTAGAAAGAATGAGTCAGGTAGTGGTGGTGCACACCTTTAATCTCAGCACTTGGGAGGCAGAGGCAGCTGGATCTCTGAGTTTGAAGCCAGCCTGGTATACACAGAGAAAGAGAAACCCTGTCTTAAAAGATTGAGTGTTTTCATCAGTGTCATGTGGAATTAGAACGAATGACTTCCAGCCTTCGGGGGATTGGGTGCCCCAGAGGAGTCTGGTGCTTTGGGTGATGTGGTAGAGAGGCTGATGATGCCTCCGTGAGAGGAAGGGTCGGAAGGAGGACTGGCTGAGTCTGTGTTGGTGATCTTACACCCCTAAAGAAGCCAGGAACGGGAGGAAGAGAGTTGTTTCTCCGAGTGTCGGAAGAAGGGTGTGGATGGTGTTCATTCAGCTAGCATTTCTGGACGTCTTCACGCCAGGTGCTTTACTGGGATCCAGGATCTCCTGAGGTGAAGGAAGCCTTATTGTTGAATCTAGTAGATGAGTTGTGCTGTCCTCTTTTAGCTCTGGTTATTTATTTGGCAGGGGAGATGAGGGAGGAGGTCAGATAAGATAGAATTTGAGGAAACAGACTGAAGGACAGACAGCTGTGACACAGGCTGATGGCCTTTTGAACTCAGAAAGTACATCAGTGGCCTTTGCCTGACTGACTCCTGTGTTTTCCTTCACTTTTAGAACCCTTCAGCTCTTGGGACTTTGGTGAATCTCAGCAATGCACATCTTGGTTCCATCAAAACTCGGTAAGTCTTTAATTCACTCTCTTTCTTCAGGACGGTGTGGCTTCAGGAAGTGGGTTGTGTATTCGCCTATCCTTTGTCCCCACTCCATGGTTTTTTCCGTTCTAGGAGTTCTAGGAGCTGCGGAGAGTTTTCCTTCTGTGAGCACACCTAAATTAGACTCACCATTTCCATCTCCCGTTCCCCACTAGATTAGCTTTGCTTTCTTCTTTGCTTGCTACTCCACACACTCAGAGTCCTCCCTATGTCTCTTTGGAGTCCTCCTATGTCTCAGGATATAGAAACCACAGGGGCTGGACAGATGGCTCAGAGGTTAAGAGCATTGCCTGCTCTTCCAAAGGTCCTGAGTTCAATTCCCAGCAACTACATGGTGGCTCACAACCATCTGTAATGAGATCTGGTGCCCTCTTCTGGCATGCAAGCATACATGGAAGGAATGTTGTATACATAATAAATAAATAAATCTTTAAAAAACAAAAAAAAGAAACCACAGTAAATCTAGGGATGGATCTTACCACAGCCCAGTGAAAATAAAAGGACGGTCAGTAGGTTTCTCTGAAGTCTCGCTCCCACCTCCTTACCGCTTGTTCTGCTGTTTGTAAGGTTTGAAGGCCTGTGTCTGCTGTCCCTGCTGGTAGGGGAGAGCCCCACGGAGTTCTTCCAGCAGCACTGTGTTTCTTGGCTTCGGAGCATTCAGCAGGTGTTGCAGGTAAGGATCTGCTCCCCTCAGTTCTACCGCCAGAATGGGTCAGGTGTGCTCTTTGTGGCTTGCACATTAGCTCTGGGGACAGAATATTGGAAACCATTTTCTGTTTTGTGCACAGAGATTAAGTGATCTTTCTAAACTTCCTGATAATTTCGTCTGTTAGCTTACATTGTAACTCTCAGCTTCACTGTTCCTTTCCTAAGAGGTGACACCTCTGAAGTTCTTTCTGTAAGTGCTTGTGTCTCTGTCCATTGCTCTGTTACCCATCTAATTTTTTTTTTTTTTTTTTTTTTTTTTTTTTTTGGTTTTTCGAGACAGGGTTTCTCTGTGGCTTTGGAGCCTGTCCTGGAACTAGCTCTTGTAGACCAGGCTGGTCTCGAACTCACAGCAATCCGCCTGCCTCTGCCTCCCGAGTGCTGGGATTAAAGGCATGTGCCACCACTGCCCGGCTCCTATCTAACTTTTTAACCTCTCTTCCTGACACCTCCATGCTCTCTGCACTTAGTTATTTCATAAGCAATCCCTGTGCTAAGCTTAGGGTAAGAGGTGCTTGAACTCCACTTTGGATGTTTTTTAAATCTAATATAGGGGACTGAGATAATATCCTTTTATGAACCAGAACTTGCAGATAACAATTTAGCCATGTGGTTTCTGTTAAATACTGTTTTTTATTCTTGTAAAAATGGGGAAAAAGTTCTTAGCATATGGGCCATGGAAAAGGATATACTCACATGCCACAGTTTGCAGATTTCTATTCTAATGGAAGTCACTTGAACTGAGAATAGTATAACTGATTGCAGTGACACCGACTGCAGTAAAGACTAGTTCACTCTGACCAGGGATTAGAAGTTTACAGTATTCTAAGAGTACAAAAGCTCCATAGAAAAGGAAGTTGGTCATTTGAAGAATTGTAAACATGACAGGTTGGTAGGGTTGAGATGCAGTTGGGGAGATAGGTGTAGGAGAACCAAGCAATAGGCTTTTATTTTATAAGGAGTTTGTCTTTTATTCTCTGAGTAGTGGGAATTCTTTAGAGGTTCTAAGTTGATTTCTTGCCGCTATAACACAATGCCACAGTTTGAGTAATCTATAAGGAACAGGTTTGTCTACATCATGGTTCTAGAAGCTGGAACATGCAAGTTGAAGGGAACCATCTCCTGAGGACCCGCTTGCTCCATTATAACTGGTTGGATGGCGTCAGTGGAAACTGGGGTTGGGAATGGGGGGGGGCTCTACTGCTACAGTAGCTTTCTGACTCAGTAAGATAGCTGCCTCAGCTTTGTTGTACTGGGGGCTAAGGATCCAGTAGATATAGTTTGGAGGCTATGCAAACTATAGTGGTGACAGTGGAGTGGTGATGATGGCATCTTCATATTTGAAAATTCCATTCTGGGTGCTGAACAAAGTGAGAATCAGTACCGAGAGTCCTGGAAGCAGAAGGACCAGGTAGATGGCTTTCAGAGGAGTAGAGGAGAACATTTGCAGTGGCCTGGACCAGGTGGTAGTGGTAGAGCTGATAGAGGTAGGTGGGTTTGACAGAGCCAAGTGAACAGTCTCATGATTGATTGGCTTTAGAGAGACTATATGACCAGCACGATTTGTGGCCTTCAGAATATTGGAAGGCACTCAGGGCTCAGGGAATAAAAGAAAACCCTGTGAGTGTGACTAGGAGTGTTGAGTTGCAGCCCTTTCAGTAGGACCTCCTCTTGATGTGGCCATGACCTGGAAGAGGACCTCTCTTGCTATGTTTTACCAGGGGGGTTGCCAGCGTTTAGCCAGTAGTGAAGCTGAGGGTGGGTTTTGGTGTGTGTCCTTGCTACCACTGAGATGTACATCATGCTTAATGGTCAGTGAAGGAGGAGTGAGAGAGACTGACACACAGATAAACCGGGATTGTGGGTTGGACAGAACCCAAGGTAAAGGGAGGGGTAAGTCAGATTGTGGGTTGGATGGGCCCCATGAGGAAAGAGGGAGGAGTCACTTCTGTTTATCTTCCTGGGAGTGACCTCTGTTTATACTCTGGAGGTAGAAGACTGACCCAGCGTCATTTACAGTCGTTTACAGTATTAGTCAATACAGTGAGTGAAAGTGTTTTCAAGGAGCTGTAGACACAGGCTAGACTGGCCTGGGTTGAGAAGCAACTGAGAAGAGGGATAGAAGAAAGGGATACAAGATGCTTTCAAGATACTGACTGTTGCTAGCTAGGTGGTGGTAGCGCACACCTTTAATCCCAGGCAGAGGCAGGCGGATCTCTGTGAGTTCAAGGCCAGCCTGGTCTACAAAAGTTAGTTCCAAGACAGGCTCCAAAGCTACAGTGAAACCCTGTCTTAAAAAAACAAAATAAAAAAGATGCTGACTGTCAGAGGAACCAAAATCGGACAGCTCTTAAGATTTGGGGGTAGAGTTTCATATTTGCTCAAGAAAGTTTCTAAGGTGGGGCCATCTCAAGCCTGTGTACAAGTTAGTGGGAGGAGAGGAGAGGTCATGTGTGGACAGGAGGAAGAAGGAAGGTGAAGGATGGATGAGGATGCCTAAATTTTCTGGTTTGGGAGTTGGAAGCTAAGGTAGCCCCAGTCCTTGGCTTCAGTTTTTTTCTGCCAAATTGAAGGCAAGGCCATGCAGGATGACAGTGGTGGAATTGGGATTGCAAGGTCAGTGGAGAATGGGGAGACATGTAGTAGGATTGCTGGACAGTGTTGAAGGCCTGTTTGTAGTTCATGGGCCCAACTGTTCTTTCTTTTTAAAATTAGTGGATTTGTCAAGCTGGCTTAGTGGATAAAGCCACTTGCTGCCGAGCCTGCTAACCTTAGTTCAGTCCTAGATGTGATAGAAGGAGAAACTGACTCCTGAAAGTTGTCCTCTGACTTCTATGCTCCTGCCATCACAAGTAAATTAAGAGACAGATGGAGGGAGGGGGAGACGAGAAAAGGAAATGAATTATTTCTGAGCTAAGAGAAAACCCAGGCTGTCCTCCCTAGTCCTGGTCTTGAGCCAGCCCTCCTACCTCAGCTCCTGACTACAGGCACAGTTGTCCATGTTTCTTAGTTCATACTCTCATCTGTGTGGTTGGCACATTGCCTCCTCTGGTTTAGAAGAAGGTATATGCCAAGGGATTTCCCCCCTCTCCCCCACCTCTCCAGGTTTCTGTTAATTTTTCCAGATAAATCCTGAAACCAAATAGTTTTTCTCCATGAATTCTAGGGTGGGTGTGAGTCAGACTTGGAGAGGTGGGGCAGACAAATGCAATATGGGAGAATGAAGACCTTTAAGATCTACTAAACATGATCCTTTAAGAGGTGTGGCTTTGCTACTTTTTTTTCTTCAAACAAATTTCGTGGGACCCAGATACATTTTTATTATTATTATAATTTATTATTTTTGAGGTTATGAGGATGGAACCCAGTACCTCATGCATGCTAGGCAAGTGGACATCCCCAGTTTTCCAGACATTAGATGGATATTAAAATGTAAACATGTCCTTTCTGTAGACATGTTCCTTCCGTAACTTCTTGTTGATGGTAAATGTGATGGTAATATCCATACTAGCTGTGGTGTTGTTACACTTCCTGTCCTCCTGGTGGCAGTGAAGGTTAGGTTTGCAGTACGGTGCTTTGCTTTTAGTCACAGGACTCACCACCCACCATTGAGCTGGCTGTGGCTATCCTGAGGGATCTGCTCCGATATGCATCCCAGCTTCCTACGCTGTTCCGGGACATCTCCACCAACCACCTTCCTGGGCTTCTTACTTCCTTGCTGGGCCTCAGACCAGAGGTGAGACTTTCAGACTGTTTGGATTAAAGAATGTTATGGGAACTGCTTAGGGATTAGGACTTAGGAAGTGTGAGGATAAGAAAATGGTGACTATTTAAGGAGAAGGGAACTTAGGGGCCGGGGTGAGACGGAGGGTGTGGGCCATTGCTGTTGGTCTCTTCCTTCTGATTTCTGCTTTTCCCACAGTGTGAGCAGTCAGCTTTGGAGGGAATGAAAGCTTGTGTGACCTATTTTCCTCGGGCCTGTGGCTCTCTAAAAGTAAGTACTTATGAAACTGTGCTAGGTCTTCCCCTTAGATTTCATCCCTGCCATTAGTCTTCACAGTGAAGACATTGACATAAATTACCTGCCTAAAATGAGTAGGACTTAGAGCTTGTGTCTGTCTGATGCTAGGGTCCATTCTCTAACCCACAAACTCCTTTATTCTTCTCTCCTTTCCTCCCATCCCCTTTTATTAATTTTTAAATTTAGTTTTTTTTTTTTTTAATTTTATGTGTGTATTTTGCCTGCGTGTTTCTCTATGAGCCATATGTGTCTGTGGAGAGACCTGTGCCTGTGGAGGCCAGAAGGGTGTTGGCTCTCCTGGAACTGGAGTTAACAGATGATTGTGAGCTGCCACGTGGGTGCTGGGAACCAAACCTAGGAACCCTCTGCAAGAATAGCTCCTACCACCTCCAATCCTTCTTTTTAATGACTATCCTACCACTAAGCTGCACTCCCAAGTCCCACCCCCTCAACCCCTTCCTCCTTCTGTTCTGCCTGTTGGATCTCTAGAATGCCATGCCTGTTTTTCTGCTGTCCTGTCTTTGTTCCTGAGACACCCAGCAGCGTTTCTTCAGGAAGAGTGCAGCTACAGAGACTTATCAACACTCCCCCCTTGTTTCTGGCTTGTTTTTCCTGCTTTTCGCTACTCTTGTTCAGACCAAGAGCAGTATGGATTTGTCTTGGATTAGGTGCTTGTCACCAAGCCTGCTGTATCTCACCTTGCCAATTTCACTCAAAGAAGACTTGTTCTTAGAATTGACCCTAGCATATCAGCATTTTTTTTTCCCTTTCCCATTAAGTCAAGAACTTTTAGCCTTTTCACCTAAAGGAAGTACTTGACAACTTTTTTTTCCCTTGTCTGAGTTGACAACATTTGAGGTCATCATAAAGTAACATAAGGGTTGTTTGAACACAGCACTGTGGTACTGGAAGGTCTGAGAAAGAAAATGAAGTCTGTTGGTACAATTGTTCTGGTTTATTATTAGAAGTTGTTAAGCTCTTGTACCCAGTTTGTGACTTAAACTTTATGATAGGTTAGTGTGTATAGAAAAAACAAACTGGGGTGGTGGTGCTCTAGGGTGGCTGAGGCAGGAAGATCATGAGTTTGAAGTTAGTCTAAGTTGTATAGTGAGACTTTAAAAAACATTCAAAATAAATAAACATAAAACCTACTATATGTGTGATTGGGAATTATTCAAAACCTGTGTGTGTGTGATAAAAAACATACAGCCTACTCTTTTTCTTTTGTGGTTTGAAGCATCTGCTGGAGGTATTGATACATATTCTTTGTGGATAAGGGTGTGTGTCACTAACTAGAGTCCTCCAGTTTGTGAAGTCTCAAGGCAAGTATTTCTCAGGAACCGTATCTGTACACATCTTTTATTTTCATATGGGTGCACCTAAATCACAGTTAATAGAAGTTACAAGTGATAGGACAGGGTTTTTTTGTTGTTGTTTTTTGTTTTTTGATGTGGCACGAACTCAATCCAGCCACTGAGTTACATCTTTAGCCTCTCAGAGTTATGGTTTGAGCTCATAAAAGTGCAGGGAATCACGAACATTCTGTTTCAGTTAAAGGGTTCAGAGTAGTTTAAAATTATAGACTAGGGTTGCCAAGATGGCCTAAAAGGTCTTGCCACCAAGCATGATGGCTTGATGGATTTGATTCCCAGAACCCATATGGTGGAAAGAAAAAGTCAACATCAGGGGCTGGAGAGATGGCTCAGAGGTTAAGAGCACTGACTGCTCTTCCAGAGGTTCTGAGTTCAATTCCCAGCAGCCACATGGTGACTCACAGCCATCTGTAATGAGATCTGGTGCTCTCTTCTGGTGTACAGGCATACATGAAGGCAGAGAGCACTGTAATATATATATAATACATAAGTCTTAAAAAAGTCTACAAGGTATGCATGTGTGAAAACCCAAAAATTAAGAATAAATCTTTTACAATAGCATATGTAAATTTATTAACAGGTTGAATATGATCTTTAAGAAAATTTATATATGCATGTGTGCATATCCCATGTTGTACATGGGAAGTTGGAGAACACCTTTTAGGAGTGGATCTCTCCTACTGTGGGTTCTGGTCATTGGGCTTATATAGTAAACACTGTTACTGGATGAGCCAGCTCATCGCCAGCTCAGGCCATGCTTTAGTGTAGTAATTTTAAGGCGGAGTGCATTCCTTCAGTGACTAGGAGAAATACAGAAATAAAAATTGCTTTAGTTACTTGTCCTCGGGGACTTTATAGGAGTATAGGGCACATCTAGAGGCCACAGGAATATGCAGGGCTGAGAATTCTCTGGTTTCCCTGGGGCATTGTACCTCGTGAGTTTAAAGGAAGTAGTTGTGAATCACAGGTGGCTACTGTGGCAGATCTGCCAGTCTGCTGGGTAGGAGGTCAGCAGGGTCTGCATCAAGTAACCTAAATCTAGGGAGCCGGTCTCCAGAATAAGTTACAGAAAGCACATATCAGGATTGCCCACATTGAGGAACTGGGAGGGAAGGGGAAGCTTTAAACTGTCAGGGTGGCTGAGCTCTCTAGTATGAGAATCTAACATTCATGAAGGGTAACATGGCACCTTAGATTTAGAGTTCCCTATAGAACTAGGTTTTGTCAGTTCTGTGATTTGAATTTGTGATGCATGTAGTTGATATGTTAAGGTGTGTTACACTTTTGGTTTTTTGAGACAGGGTGTCTCTGTGGCTTTGGAGCCTGTCCTAGAACTAGCTCTTGTAGACCAGGTTGCTGGGATTAAAGGCGTGCGCCACCACCACCCGGCAAGGTGTGTTACTCTTAAAATGTGAAAGGAACAGGTGAGTTCTTTGCTGACAGCTATGGATCCTGCTGATATGCATATTTGTTTGCATTTAAAATTAAGAGTTCTAAGCCGGGCGGTGGTGGTGCACGCCTTTAATCTCAGCACTCGGGAGGCAGAGGCAGGCAGATCTTTGTGAGTTCGAGACCAGTCTGGTCTACAAGAGCTAGTTCCAGTGCAGGCTCCAAAGCCACAGAAAAACCCTGTCTCGAAAAACCAAAAACAAACAAACAAAAAAAATTCAGAGTTCTAGCCAGACATGGAGGCACGTGACTTTAATCCCAGCACTGGGGAGGCAGAGGCTGGCGGTTCTCTGTGAGTTCAAGGCCAGCATGGTTTCCAAAGTGAGTTCCAGGACAGCCAGAGTTAGGCAGAGAAACCCTGTCTCAAAAACAAACAACAACAACAAAAGAACAATTAAGAGATAATTCTATATTCTACTTATAGTTGCTGAAACTAATGATGGATCCCCATTATTACTCATGTATTCATAAGCCTCATTTTTCTACCCCAAATAAATTGTGGCCCTTAGACTGAACACTTATTTCAGGCTTTCTGATATCAGGCAGAGGGTTTGCTGCCAGCCAGGTGGCAGCTGTGAGATTCGCTGCCTTTGCTCTGTCCCCACCCCCACCCCAGCTTGTTCTTAGGACCTAACCCTCTGGGTAGTGCACTAATTCCAGTCCGGGTCTTTATTTCTGTATCTCAACTTGTAGAGCTGGAGTGTGTGTATTTATGCTTTTCAGACCTGTCATTTTGGTTTCAGAGAGAAAGATGACTGTCACTTGCAAAAGCTAGCAGAGTGAGCCCAGTTGTTTGGGTAGGGCCCAGGAAGGAGACTGAGAACCAGAGCTCATGTGTGGTGTCTCTGTCACAGAAATGGACCTGACCCTCCCCTTGGATGCATCATGCTTTCTGTGTCTATAGGAAAGCAAATCTCAGGTGGAAAGACTGCTGTGGAGACCTTTGTCACTGTCCCATAACCTCTTCCTTTCTTCCCTCCTCCAGGGCAAGCTGGCCTCTTTTTTCCTGTCTCGGTTAGATGCCTTGAATCCTCAGCTCCAACAGGTAAAGGGAAGGGAAAGGCAACAAAGCCCAGGGGCTCTGACCAGGGGTATCTTTTATGGCTCATTCTTAGCCATTATTTCTTACAGCATTTGGGTCCTCTTCTCGCTTTCTTCCTGTTAACATACACACTTACTGGTTTTTGTCCTTTTGGAGACTTCTGCCTCACTGTTCTTGAGTTCTTGTTGATCTCTGTTTCTCTTGGGCATTAGTGGGGTGGGAGACCAATGACTGAGCTAGTTCCTTTCTGACCAGCTTTGGTCTGCAAGTGTTCCTCCAGGTTGTGACCAGCCTTCTGCCCTTTTGCAGCTGGCCTGCGAGTGTTACTCCAGGTTGCCCTCTTTAGGTGCTGGCTTTTCCCAGGGACTGAAGCACACAGAGAACTGGGAGCAGGAGCTGCACAGCCTGTTGACCTCACTGCACAGCTTGCTGGGGACTCTATATGAGGGAGCAGAGACCGGTAGGGACTTTGTAGTGAGGAGATGGGCTTCCGTGGGTTGTGGCAGGAGGGAACAGGAGGGTGATCCTGAGAGGTGGGATAGTGGGTTTCTGGGCATCAGGGATGAGACCATAGGTGGGTTATCTACCACAAATGGAAAGATGGGGCTGGAGAGAGTGCAGTGGTTCAGAACACTGCGCCTCCAGGATCAGGGTTTGAGTCCCAACACCCACATGGCAGCTCACACAAATAAAAAAAGCGGGATGGGAAAAAGACAGAGTGTACAGGTGGTTGTGTTGCTGCCTAGCTCCTGTGCAGAGTGAAGGCCCTGAAGTAGAGAAGCTGCTTTCCCACTCAGAAGATGGTAACACTCATGTCCTCCTCCAGCTTTGGCAGAGGTTTTCAGGACTGGCCCGTTGCCTGGGGCTCATGCTCAGGTATGTAGGTATTGGAGGGATGGTCTTGCAGCTGGAGAAGTTGAGGTGGGTGTGTGGAGTCAAGCTGCGGTGGCTGCCCTGATTTTCTCTTTGCTCTGGTTCCTTAGCTCTGAGTTTGGGGCTCCTGTGTCCGTTCCTGTGCAGGAGATCCTGGACCTCATCTGTCGGATCCTCAGCATCAGTAACAAAAATATTGTGAGTGGACTTTGTCTTTCATATATAGCCTTGCTCAGGACCCTGGGCACCTCAACACCCCCTGCCATCTCTGTCCTGACACATGTGTGACTGTCAGTGGACTCGCTCACACAAAGCAGAGACACCTGTTCAGAGTGTGAATTTGGGGATGAGCTAAGGCATTGTTGAAGGGCTCAGCTGTCTTCTCCTGCAGGATGGGAGATGGGTTTGGGTTGATTTGGCAGGGAGTGGGTTCATGGTTGTACGGTCTGATACACCCTGCTCTCTTTCTGTATTTCTCTGGTTCTCCTTCTCATTTTCCATCTTACTTTTGCTGAATTTTCCTCCAGAACTTGCTTGGAGATGGTCCTCTCAGGCTGCTGTTGCTGCCCTCTATCCACCTCGAAGCCTTGGACTTGCTCTCTGCGCTGATCCTTGCGTAAGTGGACTGCTCACAGTGTGGAGAAGGGAATGGACATACTGGAAGTGAAGGTCACTGTTCCATCCTCTCTGCCCCCAGGTGTGGAAGCCGACTCTTGCGTTTTGGGGCCCTGATCAGCCGCCTGCTTCCCCAGGTCCTTAATACCTGGAGCACTGGGAGGGACACTCTGGTTCCAGGCCAGGAGAGGCCTTACAGGTGATTATCCAGGCAGGGGCTAGAGTGGAGAGGGTGGTGAGAGTGTGCGGGTGCCCAGGGGCTCCGGCGTCCCAGCCCTCCACTCATTCTCTGCTTTCCTTGCTCTTGTTCCAGCACCATTCGGACCAAGGTTTATGCTATCTTAGAGCTGTGGGTGCAGGTTTGTGGGGCGTCTGCAGGCATGCTCCAGGGAGGGGCCTCAGGAGAGGCCTTGCTCACCCACTTACTCAGTGACATCTCGCCACCAGCAGATGCTCTTAAGGTGAGACCTTGGCTCCTGTTCCCCCCGGCTCCTGTGCCTGTTTTCTGACTGTCCTGATTGTGATTTGCTTGTATATGTGACTGTATCTCCTTTACCACAAGCTGTGCAATGCCAGGGGAAACTCTGACGGAAGTTTGCCAAGTGGGAAGCCAAGTGCCCCTAAGAAGCTGAAGCTCGATATGGGAGAAACTTTGGCCCCATCCAGCCACAGGAAAGGAGACAGGAACGCCAACAGCGATGTGTGTGCGGCTGCACTAAGAGGTGGGCCGATTAAGCCAGAACCAGTTGGCAGAGTAGATTGTGCAGGAGCAGAGACAGTCATGCCGCCTTGAACACTCTTCTGTCCTGCTTTTAGATTGGGGATCTGGTAGCTTTTCCTGTTCTTCCAAGGTCTCAGTTTAATTTATTCAAGCACTTTACATATGCACTGTGTGTGGCAGGGGCAGTACGTGCATTTGGGGAATCCATGGATCCATGCCCGTGGAGTTCATGTGCCCTGCAGAGCAGGATGGTGTGGGGATTCCCTGCGTCCAGTGCATCTGGGAATGTAGGCAGCAGTTAAGTGAATACCATACAGTTAGTTGATGACTGTCCTTTGGGGCTCATGTCTTCTTTCTGTCTGTTGTCATGCTGTCAAGTTGAGGCCAGTTCTCAAGTATACAGATGTAACTGATAATGTCTTACTGCATTATCATCCTCATTTTACACCAGTGGAAGAAAAAGGAGGGGGTAAATGCCTTGCCCTGGGTAGGCAGTGGCAGAACTGGGTGCTCCTATGGGCCTGTGTGCCTTTTCAGTTCTCTGCCTCTGACATGCCATTCTCTTCTCAGGCCTTAGCCGGACCATCCTCATGTGTGGGCCTCTCATCAAGGAGGAGACTCACAGGGTTAGTAGAGATGGTCCTCATGGTGTCTGGGGAGGGGCTACTGCTCTGTGCACTTGGGAGTGTTTGCCCCAGAGGTGGACCCACTGAAACCTGGGAACAAAGACCCTGGCTATGAAGGGTTGGTGGCCATGGTGGCATTTCTAGACTCACTGCTTTCTTTCCAGAGACTTCATGATATAGTCCTGCCCCTGGTCTTGAGTGTGCAGCAGGGTGAGGTTCTGGGCAGCCCCCCTTACAGCAGTTCCTGCTGCCGCCGAGAGCTCTACCGCCTGCTGCTGGCTCTCCTGCTGGCGCCTTCCCCTCGCTGCCCACCTCCTCTTGCCTGTGCCCTGAAAGCTTTCTCTCTTGGCCAATCAGAAGATAGTCTTGAGGTAATTGCTCATTGGGCCAGATCTTTCTTTGATTCCTGAGTTCTTTTGTTCTGATGTTTGCCTTGCGAGACCCTGTGTTCCTGATGGCCCTGTCCTTTCTTCCTTCCTTAGGTCTCCTCTTTCTGCTCAGAAGCACTAGTGACCTGTGCTGCCCTGACACACCCCCGAGTTCCTCCCCTGCAGAGCTCAGGCCTTGCCTGCCCCACACCTGCCCCAGTTCCTCCTCCCGAGGCCCCATCTCCATTTAGGGCCCCACCCTTTCATCCTCCAGGTCCCATGCCCTCCATCGGTGCTATGCCATCTCCAGGCTCAATATCTTCAGCAGGCCCAGTGCCCTCAGCAGGCCCCATTCCCACAGTAGGCTCCATGCCCTCAGCTGGCCCTATGCCATCCACAGGCCCGGTGCCCTCTCGCCCTGGACCTCCAGCCACAGCCAACCACTTAGGCCTCTCTGTGCCAGGCCTAGTGTCTGTCCCACCCAGGCTCCTTCCTGGCCCTGAAAACCATCGTGCAGGCTCCAGTGAGGACCCTGTCCTTGCTCCTAGTGGGACCCCTCCACCTAGCATACCCCCAGATGAAACTTTTGGAGGGAGAGTACCCAGGCCAGCCTTTGTCCACTATGATAAGGAGGAGGCATCTGATGTGGAGATCTCATTGGAAAGTGACTCTGATGACAGTGTGGTGATTGTACCCGAGGGGCTTCCATCCCTGCCACCTCCACCACCATCAGGCAGTCCTCCCCCTGTGGCTCCTACTGGCCCACCAACAGCCTCCCCTCCTGTGCCAGCCAAGGAGGATTCTGAAGAGCTGCCGGCAACTCCAGGGCCTCTGCCCCCACCCCCACCCCCTCCCCCACCTGTTTCTGGTCCTGTGACACTTCCACCACCCCAGCTGGTCCCTGAAGGGACTCCTGGAGGAGGACCCACAGCCATGGAGGAAGATTTAACAGTTATTAATATCAACAGCAGTGATGAAGAGGAAGAGGAGGAGGAAGAGGAGGAAGAGGATGAAGAGGAGGAGGAGGAAGACTTTGAGGAAGAGGAGGAAGATGAAGAAGAGTATTTTGAGGATGAAGAGGAGGAAGAAGAAGAGTTTGAGGAGGAATTCGAGGAGGAGGAAGGTGAATTAGAAGAGGAGGAGGAAGAGGAGGAGGAAGAAGAGTTGGAAGAAGTAGAAGATGTGGAGTTTGGCTCTGCAGGAGGAGAGGTAGAAGAAGGTGGACCTCCACCCGCAACGCTGCCTCCTGCTCTGCCACCTACAGACTCCCCCAAAGTACAGCCCGAGGTAGAACCTGAACCTGGGCTCTTACTGGAAGTAGAAGAGCCGGGGGCAGAGGAGGTGCCAGAGCCTGAGACAGCTCCCACCCTGGCCCCTGAGGTGCTCCCCTCCCAGGAGGAGGTGGAGCAGGAAGGGGTCAGCCCTACAACAGGGCCTCCTCAGGAGCTTGTTGAAGATGAGTCCTCCGTTCCCCCTACCCTGGTAGAAGAAGGGAATGAGGGTGGAGGTGAGAAGGTGCCAACCCCACCTGAGACACCTGCAGAAGAAGATATAGAGGCAGACACAGAAGCCGCAGCTCCCCAGGAAAAGGTGACGACAGGGCCAGCCAGGGAGGGCATGGGTGGAGCCTGGGGCTGGAGGAAAACTGTGGCTGCTACCTAAGGGGAGAGGCTTGCTCCAGCCTGGTCTGCTTTCCCGTGTATGTGACTGAATTTTGTGTCTTTGTCTCTAAAAGGAGCAAGATGACACAGCTGCCATGCTGGCTGATTTCATCGATTGTCCCCCTGATGATGAGAAGCCACCACCTGCCACAGAGCCTGACTCTTAACCCCTTCTGCACCCTAACACTTTGTATTCAATAAAGTTAGGTCTGTAGATATTTATGTTGCTCTTGCTATACTGTTTGCTGCCGGGAGCCTGAGTGAGTGCCAGGATTTTGTTGCATCCTCTCCAGATGTGTCCACTGTTGTCTTCATTGACCCGAGGAAGAACCACTGGCCTAAAGAAGTAGCCAACTGCCCTGTCAGTAAGTTAGTGTTGGAGCTTTTGATTCTTGTCCTCTGTTTTCTGTAGGAGCTTGCCATGTAGCCCAGGCTGGCCCTGAATACATAACCTTGGGTCAGCTTCCTTTGTCCCAAGGGCCGAGGTTGTAGATGTGCCCCACATCCCTCTGCTGTCTGATGTCACGTGAGCTGACATGCCTGTGAGTGATGCAGGGCTGTGGTGAGTTTGTACTGCAAGGCTAGCATTTCAAGGTTAGCAGTTGAACTGATTTTTTTTGAAACTTTGTGTAAGTTTAAAAAAATAATCTCCCCAGAGAAATTGTTAGAATATATAACCTCTACCTAGATCCACCAGTTGTCAGCTTTTTTCCAACCTATCTAGATCTGTATCTACAGATAGGCCTATATATATTTATATAAATTTACGTGTCTGTATTATGTTGTTGAACTTGGAGAGTACATCATGATCTGTCTTCAGTGTTACCTGAGATTAAGAACATAATACTGGTTGGGCAGTGGTGGCACATGCCTTTAATCCCAGCACCAGGCAGGATCTCTGTGAGTTTGAGGCCGGCCTGGTCTACAGTTCCAAGGATATCCAGAGCTACACAGAGAAACCCTGTCTTGAAAAAGCAAAACCAAACCAAACAAACAATAAAACCCCATAATACATGGGCTGGAGAGACGGCTCAGCAGTCAAGAGCAGTGACTGTTCTTCCGGAGGACCCAGGTTCAGTTTCTAGCACCTGCATGGCAGCCCACAGCTGCCTGTAACTTTTGTTCCAGGGGATCTGACACCCTCTTCTAGTCTCCTTGGGCACCAGGCTTGCAAATGGTACACAAACACCCGCCCAAACAAACCACACACAACCTTGGGCTGGAAATGTACTCACTTGTAGAGTACTTGTTTGCGTGAAATCCCCAGCACCAGATGGTGCTGCACAGCACAGTGCATCACAACAGGGCATGCAGATGACACTTGTAATCCCAGCACTCAGATGGTAGAGGCTGGAGGCTTAGGTGTTAGTCGCTCGTGGCTGCCTTGAGTTCAAGGCTAGCCTGTGATAAATGAGACTGTCTCAAGACCTAAACCCAAACAGGTTAAATAACAAAAACAATTAGAATTATCAAACCTAAGGAAAGCAATTCATAGTCAGATGGTCCCTGATTTCAGAGTTTGACGTGACAGTGTTACAACAATAAAGAATTTTTCACCTTTAATCCAGTATTCAATAAATTGCATGAGCTGTTCAGCACTTGATTATGAAATAGTCTGTGCTGGATGCTTTTGCCCAGATGGCACAGTGTTGCGATGGGCTTTGGTAGATTAGGTGCAGGAGGAGAGTATTTTCAGGCTTAGGATGGGTTGATTGGGGTGCAGTTCCATTGTCAGGAATGTTTGTATTGTCCACATAATGACAGAGTTATAAAATTTCATGACTTTTTCACTTACTCCTGTGGGTCAAGAGTTTTTATGTGATGGAGATGACCATGTAAGGATCACTGATGGCAAGACCCCTAGTGATTCTCTCAGAAGGAGAAAGCCTGATACCTGGAAACTGCGCTTAGGGTATCAGCCATGGGAATAGACTAGAACGGGTTTTCCAGTTTAAATTATATTTTGAATAGATAATATATTAAGATCTGCCTGCCTCTGCCTCCCAAGTGCTAGGATTATTTTTTTTTTTTTTTGGTTTTTCGAGACAGGGTTTCTCTGTGGCTTTGGAGCCAGTCCTGGAACTAGCTCTTGTAGACCAGGCTGGTCTCGAACTCACAAAGATCCGCCTGCCTCTGCCTCCCGAGTGCTGGGATTAAAGGCGTGCGCCACCACCGCCCGGCCAAGTGCTAGGATTAAAGGCGTGCACCACCACTGCCCAGCTTAAAGCATTTTCTTATGCTTCTCATTTTTCCAGTTTCCCTCTCTGCCTGGGATCTCTATTCCAGACTTCCCTCACCTCTTTGGTGACGCTTGCCTTTCATTTTTGAAGTCAAGAAAGTGTGTGTTGTTTGCAAATGTGTGTATGTGTTGGTAGGACTTTTCTTTTTACATTTGTGTATGTGTGTTTTCTAGGCATAAGCCACTGTCCCTGGCTGAGGATATTTGATATTTGTATTTGTGTGGATAGGAATTCTTAATTGTCAACACACTAGTGTTGAAAGGCAACATCTTTTTATGACTAAGCCACAAGGGCAAATATTTCCATTGCATAAAACTATGCGTTAGCCCTTGAATGTAGGTGTCCCACAGGCTTCTGTTGAAGACTCGAGCCACAGCTGGTGATACTATTCAGGGGACTTTGGTTGGTGATGAAATTACCTGGCACGAGTGAGAAGGAAACACGGAACACGGAACAAACCCACTTAGGAGTTTATTAGAGGGGGCGTGTACAGGCCTGGGAAAGTCAGTGTGGGGAGAGAGAGAGGGCGTGTCCAGCTTTTAGCTGCCAAGTGCATGCACACAGGGGGTTGACATGACTATGTCATACGCAGATGTTGAGGCTCATGCATGCAAGGGCTTAGCTGAGTCATGTGTGGATGATGCAATCACACATGCATGCAAAGGCTTAGCTGAGTCATACTGGATGATGCAACCATGCATGTGCATGGGTCATGGGGGGCGGTGTCCCTGGGGTCATTAGGCCCTTCTGCCTGAGGGCTTGTCTGCACATGCATGGTCCTAGAATCAGCCTTACTGTGGCTGAAATCATAGCAGGTGAGGCTTATTTAGAGGTGTGGGTCACTGAGAATATGTTCTTGAGGGATGTGTCCTATCCCAGGCCCTTTTGCTTTCTGTTCATCAAGACACGAATGGCCTTCATCACATGCTCTGATTGCCATAATGTTCTGCCCCATCATGGAGCCTGTGGAGCCAAGGTCTGTTGGCTGAAAGCTCTGAAACTAAGTCCAAATATATCTTCCTTTTCACATTGTGTACATCAAGTGTGCAGCCTCGTGCCACACAAATTAATCTCCTTGAGGATAGGTGAGGAAGGAGAGGACGTAGCATTTACTTGTGACCGTGAGCCTTGTCTGACTCAGTCAGGTACTTTTCACATCCCTCCAGGACGGTCATGTAGGACCCTTCTCTGGGGCCCTTTTGGAGTAACATTTCCTGGTTCTTTCTGGTTGCTTAGAGAACTGTCCTCCCATTTTTTTCATGACAACTACATGCATATCCCTAGCTGTTGAGTGGGGCTGGGGAAGCAGTACACCCCACACTTGGCTTTACCTACATCTGCCTTCACAGAGTGGGAAGCCATTGGCCAGGTATGGCCTGTGTGCAGCTGGATCAAAGGGTGTGTTAGGATCAAAGGGTCTGTTGTTTATGTCAACACTTTGCAGTAAGAAGTAGTTTTGTTACTCTATGTTTTCTCCTGCTTCCCAGTTTTGCCTTCTGTATATCTGTTCTAATTATCTATTTTGTGATGAATCGTCCTAAAATTTAATGACTTAAAAATTTCAGAGTTACATAATCATTGAATTTTATAGTTCTGATGGTCTTGGGCCTCAGCTAAGTGACCTCACATGGGATCTCATGTAGCTGTGATGAGACAGGAGCTGAGGGCACAGCCGACTCAGAGGTTTCCTGACTCACACTTCTCATTGACATTCAACTGGGATCTTTTTGTTTTTCGAGATGGTTTCTCTGCGTAGTCCTGGCTGACTCTGTAAAACTGAGAGATCTGCCTGCCTCTGCCTTCTGAGTGCTGGGATTAAAGGTGTACACCACCACCACCTGGCTCAACTTGGCTCCTAAGTTAGGATTGTCAGCTGGAACATAGGGCCTGGGTGTTGTACCAGGCCTTTTCTTTTGGGCTGCTACCCAGCTCCCAAATCATGACTTGGAGACTTATAGTTTTGAATGCTTTGCCTAGCTTTGCTCGTTTCTGGCCAGCCTTTTAACTAAACCAGGTTCTCTTTATCTACCTTTTGCCTCAAGGCTTTTTACTTTCTTCCCTTCTGTAGTCTTTCACTGCTTCTCTGTCTGGTTGGTGGCCGCACAGTCTGACCCAGGTGTCTCCCTTGTTCTCTCCTCTCTTTCATTCTTAGATTTCTTCTCCTATTTATTCTCTCTGCCCCCCCAGCCATGCCTATCCTTTCTCCTGCCTAGCTATTGGCCATTCAGCTTTTTATTAGCCCAATTAGGTGCCTTAGGCAGGCAAGGTGAAACAAATGTAACACATCTTTACATAATTAAATACATGCAGCATTGTGGGGGCTGAATTATTCAGGCCCATATTCCAGGCGGTCAGAGAATCTAAGTAACTTTCAAGGTGCAGTTTGCACCTTCCACACAGGAGGTGGTCACCTAGCTCTTTGATAAAATAACCTGATGCCATCCTAACAGGTGGTCAGGATGTGCTAATGTCCTTCTGCTCCTTCTATTGCAAATTAGGAGGTCACCTGGGGAAGAGGTGTTTTCAGTCTATGTGACAAAATAGGCATGGACAGGAAGGACATGACCTAAGTCATTCCTCACTACCTAGGAAACAATGCTAAAACAGTCTGTTACCTGCCCCCTCAGTTTACCTTGATATAAAAGCTCTTTGGAAAATAAACACGGGTGATTTCAGGATTTAAATAAACTCCCTCCCGATAAATTGTGCCTCATTTTTTTCCCACTCCACTCTAGTATGAGAAGTGTTTTATGTCTGGGCTGGTCCCTGACACAGTATAAACAAAGGTAACACACCTTTACACCTTTAAAGTAATATTCTGCAACATAAGCAAATTGACACATCTTTGCTCAGTTAAAATAATATTCCACAGCAGTGTTTCTTTATCGGATGGTCCCAAGAGTGAACATAGTAAAACAAGATGTAAGGGATTGCACGACTGGTCTCAGAAATCACAGAGCAGCCCTTCTATTGAGTTCTGTTGCTGTTGTCAAAGGTCTAGCCAGGTGCATGAAGAAGGGGAGATAGAGGGTGCCCAATGAGTGGGGTAGCACGGGTTTTAATTGGTCTTAATAAAAATCCAGAGTCAGATATTAGGGGGTAAATGCTGAAACATCAGAGAAGTGGAGCAGCAGCCACTAGAGTTCTTACCTCTACGAAATCCTCAGACCAAAAAGAGGCCAAGCTCCTGTCTTCTGCCTTACATTCCTCTCCACCCAGCCATATCACTTCCTGTCTGTCTGTACAGACCTCCAGACCTCTATGGTTAAACTAGTGGTTAGCTTTACCCTCTGATCTTCAGGCAAGCTTTATTTGTTAGAGTACAAACAAGATATCACCACAGAGAGGGACATCAGTGTCATATAAGGGAACATGAGATGCTGTATATGTGGCCATATCTGGAAAAGAATCTGTCACAGTCTAGTCTCTGACCACAGGTCACATCCCTCCCACTTAAAAACAACATCAATACCTTCTCAAAGCCTTGATCTGGTTATGGCATTGGTTTAAGGTCAGGGTCTCATCCAAGTGCAGACAAAAATCCCTGGGTATCTTTCTCAGGCAAAGCTCATTTTTACTTCCTATGAGTTCTTTGTGGCTTCTGGCTTCAGCTTTCAGGAATTCATTTATTCGTGACATGAGTTATGTGTGTGTGTGAATGTATGAGGAGTGTCACACACATGCAGAGGGCAGAGGACAACCTTTGAGTGTCACTGCTTACTTTTCCACTGTGTCCTCCGATTTCTGTGTAAGCCAGGATGACTGGCCCATGCATGGGCTTGTAGGGCATTTCAGGTCTCTGCCTCCGGTTTCAACATGGGTTCTGGGGGTTGCAGGTGGTCAGGCTGTGGGCAAATGCCTTACCAGGCCAGCCTTTAGGATTTTAGCTCCCTCTTGGGAGTCATCCTTCTACCATGTTGATTGACAGCTCTCAGTGTGATTCTTGTGTACAGAAGTCTGCAGGTCCAACGCTTGCTTTTGTCTTTGTACTATTTCTTTTCCTTTCGGTCCAGGCTTATTAGTCATGAGCAAACAGTAACAGTGTCAAGTCTGTACACGTTGTATGTCTCAGTTCTAATCCTGCCTGTCCATCAAAACACTTGGGCATTTCTTTATGGTGCCCTTTTCTAGTTTGGATTGGAATATCTTTTTAAACAGGTGAGACAGCATCTCATGCAATTCAGACGGGCTTCAAACTTGTTATATAGCAGAGGCTAGCCTTGAACTGTTCTTTCTCCCTTGTCTTTGAGAGTACTCAGAAAATACAGGTAAGCACCACTCATTGACCTTGATTTTCTCTGTTGTCCAGGCCTGCCCTGAAGAGGCTTGGATCTTGTCTGTTTAAAAAAAGTAGTTAAAGTAGTGGTCCTCAACATGTAGGTTGTGATCCTTTGGGGGTCGAATGTCCTTTTCAAAGGGTCACCTCACATGAGACCATCAGAAAACACATTTACATTATGAGTTACAACAGTAACAAAATTACAGTTCTGAAGTATTAACAAAATTAATTTTATGGTTGGGGATCACCATGACATGAACTGCTGTCATACTGTCTGTCTGTGCTGTCACAGTGTGTGTGTGTGTGTGTGTGTGTGTGTGTGTGTGCTATCACATGCCTGTATGTGCTGTCAGTGTGTGTGCTGTTACAGTGTCTGTGTGTTGTCACAGTGTGTGTGTGTGCCACAGACCGTGGGGAATCAGGGTCTTGGTACCAGGAAGGCACAAGTTAAGGCGAGTGACAAACAGACACAGCACACAAGAGAGTGGTTTGAATCTGCTGCAACATTACTGAATTCACGTTTTCATTATATAGTACTACAACAAAGAAGGTCATATATCGTTAGTTGACATAGTAAGAAAGCTTCTTTTAGTGATTTTTAGGGAGAGTATATATCATGTATATATCATCGGGGACAGATGTTAGATAAGGTATATTTAGAAGAGAAATTCTTGCCCTTAAGAACACAGATCTTAGATAAGTGGTTTTGCCTTATCTAGAAAGCTCTTATCTTACTGTGGCTATCCCTGTTTCTCATCATGCCTAATTGGTTCTCTGCTCCTGGCTCTCTCCTACCATAAATTTCCTGTCCTTGGTTAAATTACTTAGTGGGTCATAAATTTCCTATCCTTGGTTAAATGACTTTATGGGCTGGAATGCTTAATATTGCAAGGGAATCTTTTCCTAGTTTCTGTACTTCTAGAATGGAGATTTTCTAATGGCAACTGGATTTTAATCTATGTTTTCCCCAAATCGTCAGATTTTACTTAGGGAAAATTCCTGTTGCTGTAACCCATCCAAAATACTCTCCTTATTGATTTCTAAATGCTTACAACCAGAATTTGCCCAAGGGCTTGAAACACTGGAGGCATCTTGAGTACTGTATTAATACCAAAGTCAGAATTATCATTTTCAGGGACATCAAGGGATCCTCTGGTAAAATTGCGTGTTTGGCCAAGTACAGCAAAAGACATTATCAGGAAATAGAATAGTAAGTAGAGGCAGCTAACCATCTTCGACAGTGGTGAGAATACAATGCTTCATTCGAGTTTACAACCGCTAACTACTGGGATGCCAGAGGCATAGCATGAACCTCCCCTTACTATCCCTTGTACTTTTGAGCCAAAGGCATCATTGTCACACAGGCGACACCGCTGTGAGTGTGGCATGTGTGCTGTCACAGTGTCTGTGTGTGCTGTCACAGTGTCTGTGCTGTCACAGTGTGTGTGCTGTCACAGTGTCTGCCCTATCACAGTGTGTGTGTGCTGTCACAGTGTGTGTGTGCT
>JAQHUG010000025.1:912423-931953 GCA_028555095.1 Dicrostonyx torquatus
TTTGGTTTTTCGAGACAGGGTTTTTCTGTGGCTTTGGAGCCTGCACTGGAACTAGCTCTTGTAGACCAGGCTGGTCTCGAACTCACAAAGATCTGCCTGCCTCTGCCTCCCGAGTGCTGGGATTAAAGGCGTGCGCCACCACCGCCTGGCCTAAGGCATTGTTTATTTTATTACTCTCTCTATATTTTTTTCTTCTCTCTCCCAAGCCTACATACATTTATTTAACAGTATGACCCATTTAGAGGTCTTTTATGATAAATTAGAGATAAAACTTAAGACTCACAAAGACAGGATAGACGATAAAATATTTTCCTTAATTTGCCAAATGTAAATGGACTAAATATTGTAACTATAATTCATACTTGATAACTGTTTTGTATATGTAATTTTACTGTGTTAAAGTTAAAACCTTCCTTTTTACTTAGAAAAGAGAGATAATATGGGATGTCCTTTTTATAAACTGTGAATATGTGTTGCTTTTATAGGTGTTTAATAAAGCTATTTCAGCCAATGGACAGGTAAAATATAGCTAGGCAGGAAGTCTAAACAAAGATACAGAGAGAGAAAGAGAAGGCAGAGTCAGGGAGACACCATGTAGCCACCCAGGGAGGCAAGATGAGAGGTAACAAGCCATTAGCCTCATGCTAAAATACAGACTAATAGAAATGGGTTAATTTATAGTTAGATTTAGCCAATAAGAAACCTAAGTCATTGGTCAATTAACATTTAGCCTCTGAGTGATTACTTCATAAGTGACTGCAAGGACCCAGTGAGTGGAGAGAAACCAGACCAGGGGACCAACAGAACAGAGAGTATTTCTAGCTACATTCTTTTTTCTCATAATTATGAGGTCTGAGCACAGGACCAGAAGGAAGGGAGCTTTTACAGGGTCCAGGGCTGTTACAGAGAATTAACCCCACTAACAGGGTCAGACACTCATTTAGCCACAGTCTATGAAGAAGAATGCTGTGGCAGGGAGGTTAGGACTCAGGAGGCATCTTGTTGTTTTGGATAATAGGCATTTAGGTAATAACAGCGATGACCTCAGTACATCTGAGGATAAAGCTCTGTATTCGGGGGTCGTCTTGAAGCCAGCAACACGTGTTCTGTGTCTCTTGAACCTCACAACTGTCTCAGTCAGATCTAAGTCCTGGGCATGTGCCACTGAATTACCAAGTGTACAGACAAGGTCATCTGCACACTGGCTGAGCATTCAGTTATAAAGTGAAACCAGATCCTTTCCAGTTACTCCATAGAGACTCTGAGAAGATGGATGGAACTGGACTCCGGCACAGACTCTAAGGCCTGTGCCCTTATGCAATGCTCCAGTCTTCCTCTCTTATCTCGTGTCCAAGTTTCTTCCCATATGGCGATCACAGAATCTCAGGTCCAACTCTTGTGTGAATGTGCTCTAATCTTGTTTTGATTTGGAGGAGTTTCCTATTGTCTAATGTTTCGAGATGGTGAGGATGAGATGGGCATTCCAAAGACCACCGGGAAAAGCTCCGTGCTGGCTTGGTAATTCCCATTTTATAATTTGAAATAATAGATGTTGGTAATTGGTGGCTTTTCCTCCTAGAAAGGAATTTCACTGTAGGCACAATACTACAGCAGCCTCTTGGTGGTTGTGCCTATGTGCTGATGGTATGAAGAAAAGCAGATATAGATACATAGCTAGAACAGATGTGTTTAGACATTATCACTGATAGCTGCCTACAGGTGCGTCTGTGGGTCGAGCCATCTCTGTGATGTTGTCTATGAGAAGAGGTGGTGCAGAGTAGTTCAGTATACTAGTTAGCATGAGTCAAGGTTAGAAGCCTAATGGCCAGAACTGAGCTTAGGTTTCTTAGCCTGGAGAAGGCTTAGAAGCTCCAGGAGCCTCTGCCAACACCTGTTTTATTGCCTTGACCTTAGGGCCTGAGGAGGAGTAAAGGACCTGAAGCCAGGAAGCACAGCCCTGAAGCCAGGAAGCACAGCCCTGAAGAAGCAGGGAATCACCACAGCCCTGAAGAAGCAGGGAATCACCACAGCCCTGAAGAAGCAGGGAATCACCACAGCCCTGAAGCACCACTCTCCCTTCTCAGGGGTGGGTGCCACAGGAATGAAAAGTACTCTATAGGAGAGTACATCACCACCATTGGACCTCTGTAGGGCGCGTGCAGAGACAGGATTTGAGAGTGACTGAATTTCAGGAGAGAGCTCCCTGGTACTGACTGCTACTCTGCCTTTTTCTTTGCCAGGATTTTCTGTCTTCCCAGTTCACCAACTTCACTGGTCTGGGAGCCAATCTTCAATAAAACTGACAACCATCTTGTGTTTGGCCTCAATGGTTTCAAATAACTTAGTAGAAGAACAGAGTTTACTCGGCCGAGTATACAGATCCACTGCTTTCCTTCATCTGCCTTCAGATGGACAGACGGACAGACGGAAGCTGGGATTTCCTCTTCCGATGCACCTTAGAGTCACAATGCTGATGTTGCACTTCCCCAGATCTTGTCTTTAGTGGTCATATACTTGAATGTCCCCACACAGCTCACTTCTTAAGCAACATCTTTGTCACTGCTTACTTCTCTCTCTAGGATGGCTGGGGCGGGGAGAATGACACTCCTCTCTGCACCTCACCTCATCCCAATTTTCCCACCTCTTGCACCCACTGAAAGTGATAGTTCCGAAAGGATCCCGGGCTGGTGAGATAACTCAGTGGGGATCTCACGGTGGAAGGGCAGAACTGAGTCCCACAGGTTGTTCTCTGACACACACGTGTGCACACTTGTGCACACGCACACACTGTGGCAAGAGCACATTAATTTTTAAAAAGTTGTAAATGATCCTGATATTAACAGCCTCACTCTGATGAAGTTAAAGAAGCAGGAGGAGTTTGGTGCTCTCAAATGGGAGAGGGGAGGGGGCTCCTTTGTTCCTAAAGCCAAGGTGGGTGATCTAAGAGATGCTTTCATCAAGATTGGGGATGCCTACACCAGAAACATTATGCCCACATTATTTCTGGGTCTCTCTGCCTTAGTCTGGTGTTCTGCTGCTGACCAAGAGCAACTTGGGGAGGGAGAGCTGATTTTACCTATTTCATCTTATGGTCCATCACCAAAGAAAGTCGGTACAGGAGCTCAAGGCAGGAACCGAGGTAGGAACTGAAGCAGAGACCACAGAGGAATACTAATTACTTACTGGGTTGGTCTCCATGGCTTGTTCTGCCAGCTTTCTTATACAGCCCAGGCCCCTCTGCCCATGGATGGCATTGCTCACAGGGAGCTGGGCCCTCTCTTATGTATCACGAATCAAGAGATTGATGCACAGGCTTGCCTGCAGGCCAGTCTTTGTAGGCAACTCCTCAAAGCTCAAAAAGTGAGGCAACCTCTTCCTTGTGTTGAGTTGGCAAACACTAGCTAGCACACTCTTTAAAGCCATTTTCCACCCGTATATGCCCCTCTCTTCCCTGGGAGGAAGGTGGAGGGTTGTATTAATAGGCCCTAATGCTCTCTGGTTTCTAGCTGGGTTTGCTCAATGGGTCGTGGGCCTGGGGTGCTCCAGCAGGTCATAGAGAGAGCAAGGGAGGTGAGCTATAGTGCATGCTCTTCGGCTTCCTTCCTAGAAGGCATTAAAGGCTGAGAGGGGCCAGAGAGGTGGCTCAGTGGTTAAGAGCACTGACTGCTCTTTCAGAGGACCTGGGTTCAGTTCCTGAAGGGGTGTGGTCCCTTGGCCTGTGACCACACCCTGCTACCACCCCCAAGGGGGCAGGGTTACCCATTATTCAGGAGATCTATAAATACTGGAAACTCAGGCAGGGAGCTCTCTCTCTGCGTGGATCGCCAACCTGTCTGGTTTGTCTGCATCCACAGAGGAGCCCTTTCCGGTAGAGGAGCCATTTCCGGTAGAGGAGCCATTTCCGGTACTGTACCTGTGTATCTCAATAAATTTCTCTGCACTTGGCGCCCAACGTGGGGCTCGAACCCACGACCCTGAGATTAAGAGTCTCATGCTCTACCGACTCGGGACCACACCCCTTCAAGTTCCCAGCACTCACATGGTGGCTCACAACCATCTGCTACTTCAGCTTCAGTGGATCCAATGCCCTCTCCTGGTTGTCATGAGCATTGCATGCTTATGGTGTACTTACATGTAGGGAAAACACCCATACATATAAAATAAGAAAAAATAGTTAAAATAAGCTAAAAAACAAAGTAGATAAAGGTTCCTCTACTCACTTTTAATAAAAAACATTAATTTCATGAAAGTTGAAACTGGAACAGAGGTTACCAGGCCACTCAGGACACAGAGTGAGAGGAGGCATGGGGAAAACTGGCCAGTGGGTGCTATAGGTAATTCTAGAAGCAAGAGGTTCTGGGGTAATATAAATACTTTGGGGGTGACTATAGGTAATAATTATGCACTGTACACTCCAGAAAGCAAAGAGAAAAGATTTTTTAAAAAAAGTTTTATTGCAAAGACATGGCAAATGTTTGAGGAAATAGGCATGTTTAACCTGATTTAAACAAAGTATACATAAATGTATCAAAATTACAGGTAGCCCCTTAATATGTCTAACTTTTATGCTCTTGTGTATCAACTAGAACACAGAAAAAGAGATAGACAGGGGAAGGGGTGCGGAGGGGACCATGAAAAGCAGAGCGGTTCTCTCTTTTACTTTCAAACCTCTAGGTCCAAACAGGTGCAGGCTGAGGTAAGCCAGGTAGAAAGGGTGATGGGTGCAAGGGGAAGTGGGAGAGTGCCTCTGCTGAGGCCGGCTTGCTGGCATTGCCCAATTGCTATCAATCAACCATATCTCACTGGGGCAAGCAGTTCCTAAAGATAACACTGCCCCGTTGAGACAAGCGACTGCAGGAGAGGAAGACAGTGCAATCTGCTCTTCTCCACCTAAGCCCTTTCTCCACCCTTTGAGAGCCCTGATCAGCTCCCCTCCCCGCAGACCCTCCGTTCCCAAGGCAGAGATACTGCCAGCCATGATTAGCTCTAATAAATGCAATCTCATCTCTTGAGGTCAAACTCTGGTCTCCTTCCTCACTTTAGTTCCTTTAGTCTGCTCCCCTAAATCTAACAAGAAAAGCTCAGAAAGGACTTCAAGATTTATTTTATCTGATTTGGAATTATTGTGTGTGCATGATGCGTGTGTGTGTGTGTGTGTGCGTGATGTGTGTGCATGGTGTGTGTGATGTGTATGTATGATGTGTGTGCATGACGTTGTGTGTGCATGATGTGTGTGTGCATGATGTGTGTGTGTGTGATGTGTGTGTGCATGATGTGTGTGCATGATGTGTGTGTGCATGATGTGTGTGTGATGTGTGTGTGCATGATGTGTGTGCATGATGTGTGTGTGCATGATATGTGTGTGTACATGCTGTATGTATGTGACTGTGTATGGTTGTGGGGTGTGTGTGCGGGTTTGTGGGTGTGCACAGCATGGTGTGCATGTGGAAGTCAGAGGATAACTTTTGGGAATCTGTTTCCTTCCTCAACCATGTGGTGGGTGAGTCAAATTCAGGCGGTCAAGCCGTGTGGCAAGCCCTTTTTCCTGCTGAGCTAGCTCTCTGGCCCCAGGATGGACTCTAAGGTGGGAATTACAAAATAAGTAAACTTAATACTGAAATTGAATTATATTATCAAACAAGAATGATTGAGAAATTGTTGGTTTGATCCAAGGAGTCATTGAGTAAACCACTAATCAAAAGGAGTGGGGGTTAATAGGAATGGGACCCCACCTCTTGAGACTCAATACTGAGTCCCTCATTTTACCCCTCTTCTCTTGTGCATATTTTTAACTTTCTTTTTATTTATTCTTTGTGCCTTTCATATCATATATTGTGATACCATTCATTTTCCTGCCCCTTCTTATCCACCTTCTGCCCTTGTAGCCTTCCCCCCTCAAGTAAATAAAATAAAATTTAAGAGATTAAAAAGAAAATAAAAGGAAAAAATCTCTTCATGGAAGCTGCAATGTGACACAGTGAGTCACGCAGTAAACCCTTTTGTCTATGTATCTTTACTTGCAAGTGCTCATTGCAGAGAGTCTGGTTCAAAGCCTCTGGTTTTGGCAGCACTATTGATGCTGGGCCCTCACTGGGACTCCTCTTGGATATCCTGTTGTTGCCCTGGGTTGTGGAGATCCTGCAGCTTTGGGTCTGCAGGACTGGCCCCTTCACATGCTCCAGTAGACCACAGATGGGGTGGATATTGGGGTGGGCCAACTCATAACCCTGATTCTGGGCCTGGGTAGTTGCAGGGTTTGTCAGCCCGCCAGCTCTCCCCTGTCCTCATCAGCAGCCTGAGTTCTCCAGCATTGTCCTGGCTAGTTCACCAAGGGGCGGGGCCAGTTCTGTTTTCATGCCCGCAGGGGGTCTGCTCTCCCACACCTACACCAGCAGGGCCAGCTCCACTGTGAGGGGCAGGGACAGCTTTCCCACTCTCGTGACCTCAGGGCTCCCTCTCCCAACGGCCACAGGCACCATATATGCTACACCACCACATGGCAGATGAGGGGCAAGGCCAGATCTCCCATGCTCATGTTCTCCAGGTCAGTTCACCCCACTCCTGTCTGTAGGACCAGCTCCAGGTGAGGAGCAGGGCCCACTTTCCTGAGTGCTGCAGCTGGTAAGGAGGAGGGGCCAGCTCCCTCATCTCTCACAGACATCAAGGGATAAGGGGGTCATCGAAGGGGGCATCTCCCTCATCCATGCCATCACATGACAGATGAGTAGTGGGCATAGCTCTCCCATGCTCACAACTTCAGGGCTGGCTCACTACACCTCTGCCAACAGAGTCTGCTCTACTGTGCTGCCCAGGAGGGGTGCAGGGCCTGCTCTCCTGACTGTTGTAGCTGGTGAGGGCAGGGACAGCTCTCATGATCTTATGACCTCAGGGCCAGCACTCCCTCCTGTTGCAGACACAAAGGGGCATCTATCTCTCCCCACTCATGCCACCTTATGGCGGATGGCAGGTGGGGCCAGATCCCTCACACTCACATTCCTGGGGCTGGCTCCACCACGCCCCTGTCAACAGGATCAGCTCTGCTATGCTGCCCAGACAAAGTGTAGGGCCTATTTTCCTGAGTGTTGTGGCTGGTTAAAGGGGAGGGTGGACTCCCTCATCAGCTGGAGGCAGTGGGGGGGGCGTCTTTCCCTTGCCCCCACCACCACACCACAGACGAGGGAGGCAGTACCAGCTATGCCTCTCTTGTGCTCTGAGGGCTTGCTCACCAGAGACCCTGTTTACGGGCTCAGCTCTACTGTGGTGCCCAGGCAAGGACCAGGGCCCGTTCTCATGAGTGCTGCAGCTGGTGAGGGATTGGGTCAGGTCCCTCACCTGCTGCAGGTGGCAAAGAGCAAGGGGAGGCATCTTTCCCTCACCACGTGGTGGTCCTGATCTGCCTTTCAATTCTCATGCTCTCAGGGCCAGTTCGGCCATGCCCCAGGGAATAGGATCAGCTTGTGCTGCCCAGATAAGGTGTAGGACCCTCTCTCCTGATGGCTTCATGGACCAGAACGCTGACTGTGGAAGCACAGGGATCTAAACTTCAATCCTCAGCATCCACAGAACAACTAGGCTCGACTCTGCGTGCTCTGATCCCAGCAGTGGTGGGTAGAGGTCCTGAGATCTCATTGGTTAGCTGCCTAGACTGAACAGTGAGCTTCTGGGCCAGTGAGAGACCCTGTCTCAAGGAAATAAGGTAGAACACAATAAAGGAAGACATCCCCAAAAGTTCAACATACACACACGCATGCATGCACACAAGCACGGCCACACACACACACCATATAAAAAAGAACAGTTATTCAGGACTTAGGATGCTGAGGCAGAAAACTTGCAAGGCAGAGGGAGCCTGGACTATATGGTATACAGTGAGAACCTGTCTCAAGGAAAAAAAGTTATGTAAGCTTTCACCAGTGTCAGCTGTGATTGTGGTAAACTTTGCTATTCATAGACAAATGCTAGCAATGGAATGGTAGCATAGCTATAATTTTTCTTAGAATCAAGTAGAATTTTACCTGGCTTTATAAACAAGAATCATTTAAAAAGCACTGCTAGGTTACTGATGAGAAGTAATCAAGAAAACTTTAAAAAGAATAATAACAAAAAGGCCAGGCATGGTAGTCCATGCCTTTAGTCCCAGCACTGGAGAGACAGAGGCAGGCAGATCTTTATGAGTTCGAGGCCAGCCTGGTCTAAAGACTGAGTTCCAGGACAGCCATTGCTACAAAGAGAAACTCTGTCTAAAGAAGCAAACAACCAAGGTTGAGAGAAGAAGGGTAAAGATCTAGACGGATGCTGCACATAGTGTGTGTTCCCGAGAGATCCTTTGGGGGCCTGCTTCACCGTGAATTAATGTCAACTCACCATGGAAGATTTGTCCAAGAAAGAACCTCTGTGTGCTTTTAGATTCAGGTCTAGCCACCTGTTTTGACCAACTCTTTGAACATGAGGCAAGAGCAGTTCTTAAATAAAACCCATAGTGGATTCAGGGACTTTGGCCCACAGTAGTGCCATAGCAAGAGAGACGTGTACCTGTGAGTCCAGCCCTACTTATTCTGAAGAGGAAGGTGGCCAAACCCTGGGAGGTGGGTGGGAAGACTTAATCCTGAAGGGAAGCACACCTATGGGGCACATTATGAGTGCTCAGCCTAAAACCTTGACCTCAAAAGTCCCGTTTCAGGATGGACCAATGGAAACTTCAAACTCCCTCTCTTGGCTATCCTGTTCGAACAGTGAACACACCTACTGTACCTGACCTCAACAAAACCTCTGCGTCTTTGCCAAGGATATGCTCATTTCCACTGAAAAGCACGCCCCCATCCAAAGCCATTCCACTTCCCTCACTGCCACCGCCTGCTGTTCTTTAATTGTGTTCCACTAAAATTGGGTGGGTGTGGGGCTTAGCTAGCTGCTGTACTTAGCTCGGGACTGGGCATGAAGTCCTAGACAAGTGAACAAGCAGGGGCCGTATCTTTGCAAAGTGCTGGGAAACCTAGAAAAGCGAAGGTGGGTATCAGATACCAGCAGCTCAGAGGGGTGGGGAGGGACTTGTGGGCGGGGGAACCCAATCACACCAAACTGGTCTAGGCGTGGCTCCCTCCCTGGAGGCTGGTTCTCAGATCCTCTTAAAAAGCGGCTTTTCTCCCAGGTCCCTCTAGAGGATTAGCCGAGATGGGCAAGTACACGATCCGGGTGGTCACTGGAGACTCGCTTCTGGCGGGCTCCAGCAACCTGGTGCAGCTATGGCTGGTGGGCGAGCACGGGGAGGCAGACCTCGGGAAGCAGCTGCGACCAATGCGGAGAGGGGTGAGTGAGGGCTACGGCTGGGCTCGCAGAGACCCGGCGACCAGGGACTCCTCAGGGGTCCTGGGGACTGTGGGGAGGAAAGGAAATCTGACCCCCAGAGAAGGCGGGCCAGGGGTAGTGTCAGGCTTAGGTGGACCTACTCCGAGGAAAGCAGACAGTGAAAGGAACCGGAGAGATTGCTGGGCAGAAAGAGGGGCGAGGATGAGACAGCTCTGGGGGCGCAGCAGGTGCACAGGGAGCCTAGAGCCCAACAGAGTGCCCAGCTCTTTCCTCGCCGCCACTTAGTTCAGGTCTCTTTCCTGGGGTGCTTCTTAGAAAGGGAAGCGGAGCCAAGCTTCTCTGAGGGCTTACTGACACCGCTGCCCTCACTGAGGACCCCAGACTTGCTGAGGAACTGTGTCCTACCCCACAGGACACGGAGTTAGAGATCGACGTCCCCGTGCGTCTAGGACGCCTCCTGCTGGTGAAGATGCCTATTGGATTCTGACTGGTTCTGCAAGTGGGTCACTGTGCAGGGCCCTGGGACCCAAGGAGAGGTCTTTTTCCCCTGCTACAGTTGGGTGCAGAGCAACGAGACGATCTGTATATCCGAGGGCACTGGTGAGGACTCTAGGGGTCGCGCTGAAGGAAGCAGGAGGTCGTTGGGCGTGCTATGGAATAAATAAAAGGAAAAGATTAGAGAGATGAGGGTGAGGGGCGGAGAGAAAGGATGAGCTTGAGAAGGGAAGATGGAGCGACCCTGGCACAGAGCTGTGTCCTGAGAGGAGGCAAGCTCTTGGGTCGGCCTCTCCCAGCCCTGAAGGTAAACGACGACACTCAGAGCCTATTTAGGAAGTATCGAGAACAGGAGATGGAGGACCGAAAGAAGCTGTACCGGTGAGTTAAGGAAAGCCTATGATAGTCCTCCAAATCCGCATCATCATCCCCCCCCCCGCACTCCCCCCCACTGCCTCATTCAGGACTCTGTATTCGTCCGCTAGGTGGGGCTCCTGGAAGGAGGGGTTAATCCTGCCTGTAGCAGGGAGTACGCAGTGGGACCTCCCCAGGAACCAGAGATTCATGGAAGATAAAGATTTAGATTTTTCCTTCTCTCTGGCTAAAGTGTGAGTACGTAGTTGTGTTTGCGCGGTTTCGCGTAAGCTGCAAGATGACCACTTGAGTGATCTTTTTGCATGCTGTTCTTTGCGCAGGTTGAAGGAATTTGCCATTAAGGGGACTCTAGATTTTATAAGTCGTGTACAAAAACTGGAAGATTACAAAAAGATATTCCCACATGGAAATACTGCTCTGGCTGGTCAGTTACCACAACTTCCCAAAGTCTCTACCCAGAATTCCAAAGCAGGGATTTGAAAGAAGAGGGGAGAGGGCAGAAGATGGGCGGGCTAGAGGAAGGACAAATTTAGAGGTCACACTGTTCTCCACTGACGCCCTCAGCACGGGTTCATGAATCCTGGAAAGACGATGCCCTCTTTGGGTACCAGTTCCTCAATGGTGCAAACCCCATGCTCCTGAGGCGCTCTAAGAGCCTTCCAGACCGACTGGTCGTGCCTCCAGAGATGAAAGACTTACAGACCCAGTTGGAGAAGGAGCTCCAGGTGCCGAACTGCCGCTCCTTACCGCCTCCCCCCACCGTTCCCACCACTTTGCCTTTACTCCCTCTCCTCCTTCCCTCCTCTCTTCCAAGTGTACTTCCATCATCTACACCCACCTCCACCTGCATTAGAGTCCCTTTTTAAAACCAATTTCTTTAGACTAGCCTGCAAAGTGATGGGTTTCACCAGCACTTGGGGTTTCTCAACTTTGGTATTATGTCATTATTATGACCTACATATAATCCTTTGTTTTAGAATTTCCCTATACAGTAAGGTTCTAGTAGTAGCCCCAACTGCTTACCTATTAGATGTCAATAACACATCCTTTGTGACAATCAAAAATGACTCTAGACATTGCTAAATGTTTTGGGGTGATGAGGTGCAAAATTAACCTGTAGTTGAAAGCCATGATCAATATAGTCTTGTCTCTTTTTCTACCCTCTTTTTCATCTCTACCTTCATCCTTTCCTATCTCATGAGACAGAGCTCAGCCTTAGTCCTAAGAAAAAGCTTCTGGAGAGAAAATCCAGACTGAACAAGCTGGGTGTGGTGGCTCTTGCTTGTAAACCCAGCATGTAGGAGGCAGAGGCAGGAGTAGCCACACGAGTTTAAAGCCAGCCTCTTATACATAGTGAGCTCCAGGCTAACCAGGGCTATGTTATAAGATCATGTCTCAAAGAGACTGTCCCAAAGAAAGGAAAGGAAGAAGAGGAGAAAGAGGATGGGGAGAAGAAGGAAGAGGAGGAAAACAAGGGGGAAGAAAGGGGAAGAAGAAGGGAGGAGAGAGAGGCGGAGGGGGAGTAAGCAGAGCCTTGAAAAAAAAAGACTTAATTTTTGGAGGAGGGAGTAAAGGAGCAATTTGTGCTACATTTGGCTAAAGCTTGTTGAGGGTGTGTGAGGACACAGGCTGGGAATTGTGGTTCATGATAGAAGGCAGAAACTACCTCAGTGAGGTTCAAGCACCAAACGGTGCATCCAGGGCTTTATTTCTGGGGAGATCAATTACTTAAAGTAAGATTGTTGGGTGGTAGAGAGAGGATTCACTTTGGCAAGCGAAAGAGAAACGGGCTCAGAACCGACTCAGCCTCTTTGTCTGTGACCTGATCCCACAGGCTGGATCTCTGTTTGAGGCTGACTTCTCCCTGCTGGATGGAGTCAGGCCCAACATCATCATTTTTAAGCAACAGTATGTGACAACCCCTTTGGTCATGCTGAAGCTAGAGCCTGACGGAAGGCTCTTACCCATGCTCATTCAGGTACGAGGAACACACCACTTCCCTAACGTTGACTCTAGGGATTTAGGGATTTAGACATGCAGGCTCTCAACACCTATTCTCTCTCTTCCTCCTGCGCTAGCTCCATCCACCTCAACACGGATGTTCCCCACCTCTGCTCTTCTTGCCCTCGGATCCTCCCATGGCCTGGCTCCTGGCCAAGATCTGGGTTCGAAGCTCTGATTTCCAGCTGCACCAGCTGCAGTCACATCTGCTGAGGGGACATCTAATGGCTGAGGTCATCTCTGTGGCCACAATGAGGAGCTTACCCAGCCTGCATCCCATATACAAGGTGTTTAAGGGCATCTGCTCCTGTGCATCTGGTGTTCACAGTTCACACATACAATCCCAGGAGGGCGCTCCTCGGGGTCTGCTCTGCGGCATATTGGGAGAAGCAGCCATCTTGGTCTCTGTGTGGGTACATGAACACACACACACATGCACACACACATACATGCATGCACACACACACAAAAACCCTTCTATGGAAATCCTGAAGATGCGTTCTTGCTATGAACTAGAGAAAAATAAGAATAAGTTGTACATAGGAATTACAATTCAGAGTGAGGGGTCGTCTGAGGGGCAGGGAAGTGTGGGGACTCAGAAGGCGTGATCCCTAGTGAGGGAGGAGAGACTGTGGCTATGCTGGGTATTAGGCATTACTGAAATATTCGAAAGTGATTAGTTTGTTGGGTAGGAGGAAGGGGGTGGGAGAAGACAAGAAAGAAAGCTGCAGTACTTGGAGAGGAGAAGCCAGAGCCATATACTTACAGACGTCTGTCTGAGAACATTGGGAGGAGGGGAGTTATATGAGTGGGGAGTTGAAGATACAGATATCAGTCAGCAGGAAACAGAAGTACCTGAAATCATTGTACTGGAGGAATTTCTCTAGGATTTGGGCTTGGTGCCTCCGTAGCACATTTACCTTGAGACACGACTCTAGTTAGCCTCACCCTCTACAGAGCAGGTAGAGAGACGGAAGGAGTGACAGATAGACATCCACTGAGGTGAGGGAGCAGCAGAAGCTGTGAGTCATAGCAAGTGTTTGAAGAGAGAGGCTGGTTATCCCCCCAGAGACAGCCAGGGAGTTGGCACTGCTGCAGGGGAGGGAGCTTTGTCAGTATGAAGTACTGCCTCGGGGAAGTGGAGATGCTGGGAGTCTGGCTGTGGGCTGAATGAAACCTTCGAGTCATGAAGGTAGAGACTCCTCAGGAAGCTAGCTGAGAAGGAGAAATGAAAGATTGGGATCCTTCTGGGAAGGGAAAGGAAGGGAAGAGAAGAGAATGGAAGGGAACGGAAGGGAAGGGAAGGAAAAGGAGGGAGGGTCAAGGAAGGGTTTTCTTCTACAGGGCATTGAATATCTAGAGAGGGACAGATGGGGGGGAGGCAGAGACAGAGAGACAGCGACAGACAAAGAGACAGACGAAAGAGAGACAGACACTATGAGTCCTGGTGAAGGCAGTGGGGATCCTACTGGGTTCTGGGGCATGAGACCAGTAATTGCTGGAATTATGACATTAAACACAAGAGTGTGCAAATAAGTAGTGAGACCTTGACTTTTGACCTTAGAGGACTTTGAGAAGACATTTCTCTATGTCTCTTTACCCTGACCCAGTCCTCCAGAGGGAAGGACTCTGTCTCCTGTAAGCGTTCCTCTCCCTTCTCAGCACGGGTCTTTCCATTCCCCTTGCCCTGTGGATCCTGCCGTTTCTGATGTTTGACTATATCTCGTTTCTTTTCCCATAACCAGCTCCTCGTCCCCCACTTCCGCTACAAGATGGAGATCAACATCCTGGTGCGGAATAATCTTGTCTCTGAATGGGGGATTTTTGATCTGGTATGGAAAGGGATGGGTGAAGGAGGAGGGGTCTCTCAAGGGGATCTCCCCCGCTCATTCTTCCCTCCAGACTGCTTCTCTCACTGAAGGGTGCCCTTCACTTGCCTCATACTGGTTCCAATCTCCCCCCACCCTGTTCCCTGGCTTGCCTAACCATAGTTTGTCCTCAGGTGGTGAGCACAGGGAGTGGAGGCCACGTGGACATTCTCCAGAGAGCCACAGGTTGTCTGACTTACCGCTCCTTTTGCCCTCTGGATGACTTGGCTGACCGTGGGCTCTTGGATGTGAAATCTTCTCTGTATGCCCAGGATGCCCTCAGGCTGTGGAAAATCATCAGTTGGTGAGGAGAGAAGTGGGGGCAGGGCGGGGCAGCAGGTCCCAAAGGCCCTAGCCTGGCCCTGCGGCTGAGCACCCTCTCCTCTGGGGCGCAGGTATGTGGAAAGGATGGTCGAGCTTTTCTACAAGGGTGACCAAGATGTGAAGGGTGACCCTGAGCTGCAGGTCTGGTGCAGAGAGATCACTGAGATCGGACTGCTGTGAGGCCAGGAGCGGGGGTAAGGCACGGGGTCCTCCCGAGTTACCTTGTGTCATTGCTCACACATCGGTCAATGTTCCTAATCTGATACCCTGAAACCCTTCCCTGGGTGTCTCCTGGGACTCCAGAAGCCCCAAGCCCACCCTTTTCTGCAGCTCCTTCGCCTTCTCCTACTCCCACAGGCGTAGCTTCAGATGTTCCTAGGAGACACAACCTCACAGCAAACTCCCTTATCCTCGGGCTCTTACCATCTTTCTGCCCCTCTTGGGGAAGAACCATGAGCCTTAGGTGTGCGAGTTGTGTTGGAGATATATCCACTGGGGCTGGGCTCCACAGCTCTGCGTTCTGATTGGTTGTGGTTTTCTGTAATGGTCTCCATTACACATCGGTTTTTCAGTGTACACTATTTGTCAGCCGTAGGCTCTGGAGGCTATGGCTGGAACAAGGCCTTTATGTATGTTTGCCTGCCTGAGATCTGCCCCATATGCTGTCTCTCTTTATTTTACCCAGGTTCCCCCTGTCCTTAGAGTCCAGGGCTCAGCTCTGCCGCTTTGTTACCATGTGCATCTTCACGTGCACTGGTCAGCATGCTTCTGCCCACCTGGGTCAGGTAATCCACATGATCATCTCCTCACGGGTTTCTGGGATGTAGGAGAGGGGGAGAAACATCACATGTCTGGGCAGTCTGCCTGAATTTGTGAGTGACTCTTCTAACTGCAGCTGGACTGGTATGCCTGGATCCCCAATGGCCCATGCACCATGCGGAAGTCCCTACCGACCTCCAAGGATGTGACAGAGAAGGACATAATGGATGCGATGCCTACTCTCCAGCAGGCACGGATGCAGATGACGTTCACCAAGTTCCTAGGCAGACGCCAGCCTGTCATGGTTAGACACAGATGGCTGGGCCCTGGCCTGGGGGTGGGAAAGGCAGCTTGACCCAGGGCAGGATTCTTGCCTGAGAGAAGCCCAAGGACTTGAGCCATTTTGTTTTCTCCCTCTCAGGTAGTCCTGGGGCATCATACAGAGGAATATTTCTCAGGCCCTGAGCCCCGGGCTGTGCTGAAGCAGTTTCAGGAGGAGTTGGCTGTCATGGACAAGGAAATTGAGGTCTGGAATGCAGGCCTGGACCTGCCCTATGAGTACCTCCGGCCCAGCATGGTGTAAAACAGTGTGACCATCTGAGAGGCCTCACCATCTCAGCCCCAGGGGAAGCCATGCTCTCTTTGTATCGTCATAGTCTTTCCTCCTTGGCCACATCCTTTGGTGACTAGATAACGGCCCATCACACAGTCCTGGGGAATACGCAGAGAACGTTCCCATTGCATTTCAGAATCTGGAACCTTCCACAGTTGTATGCTTTCTTAGCTTCAGATCCCTGTTACTCACTTTCCCCTAAGGATCCGATTTATACATTAATTAAAGTCTGATTAAATAATAAAGCTTGGTTATTTGAAGTGAGGGGAGGTGAGGGAAAAGGGCCTTATTTTGTTTCCTGCCTTCTTATTCAAATAAAAGCAACAAAGAAAGATGTCTTTCTGAGACAAAAATCTCTTCCTCAAGGGTTTCCTTAAACATCTGTAAGCCAAATGACATTGGTCATGGCTGACTGGGCCCAGTGTAACTGGCAATCGTGGCTTTTAACAGTGAATTTTAACTTTAGGCTTCTTTGAAACCTCAGTTAACACATCCCTCTGGCCACCCGCATTGAAGTCCCCTGTACATCTCCCAGCTCAGCATCAAACTGCCACGACCCCTTCCCAAGCTGTGTCTCATTCTCCTCAGCCCTTTCCTGAGACCTGTGATAAAGCCTCCTCTTCATTTTTACCCTTTCTTCCGACCTTAACAACTCTCCAGCCCAGAGTCCTGGCCCTGAAGAAAGATGGACAAACACGTTCCCAGCAGGAGGGGAGGAAAGTGTAACGGCACCCATGTGGAGAAAAAAAGTCAACATGTCACTACTTATGGGCGACGTAAGGCTACACAGAAAACACTCAATGACTTCACCAAAAATAACCTACTAGAACTAAGGAGTGAGCGTAGTCAGGTGGCAGCATACAAGAATCGGTAGCACCTGAATAGTCAAATCAATAGTCAATTGCCTGAAAATGAAGCAAACAAAGCAATTTCATTTCTAAAAAATAATACCTAGAAATAAACTTCACCAAAGAAGTGAAATATCTGTACAACTAAAAGCGAACGAAGAAGACATGGCAAAATGGCACTGAGGACGCTGGAGAGGACGTGACGAAAAGGAAAAGTCAGCGTCACTAAAACACCCATGCTACGGAGAGCATTCTGTAGATTCAGAGATGTTATTATCAAAGTATCAGTGACATCATTCCCAGAACCGTAGTGATATTTGTTTGTGTTTTAACAAATAGAGCTTGCCTGAAGAGCAGAGTGCAGAACTAAGCCACTAGAGGCCAGGGAGTGGTGGCATACACCTTTAATCCCAGGACTCGGGAAACAGGCAGAGGGATCTCTGTTAGTTCAAGGCTACACCAAGATTGAATCTGTCTACAAAAGAGACAGAGCTCATGCAAAGGTGGTCCCAGCATTTGGGATCCCACGGCTTTCATCCCAGAACTAGAGAGGTAGACAGGAGTGATATGGCTGGGCAGAGAGAGGAATGTAAGGTGGAAGGAGACAGGAGCTCAGTGCAGTCTGAGGAGCAGAGCAGCCTGAAACAGCCTGAGGTTAGTTTGAGGAGGCTGTCTGAAGACAGGATCACCCGTTTGCCTGAGCATTGATAGAAGTAAGAACTGAAGAAGTAAGAAGTAGTGCCTGGCTGTTCTGCTTCTCTGATCTTCAACATTAATCTCTATACATGACTCTAGATTTTTATTATTAATACCAATTAGAATTCATGCTACAGAATTAAAAAACAATCGTAAAATTCATATGGCCCCTCAAAAACAAAACAAAACCAAAAACCCAGCCTTGAATAGCCAAAATAAAAACAGTTAACATAAAGAAAGCAAGAGCCTTAACAGTGACTTCAAAGTACACTATGAGTCTATAATAGCCAAAACAGCATAGCACTGACACAAAACCAGGCATGTAGGCTATGGAACAGAACACAGAGCCTAAAAATAAACACATCCACAGAGAACTGCTTTTTGATAAAAGTGCCATGAACATGGCATTAGGGAGAGGACCTTCTCTCTAATAAATGAACCTTGGAAAATGAGGTATCTACATACAGAACTCTCTAATCAGCTAGAAAGATCAGCTAAAAATAGATTCAAGTGTAGCATCTAAAACTATAAATTACTAGAATAAAACATAAAGGAAGAGCTTCAAGATGTTGGGACCAGCAAGTGTTGTTTTTCTAAGCTACCAGAATTTGGGTCGTGTGTGTGTGCGTGTGTGTGTGTGTGTGTGTGTGTGTGTGCGCACACGCGTGCACGCACATGTGTGCCAAGAGAGATGGCTGAGTGGATAAAGGCACTCGCTGAAGTCCAGCAACCCCAGTTCAACCGTCAGAAGTCACGCAAAGGTGGAAGGAGAAGACCAGCTGTATGAAGCTGTCCTCTGACCTTCACATGAGCGCCATGACGTGAGCACCTACAACTACTATAAATAAAAACATTTGAATTGTAAGTAGTAAATGCCAGTGAAAGAGAAAGGGAAAGTACTTCTCAGTGCATCAGTGGATAGCGCCACATCCAGGCCCACGTGGGTGACCCTGGTTAGACTCGCAAAACAAAACAAAGCCAAAAGAAAAAGAAGAGAAAGGAGGAAAGGGATTTGGGAGAAAGGTGGGATGTTGAGGGGATAGGAAGGGGTGAGGAGACTAGGGGGAGCAAATGTGATGGTGATGTGTCATACACCTGTGAAACTGTCAAAGAACACATTAAAATGAAGGCTAAAAATAGAATTCATATGGTATATCAACCCCACTACTTGGTACAGATGTGAAAGAAATGGATTCTTATGTTAAAGAGGCATCTGAAGTCACCTGTGTATTCTGCCAGTGTTCATAATGGCCAAAAACTGGAAATGGCACAAGTGCTCATCCACCAATGAAAGGATGGATCAAACTCATGCTGATGGAATAGGGTAAGCCATGAGAAGAGGAGAAACCCATTTATTTACAACAGCAGGAACAGACAGGCTAGAATTAGAGAGCGGTATGCTAGATAATAAAGTAAGCCAGGCCCAGAACGAAGACGATTAAGGGATGACACTCACACCTGGAGTAAAAAGAGAGCAGATCTTATTGGGACTGCATGTAGACCAGGGACTGCCAGCAGCTGGGAGAACTAAGGAACGCTGGATAGGGAAGACTGGCCAGCGGGCAGTGAGCTGCAATTATTTAAGAAGTGAGTTCTGCTTTCCTACTTACATAGCAAGTGACATGTTGTGAGTATTTTTAAAACCAGGAGAATGGCTATCCTCATAGAAGGAATAGATATCTAAGGATATGTTTAACCTATACAATGCATGTATGTACCAAAGCATGACATGTTGCTGGGGGATGATTTAGCTGGCAAAGAACCTTGCCATGTAAGGAGTTTGATCTGCATCATCCATGTAAAAAGCCAGGTGTGATGGTGTAAGCCTGAAATCCCGGTGCTGAGGAGACAGAGATGGGGGGAAGAATCCTGGGGTTGCTGGCAGCTAGTTTTGTCAAATCAGTAAGATCCAGGTTCAGCGAGAGATGCTATCTCAAAGAGTGAGGTAGAGGGAGAAAGACACTTGGTATGAACCTCTATCGCCACATACATGCACACAACATGTGTGTACACTTGCATACACATAGGCACAGGCACATATATGATGGGGAATGGTTTTAGCCTATCAGGCTAATAGCCCCGCTCCGCCATTAGCCATTAGCTAATTATTCTGCCCCTCATTAGCCATTAGCTAATTATTCGGGGTTGGACCATCAGGTCCCAATTAGGTATAAAAGATTGGGTTCACGTGGGAAGGGCTCTCTCTCTGCGGATCATGGGTTGGTGAGCGTCTTCAGAGAAGCAC
>JAQHUG010000025.1:967761-983776 GCA_028555095.1 Dicrostonyx torquatus
GCACGCCTTTAATCCCAGCACTTGGGAGGCAGAGGCAAGTAGGTCTCTGTGAGTTTGAGACCAGCCTGATCTACAGTGAGTTCCAGGACAGCTGGGGCTGCACAGGGAAACCCAGTCTCCAAAAACCCAAAGTTACAAAGAAAGGAAGGAAGGAAGGAAGGAAGGAAGGAAGGAAGGAAGGAAGGAAGGAAGGAAGACAACAGATTCCTATTGTCTACTTAATTTTTCTGTTAAGTTTTCCTCTGAAAACAATTTCTTTGACTGTAGATTGTAAATGGGTAAAATTTTTCTCAAGAGATATGTAGAACCAAAGTGTCACCTGCTAAATGGTTAAAACTACATGAAGTCTTAACTCACAGGGACAGACTAGGCGAGACTCACCTTCAGAAGGAAGGGCAAGAATGACATCCTCCGCTGGAGGTGAATCACTGCTCCCAGCTGGGCAAAGCCGGAGGAAGCGAAACTGAGCGAGCGCTGGGGAAAACCAGGCTTCTTTGAGAAATGACTTACTAACCTATTTTACTTGTTTACTAGTTTCTTGGCTTTCTGATGCAGAATCTTACCATGTAGCTCAGGCTGGACTGGAACACATGGTTCTTCTGCCTCAGTTCTGGGTTACAGGCGAAGACACACTCCTTTTGAACTCAACTGATAATAACTGAGATGGAGAGCAAAGCGGGGATGGGAATTGTTTACAGAATTACTTTAAGTAGGTTTGGTTTTACATGGTTAATTTAAATGCCCTGAGTGGAAAAGCAGTTTTGTTAGGATATTGGCTATGTATTGCAGTGTTGACTATGTATGGGATTACTCTTAAGCAAGTAAAAGACATGAACATTTGTGGGTGTTTTAAAGGGATTTATTTGTTTGTTTGGTTTTGGTTTTTTGAGGCTGGGTTTCTCTGTAGCTTTGGGGCCTGTCCTGGAACTAGCTCTTGTAGACCAGGCTGGCCTCAAATTCACAGAGATCCATCTGCCTCTGCCTCCACAATGCTGGGATTAAAGGCATGCGCCACCACTCCCTGGCCAGGATTTGTTTATTTTATTGTATTGTATTTATTTTATTTTATGGAATGGGTGTTTTCACCTGCATGAATTTTGGTGTACCACATCCATGCAGTGCCTGTGGAGGCCAGAAGAGGGCGATGGCTATCCTCTGGAACCATGTGGGTGCTGGGAACGAAACCCTGGCCTCTGTCAGAGCAACAAGTGCCTTTAATTGCTGAGCTATGTCTCCAGCCCCAACTACTGCATTTTTTTCACGTCACCAGATATTGGCAGTGGTGTCTAAAGAAACCCATCTGTCCATAAGCCTGTTTAAACCTGTTTTCCATGCAGATGCCAGTTTGATACCACAAACCCTTGACACCCACCAGTCACCTTGCTCAGAACCTTGTTGTGGTGCCTCTAAGAGAGTCTCTGGAAACGTGAAAGGCAATTACGACCTAGAAGTTTTGCAAAATGGGTAATTTTAAAAGAAACAAATCTGGAACTGCCACTATGGCCCAGCAGGTAGGATGCTCTCTATGCAAGCTTTGTAGCTCACGTCTGATTCCCAGAAACAGCTGAAGGTAGGGAGGAAAGAATCAATACCGTGGGTGGTCCTCTGATCAACGTGCACAGGCACCCACCCCACACAGTGATGATGATGATGATAAAATGGTAATAAGAAACAACTTTTGAAAGAATCACATAGTAACATGTCATCTATAGGGTGGTCTCAAATATTTGTGTGACATGAAGCCACTGAGAAGGATTAACCAGCCTGACTCTTTTTCCTCCAAGACCTGTTTTTTCAAGTTTTTATGTTATCTCAGGAAAATGTCACTATATATGTGCACATTGCTTCAATGAGGTATTTACTCAAGATGGAAACTGGAAAAAAAATTAAAGACAATAGGACAATTAACAAGGAGATTTCTGCCAAGATATGTAACATTTGGCTTGGGGGTAGTTCAGTGCTAAAGCAGGACTTCCCAGCATGCATAAGGCTCCAGAGTCCGTCCCCAGCACAGCGTAAACATGTGTGCATGTCATCTACTAATAGCTATCTGGGCTAGCTTTTCTTCTCCACCATCGTGAGTCTCATAAAAAGTTACGGGCATGGTGTCGTACACGTTCTTTTCAGCACTCAAGATATAGAAGCTAACAGATCTCTGTGAGTTCCAGATGTGCACACGTGCACATGCACACACACACACACACACACACACACTATGACGTGAAAGGAGAAGGAAGGGATATGTGGGGGAATGAAGGGAGGAAACAATGGGTGGGGGAGACAAATACCATGTTTCCTTCACACGCGAAATCTAGACTTAAATATATAACATGTATTTCATATAAATATATATAGTCATATATATATACACACACATGGGATGAAAGAAGTGGGGAAATTAAGAAGGGGACTCAGAATAGAGGTGGGTAGGAGGGCAAATGTAAGTCATATAATGACATGTATGTGGGGAACATCACAATGAACACACTGATAGAAGAAGTTACCATTTTAACCTGACAGCCCATATGGAAACATGCATTCCATGGTCCAGATGATCTTCTCCAGTCTGCTAATGGGAAGCCAGACAAGAAGAGGTTCCCAGAGAGAGATGCATCTGAGCTGGGTTGTTTCCGTGGTGTGGTCCAGTTTTGCTCTGGTGCTGGTCTTGAAGAACATCATCAAATACCCAATACTGGAAGGCCATAACCACCACAATAAAGCCACCACATCTCCTTAGTTACATGCTTCATTTCAGGCTGAGCTGTGAGCTTGTTTTCATGTGCTGAGGACAGGTCATGGACCTAGTGGGCAAACTGCTCAGAGTGCGGTAATGGCAGGCACGGGCAGGTTAAAATCAGAACAAGCTATGCCATGACTTGTTCGTGGTCATGATACAAACACCGAGGAAATGGCTTCCTTTTCGATCCTGAAGACACTTGGTGCGCATGTGCACAGCGGCAAAGCCTAGTTTTGAACGCTCTCTCCGGCTGTGTGCATCTCTTCAGCTGGGCTCGGCTGCCGCAACTGACTGCTAATTATCTGAGTTTAGGGATCATTGGTTGACTCTGTAGGTTTTCTTTTTGCTCTTATTATTTCTAAGAGTTCAGTTAATCTCCAGCAAAGTCTTCTTCACGAAGCTTGGTTTTAGGCACGCACACATTGAAAGACCTCCAAAGTGGTCTTAACGCCAAGGAGCCCCCAGACTCAATAACCAGGCCATCAGATGCAAATGCATGAGGTGGTTTATTTCACGATTGCAACCAGGTGAAATAGCTTAGGGATAGTTAAGCACCCCGAGTATCCAGGCAAGCAAGCTTTTATAGACAAAAATCACAAGTTTTCCATGAATTATAATATGGGATACGAGTCCAATTGGAATTGGTCCAGACATATAAACCAGAGTTCAACCCAGAACAAAATTAGCATAGTTCAACCCATCCCTGAGTACGTGACATTCAGCGGGCTACGTGATTTCCTGCTGACTACGTGATATGTGACATCCTGCCTATCCCCCCGTGACTCAGTTTACAATTTGATAATCATTTGCTGTGACAGGTTCTGATAACCATCTGCCTAGAAGACTGCAATTGGTCCTGGTAATCACTAACCCTCCTTCCCAGCAGGGGAGAAAGAAAGAACCTGCTGGTCAAACCTGTTTGTCCAATTCATTTAGTTCCTTATGAAAAAATCGGTTGGGGTCTTTCACACATTCTGCTTGATCTTTCTCAGAACTCTCTACTCATTTTTTCTCAGTTTTAATTCATGCTTCAGCTACTTTAATAATGCATCTTTAAATTCTTTATTTGGCAAAGCTCATGAAAATACTTGATTCTATATCATATTGTTCATAGGAACCAGTGTGGCTCTCATGGCTCTTGGGCCTTGCCTATTCGTGGGGTATAGTGATGTTATGAAAACCCAGACAACTGACAGCCCTCCCTTGAGAAGCCCATGCCCTGCTCACAGAGGTGTACACCCCTTTGCCGTAAGTCTCTCTCTCCCTATGATATGCTTAAATCCATATTAAAACTGTTCCTTTTAAAAACTGTTTTTTAATAGTTAATTTTTTAAAAAAAATTTAAATTAAAAATCATGTGTATTTGTATGTGGGTAGGGGATGGGCATATAACTGCAGGTGTCTACAGAGGCCAAGCAGAGACCCTGGAACTGGAGTTGCAGGCTCTTGCAAGGTGCCTGGTGTGGGTGTTAGGACCTGAACTCAGGACCCCTGGAGGAGCAGCACATGCTCTTAACCACTGAGCCATCTCCTTATCTCCTTAAAACTGTTTCTTAGTAAACTCCTCCTTTGCTTCATTAAGAACAAAGAAGCCCTCATCTGGGAGCCATATGTCCAACACCCTTCGCTATGACGGTGTCAGGTTCTTAAGAACTATTATGTGATGCAGTATCTCAGCACACAGCAGGAGAAGCACTCCTATGTGGCTTCTTTGGAACCAGCTCTTGTAGACCAGGCTGGCCTTGAACTCACAGAGATCCACCTGCCTCAGCCTCCCCAAAAGCTGGGATTAAAGACGTGCACCCCCATGTGGCTTCTTATAATGACTGTTAACCCCTGCCACACTCTGAACAAGAGGAAAGACCACTACCCAGATTCACCGGTCAAATTAAGAAAGTTTTATCTCCTGTCAGACAGGGCTAGTCCTATAAAGCAGGGTTTGAGAAAATGGCTTTGAACACAGGAGAAGGTGGGATTTATATAGCCCAAAATAACTGTGAGGTTAGGGAGTTTTCAAGTGTTTTTAGTTGTGTAGGAATTTGGCTGAGTATCTCAAAATTATTTAGTATAAAATCTAATCTTGGGGTGGAGGTCAGGATGTTGGGTGTTGAACATGTCAAATTCCAGACTATAGATCAAGACATGGTCAAACCCAAGTTTTACAGAAAACAGGAATGAACTTATTTTGACCTTGTAATAAGATGGCTTCTAGTGTTAATATGAGGTCAGACTGGTCCATCATGAGCCTCTTGCTTGTCTACTTTAAAACATTTGAAGGCCAGAATGCTTTCATGAGTGTGGACTGCTTCTGAATTGCCTGAGAGGACTTCCTGTACATAGCAGGTATAATAGTCTCCTTCACTGATTTACCAAATAGAACGACAGCAATTTTCCTTTAAGAATAATAAATACTTATTTTTATTAGACATATATTTAAAAATTATACTACCCTAAAATTAATTTTTTTTGAATTTTCGGGTATTTATGAAACTGGAAAGAAGGCCAATAGTGCTGGGTATGCCTTATAAAAGATTCCTCTTTTATGGCCCTGGCACTTACGTGGCTGTATTTCGCAGCCTGTGACCCTAATCCACAAGACATGTGGATTAGGACAATGATGGCTACATACCTTATTAGTCATGGTTTAGTCACGAGAACAGACACCACCCTTGGTTTTTCAAGCCAAATAAAGAAGAGCTTTAATAAGGAAAAGTGCTTTCACGGGAAAGTTGTGACCCAAGCACAGGAGGATGAGGTAATGGAGAGGTTAGGTGCTCAGAGGCAAGTACTACCCCAGAGCTGGCAAGTACAAGGAACAAGAAAGTAGTTTTTTTGAAGTGAAGTTGTGGCCAATCAAAAGGAACAGAGCTGAGAAGGGGGATTTCGTAATTGTAGCTGGAACCCACAGGGAGGGTCTGATTAATGGGTTCTGAGACACTCAAGAGAAACAGGCACAGTTGAGGCTCCAGAGGAATCAGAGGCTAATCCAGCCCACAACTGTCTAAGGCGGTCAGTCACACTGTGGCTGCAAACACTAAAACAGAATGTGAGGAAGATCCGGGGCATGGCTTAGTTGACTGCTTACCTAGCACACTGGAGACCCAGGGCTCTGGCTCCAGCCCTGTGTAACTTGGGACATGCTGGCAAGGGGGTCAGAAGTACAAGATTATTTTCAGCTATAGAGTAGGTTTGAGGCCAGCCTGGGCTACATGAGATCCTACCTTTTAGAAAAGACTTGTACAAAGCAACTTGCCTGCAACCTTCCAAATTGTTATGGTCAAAAAAGAGGAAAAAGACCAAAGAACTTATCTAAGCTAAAGGTCACCGGGGAGAGATGGCAATTCAATACAAGAAGTATTGCAGGCTGAATACGGCTCAGAAAAAAAATCCCACACAAAATCATAAAAACACAAACATAACTACAACATCAGATTATATTATACATAAAAGTTAAATTTCTTGAGTGGGAGCATTTGTTTGTGGTTGTGTTAGACAACGCCCCTGTGCTCAGGAGGAAGATCTGAAGAATTTGAAGGTACAGAAACAACATCACGCTCCTTCCAGCTAGTTCCATGTAAGTGGAGAGGGAGAACGTGAGACCAAACAAGCACTCAGACCTTCAAACTCAGCAGACAGCATGGATGTGCACGGTACTGCATCCACAGCTATCCTGGGGGTTTAATGTTTTCACCCTAAAAAGCAGGAGAAAGAGGCTGAAATCAAGTCTTCAGTTCCTGGCATGGCATGAAGGGGAAGAGACTAAATCAGCTCATTCTTGGGAATTTGACACTGAAAATTCATAAAGGATTTGCTAGCTAGCAACAGAATTTGGAGATAACAGAAAAAAATAGAGATAGGCAATAGCAAGCTAAACTTCATGCAAACCTAACTGGTTAACTGAAAGAAACAAAAACCCAGCAAACTGTTGGAAAAGTCACCTCGGACCTGCTGCTTTTCCCTGTCAAGAGTAAAGCCTGTTTTGAGCCAGCCCCGTGGCTTGCTTGGACCAGCAGAATTGGCCATGTGCTGGTTTCTAACCATTTGGAAGCCTGACATCTACTTTCACTCTCTTGGAGTCTGAACCACCCTCTGAAGAAGGCTGTCTTCCTGGAGAGATTGAGGTGAGTGTCTTTAGCTGCTCTGAACCAAAGCAAGATCCCACCCCAGTCAAGCCAACCCAGCCATCACCTCATGAGCAAACACTAGGTGTTCCTGCCAATCTCTTCTCAAATTACAACATCATGTACCAATAAACTAGTAAGTGGTGGGGAGATTTGTGATACAGCCAATAGCCGAACAGAATGGAGAGATGCACAGAAATGCCTGGGAGGCAAGTGAAAAATTCTTTTATATTCTAGATAATCCTATGTTTTGGCTCAAGACAGCTCCTTGTTGTGTGTGTATGTTTTTTTGAGGGAGGATTTCTCTGTGTAACAGCCTTGGCTATCCTGGAACTCACTTTGTAGACCCAGCTGGCCTTGAACCCACAGAGATCTGCCTGTCTCTGCCTCCAGAGTGCTGGGATTAAAGGTATGAGCACTTCTTATTTCTTCTTGTCCTCTGCTTACTCCCCCTTGCACTGACTTTAAAATGATGTGCTATGAAGTGCACCACAGAGACAGAAGGGAAGTGAAGCCAGTGGCAGCATTTACGCGTGACAGGAGGGGTCATGATAGGGCTTCTACCCACTTTGTTTAGAGAACATGACAGCTCATTAGAAGCGTTCAGCCCTCCTCAGCTACTGTCACTGTACCGTCAGGACCTCTGTGCTGAGTCACTGCCATTTTTCCTTAACAGGCAATAGAGTGCTTAATTTTACAAAGCTGGATAGAAAGCAGCGACCTAGGAGAGGAAGGAAAGAAGCTTGCGCTGTCAGAGGAAGGCAAGGAATGGGGCAGATAAACTGAGCCGTCAGTCTCTGGGTGGTTGTCTGGCTTGGCCTTCTCAGCATTCATTAGAGGCTTTTATGGGAAAGGCGTTGAGCAAGCTGGTGAGTAACTCCGGGAGACAGGGCTTGGCACCATGGAGACATGCAGTGACACAGGAGCACGGGCCAGGCTTCAGATGTTTGGCCAGGTCACATTCAGAGAGACTAGGTTGTTCATTTGACTTCCCTCTACCCGCCAGGAGAGGCCAGATCTGCATATTTCTAGACAATACACCCAGCCCTGATGTATTAGTACAGAGAAAACTCTGGCTCACACTCTAGGTATATTGACCTAGGTTTAAAAGTTAATATGATGAACTCAGAATGGCGGTATGTGCCTGTAAGACCAGCACTCAAGGAGAGAAAGGTCCACGAGTTCAAGGACAGCCTGGGCTATGTTGTAAGGCCTTGTCTCAAAAGCACCTGGAACCCTGAGAGTCTGAGCTATCTCTCTCTGAGGACTGTCCTCACTGCCGTCCTGGGAAGGATGTGTGTGTGTTCTTTCCCAGGCTCTCTTCTGGTTTGTTTTCTCATCTGAAAGGTCCAACCTCCAAGACATTCTTGAGGAAGGCTACATGAGAAGCAATGCTCACATATGGGAATGTGTTTTTATTTTGTCCTTATAGATGATTGATAATTTAGCTAGGAACAAAATTCTAGGGAATTGCTGGGCGGTGGTGGCGCACGCCTTTAATCCCAGCACTCGGGAGGCAGAGGCAGGTGGATCTTTGTGAGTTCGAGACCAGCCTGGTCTACAAGAGCTAGTTCCAGGACAGGCTCCAAAGCCACAGAGAAACCCTGTCTCAAAAAACCAAAAAAAAAAAAAAAAAAATTCTAGGGAATTGTTTGCCTTCAGGGTTTTGAAGGCATTGCTCTTTTCTTCTTGCTTCCAGTGTTGTTTAAGTGCAGAAAGCTATATCTGAGTCCCCATACTTTGTGTACCATCCCTATTCTCTTCTCCAATGCTCTCCTCTCTGTCCCTCCATCCCTCTGTCCCTCTGTCCCTCCCTCCCTCTCTCTTCCTCTGGCCCATTAAGATCTCCTAGAAGGAGAGATTCTGAAATTTCATAACAATATATCTAGATGAGCTATTATCATTTATTTTTCTAGGCATTTCAAAGATGTTTCACAGAAAAGGTAATTTCTGTGATGGTAATTCTCTCTTTCTCTCTGTCTCTCTCCCCTGAGCTTTGTTGTGTGACTCCTTCTGTTCTCTTTCTTGAACACCTGTCATTCAGATATTAATCCTCCCAGGCTTCTCTAGTCTTATTTTTTCTCTTCATTGTCTTTATGTCCCTTCTGTCTTCTTCTAGATTTCTTAAAGTAGTTCCTCCAGCTACTATTATTTTATTACTCGTGTGTGTTGTGTATGAGAGAGAGAGAGCATGCAGGTGCGTTTGTGCTATGGAGAATATGTGGAAGTCAGAGGTCGATTTGCAGGTGTCAGTTCTGTCTTCCATCGTGGGTTGCAGGGATCGCCTTGTCGACCTGGCCTGCAGCTCCTCTGTTACACTTCCCGGCTCTATTGTCCTGCTTTAATATTAAAGGACAGCTTTACCCTCTCTATCATAATCATGTCCTGTTGTTACAGATGTGGGTCATTCGCTTTCCTTTTCTGAGTTTTTTAGCACTATCTTTAGCAACTGGGGGTTTTGCTTTTATTGGGGGCTCTATCTTCATCATCTGAAGCAACACCTGGTCTCTTTGAAGACCTGCTACATCTCATATTCTCAGTTCACAGGGTGAACTCACCACTCGCTGATTCTTTTATCTTTATAACATACTTGACCTGCATGGGCTCCAGATTCTTCACCAATAAAACAAGGATGATAGAAGCTGTTTCATAAGGGTTGCCCAAGTTTTTCCCTACATCATGAACCTCAGACTCATAACTGGATACAACTGGCTCAATAAATTTCAGCTCATCATCATCATCACATAGTTCAGTGGCATTCATAGCGCCTCACAGCCAAAGAGGGGTAAGTGGCCCGCGGCCGACGAGTCAGAAAGTCTTGTTTGGCTTTCTGTCAAGTTATTAAACTGGTAAAAACACAACCCCAGGATGGGGCCATGGTGGCAGAGGCAGGCAGATCTCTGTGAGTTCAAGGCCAGCCTGGTCTACATCGTGAGCTCCAGGACAGTCAGAACTATGTGAGAGACCCTGTTTCAAGAACACAAACAAACAAACCCTCAAGTCCAGGACTGCTGACAGCGCCTTTACAGCACTTGTGGAAAGTCTATTAAGAGCAAAGCCAACATAGAATAAAACCGAGCCAAAGGCTGGGGACATAGCTTACAGACAGGTATGAGGGGCACTGCTCAACTAGAGGGCAGTGCTAGTGTGGGAGCTGCAGAATCGGGAACTACCCTTGCGGAAGGCATTATGACCCCTGGACTTTCCAAAACTATAGGTCAATACATCCCTTTTCTTTCTCTTTCTTAAGCCATTTTTAGTTAAATTTTCAAGTTTGCTATAAGAAGAATCTTTTTGTAGTACTAAAAAAAATCAAGAACATACATTTAAAGCCTATGTATTTAATTTGATATGATCATATTATTAAAATTAATCTTCAACATTATTTTATGTCTGGGATTTTGCCTTATGATGCCCATATTAATGGGCAGATAATTTATTAAAATTTTAATGCTATAAATGAGGATGTCACTAAATTTTTTTGTGCATGGCATCATTGTTTCCTGAAAACAAACTCCCCAAAGTGGGCCTTCCAGGACAACAGTTGCACAGGATACTAAGAGTTTTACTACATGGAGAAAACTTGGCACCACTCCCCTGGAAAGGTAAACCTGCTTCGCCCTCAGGCTGTGAGCATAAGAAAACACCTGTTTTCTCTGTCATTGCCTGTGTGGTTAATACCTTCCTTACGCTCTGCCAGATAATCATGAACACAGTGAAACTGTGTCTCACTCTACTCCATGTTTCATTATTATGTGAATCCCCAGCCGTGGCTAGAGCTGTACATAGTGTCCTGCTGGTTACCCCAGGTGACCTGGTAATTAATTCTGGCGTTCTGTTTGCTGTGGTTTCTTATTCTTTATTCTAGTCCTGCGAAAATAGAAACACAGAGATTTAAAAGTGAACAAATGTGGACTGAAGCTTGGGTTCCACATGTCACTCTGGCCAACTTAACCCTAATCCTGCAAGAGGGAGAGGCGACCCAGAGGAAAGTGAGTGAGACTCCAGTGACCCTAGCCTGCAGGGGCAGGGGTCGAAGATCCTGCAAAAGGTGACATATGAAGCTCAAACCAAAGGAGATGCTTGAAAGGGTGTTATGAAAGGGATGTGTCCCCCTAAGTTCCCGCCACACAGTCCCACTCAGGCTAGCACCTTCCCAAGCAAAAGGCAAGCGATTTATTCTTGGGAAGAGGGAGATGGCCTAAGCTTGGAGAAATTGCAGCAGGGGAATGGGATGAGCCGACTACAAGAAGACTGAGTGAAATTCTATACTCTGAATCGTGCAGCCCCCAGTCTTGCCCCAGGCTAGCCCCTGACTTGCCTGCAGCTCACACTACTGTAATGTTAGGTTGGGAGCTTCACCCCAGCTCCTGGCATCCACCCTAATATTTCAAGCAAGGAGTAGTTACTTAAAAATAAATAAGTAAAACTGCTGAGCTACCAAGCTCCTCCTCACCGTACTTTAAATGACAATGGCCATCAAATAATGAACTCAACTCCCACAGCAAAAGACAAAGGGAGGAAAAGAGGGAAAGAGGGAGGGAATGAGTGAGTAGAAAGGCAGAGTCTCCCCGCATTTCCCCTGTACCCCCCTTAGCTCTGCCTGCTTTAGTCCCAAGTAAGCCAGCCCCACTATCAATTCCAGCTTTGGTCTGACTTCTTCCCTTTCGCTAACCTTTTCCTAATATTTCAGGATAAAAAGGGACATTTACAAGTCACAAGCCTTCCTCCCTATAATAGTCTCTCATTTGTCATATGCTAAAGCAGAGCAAACACGGGGAGGCAAGGGTTTATTTGGCTTACAGGTTAGAGTCCATCATCAGGGGAAGCCGAGGCAGGAACTGAAGCAGAGGCCATGGAGGAATGTCTCCTATGTCGGGGACCATTGCCCCAACATAGAAACTGATGTTCTTCCCCAAATGTGTGCTCGGAGACGCGCGGAAAGAAACAGGCTTTCACACCATTGCAGTTAAAAGGCTTCTCTTATTTTTCAGCGAGGCCCTGTATTTATCCTATTTCCCTAAAATTCCTCCTGCTCTCTAAGGCTCTCTTAAAACCACTTCTCTCTCACTGCTTTCTAAACTCTCTCCTCTCTGCAAACTGCTCTCTGCTCTTTTTCTTCTGCTCTGCTATATTCCTAATTATCCCTTTCTTTCTCTGTTGTTTTTCCCTCTCTTCCTTTGAGGGACTGATTCATATCTTGGCATTTCTCTCAGCATCCACACTGGCATTCACACCTCAGCCAGGAGAGATAGCTACCTTCCTGGGGCAATCTGCAAATGACTCCGAGAGGCTGGAGCCAAAACCCCGGCTATTGTCTTTCTAAATAGTCGCCTTCAGCCGCGAACCTGCAACGGTGTCCTTTGTCTATCAGGTATCAGAGCTCACGCTCCTACTGTCTTGTTCCCTATGGCTCACTCAGCTTACGTTTTTAGACAACACAAGATCACAAGCCTAGGGGATGGCATCACCCACAGTGGGCTGGGCCCTCCCCATCAATCACCAATCAAGAAAATACCTCCACAGACTTGGTTAAGGCCAAGCTGAAGGGAGTTGTTTTCTCAACTGAACTGAAGTTCCCTCTTCCCAGATGACCCTAGCTTGCGTCAAGTTGACAAAAACAAACACCAAACGAACAAATAAAACCAACACAAAGTTTATTGAAAAAAATCAACAGTCCCAAGTCTGTAACTTACCAATTCTAGACAACATTTCTCTGAGCTGAAACCTATCTTACTTCCAAATCCTGAACTAATGCTCACCTCAGAAGCAATTGGCTACAGAAAGACATGAGCCTGCCTCTTTTCTTCCACTTGTCAACTCACCAAGATGGCAGGAGTCCTGGGGGAGGTGACAAAGGATTGGATGAGCAGTTCCTTCGGATGTCTGGGAGCCCTTGAGACTCAATGAGACAAAAGTAGGGGAAGGACTGACTTCTCCATTTGACCAAATGTTCGGGCGCTCCTTTTGGCTGGAATTTGCTTCTAGAATTAACACACATTCTGACTATTTCTCCATCTGCCAGTCATCTGTATATAGCCCGTACCTCAGGACTACGCCTCAGTCATCAGCTCTCTTCCCTACCCCTGGAGAAATGCCTCAGCCACTCTCTCTATGTTGACAACTGTATTAGGGTTCACTGCATGGCAAGGACACCATTGACTGAATCCAGCCATAAGAATCCTGAACCTTTAACATGAGGCTTGCCCGAGTGTGGTGGGTTAAAGACTGTGGGCAAATGTGAATTTTGTTATAGTCTCTAGGCTGCTTTGGCATAAGAAAAGAGATACAAGATGTAGAAAAACTAAAGGATCCAACGAACATGTAAGAGATAAGATCGGAGCTCAAGAAATGGCTCAGTGGTAAGAGCACTGGCTGCAGAAGGCTGGGGTTCAGTTCCCAGCACCCACATGGCTCACAACATCTGTATCTCCAGTCCCGGGGAGTCTGATGGCCTCTTCTGACATCAGGCACACAGGTGGTGCAAATACATACATGAAGGCAAAACACTCATACACATAAATACAAAACAAAAAGAAACAAGATCCACAAGCTTGGAGAGGAGGGATGGATGACTTCCATGTAGCTAGATGTGTGGTGGAAGTGACTTGGAGTAATGGGGGATGCTGGAATAAGATTAGGTTTGAGAAGGAAGATCATGACTACAGGCTAAATGTGCAAGTCTGAAGTGGTTTTTAATATTTGCAAAATAATATCTTGACATAGTGTTACATACCTGTGATCCCAGCACTTGCGGGGGTAGGGGGGACTGAAACTGGAGGATGGGAGTTCAAGGCCAACCTAGGCTATAGGACAAGAGGCTGTCTCAAAAACTAGAATAAATAACTAAGAAGTTGATGTGCATGAGGGGTCTGATCTTTGAAGCAGAGGTTTGGGCTGGAGGGAAATGAGGAAAGTCTCTTAATTCCCTTCCCCAGGTAATGTTGTAATTCCACCTGCGGCTCCCAGTGGCCTCTTGACAGATGGAGACTCCCTGGTCTCCTCTAGTCTTCAGCCACAGCAAGAAGCAGTGAATTTCTACTAACTCATTCTGCCAATTTTAAGATAAAAGTTCCCAGCAAGACATAGAGAGCTATGCTCTCCCAGCAGTAACAGAGCAGATCACAGTCAGCTTAAAACTGCTGGGAACAGGCAGCCCTTGGCAACAGACAATCAAAGACACAGCATTGTAATTCTCCACTGCCTTCAAACCTGTGTGTCTGGACTGAATCGCAATCTTTGTCTTCATTTTAAAGTTTTATTAAAATAAAGCCAGGCAGTGGTGGTGTGCACCTTTAAACTAAGCACTTGGGAGGCAGGAGGATCTCTGTGACTTCACACTGTAGACCACTTTGGTCTGCAGAGTGAGTTCCAGGACAGGTTCCAAAGCTACATGGAGAAACCCTATCTCAGAAAACCAAAATTATTATTATTATTAAAGATTTAAAAATAATATATAAAATGTATACACAGAAAGCTGTCCATATCTTTTGTATACAATTTAATAAATACTCAAAAGCTTAATATAATTGTATAGTTAACATCAAAGACCCAAACCTCTTTGTGTTGTTTTGGCTATTAGGACAATGAAAATTTCAAAGTTAAAAGTTCTCATAAAACCAGACATGATGGCACATACTTGTAATCCTGGTAATAGGAAAGGGAAAAAGGAGAATCTGTAGGTCAGGGCTGGAGAGACACTCAGTGGTTAAGGGCACTTGTTGCTGCTCTTCCAGAGGACCTGGGTTCCATTCCCAGTGCTCACATGGTGGCTCGCAACCATCTATAGTGGGATCTGATGCCCTCTTCTGATCTCTGTGGGCACCAAGCCTGTATATACTGCATATTCATACATGCAGGCAAAACACCCAGATATAAAACTTTAAAATCTCAACAACAAAAAAAATACATTCAAGGCAGTCCTTGGCTACAGGAGACCCTGTCGCAAAAAGACTCTCATCCAGTTGCTTAATCCATTATCAGACTTTTATTTCTCATTCCGTTCAGAACTTATTCCCCTTTCCCCAGAGCAGGCCTGGCTGACATTCAGAACCCTGTAAAGGGGAATCCAGAGGAAGAGGTCTGGGTCTTTAATGTTTTTCTCCATTTTTCCCCCTTCCTTTCCTCCATTTATCAACGTTCTCTGTCTCCTCCAGAGTGAGTGTGGAAGGGTGGCCAGGGAAGGGACCAATGTCGGGTGTCACCCACAGAACGTAGCTCAAACAGCATGAGCCTTTTGTTTGACCTGTTTCATTGACTCCACTGGCATCCAGCATCCAGCATCGAGAAGCCAAGTCTCCTCCCAGAAGGCACCGCTACACTGTTTCTAGCCTGCTTAACTTGACCATGTTGAGCTCCTGACTCCCACAAAGAATACTAAACACTCTCTTTCTAACTAATCCAAAACTTATCCAGCCATACTTTCAAAGTATAGTACGGAAGACTTTACACAAGACCATTGCGGTAAGTACAGGGGCCACTGCAATGGGGTCTTACGGTGGCAGAGGGATGGGGCTCAATTTCAAATACAGGATGGATGGGAAATGGAAATCTGTACCTAAAGAGCAGTATTGGAGTCTACAAGTCAAAAATCACTAAGAGGAAACATTAGTGTTTTGGGGGGTTCTGGCTAAATTATCCTAACAGGATTTTTGCTGAAGCTACACAAGGGTGAGCAGATGTCACTTGAGCGATGGTGGGGGATGTCTGGGCAAGTTCTCTGGCAGCATCCGTAGCAGGCCTCTGATTCCAGGGAGGTTCCATGAGCTGGCTAGCAGAGTCTGTAGTGGGCTATTAAGAACCCACCATGCTCTCGACAATAAATCGTGTTCCGTCATGCCCAAGCAGTTTATGCACGAGCCCCAGCTGTGTGTCTGGCCCCTATGCATAGGCTCCAACACACCTCCATGCATGACCCACAGCTGCTCCCTCAGATGTCAGAAGAACTTCAACAGCAGGGAGACCTTTTCTCTTCGTTTTTCCTCTTTGTTTTTTTTTTAATTTTTTCCTTTATTGATATTTATTGAATTCTACATTTTTTTCTGCTCCCCTCCCTGCCTCTCCCCTCCCCCTTCAGCCCTCCCCCAATGTCCCTATGCTCCCATTTTACTCAAGAGATCTTGTCTTTTTATACTTTCCCATGTATATTAGGGCTATG